>CM042041.1:9427500-10627500 GCA_023525975.1 Smallanthus sonchifolius
TAAATATTGGGCTATATATAGATTTTTTCTATTTCTTAGTATTGGGTTTAGATTTATAAACAGTTGGCCTTATATAGGTTTTTTTTAAACACACACACATATATATATAATATAAAAAGTTAAAAACTTCGGGCCCTAGGGAGACCGGGCCCGGGACCATCGCCCTCCCGGGCTTGTCTGTCAGTGATGTACGCGTTAATTAAGTCGCTTCATTGTCAGTCAAAAACATAAAAAGGTAATATGACCCGGGTTGTATTATCATATGGCCCGTATGAGTGAAAAACACATCCCATCCGGTCCGTATTGCGTATTATAGCCCAAAAAAGGTAAAGATTATTCAATATCAAATAATCACTCTGTAAAAACATACAAACAAAATTACAAACACCCTTTAATTGTCAAAACAATCATATCATGATGCAATTTAAAAATCCCAAATCAAGAACAGCTTAATTTCAAAAGAGATTTGATAAAAAAACTTACTTAGCTGCAGGAGTTTTCTTCTTCTCTTCAACAATGTTGGGAACCAATTGCTCTGTTTTTTTACTATCTAAACCAGCATTAACCCCTTCAGATCCGCCATTGAAACCCCATTTTCCAGAACCATCAAAATTAACATCAGAAAACCCTCTTTTAGCCCCTGAAACATTGTTCTTCGTAGGACTATTTTTGCAAGAATTTTCTTCAAAATCTTGACCTAAACCAGGCAACCCAAGTCGCAATTCAGTGGCTTTGAGGTTAAGAGCATTCTTGTTGTCACTTTCAGATGAAATATTGGAAGATTTGGAGGGTTTTTCCATTAAAGAAGGCTCGGATAAGCCTATGTAATCATGTTCAAGTGGCACAGACATTTGTGAAGGTTAAATTGAGATGATGTTGAAGGAATTTTGAAATTGTGGAAATGGTTGAGTGATTGAAGATGGAGGGGAATAAAAAGTTAAAAAACTTTTTTGGTCGATAGTTGCAATGTGTGAACGGAGTCACCTTTCTCACATTTTAAATACTAGTGGGGTGAATAGTTTAGGTTGATGATTTTTGGTTAAGATATTTTAAAAACAAACCAGTTTTGATTATTTTGATTTTGGTTAAGCGGTTATGAACATTGAGTCGGTTCGATTTTTGATTAATAAACAAAATTTTAACTTTGGCTAAAAAAATTTTAACTTTTGCTGAAAATATTAACTTGAGTTGAAGTACTCAGGAATAAAACTTATAACATGTTTTATATATTACTAGGTTAAAACCCATGTTTTACATGGGTTGAATAATATTTTCTATGAAGATTTAAATATTTGGTGTTATTAATCATCTGTGAAATAAAAAATAATTAAAATTTTCTTATGATTTAGTAATTTTTAATAAAATATTAGAATATACGTTAGATATTTAATTATTTAACATCATCATTATTTAATAGGAGAGAAAAGCGAAAAACAAATATCTAGATTTTATCAGAAGTCGTCACGTAGCAAGTATAGTTATTTCATTTATTATAATATATGTTAGAAACCCTGTATATTATACATGTTGAATAAATGCATTGTTATATATACTTAGTAATAAAGATCTAATATTATATATTTTTGATATATTACATAATTTTTTAATACAAATTTTAGAAACGTTATATAATTGTTTTTTAAAAATGTTCATAATTTACCCGGATGGTCAATTTATGGGCCAATAAAAAGAATGAAAGAAATGTTCAAACTATAAAAATATTTTATGAACAAAGCTATTTTTTAATTAAAAATTGTTTCATAAAAATAGTTATAAAAATAATAATTATTTAATAGGAGAGAGATACGTGAAACAAAAATTACAATTTTTTTATAGAAACTTGTGTTATTAAATAGGAGAGAGAGGCATTAAAAAATGTTAAGGATGAACATAAGAATGACATGTGACACCCCAAAACCTTTATTTATTAGTATGTATAGATTAATATGTTTTATAGAACCTTGATATAGGGATTTTATAAACTTATAACATATGAGTTTTTTAAAACATTTATATTAATTTTTAAATTATAATTCGAACTCTAATCTAGACTTATAAAACAAAACATTTTTATACTATTATAGTTTTCTCTATTTAGCTAAATAAAAGTTGCATTAGTTAATAATCTTTCTCTAGTTTTCTAATTTATAAACAATAATTCGATGGGCAAATGGGAAAACACGTCACTCATCTATACTAATAAATAAGTTGAATCACGTGTCATAATTATTTTAAAGATCTAAAATTCTTTTTTTTTATAATATTTTATTTATTTAATACTTTCTTTCTTAACTATTATCTTTATTATTTTTTCGTTTATCACTAATTTTATTTTTTTTTGTAATATACAAGTTTGTAACATAATGCTACTAATAAAAGAAACTAATTAACAAAAAAAAATAATAACTAAATTCACGCTTTCAAAAATCACTTATTTTACATATTATAGTTTTTTTTTAAACGGCGAGGAATTTCAATAAACAAGCCAAAAGCACTAGCAAAAAGCTAGAGAAGTCAAACTAAAATACAATTTACAATGATAAAGAATTATCATTGAACACACACCAATTAGATCAATCTATATTAACCATTTTGGAACGATATATTACATATTTTAGTGACACCTGAAATGTAATGGCCGACAAAACTATTACAAACATTGATTATTTAACATACTTTTTTTAAGACAAATTTCATATCAAACAGCTAGCCGATACTAACAAATACACAAAAAGGGAAAAAGAAAATTACAAACAAAAAAGAAAAAAACGATGGACCGTTTAACTAGTATTACGTTGTTAGAGGTAGTTTATTGTTTGGTTACATAAATAGCATGACAACTAAATTTAATAAACATCAACAATATTGTTTTATTATAAGTTAATTACGAACATTCAATTAAGTCTTGTCAGTATTTTGTATTGTTAGGTTATTTTCATATTATTAGACTAGGTTAAAATCTCGTGTATTACACGGATTAAATAAATATAATGTTTTATAATTAATAAATAAAAAATTATGTTTTTAAAAGCCCGTGTTTTACACGGGTTAAATAAAATATATAAAATATAATGTAATCTTTTAACACATACACTCGTCAAAATATGTGTACTTTAACATGACAGTTATAAATTATATTAAATTAGTTTTTAAAATGTTTTTTTTAACTTGGTATTTTTTTATGTAGTTAATAAATAGTAATCCATATTAAATTTATTTGTTTAATGATATAATAACAATCCATAATTAAATAAAAAAATATCTATAATTAGATTGATATTAAATATTTAAAAATATATATTCTTTTAGTATAGTATTAAATAGGAGAGAGAGTCGGGAAACAAAGCTGAAATTGAACCACAAACCGACAAGTGTCACTTTTTTACTTATTTATTAGTATAGATAGATTTGATTTGATTAGATATTATAAGGGGCTATTATATATTATATATTGATACGAAATTGTTATTGGCATAAAGTCAATACAGGGCGTATTTTATCATATGACATGTATTTGTTTTAGTTAAACGATAAAAATTGTCGCGTCTGACATGGTCATTTATTGCTCTATACGTGTCGTATAGAGCAATATGATCCAATGTTATACGAGGCGTATGACATAATACGATCCGTTTAACTATGTAACATACGGTTCGTATAGTATCATACGACACATATTGTTAATGAGTAATTTATGAAATCTTTCTTTCTAAATATTTGAAGACACGAAATTTGAATATTGTCTATCACATGTAGATTAGTCGAACACCAATAAGTCAAACACCATGTTTTATTGATATGTGTACACAGTAAAGTCAAATTCTTTCATTTTATTATTTTTTTTAATGGTAAATTTCTTTATTCCTGTAGAAATAAGACTTGAACTCATGACCTTCTCAAACCTTGGTGTTCCAAGAGGTTTTACATCTACCAATGGCTTGCATTTTATTATCTAAGATAAACTTTCTCCAACTGTCACCAAAAGATGAGTGTCGCTGTAATAGTTGACAAGTAAAAGGAATGAATTATTGAAGAGTCATCGTACCTTCTTTGCTTGTACTAACCTTTTGTGTGGTTTTGATTAAAACTTCATGGGTATGTGATTTTGGTACTTTGGTCACATTTGGCAGCGACCTCATTCTTTTTTAGTTATACAATTATCATAAACAATATTTAGGGGTAAACTTTGTATAATAATGTCAGGTCATCACACCATAACAAGCAAAAATCCCAAGTTGAAGTAATGTATAAAAGGTGAAACCATAAGAGGTAGAAGAACCTCTCACTTATTGGTATTCGACTAATCTACTTGTAAAAGACAATATCCAAATTTATTTGACCTCTCACAAATGGCGTTCATCTAAGAAGAGGCATGCAATATGTTTTAAATGAAGCTTATTGAATACGTGCCCCTACCCAAACCATCAACGGTTAGTTTGCTCATTATTGCAGTCAAGGACAAAGTTGAAGACTCGACATGTTTAAAACTCAAGCCAAAAATACTTCAATAAGTTTTGTCAAAATACCCACTAAAGGCACCGGTCCGAATCAAGTTAGTTATATAATTTATATTTTATATTTATTTTTCATTCAACTATGTAAATGGTATTAATAATACTATTGTATTTTCAATGAATAACGAGAGTATTGTTATTATTATTTTTATCATAAAAGGTGATCATTTTTCCACAACATTTCCGTACAAACCTTGGTATCCCCTAGGTCACATGCCCTTTTGTTGTGCGTCGATGACACTATTACTCATCAGTGATAGACGTTGAGTTATAGTCGTTAAGATATTCAAATTTAGGCTTGAACTTATTTAACGATAATGTTATTAGGTTATATAAATTATAAATATATTATTAAAGTTTATTTATAAACATGTTAGAATTTAAAAAAAAACATGTGTGTTTCTGAACTATTATATAAGACTATGAGTAATGCAAGGGTGAAGGTGAGAGCACACTTTGTGTCACGTAGACAGTGACGGATATAATGTCTAAACTCTCCTTATACTCGTTGGTTTAGGTTGATGACGATGATGCGGCTCGTTTTGCTTTGTCTATTCCGATAGGGCGGGCGGCTTCTTCCGGAAACTCAAGCTCATTGCCCGAGTCGTTGAGATTAATGCTATGCATGTTCGAATTAGATTGGCTAACGTCATGGCCGGATGAGCTTTTTGAAAAATGTTAGAATTTAAAAAAAAACATAATATTAAAAAAAACATAATACTAAAAAAAACATCATAATACTAAAAAAACTACTAAAATACATATTATATTTTTCTTCAATTTGTTGCTTCAATTTAACGAATTTCTCTCGCTCGTCGCCGACCAAATGATCGATGTTCATGAAATAAAGTCTCATATCTCTCGCATTTTGTTTTTCCTCCTTTATTTTGAGCTTCCTCTCGGATATCTCGTTGAACTTGACCATCCTGTCGGATATATTGTCTAAACTCTCCTTGTACTCGTTGGTTTAGGTTGATGACGATGATGCAACTCGTTTTGCTTTGTCTCTTCCGATAGGGCGGGCGGCTTCTTCTGGAAACTCAAGCTCATTGCCCGAGTCGTTGAGATTAATGCTATGTCTATCCGAATTAGATTGGCTAACGTCATGGTCGGATGAGTTTTTTGATCGTTTAGACGATGATTGTCCCATTAACGAGACTGGTTCAAACTTCGTGCACTTTCTCAATAGTTCCCAAAGTGGAACCATTTTAAACACCGACACATTATTATCTTCTTTATACGCTTCTAACGCTTCTTGAAAGATATCAAGGTCACTTTGACCACTCTGGCGGTTGTTTAACTTGTTTTTTTAGTTTCCAGAAAACTTGTCAACCTTCAAGCGGATATCCCTCTACTTGCCACTTACTATGTCCTCCGTACGGTATCCGCTTTTACCCATCGCTTATCAAAATTGTTCATGTATTTTTTTTCGGGTGGTTTGGGTTGTTTACAAATTGTCATATACACATTTTTCAAATTTTTATAAAAATATAAAGAAAAGAATGAAGAAATATTGTGTAGAAATTTAGTTGTTTAGTTTGGTATTTATAAAAGGTAAATAAATAAAATTAATTCATTCAAACGGTAACAAATTGATTGCAACGGTCAAAACATTAAATACCCAACCCCTCTCAAGCCGGTGAACACCATCACCCAGCCTCCTCCACGCTCGTCCTCACCCCCACTCGACGTGGTGTTCCACACCCGTGGTGAGTGAGGTGGCATCACGCCCCTCCTCTCATGGAGTCACTACGCACAGTCTAAGAGGAGGAAACCTTCATTACTCATTTACTCAATAGCGGGGCCATCTTATGATTCTGAGGAAATTGTTTCTGTATAAATTATTTCTGACAATAAACAAATTATTTTTTGTGTGTAGTTTTGTCACTTTTTCTTGGTCCCTGCGAAACCACCGACAGCTCACTGCATCTTCTCGACGTATTATCATTTTCGTGTACTTATTACTTCCCTTGCTCATATTAAAAGTTTGCGATTCAGGTTTGGCGTCATATTGCTTTTTATTTGTTCTTATTAGATACAAGATAAACATATATCATATGTTATGTTATATTCTTCCTCAAAATCAAGATAGTTATTGGGAATGGAATTATTTTATTGTTTTTCAAACATAAATATTTTTCTTATTATTATTTGGATAAGAAAATTAAAGGTACCCGGAATAAGTCAATAAACGTGTGAGTTTATTGTGATCTGCTCGTTAAAAGTTTGAATCGATTCGGGTTTAGACGAGCTTGTGCTCAGACTCAGGCTAAGATGAGACCCGTTTAATTAGTCTTGCGCATGGATGAGATTGTCACTGAACCGGTACCGAATTTGTCGGTTCGGTATGGATACTCGTTACAAAATTTCATCTTTAGATGTTATCGGTACGGTAACGTACCAGTACCGAATTTATGAAAAATTAGGTACCGTTAGTCAGTACAAAATGCTTATCCCTAATTAGTCTTGCGAGCATATTTATTGTTTGGATATAACTTTATTTGTATGATACATAATTACATAATAGTTAATATATATATGTATAATTAAATAATAAGTATTATTATATATAATTATAATAAATAACTAAATAATATATAGAGGCATGTTCTTTTGAGAACCGCACAAAACGTGTACATATCGCTTTAGTGAAAAAAGTAAAATTCAACAACAATGTTTTATTTATCTCTTCCCACTCTTAGTTTGAGTTTATCTCCTCTCTCCTGAATTTTTTTAAGAAAAGTATAAAAATATGCATATATGCATTCATTTGTGCATATAGTGTGAGTGCATATATGCATTTAAAAAAACGACCATAAATTCGAGGTCTTTTAAAACCAAACCTTAAACATATTGAAATGTACATGAATTTTAGTCAATTTATATTATAAATAGAGAAAGAGTTAATGCGGTTCTCACGGTTCTTAACATATTGTTGGTTCTCAAAAGAACATACCCCATAATATATAGTGTTAATTACACAAATAGTTCTTATGGTTCGGTAAAAATAACACCTTGAACTCCAACTGTGACCTCTCTTTTGCTAGTGATCCTGATCCAAACCCACCTGAAACACTACCCAACCCAGAAATTGGGATCATCAATACGTTTCTTCATCATATGGTTTCAGGGTTGCCGATATCAAAGGGGCGGAGGAGGAGGGATGTGTTTAATTTGTTTTTTTTTTTAACTTTTATTTATCAGTGTTGAAGTAAATTACCTAAATAATCCCTATAACTTGTAATAACGTTATTTGACACAAATCTAACAGATTTTTGACGAAATTTAAAGTTAGAACCCAAAAATATTACAAATTAAAATTTATTTATGAGTTAAACTTGAGAGCTCAAAACAAACCACTATCTTTTAAGTTAAAAAATAGTAACACTCGAGCTTAAAAAAAAATAAAAAAATATAATAGAGAAACAACAAAAAGACAACGGTTGAAACAGAATATTGTCCCCGTGGGCTCCTTGACTCTTTTGGCATTTCCAGACATTTGAAAAGAAATAAAATATCACAAAAGATTTCCACACCTTTTCCGTTAACGTTAGTAACGGCATTTAGAGTAAATTACAAATTATGTCATTTAATTATAGTTAAAGTTACAAGTTATGTCTTTTGTTTTTAAAAATTACATTGAATGTCCTTTTTTTTAAACTTTTACACAGTTTAAATCCTTTTTACTAACTTTCATCCAAAAAGATTATGAGTAAATTACAAATTGTGTCCTTTAACTATTATTAAAATTACATGTTATGTCCTTTGGCTTCATTAATTACACTCCATGTCCTTTTTTTGAAACCTTTGCACACTTTATGTCCTTTTGACTAACCCCCATCCAATTCATCCGTTAAGTATTGGCATGTGCCCCTCACATGAGGGGCATTTTCGTCTTTTAACCCCTGCTTCTCTCAAATACTCAATCGACGATCGATTACACTCACGCTTCCAACAAAAAAAAAACCCTAATTCACCTCTGGAGAAGACAAGCGACTGGCGATGGTGTTCTGCACCTGTGGAAAACAAGCGATTATTAGAACTTCATGGACTTCAAGAAATCCTGGTCGTCGGTTTTACGGGTGTCCAGAGCTGGTAATGTTCAAAATTTTTTTTGTTATTTCTACTTCATCTACGCTGAATGTGTTCAATGGTGAATCAGGGATCAAAATGTCGTTTCATAGGATGGTTTGATCCTGAGATGTGCCAAAGATCAGTTGAAGTCATACCAGGACTGTTAAGATCAAAGAATGAAGTTGAAATTAAACTCCAAAAAAGTGTAGCAGAGTCAAAGAAATTGAAGAAGAAGCTCATCATGAGCAGGATATGCTTTTTTGTTGTATTAATAGCAATTTTAATGCACTAAGAATATTAGGGTTTTGTTATGTATTTTCTGCATTTCCTAATGTAATTTATTTTGGTTATGGAAATTGGAATGAATGTTGGTATTACTGAATGTTGGTATTACTGAATTGGAATTAAGACAGAGAGTATGGCGTGGAAATTAGAATTTTTTGGAATGCAGTGGTATTACAATGGAAATTGGAATTTTGGTCATTCACAAATTTGTGATTTAACAAAGCAGTGGAAATTAACAAATGCGGTGAGTTTTTAAACAAAGTTAAGTGAGTTTTTGGTATGCATGACAGCAAATGCATTGAGTTTTTAACAAATGAAGTGAGTTTTTGGTTCTTATGAAAGCAAATGCAATGGTCATTAACATATGACACCAAATGCAGCCCTGACTATATGCAGTGGTCAGTGAGTTTTGTTAATGACCAGCTTTGGTTCATATGACACTAAATGCAATTTTGCTATTACCAAATTACAGTAAATGCACAAATGGTTCATATTAAATGATCTACCTGTATAGAAACTAAATAAATGCCATAGCATAAAAAATAACAAATGAAACTAAATGCCATGGCATAAAAAATAAATGCAGGTCAAACCAAAATGTAGGTTAAATCCCTGCAGTGATTTAAAACCAAAATGCAGGTCAAACCAAAATGCATTAACAAATGCAGTTTAAAACCAGCCCATATGCAGTTTATCTAACAAATGCAGTTTACCTAACAAATGCATTCAAACTAAAATACAGGTCAAACCAAAATACATTCCAAAAGACAGATCATTCAAATTACAAAACAACCAAAGAGACAGATCATTCAAATTACAAAACTACCAAAAGACAGATCATCCAAATGACATTAAACACCAACATTAGACAACTTAAACTTGTTCTTGGCCCTTGCAAGTCCTGCTGTTGTGTCCCTTCTTCTTACACTTCACACAAGTGACTGTTGTACCCTTCTTTGATAACCTCCCACCTCTGATGGCATCATCCAATTCAAATGCAGACTTCTTCCTTACCTTCTTGGGCCTACCCACAGGCTTATGATGAGTTGGTGGTGTTATGATTGTTGGGACTAGGGACTTTGGCCACAAAGATCTACCATTTATTGGGTATACCTTGAAATTGTATACCTCTTTCCACCTCTCCAATCTGTAAATTGGATCCACAAAGTTCTCTGGAATGCCAACTTGCTTACCAGAATTAGCCTTGTTCCAAATTGCAGCCACTGCATGTTTGCAAGGCATCCCTGTGATCTCCCATCTCCTGCATACACATATCTTCCTATTCAAATCAACTACACACTGTTCACCCTTTGGGCCACTAACCTGATAATGCTCTTCACCATTCCACTGTACAGTATACTTGGTAGCCTCCTTCTTAATGCTTTCAAACATCTTGGTAGCAGTTGGTGTTAGCAGTCCATCACTTCTATCAATGACTCTTAGCACATTAACAATCCTTCTCATGAGATACTCTCTGATAAACTCCAATACTGTAATTATTGGCTTGTCTCTTCCATCTAATATCTTGGCATTCATAACTTCACACATGTTGTTTAGTAAAACATCTGAATGAGCCATGCCTGTGAATAGATCAAAGGTTAAAATATAGCATACACATTGACAAACACAATACAGTCAAATTACTTGCACTTGGAAACTTACTTGAAAAGTGTGACCTTGACCAATGTTTTGGTGGGATTTTAGATAACCACAATTGTGCTTCACTGTTAAATCTTTTTAGCTCATCCATTAAAATTTCAAACTCAGAAACAGTGGTTGATGTGGCCAACTTCCAAAGCATGTCCTTGTATGCCTTTCCTCTGAAATGATGCTTCATATTCTCATGAATATGTCTCAGACAGTACCTATGTTCAGCACATGGGAATACTTTTGCCAAAGCAGGAATTATTCCCTGTTAATACAACAAAAATACAACAGTTTTAAAACAATGTTTAGCATGTATTAAACAATGTTCAGCAGGTATAAGACACTTACCTTTTGCCTATCACTTATGAAGGTAAAATTTGAGTTAGCATCCAATTCCAGATCATCACCAAGACAGTTGAGAAACCAAGTCCAAGAACTCAAATTCTCAGCTTCTACAATTGCATAGGATAGAGGATAGATACCATTGTTGGGGTCGATGCCAACTGCAGTAAGAATCTGACCAGGGAAAGGACCCTTCATGAAAGCTCCATCTAGACCTAATAAATCTCTCCCAATTTTTTTAAACCCTTGTTTTAAAGACCCTAAACATACATATATCCTCTTAAATCTTCTGGTGTTAGAACTTGGATCTGTAGATGGTTCAACCTCTATTTTCACTGTTGTACCAGGGTTTGTGTTCCACAATTCACAAACATAGTCCCTTAGAATACCATACTGTGAGTTGTAATCTCCATGAAGTTGTGTTAGTGCTTTGGTCTTTGCCCTAAAAGCTTTCATTCTTGATACCTCAACTTCAAGCTTCCTCTGAAACTAATCTTGAACAGCCTTGGTAGGGATAGTTGGATTTTCTTCAATTTGTTCCATTAGTTGCTTACACAAAAAAGAGGAAGTGCAATGTTTGATGGATCTACTTTGTAGGCATTTATGCTCATCAACCAATGTCTTGACCATCCATGTTTCAGAGTCCTTTTCTCTAGATAATAAAAGTACCCAAGGACATTGATGCTTTTCAGGGTTTGCCTTTTTGCCTCTCCCACCAACATTTTTGTCCACTTGCACTTTATCTTTACTCCCACTACTAGAACCAACTTGTTTCACCTTTGATCCTTTACCTTTTACACCTTGTTTCACTTGTTGTCCTTTGTCTTTAGCCTGGCTTTGAACTTGAGTGTGTACCCCACTTTCACCAATAATAAAATTTGGCATATCTCCCCAACACACTGCTCTAACCCTCTTAAGATCATCCTTTACAATCCTAAGTTGCCTTCTTGTTTCCACAGCATGTGTTTTAATCAGTTCCTTGGCCTCATGCTTGCTTCCAAAAAGTTGACCAATGTAGAAATTGCTACTGTTTTCATTTGCATTCCTTAAATACCTAAGCATGTTTTTCCTAACAGTAGACTCATTCACATCAGAATCAGACCCACTATCCAATATTTCATTATTCAACACCTCTTGCTCTATTTCCTCATCAGCCTCATTGGATTGGTTATTAATGTTCTCAACATCAAGGTCAATGTTCATCCTAAAATCCCTCATGTCAACCTCAACATCATCTATACAATTGTCACCACCTTCAAAATCACTGTCACCTTCTTCATTCACATCCTCATTATCTTCATGGACCTCATCATTATATTCATGGACTTCCTCATTATCTTCATGGACTTCCTCATCCTCACCCAATCCCTCATTAACATTTTCATTATCACCCATGATATCATCTTGAATGTTTGCATTCTTACCTAAGTTATCATCAACCCCAAAGAAAATCTCAAATCTATCATCATCTAATAAATCCATGAAAGTAACTGTTATATCATGTTCAATGCTTGCATTCTTAATGACTACTTCTTCTTGATGACAATTCCCACTAGACTCTGCTATATCATTAACTGTTTCATGGTATCCCAACAGTAACTTACTTGAACTCTTCTTGTTAACCACATTGTTCTCTACCACATCATCACTTACTTCTTCAATCCTCCATTTGGAAGGGGAGCAGAAATATGTATGCACAGTTGTAGTATCAAACTCAGTGTATACATTAATTAGCTTATGATCAGTAATGTATTTTGAAAAGGCCAAGACATCTGAATCACTACCTAAAGCTTGAAGTCCAAAATCTAAATCTGTGTTAGGTACTAGATAGTGGTAATACCTTACTATTTTCATTGGATAACCTAACATCGTCATCACAAAATCCAACTCATGCACAGAGAACCTTTCAATATCAAGCAAATCAAGATAATCTACCTTGCCTTCCACATACATACGGTCTGGAAATCTAGTAAACCTACCCCCATGATGCAACTTAATGGAAAATAGATGAGGGTGTTCACGAATGCAAAATCCTTCTGCATTTTAAGAAGATTACATATCATTCAAAATTTGTATGTTTTAATCACATAAAAATCAGCAATGAACCGAAACAAATGTGAAGATAGCTTACCGTAAAATGCATCCACTTCAGCTTGATCAAGATGTTGTCGAATGAAGAACCCACCTGCCATCGCCAGTCGCTTGTCTTCTCCAGAGGTGAATTAGGGTTTTTTTTTTGTTGGAAGCGTGAGTGTAATTGATCGTCGATTGAGTATTTGAGAGGGAAATGTGGTCTGACATTAAAGCAGGGGTTAAAAAGACGAAAATGCCCCTCATGTGAGGGGCACATGCCAAGACTTAACGGATGAATTGGATGGGGGTTAGTCAAAAGGACATAAAGTGTGCAAAGGTTTCAAAAAAAGGACATGGAGTGTAATTAATGAAGCCAAATGACATAACTTGTAATTTGAATAATAGTTAAAGGACACAATTTGTAATTTACTCAAAGATTATTAAGTCTGATCATGTATGATTGCATTTACGTCTTTTTACCTATTTTTTTTGTTTCTTTTCCTATTAAAATAAAGAAAACAAATTGTCTCCCCCTTTGTTTTTTTGTTACCCTGGGTTGATTTTTTAGTGTATTTGATTTTAAGTAGCGCAGGAGAAAAACGTGGGTTTCAGCCATTGTTTAACACACAAATTCAGTGTTTCCTTGCCTACTGATCGTAGATCGGAACGAAAATGTCGGCACCAACTTTCAATTTTTCAGCATCAGCGTTTGTAATTAGGTCACATTCCAAGCCTTTTCCACTGATCAGTAACATCCCAAGGCTTTTTAAGGTACTTATAATCCTAAATTTTGGATATTGCTGTTTGGGGTTTTTTAGTACAACAAGAATTTTGGGTGTGAATTTTGGAGCAAAGTAAGAATTTTGGTGAACTCATGAGATGGACGTGGTTTTTTTTAAGGTTTTTGAAGCGTCTGAGAAGATGATGAGAGGATTGAGATTAGATTTATTCTAATATTTTATTTTTTAATAAAGGGTTGATAATTATTTTAGACAAATTTACATTTTATGTCCTTTGAAGCTTAAAAAGACTATATTGTCCTCACATGCAAGACATTTGACTGAACTTAACAGAAAAACTTAACTCTAGTTAGCGAAAGGTTTTAAAAAGAGGTATACAATGTAATTTTTAAAGACAAAGAACATAACCTGTAATTTTCTATAAAGGTAAATGACATAATTTATAATTTACTCTTTTATTTATTTTGTTAATAATTTGAACGGAATGCGTAAAGGCACGTTTGTACCCACTTCCAATCATACAGTATAAATGAGGTGTCGGCAAGCGTGAGAAACCGTCGGCTGGGATTTCGCCACGCCCGTGTGAGGACATAACGGCGTTTAGGGTCGTTGAGTGCAATGATTTTGGCCATTGACCGGATTCAGACTGTGGACCACATAGCGGGGTTATATACGGCCAAGAGGTCGCCTGTGGGCGGCGGCCAAGGTTTCGCAGACAAATAATAGACTGAAAAATTTAATGTAGCATTATTTAAGCAAAAGTTAAGTCTTCTGTAGTCAACTTTGGCATACATTTAAGAAGGTAACTAACTTTTTTTTAACCGCAACGGCTCGGATACTCGGGATTAATCTAACGAACGGATCACCTTTTACCTGAATAACAGATGAAGCATATTGATCCGGCCCCACATCATACAAGAGAAAACCCATAACTCGGAAAACCCTCTGACTCAGTCAAAAACATTTTGTTTCAAACGAGACTCGAAATAACGACATTCCATTTAGAAAAGTCACGAGACTACCACTCAATCAGAAGGCTCGGTGGTTAAGAAGGTAACTAATATAAAAGTAAAATAATTCTATGTTTTTTTTATAATAGTAATAATAACAAAGTATTTTAACACAAAAATTTTTTGAACAACAAATAAATTCAGTAAAAAACAACCACACTAGCAAGGAGTTAGGCATCACTAAACAACGTTACAAAACAATATCAAATTTACACCACATCATCCAATCTAAAGAATGCATATTATTCATGTTCTTAGGCCAAACAAATGAGCTAGCTATAATATTCTCTAGGATCGACTTCGGCTCCCTCTTAATTATGTTGAATACTCGATCGTTCCTTGCTTTCCACACAATCCAAAATGTGACCAAGATGATACTTTGGCCCATTTTTTTTATAAAACTTACTCCCCGGACAGATTTCTTTAAACTTTAATCTCTCTTTAATGGAGCCCCCAATTTTTATCATTAGATTACACTAGTTAGACATCAAATTCCAAATTAGCGAACATGCATGAGATTAACAGATGGTCCACTGATTCTAGGGCTAACTTGCATGTATCACAAACTGTTGAGGGCACATATATGTTTCTTTTTGCTAAAGCAACTTTAGACGGCACCTTATCCAGCCTCGCTCTCCAACAAAAAAAATTAACCTTTTTTATAACCATTTTGACAAAACAAACAGCAGGTTGTCGTGAATGAAACTTCCTTTATCAGTTAAATTTCTCATAGAACTCACCGTGAAACACCTGGTTGAATCACCTGACCAACTCTAAGTGTCACATCCATCAACCCGATTACACTTTACAATAATATACACGCACTTCTCAAGTTCTTGCAACTTTGGAATAGTTGTTGGACTTCGAGACCACTTCCACTACATATTAGGAGTGTCTCTCACGAGCAGTAACATCTTTTTTACTAATCACCTTTTTTTCTTTTTCCTTTTTCAAGTTTGAATAAATTAGGAAATAAATCTTTTAATTTGCCATCGATTAGCCACTTATCACTCCAAAAACCTATAGAATCACCATTGCCCATTGAACTATAAAACATCTCTAACAATATTTTTTTTGTTGGTTTTACAAGTGTGAAATCATGTACAATAGTTTTCTGAATTAGTGAAACAAATTTATTTGACCCATAGGAAAAAAAAACAATGTTATAATAACGCGACAAATTTATGAAATGTTTTGAGCTCGAAATCATACGTAGTCAGTCGCGACATTTATCAAGTCGAGTTTGAGTAAGGAAATTGTGTTTAAAATATATAATTAGACTAGCTCTAACTTATGGACACTAGATTTGAATTATTTTTTTTATCCCTAAAAGCTTTGTATTATAATCTGCAACGCCAGTGACCGGGGCTACATCAGCAATCCAGAAAGCTAATTACCCCATATTACACAGTGAGGAAGTTTACAAAATCAAACTTACACCAAACATACCAATTAATTTTAATTAATTTAACTCTATTCTTAATCCAAATGAACAAGTTAATCTTAATCTCTTCTACAACCTTTGAAATTGATGACGACTTACCATTGAATATTTTCTCATTACTAGCATGCCTAAGAAACCAAATAGTTTATAAAAAAAGACTACACAAATCGTCTTTTGATGTGTTGTCTGTTTTGGGATGATCTACAGGATGTTCAAGATTTATTCGATCGAACCTTCAATGAGAATCCGGACCTTGAGTCATTGCTCAATGTGAGACCAAATCGTCGATGCAAACAAACAGGATATGAGATTGTGATCCACTGTTTCGTTTAAAATACCACAAAACGAGCATGAAGTGGATTCAATTAGTATTCCCCACCTTGTCAATGCTTCCTTCATGTGTATCTTGTTTAGTAACGCCCTCCAACCAAAGAAATTTACCTTTAACATGGCCCATTTTAACCGGCTGAAAAAATAGACATGTTGAGCCAACATCTCCTTTTCAATTTCTAATCGTAGAGAGTTTATCACAAAAACACCCGAAACATCCCTTGTTTCTATGATGAAATTATAGGCATGTCTATTCGGACTTGTTAGAATTTATTGCTTTGTTAAAGACTTATGATGTATAGCATTATTTGTGTTTCTTTTGTCTTAAAGATTAGTGATTTTTAAAAGACATTTTATATGTAATAGGCACATATTATGTTATGAACATATTATGTGGTTAAAATGTTTTGGAATAAGTCTTGTGCCTACCGTACATTTCAACAAAAAATGATAATTTAGATAGTGACATCACATTCGGTTCCAAGTGTTTTATTTTAAAATTATTGTTTGATTGTGGTTATAAAACCGATGTATGTAGCTTCGTCTAGGATTATTTCGAGTGTTGTTTTAGAAGACTCGAGCAATGAAGAAATCCACTGTTATTAAGTTGTTGTGATACGACGTTTAACAACATACGGGTAGAACAAAAAAAATCTAAAATATCCAATGCTTTATGTTATAGTTTTTCTTATAAGTGAATTTTGTGGTTCGACTATTGTTATACGAACCATCACAAAAATCTAACCTTTATATAAGCTACCTTTTGTTACATTTAGATGTTTTAACACACTTTCTTTTACAAATAATATAACTCGCTATCTCAATTTTTCTAAAAATAATAAACCAAGCAATTGATCAGGTCATAACCAACGATAAACCGAACCATTTACCTTATGATCGAAGCATTTGTAAACGACACCGATTACTTATAAAAATCTAAAAATCAAAACATCGATTATAAATTTAATTTTGTTCATAAATGAACGAAATTGACTAGACCCGTTTAATATTATATGTTATCGTTTGAAACCCTAATCTTTTGTTAAAATGGTGTTCTATTTTGATAATTAGTTTTCAAATGTATAACTATAATCTATTGTTGGTTTTAAAATTATAGTTTACATCTTAAAAAAAACCCTTATCTCTCCTATTAATTATACAAATTTTCTTTAATTGTTTTTTTTTGTAATTTTTTGTTTCCCGCCTATCACTCCTATTAAATAATAATGATTTCTATAATTGTTTTTATAAAAAAATAGGTTTGTTCATAAAACATTTTTAGAAATTGAATATTTCTTTCATTTTTTTATAAAACATTTTTAAAAAATAACTATATAAAGTTTCTAAAATTTGTATTAAAAAACTATGTAATATGTCATAAATATGTAATATATAAATATTTATTATTAAGTGTATAATATTGTATTTATTCAACCCGTGTAATACACAAGGTTTATAACCTAGTATAAAATATATACTAGATTAAAAGTAAGGGCATTACACGTCCGAGCAACAAACCTCAAATCCCTATTATAATAAAAAAAACTAAATTTTGTGCCACCTGTCAACACCATATTCAACCTCACATCCATTTTCCTCTAAAACCACATTCACATCCTTCATCCAATATTTCTATATTTAGCACATTTTTTTTAAATATTTCATAAATAAACATTTTACCAAATCAATTTCATCATTATAACCACTGACTCACATTTTTTTTAAAATTTATCATCAAAAGTGAATATTAAAAAAAAACAAGAATAAAAAAAGGATATTGAAAAAAAAACAAGTTTTAAAAATTTTATTAATAAAAAACCAAAATTTTAATTTTACATATAAAAATTGAAAATACTACTTTTGTATTTTAAATAAATATGTGTTAAAATAAAGTTTGTTAATATTTAATTAGTAGTTTTTTAATTAAGTTTGATATCAAATTTATATAAAAAAAATGTTAAAATATTTATCAATATAATCATAACGTTTCAGTGTTTTATCTCATGTGTTACACGGGGTTTAAAACTAGTTATATATATTAAGTTTATGAAATTATCGTTGTCAATTTCTTTTCAGGATATGTCTCAACTATGAGGGATTTTACAAAGTGGTGTTGAAGATGGAAAGAAAGATTTATAAAATACTTATAGTAGCCACCATCAAGTAAACATAGTTGCTAGATTTTGAAATTAGACGATAGAAACTTGTAATTTTATAAAGAATGAATAAGTGATTAATGAAAATTGTAAAAATAAAATTGTTGTGTCAATTTGGGCCGTCTACCAATTTTTTGGTCTAATTAGATGAAATCACATCAGTAGACCCCCGATTACGGATTAATCGTCGATTAATTGATAATTAATCCCGATTTTTACAACATTGGTTGTGATAGAGGGGTCACATCAGTAGACCCTACGGTGGTGTCGGTGACGAGATTGCTTGACGAGGAAGATGACAGGGTAGAGAGGGGGTGGTGGTTCCATGGTGTGCCGGTGGTTGTCGACCGGGGAGGGGGAGGAGGGGAGGTGGTTGTTGTAGGAGAGGTGGCGTTGGTTCCATGGTGTGCTAGCGGTTTCCTATTACTTCCTATACTTTGTAGGATAATTTCATTTTATATTTCATCCAAAATTCTCTATATATTTACATAAACTTATATTTACCTTTTTAATTAACCATCCATCACTACAATCATACACCGTAATCAAATGTAACATATTCAATTACCAAAACCAAAACCAAAACTTCTAAAAAATCTTAATTTACATAGATATCGATAATTAATTGGTTTTCTGATTTTGGTTATTCAATTTTGAACACCCATACTTCGTATATATAATTTATACAAACATTGAGCAATGAACATAGGCAACAACTTAAAGCATTAAATTTGTTAAATTATACAATGTCTTTGACGTTACCAATAATATACTTCTCAAAAGCTCGACGTCACTGGTTAAATATACAAGGATTGTTACATATCCGGTGAATTTTTTTTGTCATACGAGCATCTCACCATCATTGCAATTTTAGAACACCTTTAATGCTTGTAACGACTAACAATTATGTTTTTAACTTTAGCATATTCTTTTCATGCGTTTAAGACCAATAACCTTAACTCTAAATCCTAAAAGTACTTAGAATGGGTTTTGTAAATCATGCATTTTCCTTATATTTTAAGATAAATTTAAATTTTTTTCCAAATTACTCACTCCATCCAATTCTCTGTATTTTTCCTTATATTTAAATTATAAGGATAATATCTATGGATTGAATTGTAATTTTTTATATTTGCCAACTTAATGTTCATCTCTTATAGTTCTTTTATGAGTAAAAGAGATGAATGATTAAAAGATTATTATTTAATTGAATAGTGATAAATATAACGAATCATATGTGACTTTTTTTAAAACCTTTAAAGCTGTTAAGGTAAATGTGTTTTTTAGTTAAATTATATGGATGGTGATAAAAAAAACCCACTGTGAGTGCTCTAAACATCGATTCGGTTCCTATCTACCATTGGTGTTAAAGGGAGAATTGTGAGGAGACAACCCTAGTATGAGAGGACTGGGTTGGGCCAACCTACGGTGTACAGGTCGTTATGCCAATAGCAACGTCGGGCAACTAAGTTGGTATGGAAGAACTGCTGCGTCGCAGGAAATCCTTCTCAATACAAGTTCTCAGATGGGATTGCTGAACAGAACTTCGATAGGCGAGAGGTGTAAGCTCCACGAGGTTTGAAACGATCTCGTTTACTAAACGAACGAACTTTTACTTTCCATAACCAAAATGAAAGAAATTAAGAAAGTAAACCTATTCATGCAATTGTGGTTAAAAGAACTAGTTTAATCTAATGAACCAAACTTAATTATTTGATTCTAGAATATAAAATTTACACTAAAATAAAATAAAGAGTAAACTCATATTTTAATCTCTCTGGTTTTTACTAATTTCCTATTTTAATTCAAGAGTTTAAATTTCTCCTTTTTAATAATTGGGGTTTCATTTTTGTCTGAATTAAAACCAAATGGCTAACACCGTTAAAATTTTCAGTTAGTTTTTATGTAAAAAGACAAAAATGCCCTTGTTTGATCACATATGTCTTTCTTCTACCTAAAACCCTAAAATTCACATAACTCCCTTGTCACCAGCCACCACCACCCACCAAAATCCGGCCACCTTCCACCACCCTAAAAATCTGGCCACCTCCACGACCACCACCCTAAAAATCCGACCACCACCACCACCACCACACCCCCACTACCACCCCCACCACCGCAACCGCCACTGCCACCCTCCACCATTACCGTTATTATTTTAGTTCAAAAGTTGACCTAAATATGCCCCAATTTGATACTGGACTTGAATACACAAAGGTAAAATTAGCTAAATCATTACAAATTACAATAAGCATGCTTAGAGTGTAGAATCAGTTCAAAATTTGCCCTAATTTGATAAGCAAGGTGAAATCTTCTTCAACTGCTCTTACTAAGTTGTCTATACAGATTCAAGAGGTTGGGCGGGGACATGACCGTGCCTCTGCTGGAAGATGAAAGGCGTTACACTCACTGGGAGATGCAAAGGATTTGCTTCAGCACCTATTCAGTATTGCTAGTCGGAGTCGCAAAGGTCGCCGGATTTGGAGCCGCAGTCGAAGGCGGAGGAGACGTGGCGATGGTCAAAGAAGGGCGGTGGAGGTGGTGGACAGAGGGCTGCCGGCGGTATTTGGTAGAGGGAAGGGTGTGTTTAAAGGGGTAGTTTTGTCGAATAACAAAAAGTTAACGAAAAATTTTAACATCGTTAGCTATTTGGCTTTAATCGAGACAAAAATAAAACCACAGTGACTAAAAAAGGAAAATTAGAACTAATGGATTAAAATAGGAAATTGATCCAAACCAGATGGACTAAAACGAAAGTTTACTCTAAAATAAAAAATATTTTTTATAAAATTGCGTGGCGAACGGTGCTTGAAGAAGTTACCACAAAAAGAAAGAAATCTTCATTTACAGTGTCTCCCGCATCCCAACGCTCTGGGCCTCAATCTCGCCGGCGCCGGATTTATACATCAACCGGACGATGAGAGAAACCCTAGCGTCAACGTCATCATCGACGGCATCTAGCAGCACGCCACCAGTTGAAGCAGCTTGGATTAATGCTTACGAAAGATTATCACATCGCTGGCAATCCTCCGCTCTTTCTCCACAAGTAACATTCCGCAAATTAATTTACTGTTTTCGAGGTTTCTAGGGTTTACACTGTGTAGTGTTTATGCAATTACGATTACGATCCCTTAATTCGATCTATACAGCGAATTTACTCCAATTTTGGTTTTAGGCAATGGAAATTAGGGTTCCTAAATCTCCCTAGAGATTGTTTGTTGTTTAGTTTGCAAGTAAATCAGTATTATTGTTGCTAAGAGTCGTCCAATAACACATATCCTGATTTAGGTTAGGGTTAGTTTGGTAATTTATCACATATCATCATTTAATTTTGATTACTGATTAAAGGATTCTTTCCTGATTTACTAAATTGGATAGAATATTGTATTCAGTCTGCAATTCCAATTGCAATATCCAGAGTTAACCAGGTGGATGCCGGGAGGCTCGATATCGAAATGTCAGCCATGCTGAAAGAACAAATGGTTAAGGTCTTCTCTGTAATGAAGGTACATCACACGATTATATATTCTGGTTATTAAGTGTTCAAAATGAAGCAGTTAATGTTTTCTTGTGGAGTTAATTTGTTACACTTGGCTTTTTTGGGATTAGCCAGGATTATTATTTCAATATGAAGCAGAACTTGATGCTTTTCTTGAGTTTCTTATCTGGAGGTTCTCAATTTGGGTTGATAAACCTACTCCAGGAAACGCTCTCATGAATCTGAGATATAGAGATGAACGCGCCACAGATGTGAGAGGAAAAAGTAAGAGGTTTTAACTATTTAAGTATGCCATGTATGTTTACTTCATTTTTAATGCATAACTTAATTTTTATCTATATTTCCTTCAGCACAATCCTTTAGGTTAATTAGAAAGCTTAACTGTAATTCCTACCTTACGGGGATTTCGTTAATGTTAACCTACAGTTAGAACCGGGTTAGAGGGACCTGGACTCACTGTTTATCAGAAACTATGGTATTGTGTTGCCACAGTTGGTGGTCAGTATATCTGGACCCGTTTGCAGTCCTTTTCCGCTTTCCGTCAATGGGGTGATTCTGAACAGGTATCTTGCATTCAATCATGATATTTAAATTCAAAGCATTGGTTTTTGATGATGATCTTGAAGAAATAATATCTATTTTTCGTTTTTTTGTTACTTTCTTTTTCCTTTTGCCTGTTTGTTTACTGAACAAATAAACTTGGTAATCGTATATTGTATTACTGTTTTTCACTAATGATGATTACAAGGGATTATATAGAAAACATAATTACACATAAAACCCTCTAATATAAAGTTATAAACTAGAGCAAACTACAAATTACATATTTACGTCCTTTAAGTATTACGTAAATTTCAGTATACGCCCTTTAACTAAGGAAATTACAGAAAACGTCCTTTATGTTTAAAAAACCTTGCACGTTACATCCTTTAGCCTAACGGCCGTTAAGTCAGGTAATATGCGAGGCACATGAGGGTATTTTGGTCTTTTTACCGTAAAAGGACTATTTCTGTAAACCCTCATTCATAGAAACAAATTACAAGAATAGTCCTTTTATGTGTGAAAGCCCAAAATACCCTCATGTGCATGGCACGTGATCAGACTTAACGGTAAATTTTAACGGTCGTTAGGCCAAAGGACGTAACGTGCAAGATTTTTTAAACATAAAGGACGTTTTCTGTGATTTCCGTAGTTAAAGGACATTATGCTGAAATTTAGGTTATACTTAAAGTACGTAATTTGTAATTTGCTCTATAAACTAAATACTCCCCCGCATGCTAAGGTCAGGAAGCGACCTGTAGCTTGGATCGTAATAGGAGGAAATGTTGTGAGGGCAAAGGCTTAGTGAACACATCAACGATCTGATCGTTTACTAATGTAAACTAATACATTAACTGTCTAATATGAACAGAGGACACTAGCTCGTCGAGCATGGCTTATAGTACAACGTATTGAAGGGTTTTACAAAGCTGCATCTTTTACTAATCTGCTTGTGTTTCTTTACACAGGAAGGTATGTTATAATGTTATATGGTCTTGTTAAAATCCAATTTGTTTCTTTACTGATTTTTATATTGTAAATACAGGTACAGAAATCTTATCGAGAGGGCTTTACAAGCGAGACTTGTTTATGGGAGTCCTCATATGAACCGTGCTGTTAGTTTCGAGTATATGAATCGGCAATTAGTTTGGAATGAATTTTCGGTATTTTTCATTCTTATTCGATCATCGTATTATTCTTTTAAGTACATATAACAAAGTACACCGTTCTGTTCCTGGTTTGTATGTGATTGCCTATTTTTTATTTTTCTTTTATTTTTTATTCTTTTGCAGGAAATGTTGCTGTTGCTTCTCCCCCTTCTGAATTCGTCTTCCATGAAGAATTTTCTGAGTCCCTTCTCAAAGGATAAATCTTCAGGTGCAAGTGGAGATGAGACACTATGCCCCATCTGTCAGACCAATCCAACAACTGTCTATCTTGCTCTTCCTTGCCAACACAGGTCAGCGTTCATTATCCAGTTTTAAAATTTAGGTAACATTATTTCCAATATTGTTACGCTACCTTCTTTAGTTTCCTTGATATTTTTTAAGGTGTCAAAACGAGTGGGTTGGGTAACATGACAAATGGGTCGGATCGGGTTGTCCGATCATTATATTTCCCCCCCTTTTTTAAAGGAAAAAGTTGTGTGTAATAAATGTGTTATATTTGATGATAGAGAACTGTAGTGTTATAGTCCTAGTCTTTCTTTTAAATAAAAGATTTAGGAGTTTGTGAATATAGCATACACTTTTTGGCGACCTTTGATCTGTTATTCCTACTTGGCCCGTTTTCTTTATCGGTAATTTTTTCTATCCTACCTGTTGGACTAGTTGTCAGTAATATTCAACCTGAATCTTTTTGTTTTCATATAAAGGGTTAAAATTACCACTTCTAAAGTTTATGTTGGGCAATGCCTAATTTAGTAATTTGAACTTGAATCTGTCTATGATTTCATCGATCCAATTGTTTGGAAAGTAAGAAAATGGTTAGGATAGGAAGGAAATTACAATGACATTTATACCATCTTATCCATTTATCTTGTGGTTTTCTTCTTCTTAAGAGGTGGCAATGGGCTGGCGGGCGGGATGGGTAACGGGTCAAAATGGGCTTTTTGGTACGTATTGTTAGGATTTCAATTTTCTGATTCCTAAATCAAAGTTCAAATTTCGAAACCTAAATACCCAAGTTCATACTCTTACAGCATTGTTAGGATTTCAATTTTCTGAATCTCAGAGAACCATGAAGGTTAATTGGCTCCAGCTTAACGAAACATCACTCTTCTATGATTTCATAATTTGTGATTTCATTATTTGTGTTGTATACTCAATTTGAGTGTTTCTAAGCGTATGCATTTGAGTTTCAATTTTTAAAAATATTTTCAAGAAGAAAAAACAGGATAAGGGTATTCTTGTCATTTCACTTGGACGAGGACCAATGGTGCAAGCAAACAATAAAAGTAGGAATTCATTCTGTAAATAGCTTTGAGGATGGAGAATATCCATAAATTTCACCATAGCACATTACGATTTTTGTAATTTACTCGTTTTTGTTAATGTGTCAAATATGATTACGAAAATCATATTATCTCAATAATAATAATATATATTTTTTTTGAACAAAATGATGTAGGATGTTTTATACATTAAGAATACACTTGGGGCAGTTTGACCATTTTCATTTAAGCTAATCTTTTTTTTCTTTTCTGGTTTCTTAATTTTACTGTTAGAAGTAAAAAGAGCATGCATCAACATGTCAATGATACAACCTTTAAAGGAGTGGCACAATGTTTAGCAAAGGTCTCATATTCGAATCTAGGCTCCACCTTTTTTCTGCTTTTAACCTATTGAAGGCCACTTGTCTAGCGTAAGGTGATTTTTACATGATCTCATTGGTTAGTAGGGTATTTGTAAGGTCCGTGAGTTTACTGGTAATCGGTTCTCAGCCAAAAAAAGAAAAAAAAAACATAGCTATGGTACAAGTCATCATAGCATGACTTTATCTCAATAACTACCATAATTGTAAACAAAATGTTAAAAGTTATTTTAGGAATGACTGACTATCCATCATTAAACTTTAGCTGACCGTAATAACGTGGTTTTGTGACTGACAGGTACTGTTATTACTGTCTTAGAACAAGGTGTGCTGCAACTCCATCATTCCGGTGCTCCAGATGCAGTGAACCGGTTGTTGCAATGCAACGGCATGGTGGTTCCCCCAGTACTGAAAAGAATGACTAGTTTATAAGGACAGCAATCGTGGCACAAAGTGGGTTTTGTATTTAATCAGGAATTAATATCAATTCCTTTGAAAACAAAACAAACAATTCAGATCAAAATAATTAAATTAATTGTTTTAAGCTTGTGTTTGGACGTATATATCGAAAAATTATTAAGTGATCTAAATCACTTTTGGGTATACCAGTTTATGATTTTATATGGTTAAAATTACCTATTTTGATTATTATTATTATCAGAAATCTGATTTTAGACTTATCCCACTCACTGTAGTGTCACATCACCCCTAAACCACCGCAACTTCTTGATTCCTTCACAATTGGACACAGGGTGGCGAAACTTTATCGCACAATTGCATAAAGTGCGACGCCACAGGGGGGCGATGTTGCTTCACCTCGACGCTGTTTTCACATGGTGTGGTGAGGGTTTCTCGAATGTTTCTGGTATAGTGGAAATGATTTGGATTATCCATACCATTAAGTTTTGAATAACAAGTTTAGGAGTATAAATTTTAATTCTAATTATCTTATATATCTATCAACTTCTTAAATAATTAGAATTTACACACACTTAACATTTAATTCTAATCAACACAACTTTAAACAAAATTAATCACATTTAACATTATCTCCTAGTTTTCTTACAAATAAACCCATTTTTAAGGAAGAGATTGGTGCCCATTAATTTTACTCAACACACACGACCATGCATCATCACACGATTCCAAACACTCCTTATATCCCGACTTGATAATCACTAATCAGGGCTTACAAACACTCCTAAAAACTTAAAACTCAAAACAATACGGATAAATAAATTTGGCGTACAAATCATACCTCGAGGGTTAGTAACGGACGGCATTTGGTGTTTGAAAAATCCGATAGTGTTTGAAATTATATTTTTTTATCTCAATAATTTTGTAAAAAATAAAATAACTTTTTTTTAAAAAAATTTAATGAATTTATATAAATACAATGAGATCCTACCTCAACAACTTTGTAAAAAAATAAAAAAATATTGTCGGATCCGCCGATGTTTATAAACATACCGACAATTTGAACACATGACGGGTTGTGATTGGCTGAGAACAACATCAGACGACTATGTTATACCAATTTTGAGCTTTCGAAGTCTCACTAAATACATGCCTAAATTGAAATTTAGAAAATGATGTTATGACTAAAATATTGAAATGGTGTTCCTCAGGTAATTTTACATAACAGCAACCGAATTAATATCCCAAAATTTTCGTTGACTTTTAGCTGTTACCCACTACTAGAAAACATGACTATCGACATCAAAAATCTGTTGGTGAAAATGGTTACCGACAAGGTTCCGTCGGGAATATGGTTGTTGGTAATTTATTTACCAACGGTATGTCATTGGTGATAGTGTTGTTTTATTGTTGTGACCTAAGCCGGCTAAGGAGGCAAGACTTCAGCAAACATAGAAAAAGGGAAAAAGCAAATAAGGTCCACCAAAAGACCAATCAAAACAAATCACATGTAATGGCCGTCGGCTGAAATTTAGCCGTGATAGAGCCTTGCCGGCTAAAATCTAGCCAAAGGACTACGTGACGGTTTTTTATTGGTTTTTTGTTGGCATTGTACTTTTCAAGTTTTTTCTGTGTCGTTTGAAATCCATCATTCCTAGCCAGGTAAACTTAGATGACGTTTTCTGATAGGTTAATGATTATTTTAACTTAAAAGTTGGTCAAACCTTAAAAAAACATGTTTTAGGCTTTAACATGCATTGACTGACCTCTTTGTTGAGAAAAGATTCAAGTGAACTTCCATCTCTCTTGGAAAACATGCTTCTAAGTTCTTGTAGTTCCGGCAAGTCACCAAATCTTGAAGCTGCATACATCAAGGATGAGACCGCCTCCTTGCATTCGTCCGGGCATTCCCAATGTATGCGAGCCAATGACACCAATTCCGGTGAGCAAACATCCATCCAAACCGAGAAACTGATTAAACCGATCAACAAATGTGTATTTTTTTTTACCTCTGGCCGGTCATTGCTTTGAGTTGGTCGTCGCAGATGAGTGTGCAAAATCCCTCAAGAAAATCATAGCATAGTGATCTATTCTCGTCGAGATATAGCCTCCCGACCTGTTTTCATAAACGATAAGTATTTGTGTCAGTTCAGTTAATTCGGTTATTAGAAAAGATGATTCGGTTATAATTTGGTTAATTATAGGTTAAACGTGGATGGATTAATGAAGCTAATTTCTATTAATAAATCCGGTTATGACTTGGGTCAAATGAAGTATCATAATCATTTTGTTTTATAAAATTATGGCATATAACAAATTATTTATAAAAGTTTCAAAAATAATATGTAAAGTTGGTTTAGATGTCAGTTAATTTGGTTATTTATACATACATAACCATAACAGAACTATAAAAACCAATCATCAAAAATATCATAACCTGAGTTTCTCAATTGATTCAGTTATTTATACACATATAAATAAAATCAAACTATGAAAACCAGTTATAAAAATATCATAACCAAACTATCAGTTTCTCAATTGATTCAGTCATTTTGTTTCGTTTTTTCGGGAAAACTAAACATTGAACGAACTTTAGAAACAATTACCCTTTCATATGCATCAGAATAATGACCAAGTCTTAGAAGCTCAGCAATAACACTCCTGAGATACTTCTGTAACGAAGTTCGCTTTTTCTTGATGATCTCAATTCGCATCAACGTGTGGTTGATGTTTAGTTTACTGCACAATCAAAATACTCAAAATGAAGAGGAAACTTGAACATTAAAAAAAATGAAAATTAAAATCAAAATCACATAATAATTACTTGCCTTTTGTTGTGGAATCTGCGGTTGAAGAACGATGCACAAAACATGTTTGCGAAGTGCATCATTAGTCCAAACATGTTTGCGAAGAGCTCCATTAGTCTTTAGATCGATGACTTCAGGCTTCAAGCATTCGCAATTGTTATAACTTATTATTATTATAAGTTTGTTCTATTAATAATATAATTTACTTTTTGTAAAGATTTTCACTCAATAAACTTAATATTTAGTTTTATAGGGAACATATATCGTATAGCTATTTTAAGCTATATATAATCAAGTTTATATTATTATTAGGTTAAAATCCGTGTATTACAAGAGTTGAATAAATATAATGTTATATAATTAGTAATAAAAAGTTTATGTTTTTAAAACTCGTGTATTACACGGATTGAGTAAAAATATAATGTAATCTATTAACACATACACTCGTCAAAATGAAACAATGTGAATATGTAAATATATGATGAAAAGTTTTTTATTTGAATCCTAGCTGGTATAAAATTGTTTTTAGTTTGTAGAATTTATAAAAATATGATTGAACAAATTAGTTGATGCTAAACACAATTTTAAATTAAAAAATGTGTAGATAAAAATTAAAACAAATACTTAATTTAGTTGGCTAAAATAGTGGACTTGATTATTAATAGGAATGAGAGACAGAAAAATAAGAATAAGAAGGTTTAAAAATATGACAAGTGTACTCATAGTTTACTTGTTTATTAAGTTGTATAGATTATTATTATTATTATTATTTTGGTTTGTTAAACTTTACTCCTTTGGTTTTAAAAGGGTTCATATAAGAGTTCGGGAGGTCTATAAATAACCAGTTTTATATCATATATTGTTTAATTTAGAGCATTCACAGCAGTTTTTGTATATCTGTGTTAGTGTGTTTTGTATATTTTAAAAAGTGGTTTAAAGTGTTTGTAAATGGAGAAGAGAGAAAATGTATAATTTTTTTTTGTATATTTGGGGAAAACACTGTTCACTTATATAATTTTTTTGAATATTTTTTTCAATGTGGTTGTGAGTGGAGGAGAGAGAACAGGTAATGATAAAGGTATAAAAAATATTATTTAATTAAAAATAAGAGATAAATGTAGTGATTTTTAGTGTAATTATAGAGACGGTGATAAGAAAACTGATGAGAAAGCTCTTAACATTAAACTCAATCAAGGACTATCGTAAAGTACGAGATATTTAACGATTTATGTGATTTATAAATTGGTAAGTATGTATTTACATTCAAGTTTAATTTGAGATCTATATTTTGACATTACACATTTTAGAACCTAAGATCCAAAGGAATCGAATATTTTTTTAACGTATAAATCTAAAGTGGTTTTCTTAATATATGTTCTTTTAAACCAAAATTGATTTAAATACATTCTTGATCATGTATTTATAGGGTTACTAGCTTAGTACCCCGTGTTTGCACACGATATTTTAAAAATTAATAAATTAAATTTTTAATTTTTATGTATATATTTTACATGCGTAAAAATGATATAAAATAAAATTCAAAATATGTAAAAATTAATATATAATTGGGTTACAAAAATACGTTAATTACTATTTAATGCAATTTGACTTTCATTACTATTTGATTCAAAATAAACATAATTATATTTCAAAGTTTCTTATAATAAAGGATAATTTAAAATAAATGTGTTTATTAGTATACTTAATATTTTCTTTAAAAATATATAATTCTTAAAATATAGAAGTGTATTTAATAAGAAAGAGAGACGAAAAAAAATGATGAGAATGAATATGATGGTGACACGTGACATGTAAAACCTTTATTTATTATATAGTATAGATATCTAAGGTGCTCGCTAACCGACCAAAACCCATCATAGGTTTTGTTGATAAAATATAAATGTAGTTGTTCTTTTATTTACGTCAATATTATCTAAATGGTTTTGTTGAGGTGAAACAGTAACTCATCAGTATTTTATCACTAATTTAAATCGTTTATATGATTAAAAAATAATCCATTTATATATTTTTACACATTGATGAAATTTTGACTCGCTTAGTGGTAACAAGTTATTATATAGTTTTTTATTTTCATAAGTATATTTTAAACAAATTTAGAGACTTTAATATACTAAATTTGAGTTTGAAGTATTTTCGTATAAAAACAACATTGACTTTTATGGTATTAACCCTTTTTATTATTATTAGAACTAGTGTTAGAACTCATGTATTACACGTGAATGAATAAACAACACAATATAAAATGACAAAAAAACAGAAATAATTCATCAATTTGTAAAAATTTCCTTGTATACAATGTTGGATGTTTTATTTGTATTTTTTCAATCCTTATATAAGATTAAAAGTTTTAACCCGTCTCTGCTTTTAACTTTGAAAAGTGCCACATAAAGCTGCCAATGAGTAAAAACCGGTTGCCTCAAGAAGTGGATTCAAGTCATACTTCTTCACAAATTAAACTTATATTTTCTTAAGATGGTATTAAATATGATTACGAAATACAACCCCATATTAGTTAACAAAATAAGTATAGAGAAATGAGTTGTTATAATAACTACAAATATACATTCACTTGGTATATACACATGCAAAATGTGTAAAGAATGAACAACTTGACTTTCATAAGTCAAACGTAGACAGATAGATGCAAGGTTGTTCAGGGATGAAAATAAATCATATTTTACAAATAGAGACATCATGAATACCAAATCAAATCATTTGCTAACACCTGCAGAAACATATACAAAAAAGGTGTTTTCCGGGTGGGTCGTGTTTTATCTCTGAAAAGCCAAAAACATATTAGAATTACACACTAAATCAATTATGTACAAAAACTTAATAAAAAGAAAAGTGTGTTAGCGGGTTGACCTAACCTAACCTAACCCAACCCCAACCCATTGCATAAAATTACTTGTTTTGACACATTACTCATCCCACCTATCTTGACACCTTTATGTTTATGTTCTATTTGTGATGTTTTAGTGCCATAAGAATGAGAAACAAATGAACTGAATCTTTAAAGCAAAAAATGAAGAATTCAAGTATACAAAGGTCAAATAAATCATACCTCAAACTAGAGACGGTGTGACGTTGTAGCAATTGGATCAACTCACTTGCTGCAACTGCAACTGAAAAGGCTTTTGTTCCCCTACAAACTTGTCATTCTTGAGAACCTGTCTCTCAATAATGACTGAAAAAGTGAACAGAAATCATGTATGTTTCAAAGTCAGCTACACATTAGGAAAAGATACATAACAAAAAACTGAATAAGATGATACTAATATGCAAACATAGTAATATACATGCGATTACAGATGACTAAACAAAAACTAACCTGAACACAGTTACGAGTGTAAAATTAGAAAGTGCACGTAACTTAACTACTCGACAATCGGGTAATTTAATTCTTCCAATCTTGCATAAAGCGTAAATTAATTTTTTAAATTTACAAAAAATTGCAACATTAATTGTCATGTTTAAAATATCAAGAGGTGAGTTATGAATTTAAATATTGAACTTAAATCTAAATAGCATATGAATCTTTTTATGTAAGAAATGCTATAAAACACACAGATCTATATGCAAAAATTTTGTGTGTAAATACCTGGAAAGTCAAAGTTCTTTATTGCTAGCAAATCCATGAACAATGATGATTCTGTAACTTGATTGGTTCTTGGGACCACTCTTTCTTTATAAACTAAATACATTCCATCACTGCGTTTGATAATACCTGATGATGATGGTGATGATTTTGATGATGATTTAGGATCAATATCATCTGATGCAGATGTTGAATCACACTTTAAACGTGGTACAACTCTTGTTAGTTAATCAGTTATCCTCAAACAACTCATTTCAAGATGACCCAGCATCATCCCCAATCCCTCAGTACCGATTCTAGCCAAAAGATTGAAACTTAATAATACCCATATGCCAATATCCATTGAAATAAAGAATTCAAAAAGTAAATTTCATGAAAGCATCCAAGAAGTGTGGATTGATCGATTAAGTAACCGATCAAAATGGGTCTGACTGAAACAATCATTTTTAGTGTCAGGCAAGGTTGACCCTAAATTTTTTTGTCATTTTTATTTTTTTTTTCTCCAAAAATAAATCATTTGCTACTTACTATTACAAACAATGTTTTTGAAACAATAATATAAATTTTTGAATAAAATGACTTTTGGTTGTATACGTTGAATATAGACTTTACTTTGACCTGTTTGAGATAAAGGACAATCAAATTGACCAAGTAGCAATAAAAACGGGTTAAAATTGCCACCTCTACTTTTATATCCATGCAAATGTATAACAAAAAGTTTGACTACCAATTCTTGACAATTACTACTTGTTACTACTAAAGGAATTTCAAGTACTTCCTGCCTGTTTGACCCGTCAAAAATAATAAACAAACGAAGTAGTCAAGTTGTTTCTCTTTTAGTTAAGTCTTTTACCTTAAACCCGTTTGACCGGTAAAAAAAAACAAAGCCCAAATTGACCCGTTTGGAGGTAATAGGATCAAATCCTATGCAATTTAGTTAGAAACAGAAAGTATAATCTAAAACAAACTTGATAAGCTGGTATTGTTTAAGCAGCCCTGCCACTCTTTTGTTTATAAAATTAAACGGTTTAGAATAACATAAGCAGTTTCGATCTATAAAACCATACCTGCTAACGCATTCACTCATCGGCCTCATCGTGGCCTCTTAATCATTACCAACAACAACATAAATTTGTTGCAAAACAACAGAAATGAGAAACAAAACATGAAAATCATACAAATTAAAACAAATTCATCTAAGAAAAAATACCATTGACGTTGATGATATAGATGTGATCGAAAGATTATGCAGGCCCATAAAGCTTCAAATGCATATCAATTTCACTTGAGTGTTATAAATTACTGAGATTTTGATTCTTATCATGGAATTTCTTTTGCTTGAATTGCATCCCAGATTTTATGATTAAAGAGAGTTTGTTTCAGATCATGTGGAACAACAGATCAACATAAGATGTCAAAAGATGTAAAAGAAAGTAACCTGAAGGTGTTAGAACATATCTTTCTTGTATTTCAAAAAGCATTCGATAATTTAGTGGTATTTTTTTTTCTTTTCATCTGGGATGGAATTCACATGGAGGTTCTGATTTTTCTTTAAATGTGCAAATTTCTTTCCCCCGCCTTCAATTTTAAAGTAACATTCTAAGAATAATGTTCTAGTAAGCAACTCCATCCAAGCACCCCCTAAAATCAGTTACTGGGCACCACATTTCACCTAAGCATGAGATGACACTTACAATGTGAGCTTCAACATCTTCCTGATTTGAGTAGGGTTAACCATGAATGGGTGGTTCAGACTAAGGAGCTTATTAAAAAAGAAGCTGCATAAAATACATAATTTAGAAGCCAGTTTAGGACCCGGTAGACCAGGCCTCGGTAATACTCTAACAAAAAACTTGCAGGATTGGTTGAATAGACTTAAAACAAATCTAAAGCAAGTTGCAGACAGTGATGCTAATACGCCTAGCAGTTTTGAACTTTTTATTAGTGTTTTGGCATGGTTTCAAGGGCTTCAGCCCTTCGACAGCTGGGCGTTCAAGGTCAGTAGAAAAAAGGGGATTGCAACCACCTTGGTTGGTTGATTTGGCGATTGTCTAGAAAACAAGAACCAAGCAATCTTATCTAAACTTGGCACACTAATTGTTAACAAAAAAAAGACAAAGTGTTTCAAGTCAACCAAGCCTGACCGACCATTACCATAAGATTACCATTTGTACCTGCCATCGGTAAGCAAGGCCCACCCATTTTTGTAGCTCTAGATATACGTTCTACTCATGCACAAAAAGCTTGACATAGTTTGTTACAATACATAAACAAATGGAGCTCACGAGATGGTAAAACTACATGACAGAAGATACACGTACATCTAGAAAACTTTTAGCAATAGAGTGTGTTTTAACTAAAAACTTGTTTTTTTTTTCTAAAACTGATCGACTTTTCTAATAGAACTCAGAAAGATGTTTCATTAATGAAACCAGTTAGCAAAATTGTAATTTATAGTCTCCCTGGTAATCCCTGTACATAAAATTTTCATTGACAAAAAAAAAACAGATTCAAATCAATAAACACAAGTTATATAATCGCAAACAGATTCAAACTCAAATATGTACACATACGAATAAGCATAGAGATCAAATGAGATGTAGAAATAGAACAAACCCCTAGCTATACTTGACAGTACATACAATTAGGGGTGTTTTCTTTTAATAAAGTTGTAATTGATCCCTAAGAACAAAGAGTCAGAATGTTTTTATGTGTTCTAAGTTCATAATCTCATAGCATTATACACCTTTTACCCATGAACATATGCATAGCAACATATTGATTCAATTAAAATGTACCGAAATCTATGAGCTTTGAGATTTCTCAATCATATGAATTTATCACTTAAACAAAATATTTGTTTCACTCAAACAGAGAATTTAATACTTACCCCCAAATTAACGTCAAATAATCTACATGAGCAAAGTCTGGATTGTTACTCAAAATCATACCGAGCTCTGCTGCGATCGATGATATAGATGACTGTATATTAGGGATTGCACAAAACATAACATAAGTTAAAATACCAGATAAAATCGATGAAAACGTTATGTTTTGTTTAACAACAGTCAATATAAATGTGGGATGGTGAAGGAGAGCCAAAAAACTACGATTTATTGTTCAAAATAATCGATTAGAAATCATGAATGAAACATAATAATGAATAAAAGATAAAATCGTACCATTGATTAAAAAAAACGATTCAAAATAAAACTATCAAAATCATGAATGAAACATACTTTCTATAAGGTTTAGTACCTTTGCTTTGAATACAACAGATTGAATCAATGGGCGATGGTGAAGCCGTAAAGGAGACAAAAGACCTAAGATTGACTATTCAAAACAGGAGATCGAGTAACTAAAAGAGATTAATTGAGAGGTTAAGAAAGATAATCACAAACGAAAAGTATACGGACCGATTGAAGCTCATTACCTGGTGGGGGAAGAAAGAACCATGGAAGAGCGGCGATGGCGGAGAAGAAGAGGAAAAGGCGATAAGGAACTACCAATTATGATTTGATTTTGAAGGTTATTGAAGACAGGCATGGTTCTGAAGAGGCGATTAGGGTTTTTTGTGTTTCATTACAGCGGCTGAAAGGTTTGGTCCGGGTTAAAAGGGTTTTTATAGGGTAATTAAACGGGTCTGATTTTGACCCGCGTGTTGACCCGTAAATGCTTATTTTGGTTTTGGGAGAAAAAAAATGGTAAGGTGAAATGTGGTGATGACATGTGACACCCCATTTTACTTGTATATTATATAGAATAGATAAATCAAAAAGATTCTATGACAAAACAAACTATTATTTTATCATTTCTTTTGAAAAATGTGTGTATATGATTAAAATTGTTTAGTCAAATGTAACATATTTGGTCCTAAAGACTTTATTCGATTAGAAACCCTTTAAAAAGACTTTATTCGATTAGAAACCCTTTAAAAAGTTTTTCAGAGATATCTTGGTGGTAAGGTGTATTCCTTCTATTTAAAATAAAAAAAATCCTACGAGGTGTATGCATATGTGGTTAAGACGAATAGATTAGGAGCCGTTTAAAAAAAAATTGTCAAAAACTTTAACATCTTGATTATTACACCTTCAAACAACATAAACATATTTGTGGGTGTATACAAGTAGTTTAGCCGTTCCCATTTTACCCCTAATAAATTTGAACCTAAAACCAACTGATTTGTTAAAATCAATTGAATAGAAATTTGATCCAAAAATACCAACAAACTTACAAACTAATCGTATATATACAAGCTTATTACATTAAACAACTATTCCAATATTCATCAAATTCAACTAATTAAGAATATACGAAAAAAAGCTTATTATTCAAACAAGTTTAAAAGTTTTTAGATATTTCTTGTTTACTTTGACAACTAGCACCACAATCCTAACTTTAGACCAACAAAGCGTCTTAAATAACCATTGAAATCGTTCTAAACCACTCGAAAAAACGCTATTTAAACTTCAACCCCCTCTCATAAACTTGTTTTCACCGTCGGGTGTGCTGAAATCCGCTGGATTCCTATTGAAAGAGCACACAAGAGTTGCACAGTTTTGTGCATTGGGTCCTATTCCAGCGCCCTTCGTCATGCTCATTTCAATGTGACTTTGAAAACCGCCACCAGTTGTAGCTTTCACTGGTATAAGAGACCTCCTTTGAACCGAACAAAAAGTGTTTTCTAGCTTTTCTTTAGTAATCTTCTTGAATGGATGCTTTGTTGGGGTTTTAGATGATGTTTTGGTGACAGGTTTGTTGCCAGATTGTTTTGAACGTTCTCGGATCTTTCCTTTGACACACGCACAAGTTGTGTTTGTCTCAAGCTCGCGTAGGATTTGCTTCTCTTCGTTAAAATGGCGAGCCAAGAGCATCACGACCTCCATTTCAGAGTCTTCATTTTCCTTTTCTTTCCCTGTAGCTTCCTTGCTACTAACTTTTGCAAAGCGGTTATTTTTCTGGCTGCATCGTAACTGAAAATCCTGAAGAAAAAAAAAATCACTATCCAATAATCCACATAACCAAACCAGTCACTGAACCGGTCGCCTTACCGATCCACTGGTTGGAACTAATCCACCGGGTGACATCATAAATAATTTTAAACTAATATATACACACACACGGAACTACTTTATATATCTTTTAGTGTGGATTTGTAACATTAACAAAATATGGAGCCTGAAGTAGAAGTAACTGAACCGGTAAATAAGATTTTGAAAGGAAAACATAAATAAAAAAAATTTAAAAATGTTGTCCAACCACCGGTTTGGTTCGCCAGTTCAACCCGTTCATAACCGGCCGGTTCAAATGAAGACGGTTCAAAAGAACTCAACTGGACCGGTTATATAGCTAGTTCCCGGTCCAACCAGACCAGCCTAAGAACAATACTTTACAGGTTAACTTTTAGGATTAGTGAGGTTAATAGTGTGACCTCTTTATGCTCCGGCATGGTTTGTGTATCCATGTTATCAGTTCTACTTTTCTTTCTCGAGATAACACCGTTTGAATCCTTTCCAATCGAGTCTTTTGGTCCAGGGTTTGACTTTCTATCCTGGTCAACACTTGGTTCTTCAACTCCAACTATATCCCTCTTCTTCTTTAGTGTTGAGTCAGTAATTTCAACACCCTTTCGTTTTCTAAAATATGCAGCCAAAGTAACATCATCATCATCCAACTCATCTTCAATTTCTGCAACAAATCCTCTGTTAACATTTTCAGGATTTGTTCTGTCACAACCTGCACGGAATTCACTTGCAGGATCCTTATATATATCAGACAATAAACGAAACTTCTGAGATTTTCTTGGTGGTCTGTTCCTTCCTGCTTCATTGTTATCAGCAGCTACATTATGCCTGATTTTAGCACCTTCATCCACACTGTTTTTATGTCGATTTTGACCATCGTTGACCTTGCAAGAAGTCAACTCTGATGACCCATTGCATACAATTCTTCCCATATCACTATCAATTCCTAAAGATTCAATCTTATCTGTAAAACAAACAATCGCTTCAAAATTCTTACAAATTAAGAACATAAGAAGACATGAAAGCGATACCAGTTGTAGTTTCGGGTAGATCATCTTTTCTATTAAAATTTTCAAATTTAGATACTGCGAAAAGAGTCAAAGACCAAAAGTCAAACAGAGAAGGTATATAAGAATCTAATAACATTAAAGTTGTACAGTAAAATCCAATTTTTATTACTTACAGTTTGGAGCCTCTGTGAATTCTGTTGTGTCTTCTGAACAAATAATATCACTGGGATGATATGAAGATACAACCTTGTTGTCAGGATCGCGCAATGATCCAAAAGGCCAACATTTTGCTGGATTTTTCTTGCGAATTTCATCAACGTATTCACTGCATTAAAAACAGATAATTTATTAGTAAAAGTTTATAACTTTTAGATGAGCAGAGGGAAACAAGAACTTCAAAATACTGACTGATAACTTCAAATTAAAAAAAATTCATGATGTAGACTCTAAATATTGAAAAATGCTAGTTACTCCCAAATTCATACATACCGAATAGAAAAATTGATGAATATACTTGTTTCAGTACTTTCTTCTTCGTTGAAATCAATCTCCATTGAAAGCAATTGCATATTTATTCCCACACCAATATGCTGAGATCTGTCACACAATGGCTGCAAATTTGAAAAAATATTGCAGAAAATTACAGACAAAAACTCGATTTCAGTCCAGTTGATGATCATTTCTGCTTGAACAATGCCAAAAGCTTCTAAAAAATATATGGCTCTCATTAGATTACAATACTAACTATTAACTCTTTCACATTGTGTTTCAAATTAAAGAGATTGCAGCAAAATTATTTTTCAAACAAGTCTAGGAGCATTTAGAAACCCATCTTAACTAATTAAATTTGATTAATCTACTAGTATGATCAACTTTGTAGATTGATAAAGATAAATGGTAATCACAAAATTACTGATATTAACAATGAACATGAACAACAAGGACACATGACACACGCATAAGACAACAATGCTTTCTAAATAAATAGCGGCGGGCCCAAATGGTCCGCCTGGTATGCATGTGCACGTGCATGCATACCCTAACAAAGTTTGTAGTGTAGAAAAATAAAAAGAAATGTTATACTTATAAAGTGATACCCTAGTTAAAAAAATATACAAATCCAATATCTTCTATTGCACCTAAACAAAAAATCACAAACAAGAGCAAGTTGGAGAACACTTATGTCTCACATTTGGTAAGTCAGGAAAAAGTTTAATTTACGCGCTTAATTCTAGGTTTTTATCTATTAAAACCTAGGATCATCTACAGTAGAAATATGTGCTTGAATTTTGCATAGAACACTACTTAATCAAATTCAGAGGGGCATAAACAACATAACACGTGATCTAACAAACTATAAAGTGAATTCACTGCTTGCAAAATCAAGATCCTGATATATAACATTTTATCATATTCTTTTCTATGTAACATACAATAGTATCTATATAACAGAAGGTACCTGAAATTAGTACAGCATAACACTAACAAAAGAAATAATCCAAATTATACAACATTAAATACATTTATGCATACAAGCAAGGTCATTTAACCACTTTTTCTCAAGGTTACCCTACATAAAATCACACCCTCAGACAACACATGTAGGGGAAAACCAAACTCCATTGTCCTATCCTATCAACTGAACAAATTAAAGATTTACCAAAAGCAAGTTCAGATCAAAATCAAGAAACAAATTAACTGCCATATCACAAATTGAGATATAAAATCAATAAAACTAAAATCTTCCTCTTCAAGAAACATAAAATCATGCATATGAATATAAATAATTAAAGGAATTCAGAAGGGTAAGATCTTATCACTAAGATGAGTAAAGGCAGCAATAGATTTAGAGCTTTGGCACAAATTCAACTTTTGGAACCAATTGGAACCCTAAAGCTGAAAACTTTACAGAAATAATTAACATAATATGCATGATCAAATTCTTAAAATTAGAAAAGGTCAAGTATACTAGATAACTATATACAAGAAGATTCAAGAAATGATACATATAATTAAGCAGGAAATCTTGATGCATAGTACAAAAAGGTTGGAAATAGCAAAAACCCACCTCATATATTTGATTCTGATCGAAGTTGTTGGTGGGTGTTGTAAAGAATCAAAGAATATCAAAACCCATTTAAGATCTTGATCGCTTGATGAAAATTTAGCTCAAAAGGAGTGGAATTTCGTGGGTGATGCTTGGAAATTGTGTTAAAATTGTAGTGAGAGAAACCCTTTGGTTGTTTAGGTTTAGAGAGAGAAAGAGTAAATGTGGGGTTTGTTGTGAAGAAATAAACGGACTAAGCAAACATGAAGTGCTTGTCGTATCATAGTTGCCTAATTTTAATATCATTTGTTTTTTACCCTAAAGAAGAAATCTTGAGAAATATAGAAAACCTTGAAGGATGGAGAATCTCCATTTATACCCCTCATAAGTTTAGCCTCGTTCATTTACAACCCCACACTCACCTCCAACAAGAGGAATTCTTGTTTATTTGTGAGCTTGTGTGAAGGAGAGGAGGGACGCGATGGCTAATGTGGAGGAAAGAGGGAGGAGATGTATCCATGGGAACAAACATCCTTACGTGAGGTGAGTGAGAGGGGAGAGGGGTCAGGTAAGGCGGACAACGAGCCAAAGTAAAAAGAGAGGCATTCGTGAGCTATTGGCGATGGTCTAAAGGATATTTCTTGTTTTGATTAGCTTTAGATAATATATAAAGGTCATTAAAATTTATAAAATGTTTTAAATATATGATATTTTTTCTTGAACGACGTTTGGTACTACCGCAATACCCAAGTGAGTCTTCATAAGACGGGATGCAAACCGTCCATACTAATTTTGATGTTTTATGCCTGACTCATAACTTATCAACTAACCATAACTTTATCAAGAAACACCATATGACTTTTATTTTAATGTCATTAATATTAATTTAATCCAAATCTTAATTTTTTTTTTTTACTATAGTTGTTTTTTTATAATTCTAAAGTCCAACTAATGTTTTATTTTCTAACTTTAAAATCAAACTTCATGACATGTGTTTTACAAGAAAATACCATAATGCTTTCAAAACTAAACCGGATCGATCAGTTGAACCGGAAACCAGACCTTGGTTAGTTCGGTTTGCATGCTTTTGACTACCCTCCAGTTAACTAGCCAGTTTTTTTTTATTATGGTTGAACTAACAAACCACTAGACCGCCCAAACTGGGTTGAACCGGGCTTTGAAATTGGCTCAGGCCAACTTAGATTTGCAATAAATTATGAAATAATAAATTGTTTAGAGTTAAAGTTAAACTAAAGTGTTATAAGTAGCCCCAAGTTTTGAATTTGAAACCTTTGCTATAAATTAAAATTAAAATTATTAATTGTGATTTATATGTATAAATATTTATATTTGAGATGACTCATGTAATTTAATTGGCTCAATGATAATAACAAAAACATATCTATTTTTGTATACTTTTATTTTTTTTCTTTTTTTTATAAAATGTTCAATGAAACTTTAGTATATTTTTTTGTAATTATTAATTATTTTATTACATCATCTGGTTCTTGAGACCGGTTCAACTAGTTCCGGTAAACAAGTAGAGGGGTCACTTCGATAACCAACCAGTTTTTAAAAACATTACATAACCACACATTAATAAACCAAACATTTACTAACCCCTTGAATAGTAAAGTACAACTATTTTTGCCTTTTGTACAACTTCAGTCTGTTAGGCTCTTCCCTCCCCCATACGTCTAGGGTTCAAATCCATGGCCATGGTTTCTTTTTTCAAGCTTTTTTATTATCTGTTGGCTTCCTAGAGCAGACACGTACCCTATGAAACCTACTGTTACCTATTGTAGCTGATCAACGTGGCTTCCTATGCTTTTTTTCCTGAATGACATGGCTCATCTTCTTCACTTGCGCCTGGTTTTTTTTCCTTCCTTCTCTAATAGGCAATTAATGATGCTAATCGATTGATCTTCCGTTGTCGGTAATCAGTTGATCGTTGAATGATGAACTCTAAATCCCTAACTAATCGATCTTCCATTGTCGGTAATCGATCAGCCTAATTATCGCCACTTAATTGTCGCTCTCAATGTTTTCAGAACCGGACCGGACAACGAACCGACCATCTTAGAGGTTCACTGGTCGGACCGGATTCAAGAACCGGATGACGCAATAAATAATATAAATATTTATAAAAATATATAGAAAAATATAAAAATTCCAAATACTACATATACAACCATTTAAACAATTTTGAGTCAAGGACGAGGGTTGTAGGTCTGTATGAATTTTAATTCTTTTGAATATTCAATTTTAATTTTGATTAGGGTTTTGAAGGACCTGTGGCAGCGTATAAGTTAAAAGGAAAGAGTCAAATTGAGTTAAAATTGTAAATATAAGTAAGTAGGAGGACTATAGGATAAAAAAGATAAAAAAATAGTAAATTTTTTTTTTTTTAAATTAAACTACCCGGTTCGACCACCGGTTCGCGGTTCGACCGCTGAACCGGTTGAACCGCCCGATTCAACCAGCAAACGGTCTCAGAGCATGTAACCGGACCGGTGGAGGTCCCGGTTCCCGGTCCGACCGGTCCGATCGGCCGGTCCGGTTTTCAAAACATTGGTCGCTCTTCAATTCCCAATCGTTTGGCGGTAGGATTCTACAATCGTCAGTCCTACACAGAGCAGGAGGCATGATTGCCTAAAGCCGTTTTTCAGTTCATATAATAATAAAAAATTAGGGGCCCTATTTTTTTGTGATCCCAAGCCCTAGCTTTGCCGAAGTAGTCTATTGGGCTGCCCTGCTAGGAAATAACAAACTCAAGGGTTCAGGTTAATCAGGATTCAAAAGCTTGTCCAAATGGTGTTTCACAACCAGATTGGATAGCTAAATCGAAGGAAATTGGTGCTTTTCAAGATTGCTAAGTATACATTTTTTAATCTAATATTTTTCCTTAATTTGTGTGCTCTCTTCAAAATGGATATGCATGTTTTATTTCATAGTTGCAAGCGGGTCTAGCTTACAAATTAGAGGGTATAAATTGAATAAGATGTACATAGAAAACCGATGGTTGGATTTTGCTTGAGAACTTTAGGTTATTTAATTTCGTGTTAAATGTTATTTTTTTCTTACATTTTACACTTTATTTGAAATTATTGTGAATCAGAGATGATTTGACATCATTGGACGAACTTTCCTATTGCCAAAATGTTTCTGGAGTTGGTTACAAATTTGCTGAATTTTTTAGAAACTTTTTACAAAGTTTAACCTTTTGTATATAGATTGTTATGTTCTTAGGAAGTCCACTTATATGGCATCAATATATCACTAAATTGACCCACTTGATTAAGTGATACATGTGATTGTTTGAATATTGGCGTCTGCCTTTTACTATTAACTAGAATAGTGACCACCGGCGTATTAACCCACAAAAGAAACAAACGTCCTCAAAAGGTTATAAAATAAAGTAATAAATAAATAACCGTTAAAAAAGTTATTCACACGTTCAACGAAACAGCTAGTAATATTAAAAAAACTTTATATATAAAAAAATAAAACCGTAACAAAGTCGTTAAATAAGTTTAACCGGTAAAATGTTAGAAAAAGAAAACAAAACCATTTAAAAAAAGTAAAGAGTAAAAAAAATGTAACGATGTTGTACGCAGATAGTTAGATAAACTTGTATACCATCACACGCAACTCCGTTACAATTGTGTATTACTCGCAACGGGTTCAAAACTTTGATAAAAATAAGCAACATGTAACGTTATATTAGTACTCACCCGCGGAAAAAAATGCAAGTCAAAACATTGGGAGCGTATATAATAATAAAAAAATAAAAGTAAAACGAAAAAAGGAAAGTTAAAACATCTAAGGAAAAGAGTAAAAAAATACATATAAAAAATAAGTGCATTAAAGTTTACGGGTTGTATGGTAGCTTTATTAAAGCTTGAGAGTAATAATGTAAACTGGTTAAAAGAAAAAAAAAGTAACTTAATTAAAGTAGAGGGGCCAAAGTGTAATATATAGAAAAAGATAAAAGAGTAAATTACACAAATCGTCCTTTATGTTTATACAATTTTTCAGATTATGTCCTTTAACCAAAAAATTGACAGAGATCATCCTTTACGTTTACAAATCTTGTAAATTACGTCCTTTGCCCCTAACCCAGTTAAATTTTTTCGTTAAGTATGATCATGTGCAAGGCACATAAAGGTACTTTGGTCTTTTTACCCATTTATTTAAAAATATCTTAATAGTTATTTTAATTAAAAATTTAATATATATAAACCTAAATTGGTCATCTCCATCCTTACAAACCTGCAAGAAGCATACCCCCCACCCCACTCACCCGTCATTTCCCTCCTCACACACCTGCACCGACACCACCACCTGCAACTGCAACCATTAGCCGACCAATTACCACCACCACCATAACCTGCACCAACTTCATATTCGTTTTTGTTTTCTTTTCTTTTCTGAATTCCGGCCAAGATCTAGCGAGCTAGAAGCATTGGATGGCGGCTACGGTGGTGGAAACCACCACGAACAGCGGCAGAGGCGACGAAGACGCTAGGGTTCCGGCAGAACAAGGAAATGATGAGGGCATGGGGGTTAGGGTTTATTTTTTTAACCCAATTTCCCAGTCCAGACCACATCCTTGGACCACGCAGCACGCAGGAACCACCGCAAGTAGGATCGCCGACTACCATACACGATTTCAGATTCACCCCAAATAGGATGCATTCCACCACACACGATTTCAGATTTCATGGCTTTAGATTAGGGTTTTTTGGGTTTCGATTGATAGGTTTTTAGGTTTCTTTCATTAAAAAGATTTTGGGTTTCAATTCTTGAGCATTTGGATAATATGGTAAGTAATTCTTATTCATGGGGGTTGTGCGGTGGGTGGCAGGCGGCGGTGGTGTTTGGTCGGCTGGTGGCAGTTACAGGTGTGTGAGGAATGACAGGTGAGTGGGTGGGTTGGGGGGGGGGGGCGGGGTATGATTCTTTCAGGTGTGTGAGGATGGAGAAGACCAATTTAGGTTTATATATTAAAATTTTAATTAAAATAACTATTAAGATATTTTTAAATAAATGGGTAAAAAGACCAAAGAACCCTCAGATGCCTTACACATAACCATATTTAACGGAAATTTTTAACTGGGTTAGGTGCAAAGGACGTAATCTACAAAATTTGTAAACGTAAAGGATGATCTCTTTCAATTTATTGACTAAAGGGCATAATCTGAAAAATGGTATAAACATAAAGGACGATTTATGTAATTTACTCAAGATAAAATTACATGAAGCATAAAAGACTTGTACTCAATGCATTAAGGATTCTCAATATTGGTTTTGTATACAAGAAAAAGAAAAAAAGTAACTTAATTTAAGAGAGGGGCCAAAGTGTAATATATAGAAAAAGACAAAATTATATGAAGCATTAAAAACTTGTACTAAATGCATTAAGGTTTCTCAATATGGGTTTTGTAAGTAACTAGTGGGCAAAGCCGCACTTCGCGGCGGGGCGGGCCTATTTTGAAAAAAAAATGAAAACGTAAATGAAACTTTAAAAAATGTTAATAAAAAACAAACCTAAAACTAAAATATAAAAAAGAGGAAAAAAATTAAGTATTAAGACCCGTCGTTGTGGTACGAAAAATGACGGGAAAAATAAAGTATCGGAAACTAATTTTAAACAGAAAGGCAGACGCTTGCGACGTGTTAAACCGCGGAAGAAATTAACATCATCAAAAGCTTATAAAATAGTTATCTTTAAACGAAATAAATAAACTTACTCGAAACTTCATACAAAAAAAAGAAACTGTAACAAAGACGTTAAAAAAAGTTAACAGAAAAGGTTAGTAAAAGAAAGTAAAACCGTTCAAAAAAAAGTAAAGACTTAAAAAAGAATTCTTAACGACGTTGTACGCAAGTGGCTAGATAACTTATACACTATCAAACGTAACCCCGTTATAATTGCGCGTATTCCACTTCTTGTAACTCGTTGGTAAAAAGAGAGAGGAAAATACGTTTAATGTGTAAATGATAACTTTATTAAATTACTGGGCTATAATATAAATTTGTTAAAAGAAAAAAAAAGTTTTTTTAGGTTCAAGGGTTTAAAAGTAAATATGCTATAAATCAAGGTTCTAAATGTAAAATTATAAAAAACAAAATAGATGACATAGTGCTTATGTGAGCACATGCATTATCATTTGTACTATATGCATTGAGACTTTCAATTTTACAAATTGTAAGGGTGAAGGAGGCATAACCCTCATAAAAAAGTACCCTAACAAAAATACGCAATGTGGGTGTGCCATCTCACTTTTATACACATACTACCCTAACACCCTTAAGTATTGAGGACACAACCCTAATACCCTAATCAATGTTTTAAACTCCCAACATTCACATTTCAACAACCCACACTTGGGTATATGTACCCGTGAAACTAAACCCGCATGCCTACCCGAGTTAACGGTGACGGTGTACCCACATGTACCAATGAACCCTCATGCCTTACCTGAGGGTGTCCCCTTCACCTTAAGTAATCTAATTGAATAGGTAGTTAAAAAGAAAAAAAAACAAATATTAAATTATTGACGTCTGCCTTTTACTTCGGTTTTCATGTGTCTTGACATGAAATAATGTATTTTATCATACATACTTTTTTTTTGAACGGCGACTTTTATTTTTGAATAGCAGTCGCATCTCCGACAAGTCGGAGACCTATCACCCCTCAATACCTGACCACTACGTTGTCTGAACCGGGCCCGCGGGTTCAGAGCGAGGGGTTAAGCGTTCCCCGGGAAACCATGGAGCCTGCTGCCACTTGACAGCAGTTGCGACGCTACACGGGCCAAGACCCGCTAGCGTAACGCACTCCGGACTAAAACCCGGGTTGGCTCGGGTTTAAACGTGCGTGGCTTCGTTCAATCATTCATTCCTTACCACTATACCAAAGCCAGTGGTTATAATAAATAAATAATTTTATCATACATACTTAAAAAAAAGTAGTTGAAATTGTTAAAAGTAACAGCAGGGTTTAATTCTCATTCTTATTATAATAAATAAATAATTTTATCTGGTACGTGTTAACTTTTAATAGTCTAAATTTTTGTTTCCTCGACTCTCTAATTAATTAATAATGATTTTAAATAATTAAATATCTAAAATTTATTATAATATTTTATTAAAACTTACTAAATTATAAAAAGATTTCAACTATATCTTATATTAAAATATAACTTTATGATTCTTAATTCTTCATTATTTCTTATTTTACCAATGACCGTTGAGGGTTATGTTATAGTAAAAAAAGTTTAAAAAATAAGAAAGATTTTAAGCTTGACATGTATCATTTTATTGTTTTTAAAGGGAGGACATAATGATCAATGTGTAATATATCAGGTCAATGTGTAATACAAGGTCTGATATTACACAATGAGCATACCTGATATTACACAATGAATTGATATTACACAATGAGCATATTACATAGTGGCCTGACATATTTGAGCGAATTACACAATAATGAGAGAATTACACAATGAGTTGTAAACGTAAAACACAATGATGAATACATATAACACAATGATGAAAAATATTTGACACAATGACCTGACTAATTACACAATGAACTTGTATTACACAGTGAACTTGTATTACACAATGACTTGACTAATTACACAATGACCAGACGTGGTATTACATAATGAATTTGTATTACACAATGACCTGACTAATTACAAAATGAACTTGTATTACACAATGACCTGACTAATTACACAATGAACTTGTATTACACAATGACCTGACTAATTACACAATGACTAGACGTAGTATTACACAATGAACTTGTATTACACAATGACCTGACTAATTACACAATGAGCTGGAAAACGTAAAAAAATCGTTTTTGTTTATAACTACACTATACTCGTTTTAAAGATAAAAAAACGCTCGTTTTTATGGTTTAAATTTAAAAAAAAAATAATGTCGTATGTAAAAGTTATGAACGTTTAAAAATGAGGGGGGAACTTGATAAAAAGTCAACAAAAGTGGCCAAGACTAAAATATCCTTCCAACAACATTTTCTCTTACAATGTAATATCAACCATTAAATCTTTTTTACAGTTTGATCTAATGACCCTAAATCCTTCTCACCATTTTTAGAATTAGAATCTTTTTTACCTGAACTGTTGATATCTAACACACAAATCTTTATAAAAAAACTGATGATTTATAATAAATTAAATTTATTTAAACCGTGTAATACATGGTATATAATGAAGTAACATAACATTCGACAAAGTTTACAGCCCATGGTCCATTGTCTTTATAATAGTAGGCTAGTTTTCCTTATTTAATGATTAACTAGTTTTTACCTCTCGCGTTTCGTGACGGGTTGGTTTGACTCGTTTGCGTGAATAAACTCACATCAAATCCCAGACTCGTTATAGCGCACGATACCAAAAAAGCACTCGAATTTGAATTGAACTTAGTTTTAAATAAAATTTAAACCAGAACGTTTACCAAAAAAATTTAAGAAAACGGAGCATTCCGTTATTTAAAAAAAACTTAATGAACGATAGTTATAATAGAAAACGGTGTCGGACCCATCGTTAATAAAATTTAAATGAAAACGTAGGCGCAACGGTAAAAATAATGTAAATAGAAAGGAAACATAAAACTAAATAATAAAAAAGGGAAAAACGAATTAAAAAAATACCGATTCGTTTGTTGAAAACCATAAGGCGAATACCGTTAATACCAATATCGACAATGATGTTGTTCGCCCATAATAGGTTCGGCTCGTAACGGTACCACAACGGTAACGACACTCTCTATAGGCAACGAAAAAAATTGATTTTGAATACAACTTCATTTAAAAAAATTATATCGAAACCTTGATAAAAAAAACTACAAATACCTGCGCACTCGGCATTTTGAAAAAAATTAACGAAGAAATTTATTAAAGAAAAACGAAATTAATAGATAATGAAACGGACTAAAAGCGTATATTATATATAATATAATGCTAAAAATGAAAAAAAAAATATTTTAATCACGACATGGCACTCCCCCATTAGGGGAGTTACTCTTCCCTTACGTTGTTCTTTAAATGGGTTTCTAATAGAGAAAATTACATAAATTGTCCTTTATGTTTATACCATTTTTCATATATTATCTTTTAACCAAAAAATTGACAGAGATCATCCTTTACGCTTACAAATCATGCACGTTACGTCCTTTGCCCCTAACCCAGTTAAATTTTTTCGTTAAGTTTGGTCATGTGTGAGGGTACTTTGGTCTTTTTACCCATTTATAAAAAAACAAAAAAAAATAAAAATAAAAAAAACCCAAAACTCACACACACACTCTCTCTCTCTCTCTCTCTCTCAACACACGCTCTATCTCTTCTCTTTCTCAACACAGCCGCCACCGCCGCCACCACCACCACCATCACCACCGGGTCGGCTTCCAAACTGCTATGGGCTAATCCTAGTTTTGTTTGATTTAGTATATATTTTTAATATCCGTATGTCTCATAAGCCATCTCATTAATATACAAAGAGTCACCCACATGAAACTCATGGACCCGAGCATCAATCTCAGTTCAACTAGAACCAGGAACTTTAGTGACACCATTTAGTCTCATAAGCCATCTCATCTTACCACAATCATCCGACCTCTTTGAATTTGCATATATATGAGACGAAATTACATAATTCACATAATTCATATATGAGCTGATTTGGCTAATCTAACAGAAGAGGTGTGGTATTTTGTAGATCTGGATTTAGCTAACAGTTGAGCGCCGATTATGAAATGACGTTTGGCGTCGTAGCTTGACCGGTTTCTGTAACGGAATTTCGTCAACAGATTTTGAGGTATTTTTTTGCATCCACAGGAATTTCGACGTAGCTTGACCGGTTTCTGACCTCTTTAACCTTGTCTCCAGCTACACAAAAAAGCCCCAAATGGTTGCAATATTACAGATCTGGATTAGGGGGTTATGCAATTAGGGTTTCTGATGGTTAGTGTTTTGTGAGAGAGCTGAGAGAGGTGGTGTGCCAGCAGTGGTGTTGGTCGCGAAGATGGTGGTGGTTTCAGGCTGTGGTAAATGGTGGTCGAATGGTGGTTGCGAAGATGGTGGTGGTTTTCTTAGTTGCCGGAGGTTGGGGTGGTGCTACTCGTGGTTGTAGGAGGTTGGGCTAGTGGTCGGATGGTGGTGGTAGGCTGCTGATGGTGAAAGAGGAAGTTGAGAGTTTGTGTTCGTGTTTGGGGACTGATTTCCAATAATTGGTATCAGAGCCAGGTTAAAGTTTCTGCGGTTTTGAGAGTCGTAACGTGGAGTCGAGGCTGCTGTGACAGTTCTTGTGGCGGTGATTACGAAGAAGAGGTGGCTCTTGTTTGATCGATTGAAGAAGAAAAAATAAAGCAAATAGCAATCGAAGATAGTGAAAGTTATTTGGGTGACCGGCATCTACAATTGTTTGGGGGAATAAGTATAATAAGTTGGATGGTAATATGGTAATTTTGAGGGCTGAACTTGTGGAGTCAAGTTGTGACAATCCGGACTTTTTAGTCTAACTCCGTTATTTAAATCTAGTTAAAGTTAACCTATCTAACTCTAATTCAATCTCAGGGACTATTTCAGCCTTTATACAAATCTCATGGACTAATTCTGTCAATATTCTAAACAGAAAACTCCAGGGACTAGTTGTGTAATACCCCTAAACTATTCTGTTGACTTTACAAAGTCAAAATCATATTCTTGTTGACTTGTGCTAGTCAAACTAACCAAGCTCTAACCCTAATCCTAACTATAAGGACCATTCCTGTCAATTCTTAAACTCAGATTCATGAAACTACAGGGACTGATCTTGTCATTACCAATTTCTTGATTCTGTTTGACTTTCAGAAGTCAAACTTGCAAGATTATCCAAATTCAAACTTTGTAATCGAATTTCGTTTGAATCCATAACTGAAATAGGTGTTAATGACATTCACGACATCATTGAACCTTTAATCATCGTTATCAATTCGAATTAAACCCAATTATTGTGTAATTATATCGTAACCGTCGACCATTATCATATCCTCATCAAATTCATTCGTTTTTGTTATCATCCTAACAAATCGACCCCCTGCACACACGCGACGAACATTTCAGAAGCAATACCACTCGTCAATTTCATCGGAGAAGAAGTTACAGTAGCCGGAGATCAAGTTCTTCACGGTCGACACCAGTTTTAGTCGAACTCCATCAATCCGATACCATTTCAGGTAATTGAATACACCTACAGCTTCGTTTCCATCTCTTATATGAAAGCCCTAACCTAATTAGGGCTTACATTATCGAATTCCACTCAAGCCAGATTCTAGGGTTCATCGTAAACCAGTTTAATCGAGCTATACCCTAGACTCTGTTTAAATCCAATTAATATACATGATTAGCTTCGCAATCCCCTATATGTTAAAAGCCCTATGCTAGTTGGAGTTCATATCATCGAATTGTTCAAGATCCGTAATCTAGGGTTTGTTCTTGAAACGATTTGGAGTTTTTGTTCTTAAACGCATTTTTAATCAAATCAAACCACACCATCAGATTCGCAATGCTCTAATCAGTGAAAGCCCTATGATTCAAACAACTTTTAACATCAGATTTTGTCAAATCGAATCTAAGCTTATAAACTAGGGTTTCGGATTCTAAATCAGGGATTAATCGATCCAGACTCAATGATTTCCAAATTAAACGCATACACATACTCGCAAACACTCGTTTTGCAAAACCCCTATGCTGTTCTGATCGATCTGTATCATCTTCGTTGGTTTTGGGACTAGGTTCGATCGTGCGTGGGTTTTGGAAAAGAAATACACTGTAACTCGTTAATAAAACCATTTGAAACCGGGTTATGTTGCGAAACCCTAGCGGGCGGGACTGGTTAAGGTGTTGGTGTGTGGGGGAGGAGACTTGGGTTCGAGTCTCCCTCCCCCTGTTTTTGGTTTTTATTTATATTTAAGTATTATTTAATTATAAAACCTTTCCTATATTATTATATTTATATATTAAGGTGTTTTAGCCCGGGAAACAACCCGTAGAATCGGGTTTGATTTATTAAAACATTTTTATATTATTTCTGCTTTTAAAAATAATATATTTATGTTATTATCGAATAAAAATAATATGTTTATATTATTTTCAAACCGTGACTCCTAGTATAAAATAATATATAGTTTTATATTATTTCGCCTAGTTTAATTAATTCGTGTGACGTTTTAAAATTATAAATAATATAATTTGTTCTATTATTTACCCACGTTTATATATTCGATTAAAAATAATATATTTATTATTTTTCCATATAAATGATTATTTGGTTAATCCTACGAACCTAAAAATAATATATTAAATCATATTATTTTCCTAATTTTTTGTAAACGACTCGAATGTATGAATTTATGTAATTGTTTAATTATTATTCGTTATTAACGTACAACACGTAACGCTTCGATCGTAAATTTTGTATTAAGAATCTTTATTTCCGTAGACACGTTCGTCTACTCTTAAATCCTTAGAATGCGTTAAGACGTTCTAACCTTCCGTGTCGTCGTCACAAATCCCAATGTGTCCCTAATTGTTATGTTTATATTCTAGGGCATACGTGATCCATTTCAGGCTAACACTTGTGGTTTCAATCTCATACTTGTGTGATACTACCTACTACGCAACGCAGGTGAGTTTTCACGGCCCATTTTACTGTTTTATCTTGGGGGAGAAAACATGTCGCAAACTATTTTTGGAATATTCTATCCATATGTTATCAATGTTAAAGCTAAGCGTAACACGCTATCACTGAAAGTCCTCAACACACATCGAATCGTTAATATGGATCTTAGCGAGGTAATGTTTAGTAGTACTACTGGGTTTGACAAATCCCACCCGCGTTAGTCGCGCTAACTCGATTGGAGATCAAACGGGTGAAATGTTAGCCTACTCACATCGCCGGGGTTGATAGACCTGGCAGGAGGCAAATAAACAAACAGTCAGCTTCGGTTGCGAGCGCTTAAGTTAAACATGAACATAGGTTAGCTACCTATAGATACATATTGAATGATCAATAATCTGGTAAACGTTTATTTATATACTGAAACATGTGAACTCACCAACCTCGTGTTGACATCTTTTCTTACATGTTTTCTCAGGTCGCTAAGATAAGGCACATATGGACATATAGGACATGCATGAGATTCTCCTATTGATTAATGTTTTATAAATTGTTTGGACTTTGTTTTGAATTATGTTTGGTTTGTACTTTTGGACTTTTGGGCGCGTGTGTTTTGCGCATTTACTTTTCTTTACGCTTCCGCATTAAACTCTGATTAATATAGTATTTTCTTTTGAGTCCCATGTAGAGTCGTTCGATGTAACTAATGACTAAGATCTTGGTTTGTCACTTCTCAAAACGGTAAAACTCCGTTAGTTGAAATTGAGGGTGTGACATATTGGTACTACTCCGTTGGTTCAAAAAAGTAGAATCGGTGATTGCCATGTGCAACTGCCCAGTGGCCAATCAGGTCAAGTTCGCCACTGGAACTGTGGAGGGCCTGGCTCTCACGTGGTGGAACGCTCAGGTCCAGATGTTGGGTCTAGTCATGGAAAATGGACTCCCGTGGGAGGAGTTTAATACAATGATGTAGGAGAAGTACTATCCTCGCGATGAAATTCAGAAGTTGGAAGGAGAATTTTGGAACCTGAAAATGGAAGGTTCTGAAATTGAGCTGTATACCACCCGCTCCCATGAGCTTGCTACCATGTGCCCACATATGGTGACTCCGGACTACAAGAGGATTGAGCTGTATATTGGAGGTATAGTGCCACAAATTCAAAGTATGGTTACTTCATCCAACCCTGCTACCATCTAACAGGCGACCAGACTAGCCCACAAGCTAACTAACCAGGCGGTGACTCAAGGGACTTTACCCCCCGAGGGGTTCGGTCTCTAAATCCACCGACGATCATAAACGCAAGTTTGATCACCACTTCAACTCTCACTCCAACTCCAAGGGATCCCAAGTTAACCAACCTCAGCAGCAGCAGCAGCGTAGGTTTGAGCCTACTAAGAACTTCAACCAGATGACCTCTTCAGGTCAAAATCAAGGTGGTTATGCGGGAAAATCTCCTAAGTGTAACAAGTGCAACTTCCATCACTTCGGGGTTTGCAACCGTTGTCAGCAGTGTGGCAAAATAGGTCATGCTGCCAAAGATTGTAGGGGTGAGTTGCAAGCCAAGCAGCCTTTTCAACAGCCTGGGTCTACAAAGGGTTGTTTCGAGTGTGGGAAAGAGGGACATTTTCGGAAGAATTGTCCTCAGTTAAAGAAGGGAGGTAATGGAAACAGCAACCCTAATCAGAATAACAACAATGGTGGCAACAACGACAATAACGAAGGGAATGGTGCGAAGGGACGAGCCTTCGTGCTAGGATCTGGAGAAGCTCGTTATGATCATAATGTGGTCATCGGTAAGTTTCTCTTAAATAATTATTTTGCTTCTGTCCTTTTTGACACTGGTGCTGATAGGAGTTTTATATCTAAGAAACTTAGTGATATGATAAAAGGAACTCCAACTCTGTTAGAAGCTAAGTATGTAATAGAGATAGCTGATGGTCAAATAATTGAAGCAACTCACATTCTTAAGGGATATAAGCTTGAGCTTGCTAGTCATAAACTTGATATCGACCTTATGCCGGTCACACTTGGTAGTTTTGATGTAATTGTCGGCATGGATTGGTTATCTAAAAACCAAGCTGAAATCATCTGTCGTGAGAAAATTGTTCGCATTCCTCTCCCGAGTGGAGAAACCCTTTCCGTTCATGGCGAAAAGGTTGGTTCAGTCATAGGCATCATATCCTTTATGAAAGCACAGAAATGCCTTCGAAAAGGGCATACTGCTATTATGGCTCTCGCTGCTGAGCAGCCATCAGAAGAGAAGAAGATTGATGATATTCCCATCGTTCGTGAATTTCTGGAAGTATTTCCCGAGGATTTTCCTGGTCTGCCACCACACCGTCAAGTTGAATTTAAATCGATCTAGCACCCGGAGCGGCACCGATCGCTCGGGCACCTTATAGACTAGCACCTAGTGAATTACAAGAGTTGTCCACTCAGTTACACGAATTATTGGATAAAGGTTTCATCCGACCTAGCTCATCGCCATGGGGAGCTCCGGTCCTGTTTGTCAAGAAGAAGGATGGAACTTTCCGTATGTGTATCGACTACCGTGAACTGAATAAGGTCACAATCAAGAATCGTTATCCTTTGCCTCGTATAGATGATCTCTTTGATCAACTCCAAGGATCAAGCTTCTATTCCAAGATAGATCTTAGGTCCGGTTACCATCAATTGAGAGTCCGAGATGAGGATATCTCTAAGACTGCTTTCAGGACAAGGTACGGCCACTACGAGTTTATGGTCATGCCTTTCGGATTAACCAACGCACCTGAGGTATTCATGGACCTCATGAACCATGCATGTAAGCCATACCTTGATCAGATTGTCATCGTTTTCATCGACGACATTCTCATTCATTCCAAGAACAAGGAGGAACTTGAGGAACATCTATGCTTAATTATGGAATTACTTAAAAAGGAGCAGTTGTATGCTAAGTTTTCCAAGTGTGAATTCTGGATTCGAGAAGTTCAATTCTTAGGACATGTGGTTAACGAGAAGGGAATACATGTCGATCCATCAAAGATTGAAGCCATCAAGAATTGGTCAGCACCGACGACTCCGACTGAGGTGCGAAAATTTATGGGATTGGCTGCATATTACTGTCGATTCATCGAGGGATTCTCTAAGATCGCAGAACCTCTCACTGCCTTAACTCAAAAGGGTAAAGCCTATAACTGGGGCGATAAGCGAGAGTCGGCATTCCAACATCTTAAGCAGAAACTTTGCAGTGCACCTATCCTAGCTCTTCCGGAGGGTACGGATGATTTTGTGTATTGTGATGCATCCATTCAGGGTCTGGGTTGTGTTCTAATGCAACAAGAAAAGGTGACCGCATATGCTTCGCGTCAACTAAAGATTCACGAGAAAAACTACACCACTCATGATCTAGAGTTGGGAGCTGTAGTTTTCGCACTTAATATAGGAAGACACTACTTGTACAGTACCAAGTGCACTATCTACACCGACCACAAGAGTCTTTAGCACATCTTCGAGTAGAAAGAGCTGAACATGAGACAGCGTCGTTGGGTTGAGCTTTTGAATGATTATGACTGTGTGATCCGGTATCATCCGGGTAAGGCTAATGTTGTAGCTGATGCCCTAAGTAGAAAGGAAACCAAGCCCAAACGAGTTCGAGCATTACAGCTTACCATTCACCCCGGATTACCTGACAAAATTCGTAATGCTCAACTTGAAGCCTTGAAAGAGGAAAACCTACCGCTAGAAGGTACACGCAGTATGGAAGCACAACTCGAGGTCAAATCTGACGGTATTCGCTACTTCGCCGAGCAAATATGGGTTCCAGTATCCGGAAACTTAAGGGAACTAGTCATGGATGAGGCTCATAAATCTCGTTACTCTATTCATCCAGGTTCCGACAAGATGTATCATGACCTAAAGGTGCTGTATTGGTGGCCAAAGATGAAGGCCGATATAGCCACCTATGTGAGCAAGTGCCTGACTTGCGCGAAGGTCAAAGTTGAATATCAAAAGCCTTCTAGTCTTCTCCAGCAACCAGAGATTCCCATGTGGAAATGGGAGCAGATATCCATGGACTTTATCACCAAATTGCCACGAACTCCTACCGGATTGATACCATTTGGGTGATAGTCGATCGTTTAACAAAGTCCGCTCACTTCTTAGCAATCAAGGAAACCGACAAAATGGATAAGCTTACTCGTATTTACTTAAAAGAAGTAGTCTCTCGACACGGGGTGCCAATCTCTATCATTTCGGATCGTGATGCACGATTCACCTCTCGTTTCTGGCAATCGTTACATAAAGCTTTAGGCACGCGTCTAGATATGAGCACAACATACCATCCTCAAACTGATGGCCAGACGGAGCGTACAATTCAAACTCTGGAGGATATGCTATGAGCTTGTGTGAGTGGCTTCGGTAACACCTGGGAGTCTCACCTATCGTTGGTGGAGTTCTCCTACAACAATAGTTATCACACTAGTATCAAGGCAACTCCATTTGAAGCATTATATGGATGGAAATGTCGTTATCCTATTCGTTGGGCCGAGGTTGGGGATAGTCAACTCACTGGTCCTGAACTCGTACTTGAAACTTCTGAGAAAATCATTCAAATTAGAAACTGTATGGCAGCAGCTCGTGATCGTCAAAAGAGCTATGCCGATAAGCGTCGTAAACCATTAGAATTTCAAGCAGGGGATATGGTCTTGTTAAAAGTCTCACCTTGGAAGGGTGTCATTCGTTTTGGGAAACGAGGCAAACTGAATCCTCGTTATGTTGGACCTTTCAAGATAATGAAGAGAATTGGTCCAGTAGCATATCGACTGGACTAACCCGAAGGACTTAGTGGTGTACACAACGTCTTTCACGTCTCAAACTTGAAGAAATGACTTGCAGGCGAGTCACTCGCAGTCCCTCTTGAGGAACTACACATCGATGAACAGTTGCGTTTCATCGAAGAACTGGTAGAAATCATGGATAGGGAAGTCAAAACGCTTAAACGCAGTAAAATCTCTATTGTCAGAGTTCGTTGGAACTCGAAACGCGGACCGGAATTCACGTGGGAGTGCGAGGATCAGATGATGCGCAAATATCCTAGTCTATTCAAGCACTCCACGTCAAATCCTTATGGTACTATTTTAATTTTCAGGACGAAAATTCTTTCAACTAGGGGATGATGTGACAATCTGGACTTTTTAGTCTAACTCCGTTATTTAAATCCAGTTAAAGTTAACCTATCTAACTCTAATTCAATCTCAGGGACTATTTCTGCCTTTATACAAATCTCAGGGAATAATTCTGTCAATATTCTAAACATAAACTCCAGGGACTAGTTGTGTAATACCTTAAACTATTCTGTTGACTTTACAAAGTCAAAATCATATTCATGTTGACTTGTGATAGTCAAACTAACCAAGCTCTAACCCCATTCCTAACTACAAGGACCATTCCTGCCAATTCTTAAACTCAGATTCATGAAACTACAGGGACTGATCTTTTCATTACCAATTTCTTGATTCTGTTTGACTTTCAGAAGTCAAACTCGCAAGATTATCCAAATTTAAACTTTATAATAGAATTTTATCTGAATCCATAACTGAAATAGGTGTTAATGACATTCACGACATCATTGAACCTTTAATCATCGTTATCAATTCGAATTAAACCCAATTATTGTGTAATTATATCGTAACCGTCGACCATTATCATATCCTCATCAAATTCATTCGTTTCTGTTATCATCCTCACAAATCGACCCCCTGCACACACGCGACGGACATTTCAGAAGCAATACCACCCGTAAATTTCATCGGAGAAGAAGTTACAGTCGCCAGAGATCAAGTTCTTCACGGTCGACACCAGTTTTAGTCGAACTCCATCAATCCGATACCATTTCAGGTAATTGAATACACCTACAGCTTCGTTTCCATCTCTTATATGAAAGCCCTAACCTAATTAGGGCTTACATTATCGAATTCCACTCAAGCCAGATTCTAGGGTTCATCGTAAACCAGTTTAATCGAGCTATACCCTAGACTCTGTTTAAATCCAATTAATATACATGATTAGCTTCGCAATCCCCTATATGTTAAAAGCCCTATGCTAGTTGGAGTTCATATCATCGAATTGTTCAAGATCCGTAATCTAGGGTTTGTTCTTGAAACGATTTGGAGTTTTTGATCTTAAACGCAATTTTAATCAAATCAAACCACACCATCATATTTGCAATGCTCTAATCAGTGAAAGCCCTATGATTCAAACAACTTTTAACATCAGATTTTATCAAATCGAATCTAAACTTATAAACTAGGGTTTCGAATTCTAAATCAGGGATTAATCGATCCAGACTCAATGATTTCCAAATTAAACGCATACACATACTCGCAAACACTCGTTTTGCAAAACCCCTATGCTGTTCTGATCGATCTGTATCATCTTCGTTGGTTTTGGGACTAGGTTCGATCATGCGTGGGTTTTGGAAGAGAAATACACTGGAACTCGTTGATAAAACCATTTGAAACCGGGTTATGTTGCGAAACCCTAGCGGGCGGTACTGGCTAAGATGTTGGTGTGTTGGGGAGGAGACCCGGGTTCGAGTCTCCCTCCCCCCTGTTTTTGGTTTTTATTTATATTTAAGTATTATTTAATTATAAAACCTTTCCTATATTATTATATTTATATATTAAGGTGTTTTAGCCCGGGAAACAACCCGTGGACTCGGGTTTGATTTATTAACCCATTTTTATATTATTTTCACTTTTAAAAATAATATATTTATGCTATTATCGAATAAAAATAATATGTTTATATTATTTTCAAACCTTGACTGCTAGTATAAAATAATATATAGTTTTATATTATTTTGCCTTGTTTAATTAATTCGTGTGACGTTTTAAAATTATAAATAATATAATTTGTTATATTATTTACCCACATTTATATATTCCATTAAAAATAATATATTTATTATTTTTCCATACAAATGATTATTTGGTTAATCCTACGAACCTAAAAATAATATATTAAATCATTTTATTTTCCAAAATTTTTGTAAACGACTCGAACGTACGAATTTATGTAATTGTTTAATTATTATTCGTTATTAATGTACGACACGTAACGCTTCGATCGTAATTTTTGTATTAAGAATATTTATTTCCGTAGACACGTTCGTCTACTCTTAAATCCTTAGAATGCGTTAAGACGTTCTAACCTTCCGTGTCGTCGTCACAAATCCCAATGTGTCCCTAATTGTTATGTTTATATTATAGGGCATACGTGATCCGTTTCGGGCTAACACTTGTGGTTTCAATCTCATAGTTGTGTGATACTACCTACTACGCAACGTAAGTGAGTTTTCACGACCCCTTTTACTGTTTTATCTTGGGGGAGAAAACATGTCGTAAAATATTTTTAGAATATTGTATTCATACGTTATCAATGTTAAAGCTAAGCGTAACACGCTATCACTGAAAGTCCTCAACACACATCGAACCGTTAATATGTATCTTAGCGAGGTAATGTTTAGTAGTACTACTGGGTTTGACAAATCTCACCCGCGTTAGTCGCGCTAACTCGATTGGAGATCAAACGGGTGAAATGTTAGCCTACTCACATCGCCGGGGTTGATAGACCTGGCAGGAGGCAAATAAACAAACAGTCAGCTTCGGTTGCGAGCGGTTAAATTAAACATGAACATAGGTTAGCTACCTATAGATACATATTGAATGATTAATAATCTGGTAAACGTTTATTTATATACTGAAACCTGTGAACTCACCAACCTCGTGTTGACATCTTTTCTTACATGTTTTCTCAGGTCGCTAAGATAAGGCACAGGTGCACATATAGGACATGCATGGGATTCTCCTATTGATTGATGTTTTATTAAATTGTTTGGACTTTGTTTTGAATTATGTTTTGTTTGGACCTTTGGACTTTTGGGCTTGTAACATTCCTGATTTTCCGACCCTATTTGAATTTATTTTAATTAATAAAATAACAATACGACATTAAATCATATACTTGTTCAAACCTACACCTCATTAATTGTTAGCCGATTGTATTCAATTCGAAGATATAGAACTCTTAATCATGTGGTAACACCTCCTAGAGTTAATACAGTTAGTAATCCCGTTAATTTTCCGTTAAATCCTAACCAAGCTAATTCTGTCAAAGTTGAAGTTGCAAGGGCTGAATCTGTAAATAACCAGAAACCCTAGTAGGCTCGGTCGCGCCACGTGTTGGCACGGTCGCGCCTCGTCTGGCACGGTCGCGTCTATTATTGGCACGGTCGCGCCTGAGTAACAGTCAAAACGTAAATGCAGTTTCAAAACGCTTGGTCGTTCGAATTCGAATCCTATGTGCGTTTCATTTCCTGTATCAAAGAAAATAATCGTCTATTTCGATTACTATCATCCAATTGCAAATTCTCTCAAGAAAAGCCATCCAATATTTCTCCCAAGCCTCGAATCATTATTTTCGATCCTGTTGCTACCAAATAATCAAGAAACTCAATCCTCCAATCATCTCTAAGGTTGCTGAAGGAGTTGGAACAGCCGGAATAGCAGCAGAAGCCGCCGGAAGCCACTTTCTCCGTCGCCGGAACTCCCTTCTACCGATCGCTATCAATTCCTTTCTGTTTTAGGTAATTGAATCATTCCTCTTGTTCGTTTCAATCCATATATCAAAAGCCCCATATTAATTTGGGCTTCCATTATAGTAATCATCCCGAATCAGAATCTATGTTTCATTCCAAAATGGTTTAATCGAATATGACTTTAAACATGTTTTAAAAGCAATTAATCTACACCAAAAGACTCGTAATAATCTTGTGAATGAAAGCCCTATCAATCCCGACTCCATCAATATAAGGATCAACCAATTCGTGTCTGTTTTGAAAGAGACACGGTCGCGCTAATCATCTAGCGCGGTCGTGCCTCAGGAGACGCGATCGTGCCGACTTCTAGCGCGGTCGTGCCTCCTGCTCAGACACAGTCATGCTCGTTGGCTAGACTTGGTCGTGCCCCAGAAGCATAGACACGGGCGTGCCTAGTGTTTTACTTAACTATGTCCTCTGTTGATCAACACGGTCGCGCCCTGGCTAGCGCGATCGCACCCGTGATCCGAGCACGGTCGTGCCCTGTCTAGGCGCGGTCGTGTGTGTTGACAGAATATTTATAATTTTCATTTCTTTTTACAAATAGTATTTCAGATTTATTTTTAAAATAAAAATGATTGAAATTATAAAAATCTGTATTATTGTTTATTTAGAAAAGATCAAATATTTAATCTTAAAATAAATGGAAATTATTTAAAGTTCAACATTTAATTCATAAACTCTACTCTTAAATAATATTGTTATGTTTAAGTTACATTTTATAAATAAATGAATAAGTTAATAATTATTTATTTGATTTATAACTAAACAAAAACATTTATTTAATTATACTAAATTACATATAATACCTACGTTATTTCCATAAACTATAATTATTTAATTTACTTAAGTAATTATCCCAAAATCAAACCTTATTTAAAATGTTCTAAAAATATTCATTTCGAATCTTCTATTTTACTTTCAAGTACCAAATCACTAACTCCATCCAATTCAACCATAGACTTAGACTTAGACTATTGTGCATTATTAATGCAATATATTACACTTTAGGTTATCTTGTGCATCTCAAGGATCATTATACTATTTAGTATTTGTGCTAGCTACGCCTTCGAAACAAGTGAGTTTACATAGCCCCTTTTCACTTTTACATTCTTTAGGGTGAAACATGATTACATTCAAACTATTTGCAATTATTATAATTCAAACCTTATGATCATGTGTGCAATTTGTGTCTTATGCCTGAACACTATTTGTGCAAACAACATTTACATACTTTTTTGTGCATAGTGCAAGTGCAATCATTAACTCTGTACAAGCCGACGGTATACAATGATAGATCTATTGAGTCTGACAAACCCACCCATGGTACGCGGTGATTGAAACCGACAACACACTTTGTTTTGCATGCTAGTTACAAAGGTTTGATTGTACGTTTGGTTACACAATAGCTGCTCCCCATAAATGCCTTATTTATCATGTTATGTAAAGGATTTGGTTTACAAACTATATGCTATCTATGTACAAACTTGTGTTATACTCACCAACTTTTTAGTTGACTTTATTTTATTCATGTTTCAGGTGATTTCATTTGAGTTTGATCAAGACATGCTACACATAGGCTTTGGACCTAGTAATATTAAATAAAAGACAAATTGTATTTCATTATGTACTTTGAACTTGTTTCGTGTTTGTTTGAATGGGAATGGATTTAATATATTACAATCTAGTCAACCTTGTGCTCATGAACAGTCTTACATGTCCCGCCCCGATGATTCCGCCATCGGTCGGGGGTCGGGGTGTGACAGGGCTCGTGTGTTTTGCGCATTTACTTTTCTTTACGCTTCCGCATTAAACTCTGATTAATATAGTATTTTCTTTTGAGTCCCATGTAGATTCGTTCGATGTAACTAATGACTGAGATCCTGGTTTGTCACTTTCCAAAACGGTAAAACTCCGTTAGTTGAAATTGGGGGTGTGACACAAGTAATCAAATTGGAGTTAATCTGATGTGTAATGTGTTTTTTCTGGAAACATCCACATAGACGTTTAAATATTTTGGTCCAAGTTGCAGCCAATGGATTAATTGGTTTTGGTGCAACAACGATTCGTAGTCAAATTTGAGATAAAGTCAAAGAAAAAAAGGGGAGTTAGGAGGTGAGATATCGATCTGAGCGATTCAGATTGAGCGAAGGATCAATCACATGCGAAGGGTATAGGGATCTAAAAAATGTTTACATGTGTGATTCAGGGTGGTACGGTATGATACCGGTGAAGGAGTATTAGAACTTGTGAGCAGTTTAAATGAAGTGAAGAATATATTCAATCTATGAGAGATTGTTCAAAAGGCTGTGATAGATCAAGAACGCTCTGTGTGATACGGATCAGCGTGGGAGACTCAGGGCGTAACCCGTGAAAGGTGAGTTCGAAAGTGGCATAGAAGGCCCAAGTGATTTGGGATGTACAAATCAAGATTAAGGGGAAGATTTAAGGATTAATCTTGATTAAAGATAATTATTAATTTAGGAGGATTATTTTCTTACCATATTAGAATAGCTTGATGATCAAGTTTAGTTTTTAGTATAAATATAGGGGTTGTGGCTCATTGTAAAGTGTGGTTTTTGTTTTCAATATTAATAAAAGAGTCGGTCTTGGTTGAGATCCAATTTGGTGTTCGTGTTTAGGGCCTGGTTTCCAACAATTGGTATCAGAGTCAGGTTAAAGTTTCTGCGGTTTTGAGGGTCGTAACGTGGAGTCGAGAAGGTAGCAGCCTTGGCGCTTCTGTGACAATTCTTGTGGCGGTGATTGGAAACAAGAGGTGGCTCTTGTTTAATCGATCGAAGAAGGAAAAATAAAGCAAATATTGGCCAGAAGTTCCCGCTATTTTATATCATAATTGGAGTCGTGGAGTTCCCCAAGTCTGGTGCGTTTTGTGTTTGCTTCGATCCAATTGTTCCAACAATTGGTATCAGAGCCGTGACGATCGAAGGCACCTGTGTACTAGCAAAGAACGTGACGATCGAAGGCACTTGTGTACCGGCGAAGAGAAAGATCGAGAATCGAAGAACGAAACCACCCGATCGAATCTGTGATGGAGTGATCGAAACCGTGAACCTGCGATTGGTTCAAACGTCGTGGAAGAAGCCGTGAAATCTGGTCGTGTGAAGCGATCATAATTGTGAAGGACCGGTTAAACGAGTTTGATGCGTGGTGTTTTCTGATTACAGTTTTATTAGTAAAGAGTCGATCTTTGAGGTCAAAATTCGTATGTTCTTGGGCCTGGTTTCCAACAAGAGAGAGAGAGAGAGAGAAGGTGAAGACAGTGAGAAGAGGGAGTGTGTGTGTTGAGAGAGAGTTAGTTTTGTGTTTTTATATTTTTATTTTTTATATAAATGGGTAAAAATATCAAACTACCCTCATGTGTCTTGCACATGACAATACTTAACGAAAAATTTAACTAGGTTAGGGGCAAATGATGTAACGTGCAGGTCTTGTAAACGTAAATTATGATATCTGTCAATTTTTTAGCTGAAGGACAGTCTCTGAAAAAATGTATAAACATAAGAGTAAACTGCCATTTTCGTCCCTGTGGTTTGGTCAAAATTGCTACTTTCATCTAATAGTTTGTTTTTTTGTATCTGGGTCCTCGTGGTTTTAAAATATTGCCATTTTCATCCTCGTGGTTTTAAAATATTGCCACTTTCATCCAGTCAGCTAACACCGTCCGTTTTTCTCAGTTAAATGAGGGGTATTTCAGTCCTTTTACTTATTTGTTTTATTTTTCATCTTTTTTACTCTCACTTTTTAATCATAGAAACAAGCGACGGAGGTGTTCCAGTGGTGCTCGTCGGAAACTGGTCAGGAAAAGAGGAAGAAGGCCAGCAGGTGGATGATTAAATTAGAGGTTAAATTGGGGATGATTAAAAAGTGAGAGTAAAAAAGATGAAAAAATAAAACAAATAAGTAAAAGGACTGAAATACCCCTCATTTAACTGAGAAAAACGGACGGTGTTAGCTGACTGGATGAAAGTGGCAATATTTTAAAACCACGAGGATGAAAATGGCAATATTTTAAAACCATGAGGACCCAGATACAAAAAAACAAACTATTGGATGAAAGTGGCACTTTTGACCAAACCACAGGGACGAAAATGGCAGTTTACTCTAAACATAAAGAACAATTTGTGTAATTTACTCGTTTCTAATATTTTGGGGGCTAGATTCAGCAAGACTACAAATTTAGAGGGTCTAAACTCTAATCGAATATAACATAAAACATGGTGGTAATTTTGTGAGTTTGCCGATATCCTCTAACAAGCAAAAGTGGCCATCTTCCCTTAATTCCTGCCTAACATTTGACCTTAAAACCTAATGTCACTTTTTCATCTGTAATTATTAATTTCTTCCTTATAATTTTTATCACCTCAATTCTGTTTTTGGAGATAACGTATGCTTTTCATAAAATCATATCTAGTCATAAAATACAACTTATATTACGCATAGGGACGAAAATGGAAAATTATTTTGTGCACATCAAATATGTTCGGTTGATCTTGTAATTAATCATACTAGATTACAAATTCTAACTCTAATCCAACTCGAACTTATTAAATAAAATTTTAAAATCAATTAGATAATATATAATAATAAACATGACTCAATAAACCATAACTAATCTTTATCTTAAATGCGCGTGTAATCGGATCACTGGCCGGATCCCAATTTAGAACTGTTATTCGTATCAAATGCATCCGATGTATAAATCTGGCTTATTTATTTAAAAAGGTTTAAATATTATTTTGTTTTAAAAGTTAAAACTGGTACGAGGATTCCCAACACAAGAAACTATTCAGCTGCTAGAACACGCACGCATATTCGGACGCACTCGCTAGGCTGCAAGAACGCGCATATCCGGACACGCTAGAGGACTGGAATCCACCCGCTAGAACGCGCCAGATCTGGACAAGAATACGCGGACTGCACCCGGGCTGCCACATGGGGCTAGCCGGACACTGTGTCTGGACGCCTCAGACACCCGATGATGCGCCACGCCACCCGTGGTGTGCCCGGGTACTAAACCTGGACAACTCGTAGCTAGTAAAAAATACTAAGGCGGCTCGCGACGATGCGAGCGTGCGCCATCAAAACGCCACATTACACCAATCGCTCTCGTCCCGAGCCCGTGCCCGGGCGCGTTTCCTTATAAAGTAAAAAATCCTAATGGATTGTTCCACCTTATAGCACACATAAAGATTTCTCATCCCACCTATGTGGGACAAGTTTCTCTACTTTTTCTACTCAAGAAAAGCAGAATTATTTCAGCTCTAAATACCCAACTTTGAACATCGATATCTCATTCATCTTATCTACGTTTTTGACGCAGTTTGTTTCCTAGTGAAGGTCTCACGTAATAAAACAAAAAACCATAAAGAAATAATAATAATGATAACATAAATTACATATATTTATTTTAGTCCAAAGTTGGAAAAAAGTCATTTTTGTAACTTACTAAAAAAACTCATTTTTCACCCAAAACTCCAACGGTGGTTAACGGATCTGGTGGTTAGAGGGAGTTGGCTTGTGTCGGTTTTGTGGATGTCACACAAAATAAGGAGCGGCCGACTGTTATGTGGTGGTTGTCGGCAACATCACATCTAGGCGATGGTGTACGACGACAGGGGAGGGGGCATTGGGGCAGTCAGAGGTGTTATTGTTAAAATTTTGCTGTTAAGGACAAACCGGCTTGTGTAGATTGCAAATTTAAGAAGTGTAAAGACTAATTTTGCAGTAATGCTTTTCTCCGATCGAATATTTGCTTTTTAAATTTTGCTACTTTGCAGAAACCTTTTTATATCTAGTCAATTGTAAAAATATATCATATTTGTCTCTTACTTGAAGTGATTCTATGCATAGATTTGTGAAGACGAAAGAGATCCTGCTCATTTCCTTCTCAATTAGAAGGCTAATTTAGTAGAAGAAGTAAGGTAGATTTGTCGTTAAAAAAAATTAGAAGGCTAACTTGTATTTAACGATTGAGCATCTTCACGAGTATTTTGTACCGTACTCATATTTTTCACACAACAAATTCTGGTAATAAGCTTTTGATTTTATGAGGATAAAAGAGAGTAGTAGAGAGAGATAACTAAAATCGTAGAGAGAGATAACTAAAATCGTATTTAATTCAAACCTTTTTAATAAAATTTTAAAAAAAAAGATATAAGATTTAAATAGTAATATTAATAATGAGTAGTAAAACAATATCTAAGGAAGAAAATTGTGTTTTATGTAAACTTCGAGTGCTCTCATTTTCAGAAAATTATAAACATCAATCTTTTTTTTTTTAAGGAACATCATAAACATCAAATGATATAAGAAAGAAAAGAAAAATAAGAATATGTGCTAGCCATTAGGCTATCCGGAATGGGGGTGTAATCCATCTGGCGCGTGAATTACCGTCCCCGGGACGTGATTGGGGTGTGAAACAGCGCAAGGCTCTGCGTGAATGTGTATGGATAACGGGCATGAGGTTCTGTGTGAATGTGTATGGATAGTGATTTAGTTTAATAACTGTCCTATGTTTGATGTGACGGCGACATGACAGACGTGGATCTGAAACCTTACCTTATCTTTCATAAAAAAACTTTACTTTTAAACTACTTATATATATATATATATATATGTAATAAAAGTATAAATAATTAAATATATAATTAATTACTGCTCAAACAAGAATGTTGAACTGATATCATCTTTCAGATGCATTTCATCAAACACCTTGCCTGCATTTTTACTATGATCATCAATTATTGCATTTAATCAATCATCACAACGATTAAACAAAACAAACACAACAAATCTCCATCAACATTCAACCAACTTAATTTCCAGTAATCAAATCGTAATCATGACAACAATCAACAAAAACAACAAACCTTCTCAATTCCAACTCTAAGCCTGCGAACCAGAATCCGATTCCAACGCTAATCCAAGCTCCTGTTCCGGCTTCTTAGACGCAGTCCTTTTGGGAACCGGAACCGCCAGAAAGGTCTTCTTCTTACTTATAGGTTTACACTTTTCAAGCTGAACAATATCCCCAATCTGGAACTGGTTTTCAGGGTCATGAGCTTGAAACTTCTTCTTCTTCCTGACTCTGCGCTTGTACTTTGGATGAGGTGCGAGTCGTACGACTTCCACATTGACGGTCTTGTCGTTTGTGGTGCAGATTACGCGACCTTGGAGGGACCTCATGGCGCGGATTGGAGGGAGATAGGTGGGGCGGTGGTGGTTGGCGGCGACGGCGGAGGGTTTGATTGAGATGGCGGAGGTGCCATGGAGGAAAGGGGTGGAGAGATTGAGGGATTTGAATTGGGGAAGAGGGAGGAGAGACATGGTTTCTGGATAAGAATGGAAGGAGATGATGGTATTTAGGGATTGGGTGTTTGTGTTCTGGTGCTACGCGCTCTATGATTGTTACGAAAGTCGTTCCATTTGCACCGTTACGGGTGTTCATCGGTCCGGTTAACGAGTTTTATTCAGATTGATTTTTTAATCTTCATCTGTTAATCGAACCGAATCGAATTGGAAAATTTTCTATCCGAACCGATTTCAAAAGAAAAATATATCCGAATAAACCGAACGGTATTTGAAATATGTCTAACCGAACAAACCGAATTAAAAAACTATATCCGTTACACGAGCCGAAAACCGAACTCGCAGCTCGGATACGATTAATAACCGAATCGAAAACTGAATCCACAGTTCAATTCGGTTCTTTTCGGCTACGGATACAATTCGGATTTCGATTTTTTCGTTTTCGGTTTTTTTGCACACCATTACAATTTTTTTTCTTTTCAATTGATTTGTAAATATCGAAGGTTGGTTTTCTAGGAGATGAAGTGTTGAAAAAACTTTTTATATGATTCAAGTAATTCAACTCAAATGTGTGTATTAGGTTTTTATGTCAAATTTTGTTACTAACATTTTTTTCACAATAATCAATTATATATACATGTAGTTCAAAAGATTGTATTTTTTCTCTGATAGCAAATCATAATGGTTGTTCAATAAATATAAAATCTTATACAAACTGAGAAACAAAAAGAAGGTAAACTTTCTATGTGAAGGAGGAAAGTAAAACGAGATAAATGAGATGACAAAAGTGAGAGATAAATATAGGGGATTAATCTTATTGATAGAGAGTGTGTATCGTTTGTTTCTTCGTACATTAATATTGTCAATTTTGTTTATTAGTGTTAGTGTATAATGAGTTACTAGTTTAGATATGTCTTTACACGGGGTGAAAATTAAAAAATATCAATATATAAAATTTTTAAATTTTTATATATATATTTTACAGGTGTAAAAATATGTTACATATACTAAGAATAGAAAAAAAAAACTCAAAATATGTAAAAATTAATATATAATTGGATTTCGAAAATACGTTAATTACTATATAATGTAATTTGATTTTCATATACTATATGATTGAAATAAAAGTTACACAATTAAATTTTAAATTTTCTTATAATAAGGGATAATTTAAAAGAAATTTTTTTATAAGTATACTTAGTATTTATTTTTAAATATATTATCATTAAAAGATAGAGGTGTATTAAATAAGAGAGAGATGCGAGAAAAAAATAATGAGAATGAATACAGAGATGACATGGCACTAAACAACCTTTATTTATTATATAGTATAGATTGGGTTATTTTGTATTGGGTTATGTTTTTTATTTATTAGCTATGGTTTATCTATTGGCTATACTAGATTAAAATCATGTGTATTATACGGGTTAAATAAATATAATATTATATATTAAGTGATAAAAAACTTATTTTTTAAAAACTCGTGTTTTACACGGGCTGAATAAACCCGTGGAATACAATATAATCAGTTATCATATACACTCGTCAAAATATGTCAGGAGATTTATTAATATAAATATTATTATTTTATTCAAAAATATATTATTACTAAAATATAGACGTGTATTTAATAAGAGAGAGATGTGGGAAAAAAAATGATGAGATTGAATATGGAGTCGACACGTGGCATCTGAAAACCTTTATTTATTATATAGTATAGATATAGATATAGCCCTTATTCTTTTCATTGTAATTATACTTTTGTATTATAATAAAATTCTAGCCGTCTTTCCTCCCTTTTCCTTTGTACATGTTTGTCAATTAACATGGTATCAGGGCTGGTCCTAAGAATCATTGAAATGTTTTGGGCCCAGTGCGTGTAAAAAAAAAGCGGACCCCTATAATATAAACTCAATAATTATATAAGAAAACCATAATACAATAATATTATGGCATGTAATACTCTAAATGATTTGGTCCCATATTCTTGGTGTTAGAGCTTAGACTCCTCGAGGATCATTCTCAATGAAATTCCTATTCGTATTTATGATACCTAACTATTAAGGTGAGGCTAACGGTGTTATTTGTCTTAGATAAGACAACCAAACCTTCAAGCACCGAATAAGTTCTAGATCAAACACTACATCAAATATTAGGTGAGGCTAACAGTGTTATTTGTCTTAGGCCAGACAACCAAACCTTCAAAACACGGAATAAGTTTTGGATCAAACATTACATCAAGTCCTTTGTTGCAACATTTGATGGTATATGTGGGACCAAGTTCTCATTACCCATTCTACATATCGATTCTTTTCTAATTCCTAACCAAAAAAAATATTAAAAAAAACCTTTAAAATGGCTGAAAATGCCTATACTCTAAATAGACATTGATAGTAGGGGGGTGTAATATGCCTAAGTATGTGACACCACAAGTCAAATAAATGAAAGTTTATGGACATTCTATCTGCCAATCTCACCGGAATTTGTTATAATTACATGTTGCTCCAAAGCTTGATGATGAGTGCATGAGGGAATAACATATAAGAGATTAAAACATAGTTATCACTCAAGTTTGTCTATACTTGAGCAGTTCTCTAATCCACCAAGTTCATAAGTGGTAGCTAAGGTACAACCTTTGATCACCTCTTCTAATGAGGAGTTGATTCAGAGTTTTTAAAGGCACCTTATGTAATAGCTTAATCATTGAGAAATTGATCAACTTTTACTTGAGAATTATTCTCTGTGTTTATTCTTGCTTTCAATTAGCGTCGTGTTTCCTTATAGTTTTGCAACTTCATTCTTTATTCATACCATCCCTTCTCATATTTCCATACACACAAAACTATTTTGGTGACATGTCATATACACTACTCGAGTACTCGATTACCAACTAGTTGTCCAGTCACTCTTTGGACAAGGAGCCGAAGGTTTCAGAACTCACCATGACACCCATCTAGGCTCTAGTCCACATGAAGAAACCCTTGTACCGCAACCTGTAATAAGTTTTCAAAAGGATCAAAACAACTTTAACACCACTATTAGGGTAAATATTACAATGACATCAATTAGTTGTATCTGTAGTTTGAGATGATTTGATTCTCATTCAAAAGTAAAATGAATACAAGAATTGATATAAATGCAAGATTGAAATCTAACAAAATAGTAACAAAACTTAAGCTAAGCGAACTAAACAAGTTCGTTGTCTAACATGATCGTCAGAGCATCTTCGCCTGACTTGGTTGAAGACCAACAGTATTGCCTGTCTTAAATAGTTTCAAAACTGATATTTATAGGGCGGATTGCACGATTCAAGTTTCCACAAAAAGTGAAAAAAATTCTTAGAATGTAACAAAAATTAATTAGTATTTAATATAATTTACAATTTAATCAAAAAATTAATTAAATACTGATAAGAAAAGATAACAGAGATAAGCTTATCCAACTTCAACCAATCCGTACGAACCCAATATCCACGTGGCATCCTCTGGTCCATACAACTAGACCAAAACGACCCCACCACACATCCTCTGTTTCTTCTTCTTCTTCATTCCATATACTCGCATCCATCAATTTCATTCACAATAATCACATTCTGTTTTGTGGGAGCAATGGCGTCTCTTGCAACCTTCGCACCCATCTCCTCCACCACCATCAACGGTCTCAGCGGCAGTTCCCTCGCCGGAACCAAGCTTAACCTCAAGCCTTCTCGCCACACCTTTAAACCCACATCTTACAGGTAACTAACACCCTTAATTTCTCCTTAATTTCACATCACGAATGACCAAAATTGAACTATTTGGATGATTGTGATTATGATTGCATAGAGCTGGAGCTGTGGTGGCTAAATACGGTGACAAAAGTGTATACTTTGATTTGGAAGATTTGGGCAACACCACTGGTCAATGGGATGTGTATGGTTCTGATGCCCCTTCACCTTACAACCCCCTCCAGGTGTTCGACCTATTGCCTCACTCAATTTACTGACCACATTATCCAAATCTAAAACTATATTTTGGTCATTTTGATTGTAGAGCAAGTTCTTTGAGACATTTGCTGCGCCTTTTACCAAGAGAGGATTGTTGCTCAAGTTTTTGATACTGGGAGGTGGTTCAACCCTTGCTTACTTCAGCTCCACTGCCACCGGGGACGTGTTGCCGATCGTGAAGGGCCCGCAACAGAAACCGAAGCTTGGCCCGCGTGGCAAAATCTAATGTGATCAAGAATCAAGAAACAATGTAGTGTGTGTTAAAACTTAAATGTATCTTTGCCACTACTTGTAAGTGTGTTTGTTTGGTTCTACTTAGACCGTCTGCAATGCTAACAGCCATCATTCCCACAAATAGTATTAGTTACCATGTCATATCAGCTTTTCTCTCATCCTTTTCACAAACTCATTTTACCCCCAACACTAACATACTCATCCTTCCCACAAACAACCTTATTATTTTTACATCATCTTTTTTTATTTTCATTTATTTATTTAAATTATTAAAAGTTATAAAATAACTTAAATTAATTAATAAATAGTTGGGAGAATTATATGAGATGGTTGGGTGTGAAAATGGTTTAGGTGTTTAGATGTATTTATAGTGGAAAAAACTAGCTGTTAGAAAAAATACAAAAAAAAACTAGCCGTTAGAAAAAATACAAAAAAAACTAGCCGTTAAGAAAAATACAAAAAAAACCTAAATTAAGTTTTAAATATATTTTAATTAGGTTTAAACTAAGTTGTAATTAGGTTTAAACTATGTTTTAAATTAAGTTAATAAATGAGTTTTAGTTTGTTTTAAATACCATAATAATTAATTAAAGAAAAAAAACCTATATCTATACGATTGAAAAACAAAAAAAACAAGTTATTACAAGTTGGGGCCCACCAACTTCACACAAATGCAGCCCTTGAGGACGGGCATCTGATCACGGGCGACGAGCCCTCAACACGGGCCCATTGGACGGGCAGTCCACGTATGCAACAGGCGGCCTCCACAGGTGGGCGTTGCGGGCAGCCTTACAAGACTTCTTCATTTTTCAAGTGTGGATAATGGATGCTACTTCTTTCAACCGTTTGATGCGTAGATACAACATTTAAGAATTAATTACACGAATGACCCCTGTGGTTTATACGGATTTCACTTTTAGTCTCTAGGAACGAAAAACTACAGGTTCAGCCCAATAATTTATAATAAAATTATTGGTAGCATCCGTGTAGGGATTGAGTTCCCAGTAAGACCCTTGGCTCCAAATAGTGTAGTAATCAAAATGCATAAAATGTGGCATTTGATAGAATCAAGAAAATAATAAAAGTATGAATTTTGGTTTTCTTTTTGGTAATTTTGACACTAATTCCATGATTCTGAAAACACGTAGACAAATTTCAATACACTAGCAGCAAGTGACCGACAGAATCACCATCCAGTTTTGTAAAATGGCAAAAATAACTCCTCAACTTTATAAAATATCACTTTGATCTCTTTAAGTTTTTAAAGTTTCAAGTTTACACCCTATAGTATATATTATCTGATATTTCCTTAATAATTTCCGTTTGTTTGTTTAGTTTTTTTCTTAACGTCTCGGTATAAATTTTGTTAAAGACGAAATCGTATTCAAAATAGAGTATTTTTTTAGGTATCGTGAGTTATATTGACAGAAGACTACATGTTGGTAGCGTGAAGAATGAGACCGACACCGACTGCGCCACCGTTATCTAACTGTCTTTTATCTATATTTCGTTCTCCACAGCCGAGTCGCCGTAACTTCATACGTTTCTTTTATGTATTTAAACTACGTTTCTTTTATGTATTTAAACTACGTTTCTTTTTGTGCTTAGCCACGTTAATGTCACCGCTTCAACCGTTTAAGGCCAGTCTCCCGTTATGGAACGCGGAGCAAAATTTATTAACCGCATTTCATTTTTTATTTAACCACGTTAATATGATTGCATCAAAAGCGCATGACAAAATTTCTAGTTTCTTACTTAAATCAATATTTGTTGCATTGCATCAGTTCAATCGTCGTCATCGTCGACTCTCTGCCTTTAGATCAATTAAATACAATTCACTATTAACATTTATTATACTTTCATATTATTATCACGTCATTTTTATATACACGTTTTGATATTAATTTTTTTCAAAGCCGATCTGTGGCGACGCTATAAAATTTGTTTTTTTCTTACATTTTTTTTGTTTTACTCTTATCACCTCTAAAATTGATGTTTTTTTAAAATTCTGAATCTGTCGTTACGACGTACTTATTTTTATTAACGTTTCGACGTGAATTTTTTTCACGGTTTCGTTTAGAGTTTCAAATACTATGAACGCTTCAAACCGCAATATATACGTTATGGTTTTTTTTTTTTAAATTTCTAATGTTATCAACATCACCGCTACTAGACATGAGTTTACTTTGACTAGTAATCAAATAAAAACAAGAACAATAATGTGTTTTAACTAAACTTATTGTTATAAATACTATTGATTATGGTTATCAATATAATTAAATATGGATTAATACCTATAGTGGTTACTATTTTATCCATAAATATGTATTCATTGTATTAGTTACTAAAGACTATATATATATGTGGTCTAATTGTTTATTGATTATATACATTAATAGAGTTCTATCATTCTTCTATTTTTCTCATATCTCTCTACTGTCATATCTATACTATATAATAAATAAAGGTTTTGATTTGCGACTTGTTACTCTCTCATGCATCTTCAAGTTTTTTTCCCCGCCTCTCTCTCCTATTAATTATACAAATTTATTTAATTATTTTTTCTATCTCCTATTAAATAATAATGACTTCTATATTTTTTTATAAAACGTTTTTCATGAATATTTAATATGCAAATCTTTATTATTGAGTATATATAACATTGCATTTATTTAACACGTGTAATACACCGGGTTTCTAAAGTTTAATATGAATTAACATTTATCAGTTACATAAAAAAAGTTAATACTCAGCTAAAAAAATGTTTTAAGAATTAACTTAAACATAATTTATAATTGTCACGTAAAATTTTATTCAACTCGTGTAATACACAGGTTTTCAAAAACATAATTTTTTTATTACTAAGTATATAACATTACATTTATCCAGTCTGTGTAATACACGGGATTCTAACCTAGTACATAATATATGTTGCTATTAGGTTGTTGTTATACAACATGTTATCGGCACGAGGGTTTTGACAATTTATTCTATGAAGGCGTAATGATCATGATTCTCGGAATTGATTTTGCAATTTGCTTCACCAAAGTATGTTCAATCAAATCATTTTACAAGTAAGTTTATTTATTCGTAATCTTTGATTTGCTTAACCTTAATGATAAGTTTGATGAATAACATCCTACAATTGTTCTTTATATGATGTATATTATAATTATGTTGTTATGTGTTTCCGCATAAGTATATGTGTATGACTTTTGAAACCCCATAAATTATCGATCCTGGACGATGAGAAATCATTAGTAATAGTTAAAAAAAAAGGATATTGTAACTAACCAATTTATAAAATGATCATTCATATTGTAAGAATGTAAATAAATAAAATGGAAGTTGGAGGTTTGTTGCAAAAGTCAAGTTCTAACTAGTTTGGGTGTAAGGGGTTATTTTTAGAACTCCAGGGGTTGTTTTGTAAGATTTCCAAATCTGGCCAAAAAAAGGGGAAGGGGGTTGCAAATCACACACATTTGTGTGAGTTCTTGGTTTTTTCTAGTGGAGAAGAAGAAGAGGAGCTGAGATCGAAAATCCTAGTGATTGCATGTGAGATTAGAGTATTTTGGTGTGCATATATTCTTCTATCTATCAAGTAAGTAATCTTTCATCTCTTGAATCCACAATTTGAGGTGTTCTTGGTGGGTTTGGGTGAAATCCGAATTGGGGCTGTTGGGGGTGAATTAGATGGTTAGAAACTTGAAATATAGTTATCTAGCTTGACTATAAGTAATGAGAGGTAGATAACATCACGTAAACGTCTAATTTGATGATTCAAGAATTAGGGTTCTTGAGGGTGATTTGGGGGTTTTCATTTGATTGATGTTAGAATGATAAATTGAGGTGGGTTAAGTGTCTAGGGAATTGATAGACACATTTTTATGTAAGAAACCTCATCCAATTTCATGAATTGAAATTTAGGGTTCTTGAGAACCTAAATTGGGGGTTTTCTAAATTGAGGGTTTTGAATGATGTTTGAAAGATGAATGATGTTGTGGTGTGTCTATGAACACTAAACCAAGTATAAACCACAATCATAATGGGTGAATTATGATTGTTAAATATTGGTTAAATTTGAGTGATTCCCTAACGGGTCAAAACGGGTTAAAAGGATGAATGGGGTATTAGCGGTTTGGTTAAGATTGTAATAACCAAACTAAGTTAGAATGTTGATCTTTAGATCATAAAGTTGTGCTGGGTGTCGATTGGTGATCAATGGATTACTAATTGTAAATGGGTCGTTTAGGTGATTAAGTGGTAAGGAAGCTAGCTTGGAGGATCAAGCGGGGTCATCTTTAGCAAAAGGTAAGTGCTTTGCACTTACTTAGTAATGATAGTGGGTAGTAAATGCACGTACTTGATATAGTTGTTGATTATCATATGTGCAAATGTGTGTATGTTGATTTAATGAAACTGCATATGGTGTATGTATGCAAAGGGTGGGTGATTGAGGTCTATGAACCTCACAATGTCATATGGTGATTAGAGTTTAGAATTACTTATGAATTTTATGACGTTATTGTATGTCTTTGTTGAATGTAAGGTAGGATGAAAATTATGTTTTGAAGTCTTTGAACTTCACAAATTGAATGTGTGGGATTGGGGTCCTTGAACCCCACATGTTGGTAAATAAAGTATGGGGTATAAAGATGGTTTGGCATTGTGTGTGTAAACCTCACACGGAAGTTAGTTGAGGTCATGAACTTCACATAGTCGTTTGTGGTGCCTTGAGGTCTTTAGAACCTCACAAAGAAGTATGGTAGGGATGTAAGGTGTTTAAAACATTCACAAAATGTTGTTGGTGGTTTAAAACGACTAGGGGTTGAGTCTGGAGGGTCAAAAATGCCAAAACTGCAAAATAGGTGTGCTGGTGCAAGTCTAGGACGCCGGTCTGGGCTGTTTGACGTCGGGGCAGACGCCAGTTGGCTGAATTTTTGAGTTTTATTCCTAAGACACTTGAAAGTTCTTGGGACTTGATGCATCATTACTAATGGTTATTTTGTGGTGTTTCCTGGTAGGTAAAGCTCCGGTAGGATGTCTTGGGTCAAGCTTCGGGTTGGTTGGATTCTCAACTTTTTGGATGGTTGTATATGTTTGGAGTTATGACTCACTGTCGGAGTCACCTAACTTGTTTTGAACTATCTCTTGGATGTTAAAACTTGTTGTTACTTTAAGATGTCGGTCGCTTGTTTATAAAGCAAACCATGTCGTTGTCGTTTTGTCATAATTAACATGTGTCGTTCGTCAAGGGCGTTTTATGGGACCTAAATTCCGCGTATTTTAAAAGTTAAAATCAGGTGAAAATTTTGGATATTACAGATATTGATAATATCATAGTCTTGATCAACTAATACATCATATTATATATGTCTTACTAAATTTATGTTAATTGTTATGTAAAGCTAGTAACTAGAAAAACAAACAAAAGGAAAACATTCCTATTAATTTACTAGTTATTTAATATCATTTTATTAGTTGCTAATGTATTTTGATGTTTCATAATTATATATTACTACCTATCATAATATTGTAGGTTTCGTGTTTAATATTCATAACCATTCATGTCACTTTATTAGTTATTCAATAACATTTTATTAACATCTACATAATGACTTTGATGTTACATATTTATAATAATTCAATATTGCATAATGCATGGTAGTTTCAAATGTGATATTAACATATTGATTATGTAATTAATTTTAGAGTAATGACCAAATATGTTTGACCTTCATTATTTAAATTTATTTGGAATTGATTAGCTTGAAAAAAAATCATAACATCTATTTATGATATTTAAGAGGATTATCAAGATTACTTACGTTATAATTGCTATAGTTGTTTTTACATTATATATACGAAAAGTATGATATTGTTATGACGTTGCTTCGATTACTAAATATATGTAAATATTATATTTGATTTGTCACTATCTAATTGAAAAAAAAACTATGATGTTACTTTTTTTAATTAGATATTCCATAGAAACAATTGTAACATAAAAAAAAATATATAATGAGTTTTTAAACCTCATTCATGATATTTTAATGACTTGTAATAACGACATTTACTTCATGATATTTAAGTTCATTTATGATTTTATGGTTTGAAATGACCAATATTAAGTTAATGATCATCATTTATTTTTGGGGTTGTTTATATTCTTTTTGTTAAGAGTCATAAGAAAAATAGATAAAAGATGTTCAATTGAATCATGAAATCATGACTACCTCATGGTATAACCATGTGACGCGTATGATTTTTTGAAGAAAAAATGGTATGTCTTTGAGTCATCAATATATATTTCATATTTAACATGCAGTAATATTTTGATGAATATGAATGACATTAAAATAATTTAAATGTAGAAAATGATCTCTAATGATTTTGTAATTTTATTAAGGGCTTTATAATAATGAATATGACTTGTTTATATGATTGTATGTTATATGTTATAACTTTGGTAATCATATGATTTAACTTGATATGTGTCTTCTAGAGGCTACAAAGTATTTATATAATCGGTCTTGAATAAAGTAACTAAAAGATCAAAGTTGTGTATTATTTTCATTCTCATTAAATAGTGTAAGCAAGTTTAAAAGATTCGTTTGTTTGAAACATTTAAGGTAAAGACATGACACCCGAAGTGTCATACTCCCTAAAGCTCTTTACAGATCTATAAAAAGTTATAAGATTTTAGAAAAATAATGAGCATAAGACGATCACAGTTATTTCCCAGTTGATATTATGTGATGAGAAGGTTATTTATAAACAAAGGTTGAATAAAACAATTTTCATTTTTAAATCTCAAATATGCTCTTAAAGTAGCAGTATTATTAAAGAATATATATATAAGGTTTGAAACAACCACCATGATAGTATATGGTTTTAATACATTCCCTGAAGTGAATGTGATAATCATGTATATAACTAAGGAAACTGTAAAAATACCTATGTTAATAATAAGATCAACCATGTTAATAATGAAATCGGCCACAAGAAGTGGCACACTAAGGGAGTGATTATACGGGAACTAAATATGGAAAAGTGTTACAACATGAATGTTTTATCTTCTATTTTATGTTGTGTTTTAAAAAAAAAAGCACGGGTGCAACTAAAACATATAGGATCATAAACCAGAAGTTTATTGATCGAGATTATTGAACAAATTGGCATGACCGGTTAGACCAGCCCGAGTCAATAATGATGTGAAATATATTGAAGAACCAGAAAAATTTTCAAACTGATAGTTAGTATGCATTGTTTGCTCTCAAGTGATTTCAATTATTGCCAACTAAACTAAGGTTTGAATCCCAAAATATTCTGAAAAATGATAAAAGATATATATCATAATGTGTATACCATTTAGTGTTTTAAATCGATGCATCGTCTAAATGGTTATCAAATTTGCAATTTAAAGTTTGCGTAATATGTGGCTTAGCTAATAAGATAGCAAGCACATTATTCCAGAATAACACATTTATTTTGGTAATAACAGTGATATTAATCTCAAGTTACTAAGGATTGTTGGAATAAGTGTTGAATATCATATATTCATACATAAATTGCTTTAGTTGAAACGAGCACTACATGTCCAATAATTATGAGAACAACAATTCATTTTATTTGTTTGGGAACATATTATGTACATGTTGCAATGATAATTCAAATCAAGCCTACAATTTATTGTATTTTCTCCCAATTACAATTGGTTTTTGGCTAGAAACCAAGTATTTCCCACTAAGTCATTTTAGGTTGTGCGATATGTGTTGTAATTGCTCCACCATAAAGCACAAAGATGGGACCTTAAAGGAGGTTGTGAGTACATGTTGGAAATGAATAACTGTCTATAATTAAGTTATTAGAGTCATTAACACTACGACTCAATTTATGGAATCAACATTCCCAACATGAGGGGGAGATTAAAAGCAGTTGGAAAGTGAAATAATTTTGAATGAGTTATCTATATATTATCTTGATCATCAAACTAAGTATGAACCAGATGTTCAAAAGATAATTCATAAGATTAGCAAATAAATTATCAGACATATTCATTGACCTTAAAAGAGTAACTAAGTCACATATACTAACTGTTGGTGCTCCAACTAAGATTAATATCCTAGAAGAACGACTACGTATTGGTAGTAAATATAAGTCACGTTTGAAACGTGATAGACCATTCGATTCCAAAGAAAAAAAATCCTCAAAAAATGGTTCCAGAAGAACCTCAGGTACTTGAAAATAATGAGATCTCAGTAAATTGTATTATGTCTAGAAATAATATGGAATCGAAACAAGATCGACGTCGATAATACTTTTGTATATAATAGCGCTTGAAATAATCAAAATGATGAGGATCAAGAATGTATCTGCCCATGAATGAAAATATAGAATTGATTGGCCAAAATGTAAAGACGCAAATGTGGCAGAATTAAATTCTCTCATGGACCAGTAATTCATACAACTGAAGTTGTAAAATATGTTAAAATGAGTCTTTTGTGCATAATTATGATGTAAAAATGTTATTAAGCGATATATGAAAAAATTGGAGACACAAGATTTTTGTAAATATCTAGAACTGATTATGAGGAGATATATTCTCCAGTGCTGGATGCAAACGTCTTTTTAGTATCTTATTAATCTGGTAATACAATAGAGAAGTGACATGCGTCTAATGAATATTATGATATCCTATATATATATATATATATATATATATATATATATATATATTGATCGGTGTCGAAGGGACCGGTCAAAGATAAAGAATTAGTGTGTCCTAATCACCTTAAACTAGTTAGGGTAAGAAGGGTGTCGAACCACGAAGAGTTTGTGGTCGGTGCTTAACTTCAATTGACAATGCGATTTATGAAGTGACAATGAGTCTTTCTGACCAAACACAAGCAATGATTTAGATGAAACTTATCAAACTTAACAAACAATGATTATCAACTAACAATTATGACCGATAGTAATCAAGTACCAAACAAACGATTTAGATTGTAAACAATAATTAAAAAGGAATCACACCCGGGTTTCAAGTTCACAAGTAATTAGGGATTATCACACCAACATATGAATTCAAACAATCGAATGGTTATCCAAATCAAATTAACCAAATCTAACCAAGAACATCAACATTCATACATCATCGGCAAATAGTGTAAAACAATATCCACGAATGAAATCGAGACAAATGTATGCAATATAGAATTAGATTAATCAATAGATTCAACACAAATCAACGTTCATAGCAATTATCATCTAACGGGGTCAATGGTGCAAGAATTTATCGACTCCCGTGAGTTCATAACCATACTAAACACAAAGATTCAAGTATTTCAAACCAAACGATTACAAGAATTGTTTCTCAAAGCTAGCACATGATAAAAACCCTAAAAACTTACAAACAATCCACCCGGGAATGATTACCGGTGGATTAACCGCTCATGGTTGTGGAATTCATCTTCGATTCTTCAATTTCTTGATACCAATCTTCAAGAATATGGTTCCTAGCCTCCAAGCACTCCCAAAATCGATGTAGAAACTGATGATTCTGAATTTGGGGAAGAAAACCCCAATTAAACATTGAAAATCGGCTGTTTCACTAAAAATCTGCGTCTGAAACGTAACCAGCGTAAGCTTATGCTGGGGTGGCGTAAGCTTACGCCATCTCCCTGAAACATGCTGTGAAGGAAGTAGTTAGGCGTAGGCCTACGCTGGGCGGCGTAGGCTTACGCCGGGCGGCGTAGGATTACGCCAGGTGGCGTAGGCCTACGCTGGATCCTGCATTTTTGCCCCGTTTCCTTCGTCTTCCATCTAACTCTTGCATCTCGTAAAATATCTTCTAAAATCGTACATTAAGCTTCCAACACCTGCACATGCATAGCTACACAAAATCTTTTTATTCCCCATATTAATTTGCATAAATATAACATATAGCACCCTTTAATGCATGAAACTTTGGTTACTTATCACATCCCCACACTTGAGTTGTGCTTGCCCTCAAGCAAAGTCTTTTGCTTTAAATTCACATTACAAATTCTCCAATAATTGTTTTCACTAAACGTAAGTTAAGGCCCAAAGTCATGCAAAATTCATAAGAATTATACTCTCAACAGATTTACAATCCAACAAACAATCGATAACTTTTTAAACAAAAGAAAACACTTGAACGGGCTTAACTCACATCCAGTTATGGCTTTGCATGCATACACCCCTCACAATCAATCACTCCACTCGGCTTCATATGTGGACTAGCGATGACGTGCTAGTATTTTTCACTCGAAACCAAACAATGAACCACATTATCATAGGCTTGCATATTGATCACATCTCCACCTACTAACACAACCAAAAAGCACAAATCAAAAGGTCTTTTAAGGGTTGTAATGTAGGCTAGGGTTACGGGTATGAATAAGGATTTTTAAAGTGGCTAAAGGTGAGTGGAATTCAACTAATGAAACTACAAATCAATCTAAAACTTTCAAATCTCTACTATGGGTATGAATGACCCATCAACATTAAAGTTCTTATTTCTTCAAACTATCAAATGAAACTTGAGTTAACATCTTTTATTGTCGCTCAAACTAATAATCAAAACCTTTGGGCAAATGTTGACCCAATACTATTTTTGTATTTCTTTTTCATTCAATTTTTTTTTTCTCAATTGCAACCGCAACTACAACAATCTAAGTTAATTGAATTCCAACTCACGGGTTTAAAAAAAGAAAAGGCTAAAAAGGTGAATGGGCTAATGTTATGGGTTTTGTCAAAAGAAAAGGTATAGGCTCAAAGTGGGCATCTAGTGGGCATCTAGTGGGTATTAACAGGTAAGGGTATAAAAATGGCTAAAAATAAAAACGGTTTCTCCTAATGCCTTTATCATTTTTGTGCAATCAATTGGTTCAAGGTCTCAACATGTATCAACACTATGCAAGTTCTAAAATGTGAAACAAAGTGGCCAACCACTCAAATAAGCGAATATATATATCAATTTGGCTCAAAATCTCACAAAAACGGTGGAAAATAGGTTACCGACATATGCATGCAAACCGTCACCTTCAATTTTGTTACTCCAGAATTCAACATTTCCAATTTTTTTTTCATTTGTTGGAAAGACTTAATCAAGTACTTTGTGGATTAACCATGACCAAAGACCTCTACCAAACACTTTGTAAAACAATTATAAAAAATTTTGTATGATTTTCAAGATTTCCCACATCCCCACACTTGAACCTTACATTGTCTCAATGTAAATAGTTATGAAATATAAAAGTGCGGTTAGTGGGTGCCAAAACACCCAATACCCAATATCTCTAAATATCCAACTCAAAGATTCCCATAACCAAAGCATCCACCCAACACAATCAACCGAGTTTCAAACAAAAAACACACAAAAATAAACAAAACAAAAAAAGTTTAATCAAAACAACATAAATATGAGAAAGAGTACATGAACCTGATTAGAGGCGATCATAGAGTGCCTGAACCACCACCAAAAATGGACTCGTAAGTCTTCCATGAGTCTTCCCCACACTTGAGTGTTGCTATGGTGACGAAACTAAAACACACAACACAAAACAAAACAAAGACAAAATAAAGACAATCACAAGCCGGGTTGCCTCACGGTTAGCGCTAAGTTTATTGTCCTCAGCCCGACATTACCTCCTTATGGAGGTTGAAACACAAACTTGCTTCTATTAGCTCCCTCACCACCTTGGTTGTTATCACTCCAACTCCAAGTCTCCTCTCTTGTAAATTCCACATCAAACAAATCTACTTTCTCGTTCGGATGTTGGACATGGTCGGGTGGCTTCTTTGCATCTTTCAACCTCTCAGTTTCCTTCTCGATTGCCTTCGGCTCATCTTTCACATTAAACCTATCAAACATAATACCTTTCTTTTTGGTGTCACCCTCATTTTCCTTGGCACGAGGATGACACACGTTAGTAGTAACTGATTTTGAACATTTATTTTCAACCGAATATGTAAATAAATTTGAAAAAATATTTATGTTCAACTTACGATTCCCAAAGGTCATGTCAACAGTGCCGTTTCAGCAATTGATTTGCGCATTTGCGGTTGCCAAAAACGGTCTTCCCAAAATCACTCGTGGCTCCTCCTTAGCAAGTGGTGCATAATTGAGCACTAAGAAATCTCCCGGATAGTAAAATTCTCCAATCTTCACAGCCACTCCCACTAATTTCCCCCGAGGACGCGTGCGTGTAGCATTAACTAACACCAATATGGTGTTGTATTCTTCTAATGGACCAAAATTGTATTGGTCATATACGCTCCCCGGTAAAATGCTCACCCCCGCTCCATAATCTAGTAGTGCCACATTAGTTTTGAATTCTCCAATTTGAATAGGAACTAGGGGTTCTCCAAACTCAATTTCTTCTTTTTCTCTTTCTTCACCTTCTTCATTACCATGAGCCACATCAATTGCACTAACATGATGTTTTGGGTTCAATGTGGTGTCACTCGGCAATTTACCTTCATTTTGCTTGAATTGAGCTATTTCTTGTGCCAATTGCCCCACTTGTCTCTCCAATGCCACAAAAGACTTGTCTCTCACTTCATTCTCCCTTTTCGACACCGATCAAATTTTGATCTGAAACGTAACCAGCGTAAGCTTACGCTGGGGTGGCGTAAGCTTACGCCATCTCCCTGAAACATGCTGTGAAGGAAGTAGTTAGGCGTAGGCCTACGCTGGGCGGCGTAGGATTACGCCAGGTGGCATAGGCCTACGCTGGATCCTGCATTTTTGCCCCGTTTCCTCCGTCTTCCATCTAACTCTTGCGTCTCATATAATATCTTCTAAAATCGTACATTAAGCTTCCAACACCTGCACATGCATAGCTACACAAAATCTTTGTATTCCCCATATTAATTTGCATAAATATAACATATAGCACCCTTTAATGCATGAAACTTTGGTTACTTATCATATATATATATATATATATATATATATATATATATATATCACTTGATAATGAAATTTACATGAAATCCCTGAAGGATTTAAATTGTCAAAATTAAGTTTTCGAGAACATTATGATTCCTGTATATATAGTCGGGTGAAAGAACGTTATGTTTGTTGTATACAATCTTTGAAATGAATATAGTTGGAACTCGACTTGAGTTTTTAAAGCAATTGAGTGCTTAAAAAGAATATTTGAAACATCTTAATAATGTAACTTAAAGTACGAAACTATGAAATGATACAATAAAGATTTTGGAAATGAAACAATTTCTTTATATATGATATAGAAATTGATGTGATAAATGAGGAAGTTTATGTGTTAAAACTCTTGATGAGTGTATGAACATAAATAAGCATTGATAACAAATACTCAACAAATATATCATATGAAGTTATATGGACTAAAATAGTTATTTCGAATGCGTATAGTCGACTCCGTGATTATCTCGAAAAGAGAGAAATATATGATATAATTGGTCCATGTGTTTTTATTAAAAAATAGTATGAGTTTTACAAGTGTTATAGTATATGTTGATGATATAATTGTATCTCCTAGAGAGATTGAAAAGAGTTCAATTAGTTTAAGAACGAACCTGAAATAAAAGATGGTATTACAATTTATGTCTTGGTTGACATCTCGAACATTTGTATAATGATAATTTTATCTATTAATCAAATACATCTAGAAGATGTTGAAATATCTAATATGGATAAAGCTTATCATATAAGTACGTTAAATGTTAGACAATTATTGTCACTTATCATCTTTTATCAAAGAATGAGAAATGTGTTGTCCATAAGTACAATAATTAAGTGCAACTGATACATTTTGTTCGGTGCTAGCCCATGTCCGAAAATGAGACATTGGAATGGGTAAAACAAATAACCATGAAGGTACAAAATGTATTGAATATATTTTACTAACCTATCAAAACAAGTTTATTTAGTTTTGTACATGCAAAGAATGTAACACAACACGATCATGGTTCTTGTGGTATTTGTTTATGGAGGAGACACTAGGAGTCTTATATGAAGAAAATACATTATTGCTCGACATAAAGAGTTGCACATTAAAGATCAAGCGGCATATCATTGACTACAAAAAATTTTAGCAACTCGCATAGCAGATCGAAACTCATCAATTAAAGGTTATAAAAATCAGGGGGGGGGGGGGGTAATACGCGTTGCACTCTTTTTCCCTTAGCTAAGGTTTTGTCCCACTGGGTTTTCCCTAGCAAGGTTTTTAACGAGGCAGCATCTCCAATCATATTAAATATGATATATGATAACCAAGGGGGAGTGTTATAAATATTATTGATTATGGTTATCAATATAATTAAATATGGATTAATACTTATAATGGTTACTATTTTATTCATAAATATGTATTCATTGTATTAGTTACTAAAGAATATATATATATATATATATGTGGTCTAATTGTTTATTGATTATATACATGAATAGAGTTCTATCATTCTTCTATTCTTCTCATGCCTCTCTACTCTCTCTATTGTCATATACATAATATATGTTGCTATTAGGCTGTTGTTAAACAACAATTATTAATTTATTATACACTAGGATAAAATCTCATGTATTACACTGGTTGAATAAATAAAATGTTATATATACTTAGTAATAAAAATTTTATATTTTTAAAAACCCATGATAAACTGGTATATTATATCGGTTGAACTATTTATAATTAAATAATAAGTATTCGTAATTAGATTTATATTAAAAATCTAAAAGTAATTTTTTTTAATATCATTATTCAATATGAGAGAGAGGCGGAAAAAAATGATACAAATCTACCAGAAATTGGCATGTGTCGATAGAATTTTATTTATGAATATAAAGATTATTATTTGATATTATTATTTAATAGGAGAGAGAAACAAAAATGTTAATATTTAATAGGAGAAAGAGACAAAAAAATAAATATAAAGAGTAACCATATAATAACATATGTCCCCCATGATTTTCCTTTATTATAAGGTATAGATATAGATTTTGAATTTTTCAGTTTTGGGACATCCCATCTTGTGGAAAAGACATTTGATTCTTCAAATAATCAAATGAGTCAAAAATGTAACGCTGGATCAGTTATTACGGTCTTATATTAATTAATTAATTAACTAATTACGTTGTTATGCTTTCTTTCCACGTCACTAATAATTATTCTTCTTCCTAAATCAAAATTAAAGTTTTCCAATTTGAACGGCGGCATATTTATGAACACTATAATTAGTAATAGGCGTTGGACTCACCTTTCGTTGCTCCCGTTGATCTCAGTCAATCAACCTCCATCATGGAAAACATCGGCGTCCTGATCGTAGCTCCGGTGAATTCTTACCTCGAAGAAGAACTCGATAAGCGCTTTAATCTCCTCCGCCTGTGGAACTTCCCTCACAAAGATGAATTCTTCAAGCACCACTCCGGTTCCATCCGCGCCGTCGTCGGATACCCCAATTTCGTCACCGATCGAGAATTTATCGATTCGTTCCCTGTCCTGGAGATCATATCGAGTTTCAGTGTGGGAGTAAACCAGGTGGATTTGGCGTATTGTAAGGAGAAAGGTATTAGGGTTACTAATACGCCGGAGATCAACACTGACGATGTGGCTGATGTGGCGATTGGGTTGATATTAACGACGTTGAGAGGGATCTGTGAGAGCGATCGGTTCGTTAGAGGCGGATTATGGAAGAAAGGTTATTTCAAATTGACTACTAAGGTTAGATTTCAATTTCATCATCTGCTTTACGTCAATTCTACATTTCAGATTATTCAATTATTTTGTTTTTTTATTTATTTACATATTTACTCGTATAGAGAAAATCAGATAATGCACATCTTTCGTTATAATAATACGTTTGTATCTTTGCCATTACTTATAAGTATGTTTGGTTCAACTTACCAACCAGACTTCTTCATTTTTCAAGTGTGGATAATGGACATTACTTCTTTCAACGGTTTGATGCGTAGATATAAAACTTAAAGATAGCATATCCGGTCAAAATCTCACTTATAACAGAGTTATTGATAAGGGATTGATGATCTCCCAAAAAGTGTAGTAATCCAAATAACAAAAAGTGTGGCATCCGACAGAACGAAGAAAATAATAAAAGTATGAATTTTGGTTTTCTTTTGGTAATTTTAACACTAATTCTATGATTCTGAAAACACAAACAATTATCAAGTCATTTCTTATGCTGATTGGGTAAACTCTGATGTTAACTGGTCTCATGTACCGTCGTGATTGTAAGGTTTTCTCTAGCTACTTGTTTGGAGAGGCTTGTTGTGTATTTTTAATAAAATGTTTCATTTGGCTATTAAAAAAAATCAATACAATTAGCAAGTGACTGACAAAATCACCACCCAACTTTATGAAAATGGCAAAAATGACCCCTCAACCTTGTAAAAATCACTTTAACCTCCTCAAGTTTTTAAATTTTCAAGTTTACACCTTATAATATATATTATCTCATATTTCCATAATAATTTCCATTTGTTTGTTTAGTTTTTTCTTGACGTCCCGGACTCCCGGTATAAATTTTGTTAAAGAGTCGTATTCAAAATAAAAAATTTTTAGGTATCTTGAGTTATATCGATTGACGGTAACGTGTTGGTACCGTGAATAATGAGTCCGACACCGACTGAAAAACGTCGGTACCGTTATCTAACTGTCTTTTATCTGTGTTTCGATCTCCACAGCCGAGTCGCCGTAACTTCATACGTTTCTTTTATGTATTTAGCTACGCTTATTTTTGTGCTTAGCCACGCTAATGTCACCGCTTCAACCGTTTAAGGTCCGCCTCCAGTCGCGGAGTGTGGGGAAAAATTTATTTAACCACGTTTATTTTTGTGTATAGCCACGTTAATGTCACTGTTTAACCGTTTAAGGTCGGCCTCCCATCACGAAGCATGGGGCAAAATTTATTTAACAATGTTTCTTTTCGTGTATAGCCACATTAATGTTATCGTGTCAACTGTTAATGATACGCTTCCTATCACAGAGCGCGGAGCAAAATTTCTAGTTTTCTACTTATCAATATTTGTTGCATTGCGTTAGTTCATTATTTATTATTATTATTATTATTATTATCACATTCGGTCGTCTATGCATATAGATTAATTAAATACAATTTACTATCAATATTTTTTTACTTTTATTATTGTTATTATTATTATCACGTCATTTTTATCTACGTTTTGATATTAATTTTATTCAAAACCGATATATGTCAACGCTATAAAACTTGTTTTTCATTCTTACAGTTTTTTTGTTTTACTCTTACAACTTCTAAAATTGTTGTTTTATAAAATTCAGAATTTTTCGTTGCGACATTCTTATTTTATCAACGTTTCGACCAAGGCCGGCTCAACACTTTTGGAGGCCTAAAGCGAACTCTAAAATAGAGGCCTTTATTTGGGTAAGAACGACAATAACATAAGCTAGTATTTTTTTCTTTTTTTACCATTTTGAATTACACAGAACTATACTTTCTATTTGACATGGAATAGTGGAATTATAGTTTGTGTATAACAAACAATATAATTAATATAAAGAATCAAAAACAACAAATATTTTTGTAATCCATATCATGCAATCAGAAAGATCCTAAGGCACTTACCATGTGAAGCTGCAATCTAATATAGAACTAAAGTTGCTCTCGGCAGTTTCCATTGCAACAAAGTTTAGGCCTAAAAAATTTGAAGGAAACCTATCAATATATATAGGTGTTTTCTGTAAATGAAGAACTCAATGTTGAGAAATATCTAAAATTCTGCCGGAAGAAACAAATTGAAGGCGTCCAGATTGTATTTGGACACTACACCGCCGAACGAACACTAAACTAGTGAAGACAATGAGCGAATCGACATATCAACTGAATGAGCGATGAAGATGATGTAAAACTTACCGATTCGTCTCCACCATTGGAAACTACATGACCCTTGAATCTCTTTCCCTCTTCTAAATCTTCATTTTCACGTGGGAGTCAAAACGAGAATGACGTTCACACTCTAATCTCCACAGTCCATATGTTTCTTTTCATTAATTCATTCAGCCCACTCTCTTAGGCCCAGTTTAATAAAAGTTAGATTTTTCTACAAAATTGGGCGCCCTAAGAATTTGGGGTTGCTTTAGTCCCTAAACCCATTGGGCCGGCCCTGGTTTTGACGTGAACTTTTTTCACAATTTCATTTTTTTACATAAAATTTCAAATACTACAAACATCCCAAACCACAACACGCGTATATACTTTACACTTTCATTTTATACATAAAATCCCAAATGTTATCAAATCACCTCTCCCAACACGTGATTTTACATCGGCAAGTAATGATAAGAAGAGCAAAAATGTGTTTTAACTAAAATTATTAATTTATTATACGTTTTGGATTTTTTTTTCTTTTCGGACCTCCCATCTTGTGGAAAAGACATTTGATTCTTCAAAAATGTAACGCTGGATCAATTATCAGGGTCTTTAATTAATTACTTAATTACGTTGTTATGCTTTCTTTCCACGTCACTAATAATTATTCTTCTTAATTAATTAACAAGTTTTTTTTTAATTTGAACGCCGGCATATTAATGAACACTATATAATTAGTAATAGGCATTAGACTCATCTTTCGTTGCTCCCGTTGATCTCAGTCAATCAACCTCCGTCATGGAAAACATCGGCGTCCTGATCGTAGCGCCGGTGAATTCTTACCTCGGAGAAGAACTCGACAAACGCTTTAATCTCATCCGCCTGTGGAACTTCCCTCAGAAAGATGATTTCTTCAAGAACCACTCCGATTCCATCCGCGCCGTCGTCGGATACCCCAATTTCGTCACCGATCGAGAATTTATCGATTCGTTCCCTGTCCTGGAGATCATATCGAGTTTCAGTGTGGGAGTAAACCATGTTGATTTGGCGTATTGTAAGGAGAAAGGTATTAGGGTTACTAATACGCCGGAGATCAACACTGACGATGTGGCTGATGTGGCGATTGGGTTGATATTAACGACGTTGAGAGGGATTTGTGAGAGCGATCGGTTTGTTAGAGGCGGATTATGGAAGAAAGGTGATTTCAAATTGACTACTAAGGTTAGATTTCAATTTCATCATCTGTTTGAATTTAGCAAAATTGTTCATTTATATGCTGTTCTACTAATCCAAATTTAGATGCTTTTCACACAGTTATCGGGTCGTATTGTGGACAACTGTGTAGATTTAGAATTACGTGTTTGTCGTTAAAAAAGCGGAAATTGGAATGGATTAGGTGGCGTTTTTGTGGGATGGCAACACCACGCCACCCCATCCATGCGGTTTTGGGTTTGGGTTAGGGGTCCGGGGTGGTTTTCATCTGCATGTACTCCGACCAAACCGCAAAACAATTTCGCCACTCTAGATTAGTACATGTAAAAGTTCTTCAAGTTATTAAATTAAATATTAACACAAAAAGAATTGAAAAAAGAAGTTAAAATTTACTAAAAAGTAATTTAAATCTTGAGTTTGTATATTATATTTGTACAGGTTAATTAGAAAAAAAAAAACTGATTAAAACTATATTTAGTTATACATTTTTTGTTTGTAATTTAAATTTCTGCCATTGCTTTGCATTTTTTTTCCTTAAAAACAATAATTTTTAATTATTTTTTTAAATATTTTTAGTAGTTTACACTTATTTTTTTTATTTAAAAAAGTTTTTCATATCACCATGCCTTTACAGTTGAGTTAGGGATGAACGACGCTCATATAGAAGAGAGATGTTAGAGACGACATCCTCCATCCTGATAGTTCTAAAAATCAAGAAAAATCAAAATGAAAACTAACTTATAAATATAATTAGTTAATAAATATATTTATTATTTTCTCTTAAACTAACTCTATGGCTTGGGGAATAAGAAGTCACAAGAAATAGTGTCGTAGATAAATACGTCGTCAAAGCTCGAGTTTGATAACTCGGGTTTCACTCGTTTAGAATGAGATAAGTTCATGAGTAGTTTTTCAACCTTAAGCTTAGTTTGTATATAGTTTAAAAATTCTTTAATTTATATATATTTATACATATTTATCTATAACATAATATATATGATTTAATTAGTTTTATTAGATTTTTTGTATATAATAATTCTTATTATATAAATATATATTTACTATATCAAAATAAAAGTTACATAAATAATATACGTATTTGAACTCGTGAGTCTAGTCAGACTTGATATGTGAAACTCTGTCTCAAACTTGTTTATTAAATGACTCAAGCTCGTATAATTTTGATTTTTTTAACGGCGATGGCAATTCGGGCTCAGTGGCATGCCTCTTCATAGCCAGGTATGTACATACCTCAGACAAGATTTCAACTGTCCATCGGTAGTTTGACGCTCGAGGATGGCGCCAACCCGTTGAAGGAGGAAACCGACTAGCTCGTAAAACCTCCTGACTTGCCTATGTCTTGAGAGCTCATTGGCAACCCCTTGTTAATGGCAGCAAATTTTTTGTGCTAAAATGAGATTTGAACTTGTGACGTTAGGATCATAAAATGTTATCCACACCAGCTAATGCCACTAGACCAGAAGGCGATGGACATTTAATTTTGATTTAATGACTTTAGACTAAATTACAAAAAACAACCTTTAAATATATACTAAATTATACCCGCAAACCTTTATTTTCATTAATTACGATAGACACCCTTTATCTAAATGGTTTGTATCAAATTATAACATTTAGACTAACAGAGGTTAGATTTTTCAGTTAGTTTTGTTTGTTTGTTCCTATCCGTTTTCGTTTCCAAATCCACACACATTCGATAGAAACTTTGATTAATGTTTTTACCGATAATTTGACTTAAAAGCAAGAAGATAAGATTGAAGACAGTAGTATTGATTAGCGTTATTCATGTTTAAAATTAGCTGCAATCACACAAAACGTGATTAAGGTAAATTTTTTATGAAAAAACGCGATTACGTAAAAATAATTATGTAAAAACGTTATAACGTAAAAAAAGTTACGTAAAAACGTGATTACGTAAAAAAAGCACTCATGAAGTGTGATTATTTTTAAAAAATTGACATTTATGCCCTTTTTTATATGGACGACGTGTTATTTTTTCAAAGTAATTACGTTTATGCCAACACGTTATCCCTAAACTTAGATCATATTAATCGGACGGTTGGAGGCCCTTAGTACGCTTCATACGATTTAAGCTCTTTGTATGATAACCGTTCCCTATATATATATATATATATATATATATATATATAGGGGATGGTTCCCCTAAGAAGTGCTACTTGGCTAAGAAGCCTAAAAAGCAATCTCATCCATTCAATTGGATGATCAAGGGTATGTATTTAAGTGTAGGAAAATAAGGGGTGGAGGACATTTTTGAAAAACCCACAATTATTGACTTTTTTCAAATTCCCCCTCTTTTTTTAAACGTACTTAACTTTTTCATACAACCTTATTTTTTTTAAAAAAACACCATAAAATCGAGCATTTTTTACCTTTAATTAGAGTATAGTATTGCTATATTTTACTCTAAAACAAAATCGACACTTAGTGAAATTGTGCTACTTTACGTAAATGTGCTGGTTTATAGTAAAACAGCACAACTAACCATGCTGCATTGTAAAACAACACAATTAACTGTGCTACTTTATCATAAAACAACACCAAACATAACAATTAGTTGTGTTGTTTCACAACACCAAAAGAACACGGTTCATTGTGTATCTTGTTTTTCTTAGCTAACCAAACACAAACAAAACCAGCACAATAAAACTAGTATATCAAACCAGCACAAAACAACATTTTGATGCATAAGTTTTTTGTTGCCTACCACTAAACCATTTTTTTTGTGTATGGATGTTTTAAATTTTTATTTTTAAATAATGCTACCAAATTAGACACATAATAATTGACTAAAAGTACACACATTAAAGAAACCATTACATTTACGTAAATTGTGTTGTTTTATCAGAAACCAGCAAATTTTTAATGTGTTAAATTGTGCTGTTTTACCAGAAACCAGCACATTTACGAGAAACCAGCACATTTACGTAAATTAGCACAATTTCGTTAAGTGTCGTTTTTGTTTTTGAAAAAAAAAATATAGCAATACTATACTCAAATTAAAGATAAAAAACACTGGTGTAATTTTTTTTTAAAAATAATGTCCTATGAAAAAGTTATGAACGTTTAAAAAAAAGTGGGAGAAGTTGAAAAAAGTTAACAAAAGTGGCTATTACTTAAATACCCTCCCACCCCTTATTTTTCATACACTTAAATCTCTACCGTTGATCATCTAATTAAATGGATGAGATTACTTCTTAGGCTTATTAGCCAAATTAGACTTCTTATTTGATCCTCCCCATATATATATATATATATATATTTGTTAATCTATACTATATGATAAATAAATGTTTTGAGGGGACACTTGTCACTCACACATTCATATTCAACATTTTTTTCCCGCTTCTCTCCTATTAATTATACAAGTTTTTAAAAAAAATTTTAATATTTTTTGTCAACCGCCTCTCTCTTTTATTAATTATTCAAAAAAAAAAATTTATAGTTTTTGTTTCCTATTAAATATTAATGATTTTTAAAATTACTTTTATAAAACATTTTTTATTTTAAAAAATAGGTTTATTCATAAAACATTTTTATAATTTGAACATTTCTTCATTCTTTTCTATAAAACATTTTAAAAAATAACTATATAACATTTTTAGAATTTATAAATTTACATAGGAACTAATGTTTTATAACAAGTTGTATTTATTCAACCCATGTAATACATGGGTTTTAACCTAGTATAAAAATGAAGGGTAAATTAGTCATTTACATGTCATTTAACTGAAAAATCTAACGTCGGTTAGTGTAAATGTTATAACTTGATACAAACCATATAGATAAAGAGTGTCCAGTGTAATTAATGAAGATTAAGGTTTACGGGTGTAATTTAGTATATACCTAAAAGTTGTTTTATGTAATTTAGTTTTTACTTTACTTGAAACAATCTCAAATAGCGGATGAGTGACTCGGCTCATTAACTAACGCCGTTACACTTATCCCTCCTCTCGGCTCATTCACGTGTTTTGGAAAATAAAAATTGAAAAAATAGGAAAAGGTGGTAGGTGACATCGAGTCGCTATAAGCTATTCAACTAACGCCGTTATACTTTATCCCTCCTCCATCTACATCTGTGGACCGAAGTCATCAATCACTAGCCAGTGATCACACACACACACCGACACAGTCATGGAAGCCATAGGTGTACTCATAGCATGCCCGATGTCTTCTTACCTCGAACAAGAACTCGACAAGCGATTCAATCTCTTCCGCATGTGGAACATCCCCCAAAAGAACGACTTCTTCAAGGAGAACTCCGGTTCCATCCGAGCCGTCGTCGGAAACGCCAGCGCCGGCGCCGACCGGGAACTGATCGACTCATTGCCGGCGCTGGAGATCGTATCGAGCTTCAGTGTGGGGCTAGATAAGGTGGATTTGGGGTATTGTAAGGAGAAGGGAATCAGGGTTACGAATACACCTGATGTGTTGACCGAAGATGTGGCTGATTTAGCAATTGGATTGATATTAGCGACGCTGAGAGGGATTTGTGAGTGCGATCGGTATGTTAGGAGTGGATTATGGAAGAAAGGTAACTTCAAATTGACTACTAAGGTTTGTTTTACTCATCTGCTGTTACTAATTCAAATTCAGATGCTGTTTTGCTTTATTCACATGATCATGAATTTGTTGTGTTATATCAATTTTTAGATACAGAAAGATTAGGGCTACCCTTGTTTGAACAATGCTGATGTTGCAGCATGTTTTAGGGTTCATATAAAGTTTGTATATAGATGGTAATTAGTTTGAATAAGTTAGAGTGCCTAAGAACGCGAATAACAATTTAGGGGTGTCAATCGTGTGAGGTTGGCGGGTTGAATAGGTGAACCCGAGCATGACTCATATATTTATTCGTGTCAAACACATCTGACTCTAAATTGTGCACACTTGAAAACCATGCCGTGTAAGTGTTGTGTTTTGGGTCGACCCGTTCATTTGTGAATGTGAGTAATATGTAGTGACTTGGTAAAAATTTAAATGATCAATGACTTGACTTTAGCTTAAATGAACTTTTTTTGCTTTTGCTTTGTAATTGGTGTCTTTTTAATCATTTTTGTTCCTTATCTCTCATTACCAATTAGATTGAGGTTAGAGGAGCGGGATGGAAAGGATTGGAGAACGGGTAGCTGAGACTTGAGAGTAATGGATAAAGTTGCTTAATAAATAGTTTATGAGGAGGGAAAATTAATTTCATTTTGGAAAAAAATAGCCCGAGGAAAAATTAAAAATCAAATTATCAAATTTGAGATGTTAACCTTTTCAAATAACCCCTCTAAAATCTAAATAGGAACTTTTTTTGAAGAACTTTTAAACTTAAACTATTTAACAGGTCAATCCATTTATCAAACTGGTCGTATTCAGGTTAACCCATCTATTAAAGAATCCATGTTCGGGTTGACCCGTTTAATAATGGTTACATTAGCCATCCTAAAAACGGATTATTTTATGTCGTGTTTAATAACCAATCACATACCTGCAGAATATAATTTCACATTGCCCATTGCACTTTCATTCAATTTGGACTAATGTTTTAGTTAATAATGTTTGCAGTTCAGTGGCAAAAGAGTTGGAATCATAGGTCTAGGAAGAATCGGTGCAGCCATTGCTAAAAGAGCCGAAGCATTTAACTGCTCCATAAGCTACTATTCCAGATCAGAGAAACCCGAATCAAAATACAAATACTTTCCCAGTGTCGTTGAATTAGCTTCCAATTGCGATATCCTGATTGTGGCATGCGCGCTAACAGAAGAAACCCGTCACATAATCAACCGTGAAGTCATCGATGCACTTGGTCCCAAGGGTTATGTAATTAACATCGGGAGGGGCCCACACGTAGATGAACCAGAGTTGGTATCTGCTCTTGTTGAAGGCCGGCTAGCAGGTGCCGGACTAGATGTATTTGAGCATGAACCACATGTGCCTGAAGAGCTGTTTGGTCTTGATAATGTGGTCCTGTTGCCACATGTCGGAAGCGGGACCGTGGAGACCCGAAACGCGATGGCTGATCTTGTTGTTGGGAACCTAGAGGCTCATTTTAGCAAGAAGCCACTGTTAACTCCAGTGGTTTAAATATGATTATGATGACATTGGCATCAAAAAGATGTAATCCATTTGGTGAGACTTGTGCTTGTATTCAAGTCTGCTTATGTTAGCAGCTTTAATTTCATTTCATCATCTAAACTGCAAGGAATATAATAAATATGCCAACAGAAGGTAGCATCATGTTGGTGGTCAAAATCTCTTTAGATATTACAACTTTATGCAGAAGTGGTCAGTTTTGGGAGAAAATGAAGAGAAAGAGAAGGAAAGTTTAATAGATCATATTAATTAACTAAATGCTATTAGATTTTTAAACTCTAAAACTATTTAAATAATCATAATAAAACATAATTTTTACCAACTACAGCCTTTTTTTTACAAATGGTTCTAAAATTAAAATCTTGAAATCCCCTTGAAATTCACCATCATTGACCTACTAACCAATGCCTTTCGATATTTTTTCTTGTATATCAGAAACGATGACATAATGACCGCTATCATAACATGCAATAACAAAAGCTGTAAACATTATTCGATTCAAAATCTTAACTTTCTTCTATAGCTTTCTTACAGGGTGTTTACAGTGCACACTCATAATTTTTATTCTAATCTATCCAGAACATCATGGCTGTAAGCGGGTCATTTGCTTTACAATGCTCGTAATCGACTGTTAAACGGGTTAAGCCCCTTATCCATCATGTCATCATAATAAGATGGAGCCTCGTCTAATTTTGACTTTTTCGCATAGTCCACTTATGAGAGCACCATAAGTTCACTCATTCTCTTAAAGATCTTTGTAGCTAGGGGTGAGCAAAAAACGGTTCCCACCCTCAAGAACCACGAACCCGACCCTTAGAACCGTGGATTAGAACCTTTCCAGTAAAAAGGGTCGGTTTAAGGTTCTGAGATTTCATGTATTAAAGGGTCGGGTCGGTTCTGGGTAGAACCGTGGGTTCGAACCTTAAGAACCTTGGAACCTTGAGATCTTAAATGAATTAAAAAAGCCTAGATTTTTTAGGGCAACCAAACAACGTTTCTAATGTACTCGTGAAGAAAGAAACAGTCACTTCATCTTCAAGAAAGAACCATTAAGCATACATGTATTCTATTTTATGAATGCGAAAAACATAGCAGGCACCACGAGCTAATACAACAATTTGTATCACAAACATAGCAGGCACCATTTGTAATGGTCTTTGTTTTTAATGACATGAACTACAATACTCTATCATAAATTTGATTAATGTATGGTTACTTTTGATTCATATTTGGTTCGCTAGAAAACTGATCCAACAAGAAAGTGGGCTAAAAAACTAGGTTGCCATCACTTAAAGGTTCTTAGCCAGAACCTTTAGACCCGACCCTTTGGACCCGCAAGACCCTTACTCGTATACCCTTTAAAGGGGCCAGTTCAAGGTTCCACAATTTCCGATTTCAAGGTTCAGGTTAGAAATCGGGTCGATCCGGTTCCTGAAGGGTCGGACCCTTTGCTCAGAATTCACTTTTCCATGTCTATGATGTCCACATATCATAGAAGTGTAAGTTTCACTTCATCATCAAAAAGCCTCTCACATTCACTCATTCTTCTCACTCGAGGAAAACTTGAAGATCAGAGTGATGTAAAGATGTATATCATATTTGATAGCAACCAACTTGTAATAGGATTTGAAATAATTGGTCCAACTAAATGAATATTAATGGGCCGAATGTTTGATTTAATGGGCTTGTTAGGTCATAAACAAAACCCAATTACACCACCGGCCATATAAAAGATCTTTCTAGAAGCTAACTTCTCGACGTATCCGGTTTCCTCCTTAAAGTTCTTAAAATTCCACATATACCCCCCACTCTGTCGCCCCTATTTGTTTACCAGTCCACTGCACGCCTTTTACCAGACTATTGGAAAACTACCAACGCTCTTTTTCTCTCACCGGGGCTGCCGTACTCCGTCGCATTCCTCTCGAGGTACGATCTTCGTTTATTTTATGAGATCCGATTTCGTTTTACAAGCATTTGTAACATTATCGTCGTAGATTCAATCTATATGTTTAGTTAGTTGTATTTGATTTGATTTTTGATGCAATAAGTGCTTTTGAATAATTTAGAAATCGTACAGATTTAGCAGGTGTTGTTTTAGTCATCATGCATGTTCTTGCAAGCAGAGATCCGCTTTCGATTTGAATGTTGAATGCTGTTAGGGCTGTAAAGCTAATCGGAACAATGTGCTTACTAGATGACTGCTTGATTATGTAAATGTATTTGTGCTAGTTTTATGGAACTGGAAGAGTTTGGATTTATTGTTTAACATATGTTACTTTAATGTGGTTTGATCTTCGTTTTGGGCTATATAGCTGATCAGAATAATGTGTTTGCTAGATGATTGCTCATTTGCTTGATTGTGTAAACGTAATCGCGTTAGTTTGATGGAACTGGAAGAGTTTTGATTTATTGCTTATTATATGTTACTTTAGTGTGTTTTGAACTTCGCTCTGGGATCAACAACAAGAATTGTGCGGTTTATGTTTGTATATCTATGTTTCTCTATTTGAACTTCGTATACGATAGGCTGTAGTACATGTTAGTTTTTGGCGCTGAAATCTGTCTGTTGAGTTTATTAACTACTTGAAAGAAAAGTGAAAGTGGGAAGGATATAGACATGTAGATTATATTGTAAAAGCTAGATATTTGGATACCAAATGTTGCTTTTTTATTATGCATTGTTGGCTGGTTGTGTAAAGGAACTTTGAATTTGATTATATGGTGTTTACAAATGATACATAGGTGAATAGTGATTAATGACTCGGTGACAAATCTGAATACCTTACAAGGGACTAGGTTTTCATGTGACTTGTACTTATTTCATGTGGTTTAGGTTGATTCTTGCTAGGAAGAATAATAACTTTATTGATTAAACAAGCTACACTACTAAGCAAAGATGAGTGTGGTCGGATTTGATCTTGGGAACGAGAGTTGTGTTGTGGCAGTTGCCAGACAAAGGGGAATTGATGTTGTTCTTAATGATGAGTCAAAGCGTGAGACTCCTGCTATTGTGTGTTTTGGTGACAAACAACGGTTCCTTGGAACAGCTGGTGCTGCATCCAGCATGATGAACCCAAAAAATACTATCTCCCAGATCAAGCGGTTGATTGGTAGGCCTTTTTCTGATCCTGAATTGCAACAGGATCTTAAGGCGTTGCCCTTTTCTGTTACTGAGGGACCTGATGGTTTCCCATTGATTCATGCTCAGTATCTTGGAGAAACAAAGACGTTTACGCCAACACAAGTTATGGGTATGGTTTTTTCAAACATGAAGACGATAGCAGAGAAGAATTTGAATTCCGCAGTTGTGGATTGCTGCATTGGGATTCCTATTTATTTCACTGATCTTCAAAGAAGGGCTGTTATGGATGCAGCGACCATAGCTGGCTTGCACCCTCTAAGGTTGATGCATGAAACAACTGCAACTGCTCTAGCCTATGGATTATACAAGACTGACTTGCCTGAGAATGAGCAGCTTAATGTAGCCTTTGTTGACATTGGACATGCTAGCATGCAGGTCTGCATAGCAGGCTTCAAGAAAGGCCAATTGAAGATACTGGCTCATTCTTTTGATCGTTGTTTGGGAGGGAGGGATTTTGATGAGGTTTTGTTCCAATACTTTGCTGAAAAATTCAAGGCAGAGTACAAAATTGACGTCTTACAGAATGCAAGGGCTTGTCTCAGGCTTCGGGCTGCATGTGAAAAGCTAAAGAAGGTACTCAGTGCAAATCCAGAGGCACCTATGAACATAGAATGCTTGATGGACGACAAGGATGTTAGAGGTTTTATAAAGAGAGATGAGTTTGAACAAATTAGCAGCCCAATACTGGAACGTGTGAAGAAACCTCTTGAGAAGGCTCTTTCGGAGGCTCAACTTACAGTTGATAATATTTATGCTGTGGAAGTTGTTGGTTCAGGTTCTAGGGTGCCAGCTGTAATCAAAATTTTGACAGAATTCTTTGGGAAAGAGCCAAGGCGTACTATGAATGCAAGTGAGTGTGTATCCAAAGGCTGTGCTTTGGAGTGCGCTATTCTTAGTCCGACTTTCAAAGTTAGAGAGTTCCAGGTATAAATGTATAATCCAGGTTTCTTTTGAAGCTGCATGAATTTCAGTTCTCATTATATCTAAAGAACCTAATTGATTGCCTATTTTTTAAAGGTCCAAGAGAGCTTTCCCTTTTCAGTTGCTTTAACATGGAAAGGATCTGCACAAGATTCCCAGAATGGAAACGTGGAGAATCAACAAAGCACTATTGTTTTTCCCAAGGGAAATCAAATTCCCAGCGTGAAAGCTCTGACTTTCTATAGGGCCAGTACATTTACAGTTGACCTTCAATATGCTGATGTTAGTGAATTACAGGCACCAGCAAAGATCAGTACTTACACAGTAAGATTTGTTCGCAGATTGTTGAATCTTTTTAAGTCCTTGTCAAATTGTTTAGGTTTATGCTCATTTCTTAAACCTTTTTGTCGTCTATCATCTGCACAGATTGGTCCCTTCCAAGCGACAAAAGGTGAGCGTGCCAAGGTGAAGGTGAAAGCGCGTTTGAATTTGCATGGGATTGTGTCTGTGGAGTCTGCACAGGTGGGTTATCGAGTTTCACATCGATAAAATTTTGGGCTTTGTTGGTTCTTCAGTATGGTGTTTCTTATTGTTAACTTTAAAATTTTTATTACAGCTTATTGAAGAAGAGGAAGTTGAAGTTCCAGTGTCGAATGAACCATCAAAGATGGATATTGATAAAGCTCAAGCTGAGGTGGCCTCTACCAATGGAAGTGATGTAAATATGCAGGATGCCTCTGTGACTGAGAATGGTTCTCTAGAAACTGGAGATACTCCTGTTCAGATGGAGACTGATGCCAAGGTTAGTAAAAAACATGCTATCTTAATCTGCATAGGTAAAAAGAAACCCTGGGTGTATGAAGTTCCCTCCCCTTAACTTCTAAAATTATTGTTGTGGTGTTAGAACTCTGATGATAGATCATCAGCCAATCAAATAATTTGTTATAATTTTGATGTGATAGGGTGGTGAATGGTTTTTGGGTGATCCGGCAAGTCTGGGTTGAAATACAAGAATTTGTGTAACAGGAACTTGGTTTTGATGAAAATGTTTCAGATTTCTTGTATGTAGAGCAAAAGTAATTTTTGTTTGTATTTTGTTGTGCAGGCGGAAGCTCCAAAGAAGAAGGTCAAAAAAACCGATGTGCCAGTTTCTGAATTGGTCTGCGGGGCAATGCTACCTGCAGACGTTCAGAAAGCAGTGGAAAAGGAGTTTGAAATGGCATTGCAAGACCGGGTTATGGAAGAAACAAAAGACAAAAAGAATGCTGTTGAAGCCTATGTTTATGACATGAGGAACAAGGTAATATCTTGTTGAAGGCTATGTTTATGACACACATATATATAATATATACACACATATACATACATGGAAGCACCGACTCACATTCTCACTTGTTTTCAAGCTTCATGATAAATTACACGAGTTCGTAACGGATTCTGAGAGAGAAGGGTTTATTGCTAAGCTTCAAGAAACAGAAGATTGGTTGTATGAAGACGGTGAAGATGAAACTAAAGGTGTATATGTCGCAAAACTTGATGAGCTCAAGAAGGTTTGCTTTCTTCACTTCATCTTTTATGTATACATTCGTTGTCAAATTTAGATTGCACATTTGACATCATTTTAACAATTTCAGCAAGGGGATCCCATTGAACAACGGTACAAAGAGCATTCAGAAAGAGGATCCTTTGTTGACCAACTGGTCAGTCTCGTTAATGGGTACAGACAGGCTGCCGCATCTGCTGATCTCAAGTATGAACACATCGACTCGAGTGAAAAACAGAAGGTAATTATCTGAATATCCAATTTCTTTAATGTATGTGCATCAATCATCTATTATTTTTATCCACTCTCACATGTCTTCCCTCTCCCTCTTTCAGGTCTTGAACGAGTGCTCAGAAGCAGAAAATTGGTTGAGGGAGAAAAAGCAACTGCAAGACTCACTTCTAAAGCATGCTGATCCAGTTCTTCTGTCATCTGATATTAGAAAGAAAGCAGAGACACTCGATAGGTATGTTAACTTAAAGCATATAGTGGAAATATGCATGGGGACATATATTTATTTACCAACCAACGCAATTTTATCCCTGTTCCAGAATGAGTACTCACAATATAACATGTTTTTATAGTTTAATCTCCAATAACCCTAATAAATCCTATCATTTTTTTTAAACTTCAGTTAAATTATCATTTTTTTATCGTAATGGTGTCTTGATCTTATAATTTCTTAAAATTTTGTAGTATAGCATGCTAAACAGTATATTCGAATTAGCATTTCATTCTGTTCCTTATCAACCAAACATGATGACGGAATGTAATGACTAGTAACGCATTCTAGACCGTCCAATCTAATAGCTTGGTTTTAAAAAGCGTGCATTAGGCGCCAGGCGCACGGGGTGATCAGGAAAATACCACATGGCTTTTAGGCGGCGCCTCATGCAAATCTTGGTCAAAATTGGGGTATGTATGGGTGATATATAAAAACAACCAAAAGGGATGAAGAGATCATGAATAACTTGATGAGAAGGCTGATATTTAAAAAAGATGAAACATATACAACTTTTGATTGTACGTAAGCTTATTTGGTTGTACATAGAGCAATGCATCACGTATGTGAAGCTCCATAGAGCGCCTCACGCTTTTCAAAACAAAGCTTAATAGATCTTTAAGCTGTTACAGTTGGCTTACTCTTAGGACCTGTCATTTAGGTCTACTTTATACGACGACTTGTTTTTATTGAAGATTTATGTGGTCTCTGAAAACGGAGTTTTATGTTTATATGTACAGGGTGTGCAGGCCAATAATGTCGAAACCTAAGCCAGCTACTCCCGAGAAGGCAGCCTCGCCTCCACCATCAACTGCGCCAGCTCAAGAAGGTGAGCAGGCAGAGAACACAACAAGTCCAAACCCAAATGCAGAAAGCAATGGAAAAGCTGATGAGCCTGCAGCCATGGAAACAGAGAAGCCTGAGGCGGCTGCTTAAGAGTCAAGGTCCCTTGCCTTCTGATGATTTTATGTTTTTTTTAAATTTATTTATTTGTCGAGGACCGGGTAGCTGTTTGGTTTGTATAATCATGAGTATAGATTTTGGCGGGTACCGGGGAGTGCATTTGTTCTCTGGTCTATTTTGTTAGATCCATCATCTTGGTTAAAATTATACGTCTTGAAGGATTAGGTCTATGTATTCGACATTCATGCTCATTATGTACGTTTTGACTTCTCGTAGTTATGGGGTGTAGTGTAAACTGTAAACGAGCCGAGTCAGAGTCCGACTAGGCTAGAGCTCGACTCGTTTAACTTTCTTAGAGCTCGAGCTCTATTTCTAAAACTCGGGAATAGTTCTTCAAGCTTGATCTTAGCTCGTTTATTTATTATTAATTAATTTACATACACAATTTATAATTATTTTTATATATTTTTTTATTATAATTTTATATATAACATAATATATAATATTTAGTTATTTTTATCATAATTTTATATATACTAATTATTAGCTTATAAATATATATTTAAAATATTAATTAAAGAAGTATATAAAAAATAGGCTCGTGAGCCGGCTTGAGCTCGATAAGTGAAGCTCGAGCTCGGGCTTGTTTGTTAAACAAGCTTAATGAATAAATTTTTTTTATGTAATCGTATATCATTTCCAAGAAAAAAACAAAATCAAATATAAATACAAATGAGGCCTTTTAGGGTTTTACCCACGCCGATCCAGGGTTGGAGCCTCGGCTCTTCCTCAAGCCCGGAAGAGGCCGTATTGGGTGGGGTTTTTCCTTGAAAGCTCTCCAACTCTGACGCCAAGTGGGCCCGGTTAAGACAACATATTGGCCGGAGTTAGACGAGGCTCTCCCATGTGACGGGTGTGCGACATCACACATTCAACGTTCGCCTTTCAAAAAAAATATAAATACAAATAGAAAATATAAACAAAAATTAACATAATATTATATATAACATACAATTTGAAATGGGAATTAGAGATACGTGAACAGTACTTTAGTATGATTGGACGGTTTGTCCACCTGCTTGTAATGGCCATGGGATTAAAAACCGTACAGCTCCTCAAGATTACTCACAACCCAGCCTGCCACCGATTAGTACGCACGTCGCCCTATGCTCCACCATCGCCGCCGCCCTATGCTCCACCATCACCGCCGCCGGATTTGGGCCTTTGAAACCCCTGACGGATGATGGTAAGCTTCCAAACCCTAATCGTCTTCCTGACTGTTTAAATGCTTTATAACCACATATATGTGGTTGTGTGGTCGTGTTCAGGCAAAGGCAGCCTCCGGTAGCACAGATGGTGGCGTTGCGTCGCGGCAGAAACGTGTAGCTGTGTGTTTCACTGTGTCATCTTCTCCAATCAGGTATATCACTTCTTATTCTTTTTTACTCCTGTTTAACAATTGAGGCATATGAACATCGATTGAAGCATCTGCTATTGTCTGTAAGCGTCTTCAATTTATGGTTTTATGTTGTTTATTTGTACTATGTGAACAGACGCAATTTATTTATCCCCAAAGTTTAGTAGGCTAGAGATTTTATATTCTTTCTTAGAGTTATTATTTTTTTTCTTTTTCTAAGTCATAAAGAAGCCTTATTGTAAACCTCATACAAGATCTGACGATTGGATATGGAGATCCTCGATTATTTGCTGCTAGACTGTTATCATAGTATGTGATTTCTGATCTCTTATTTATTAGTTTTTAATAATATTGACATATACTATCATTAGCCAATTTATGTAAGATGGATTTGTTGATTAAGGATGGATATGTTTCATTGTTAAGGTGATTGCTCTGCTTACATCTCTATCGCTCATTCGGTTAAGGTAATTTTGTTTCAGTTTTACGTTAGTTTTTTTTTATTTCTGTTGTTCAGGTGTAATTGATGATAGAATGGATGGTTTTAAGGTTTTTGTTTATGATTCATTGTTCTTTTAGTTATGTGTAGTGATTTGATTATGTATTACTTTTTTGAGTTGCTTTATGATTGGTTGTTATTTCGGTTACGTTTAGTGAGATTAAGGCTCATTAACGAAAAAAATTTGAAAGGAAAGGATTAATGGTATTGTCTACAATCACGTATGGTCTAGATCTACATTAACATGTTTACTTTGTTGTGACTTGTGGAGTATGCAACAGGTAGTCATTACTGTACCTACAGAGAAAAATAAAGTCGATTTAATACCAGAGCTGTTGTTATAGTACAACTCGGACCAGGGCTAACGTACAGAGAGAATCCTTTTTTCGAGACCTGTTCTATTTTTTTGCTTCCTTTTGTTACCAACAACTTGCTGCAAATTTTTGGGTTAGGTTTTAGGGTATTTATAAACGTTTTTTTTTCTGCATAATATCTGGTAATGCAATGATATACCTTAGTTAAGTTTACATGCAGTACACTTAAGTGATCCATCATCTCCTCCTTCATTTGTTCCCTATAGCCAACCAAAATAATAATTAAGCCAAGTAAATTTAACCAATTATACTTACCAAGTTACTAAATTACCTACTGCTTCATCCTAGACTGAATTCCTTCAAATAATTGCCTATGACCACGATGCTAATAAGTTCGTTGAATTTTTCGATTACATGTTACACGTCTCAACCACTTAATTCCATGTTTTAAGACTTAAATTAATTAACTTAATAATTATAATTTATATTTTAATTTGTCTTAGCGCTACACACAAATATAAGCGTTTGGATTAACAGGCGATTCGTTAGCAGCATATCATCGGACTCGACTAAAGTTGCATCAATTGTTGGAAAACAAAGGTACTCCGTACCCTATTGAAAATCTTTTTAGTTTGGGTTTATTCAGAGAAAGAAATTAGGCCACTTGGAATTTGAGTTTCTTTAAATCAAGATGGGTTTTAGGTTTTTTGAAAGAAACGGTTAATTAAAATCAGGTTTGATGGTTTCTTGAAAAATTGTTAATTGAAGCTAGATTCAGATTTCTTCATAGAAAGAGCTTCACAATTGAAATGTGGGTATCTTAATTACTTGATATGGGGTTTAGGTCATTCAAGCATCATGAGTTTTTCATTTAAGGTGTTTAGTTGGTGCTGTATTTGTAACTTCTTCATTGTTACATATTTATTTATGCCCTTTAAAGAGAGGGAATTTTAGGTGTATGACAACTCCATGGAGGTTGAACCATAGCTTCATCTCTTGGCTATAATGTAAATCAATCGGCATTCAGGTATATTCAGGTAGGTTAAACATTCCATAACTTTATGTTATTTATATTCCTCGCGGTGTAATAAATAAATAAATTAATGAAACTGGCGTTAAAACTGTAGTAAAATAATTTAGTTATTTGAATATACAGAAGCAGAACACCTTGGTTGAGGTGTTTATGTATTCGCGGAACAGTTCATAGACATATCAGTATTGATTTTTGGCTCCAAAGGATTATGGATTTCAGTGTCATTTCCTAAAGTAAATATATTTTTCAGTTTAATTACCTTCTTTTATTTGTCAAAATGTACTTATCAATTGTTTGGGGGCAACTACAGAATGCTTCTAAAACCATGGAAAAGAATTCATTTGACAAGTATCCAATACTAGCACAATTCTTTTTTTTCCTTCTGTAAAAGAGATGATGTTTTACCTTATGGTTAAACATACTACCTTTCAATCTCAGAATCAAGATGGATTCTTTCAAATTTGAAGTAAATCTTGACAAGGAAATTACGATGCTAATGACAAATCACCGGTTGTATGCACTTTGTTTTATATATATGTGAACATAGGTATAGTAGTTTTCTTTTTTGAGTTTTATTTACGTTTGTTGTCTATAAAAAATATTTCCAGGTTCTATTATTTGTCTGCATGTTTGTTTGCAACAGTTCTTTTGCTTGACGTTCGTGTTGTTTCGATTTATTTTAGAACTTCTTCACATGATTAGTCACTGCAACTTAGGCGGTCAACATGTTATTAGGATACAAATACCTACTGCATGTTTCAAGCCCTTCATATATTCGAGATGAATCAAGCGAATTCAAGTTAAGATTAAGCGTGACAAGCTGCTAATAGTCGCAGACATATTTAAAATTACATATCACAAAGACCTGTCTAACCACTTTAGAAGTCTCTGTGCAGGCCTGAAGAAGAGAATATGTTTGCAGAGCGTGTCTAGCATATGTATAAACAATTTCCTTACGAGGCAGCACGTTCAAGATCAATGACTGTACGCGGTAACTCGATTATATAGTTCATTATTTAGGTTACACAATTAGCTAGAGTGTTTTTTTTAATATTATTACAGATGAGGGATATTGTTCGTGACGACACTTTTTTTTCGAACTGAATTTTAGGGTAAGTAAAAGTGGGAATCCCAATTTCTATTGTTGTATTATGTGATTTAAATTTGTAAATTTCTTTATGTATGTTATTATGGGTTATGTACGTTTACATTAACGGCTTTGGTTGTTTTGTTAATTGTTATGTCAATTTTATTAGCAAATTGGTTAGGGAGACTTAACAGTAAATGGGCCAAGCTCATGTGGTTAGAGGAGTGCGCAAGGGGTTTCTTTCTACATCACCCCTCTTTTCCTCACTGGCAACTTCTGTTTTCTTTTTTATTTTACAGTTATTTTTTTTACTTTCTCTTTTGTTTAATTTTTTCTCCCTTCAATAGTTACTGACTCATGTCTTTACCCTAATCTCACTGTTTATTTATTTAACCGTTATAATCAAATAAGTTTTTGGTTATTTATTTGATTACAAGTTTGATTTTTAATGATGAAATAGGTTAAAGAGATGGCAATGGTAGCTGGTGGAAGTGCATCGATTCGTAAATACGATGATTCAAGGTTTAAATGTATGATTTTGTTTGATTCATCCATCCGATGCACTGTTTATTATTATGTAAAATTTTAATATAATATTTACTTTAATGTAATGTATAATGACTATCCATATGATAATGTAGGCCTTTGAGAACAATAAACATGAGATGAGTCAAAGCTCATAACAGTGTGAAGAATTTTTAAAGTAGGTTGTCTCAACCCGTCTGCTAATAAATGAGCCAATTTGGGTTGTTTTTGGTCTATAGCGCGTCAAATGGGTGAGGGTAAATGATTTCGCTTAAAGTAAAAGTTATGCAATGTCTTCACTTTCTGGTCTGTTAACCATTTGTTCCTGACTTTTATGTTTATATCTATGTATCACTTAAATTAGTTTTTTTTTTTTTTCTGTTTTTCAGCAAAATTAGGTTGTAAATAACTAAAAACAGATAGCCTAGCTTTGTTAACCATCTGTTTCTATTAATTTAATCTGTTTGTCTATTGTATTTGCATTGATTTTTTTTACATCTATGTATCACTAATAGGACCATCTTTTGACAGCATCCACACTACCTACATATGCTAAAAGTTAAACAAATATGCTTAAAATTAAACAAATAGATGTAGTAAGAAACTTCTTTTACTTAAACACCACATATATGGTAGTGTGTTCATGTTGTACTCAACCTATATAGCTTTTTGCTCCATCTACAATAACCTGACATCACACCTTCCCCGCAGCGCGCCCGGGATACAAATCCTAGTTACATTACATAAACAACATTTAGGAAAGTCGGTGTGAAAGTATTCATCGCAGCAAACTTCATTGGTCCACGTGGATTGTACAATTTGTAAGGCTTTGGTGGTACATGCTTATCAACAGAATATCGGTTTTTTTTTTTATTTGCAGAAGTTGTTTTGACTTTAAATAAAGCAGCTATTGACTAAATTATCAAACAAACCTCTTGGCGAGATGGTTGGAACGCTTCTTTCTTAAGTTGTCGCCCCAAGTTCGTAACTCTTCCAACCTCTGATGTTTTGATTTTTAAATTGTTTTTAATCTATCCCTTTAAATTTATAAAATCCAACATTCATATTTTGACACGTTAAGTATTTTTTTTCTTACATTTTCTTTTTCAATTCTTGGAGTTGTATTCAAAATCATTTTTTTTTGTATCGTTACCTATAGCTAGTGCCGTTACCGTTGTAGTACCGTTACGAGCCGAACCGGTAATTTTTTTTTCTTTTTTATTATTTTATTTTATGTTTATCTTTAATTAACATTATTTTTACTGTTACACTTACGTTTTCATTTAAATTATATTAACGATGGTCCGACACCCACCGCGAAGCGCGGATACAACCATCTAGTTACAAAACACAAACATGAGACCTCTTAGAATATTGTACAAACCTTAACTGCATTGTTTATGTCATGTAAAACACAAACATAAGATCTCTTATATACAGTGTACAAACCTTAACTTGATTGCTTATGTCATGTTAAGGTCTCTTTCTCTCTCTTTAATTTTTTTAATACAATTAAATGATTATTTTAAAAGTACGATAACGTAAAGAGTCAAACCAAAATTTTCGTATGACATGAATGGCACATGACACATGTCTGGTTGGCAACTTAACACAACATACAAATCACATATGTGGCATGACAACAAAGTTAACTTCAACTAAAATGTTTTCTTATTTTGAAACATTTTTTTTATTTATATTTTAAGTTATGACTTTTTTTATTTTTAAAGAGTAGTTTTCTAGTTCTTTTTTTAAATATTAGTTTTCTTATAAACTTCACCATATATATATATATATATATATATATATATATATCTTTTTAAATTAAAAAAAATATTTCTTAAAAAATATTTTTTTTGAAACATCACGTGAATCGTGAGTGTATGAAAGAATAAAAAAGATTTTTTTAAAATTTTAAAATAAAAAATGTATTAATTCCACGTTAGCATATTTAAAAAAAAAGAAAATGAAAAATAAATGCCACGTCATCATGTTAAACGTCACATCAGCGTGGAAACCTATTAAACATGTAAAAAATATCTGATTAGCAGGTTATTTGAAAGTTGAGTGACTAAACCGGGACAAAAAAAGTTTGAGTGACTTAATTGGAACAGTTTGAAAAATTGGTTACATTTCTATGAAGTTTTCCCCAAGAAACATTAAAAATATTGTAAAGACAACTAAACTAAATCTACACGCAAACATGAACACTAAATCAAGAAAACAAGAACCATAATATTTTTTAAAGAAAAAATTAGACCTTTAGGGGGAGGAACACAGTAATCTGCAGGGTGGGTTCTTTTCTTCTTTTTTTTTACAAAAGATGAACAAAATACAAAATATTGTGATTAGAATAAGTCCTGCACATACTGCAATCCCAATCACCTCCTCAGTTGAAATTCCGGTGGAGTTATTAGACGTCACTGAAAGAGAAACTCATCAGAGAGCGTGTAGTTGGCGGTGGAGAACACACGATCGGAATTCTTGAAACAAAGAATGAATGAAGTGCATTGTATATATTTGAACTAGTTTAGATCTCGTGTCTACACACGGGGTGAACAATATCATTATTTAAAATTTTTAAATCTTTATGTATATATATTTTACAGGTGTAAACATATATTACATATACTACGGATATAAACAAACTCAAAATATGTAAAAATTAATATATAATTGGGTTTCGAAAATACGTTAATTACTATTTAATGTAATTTGACTTTTATTACTATTTGATTGAAATAAAAATTACATAATTAAATTTTAAAGTTTTTATAATTTAAAATAAATGTTTTTATTAGTGTAGTTAATATTTTTCTTTAAATATATATTATTATTTAAAAATAGAAGTGCATTAAATAAGAGAGAGAGGCGGGAAAAAAATGATTAGAATGAATATGGAGGTGACACATAGCACTTAAAAATCTTTATTTATTATATAGTATAGATGAGGAGGGTTAGGTTATAGTAAAAAGAGTTTTAAAAATAAGAAGGGTAAGAAGGATTTTAAGCTTGACATGTGTCATTTTATTGTTTTTAAAGGGAGGGCATAATGGTCAATGTGTAATACATCAGGTCAATGTGTAATACACCAGGTCAATGTGTAATACACCAGGTCAATGTGTAATACAAGGTCTGATATTACACAATGATCAGACCTGATATTACACAATGAACATATTACACAATGACCTGACATATTTGAGCGAATTACACAATAATGAGCGAATTACACAATGAGCTGGAAAACGTAAAACACAATGATGAAAAATATTTGACACAATGAACTTGTATTACACAATAAACTTGTATTACACAATGACCTGACTAATTACACAATGAACTTGTATTACACAATGACCGGACGTGGTATTACACAATGAACTTGTATTACACAATGAACTTGTATTACACGATAAACTTGTATTACACAATGACCAGACTAACTACACAATGAGCTGGAAAACGTAAAACACAATGATAAATACATATTGCACAATAAACTTGTATTACACATTGAACTTGTATAACACAATGAACTTGTATTACACAATGACCTGACTAATTACACAATGAACTTGTATTACACAATGACTTGACTAATTACACAATGAACTTGTATTACACAATGACCAGACGTGGTATTACACAATGAACTTGTAATACACAATGACCTGACTAACTATACAATGAGCTGAAAAACATAAAACACAATGATAAATACATATAACACAATGAACTTATATTACACATTGAACTTGTATAACACAATGAACTTATATTACACAATGAACTTGTATTACACAGTGACCTGACTAATTATACAATGACCTGACTAATTACACAATGAACTTGTATTACACAATGACCAGACGTGGTATTACACAATGAACTTGTATTACACAATGACCTAACTAACTACACAATGAGCTGGAAAACGTAAAACACAATGATAAATACATATTAAACAATGAACTTGTATTACACAATGACTAGACGTGGTATTACACAATGAACTTGTATTACACAATGAACTTTTATTACACAATGACTTGACTAATTACACAATGACCTGACTAACTACACAATGAGCTGGAAAACGTAAAACACAATGATAAATACATATAACACAATGAACTTGTATTACACAATGAACTTGTATTACACAATGAACGTGTATTACACATTAAACTTGTATTACACATTGAACTTGTATTACACGATGAACTTGTATTACACAATGACCTGACTAACTACACAATGAGCTGGAAAACGTAAAACACAATGATAAATACATATAACACAATGAACTTGTATTACATAATGACCAGACGTGATATTACACAATGAACTTGTATTACACAATGAACTTATATTACACATTGAACTTGTATTACACATTGAACTTGTATTACACATTGACCTAACTAATTAAACAATGAGCTGGAAAACGTAAAAAAAAAATTTTTTTTGTTGATAACGACACTATACTTGTTTTAAAGATAAAAAAAACACTCGTTTTTATGGTGTAATTTTTTTGAAAAAATAATGTCGTATGTAAAAGTTATGAACCTTTAAAAATGAGGGGAGAACTTGATAAAAGTCAACAAAAGTGGCCAATACTAAAATACCCCTCCAACAAATTTTTCTCCTACAATTTAATCTCAACCATTAATTCTTTTCTACAATTTGATCTAATGGGCATAAATCCTTCTCACCCTTCTTACAATTAAAATCTTTTTTACCTGAACTTAATCCTAGATGAGGAAACTAAAATCTTTTTTATGATTTTCTCTCAACACTTTCTTATTTTGCTGTGAGAGATTCCGCTCATGAAATCACTCTAAATTTTTGTTTGAAAATATCCTCTCTTACTTGTAAATCAATTAAAAAAAACATTTTACTAAAAAACTGAAAAAAGATTTCGAATTAAAAAAATTATTTTTAGAAAAGTTAAAAAACGTTTTTAAAAAAGGTTAAAAAAAGACGTTTTTACAAAAAAATATATATAAAAAAATGAGTTTAAAAAAGGAAAAAAAAACGTTTTTAAATAGGTAGATTTTTTTTTAAAAAGCTTAAAAAAAGTTTTTATTGAATGAAAATGTTAAACTAGTTCAAATAAAAATGAAATAACTAAAATGTCATACTTAACCGAAAAAGCTAACAGGGTTATTGTCATGGACCGAAATAGTTACAAAAATACAACCTCAAATGCTGATATGTTAAAAGATTCATTTTTAGACTAAAATGGTTAAAAGGGGTCAAACCACATGGACCAAAAACGAAATTTACTCTTTTAGAAAATATACATTATTTTTTTAAATAGGATATAACCTTAGAATTGATGGTATGTCTATAATTAAGTTGACACAATAAGAGCATTCCTATCAGTTTCCCTATCCTTATATCTATAATTACACTAAAAATCACTAATTTTTCTTTCTCATTTTCAATTAAATAATAGTTTTTTATACATTTATCATTACTTTTTCTCTCCTTCACTCACAACACTTTCAAAAAATATTAAAAAATTTATGCAAGTGAATAGTGTTTTCCTCAAATATACAAAAAAATTATACAATTGCTCTCTCCTTCACTCACAACCACTTTAAACACTTCTTAAAATATATGAAACCTCACTTACAAATATATGAGGAACCTGTATGAATGCTAGTTAAATAAATGATTTGAGATTAATTATTTGTTATATTTCTTTTTTTTAATAGTAATTTACTCCAAAGTTACCACCCACGAGTTGAACTCATATGATATAACCCACGTGCATTTGTTATATTTCTAACCCATTCTATTCTTATTTATTTGACTTTTTTAAGAAAACAAAAAATAATGAACTACATTTTGCAAACATCCTCGTTTTTCATGAAAGAACCGAACATGTTAAGATGGACCGGTATTTCGTCCGTGAGCAAGTAGAGTCACTACACATTCAATACTTACAATTCACAAAGTGTGAAAATGCAATACAAAAGATACAAGTCTTCACAGCATGGGTTGTGTAAGCTATTTTGATTTTTATGAAATTTAAACTTCAAAAGTAATATTTTTCTTCTCAAAAATTTATATCATAGCTTATGAACTTTAATAAAGCTCTCATTTACAAGTTGAAAATTTTGTTTTCTCTTTTTTTTATCAATCAAGTTACGAGATATGATACACACACACTTGTAACGAAGTTGTTTGTGATAACAAGTTATCTAGCCAATGTCGTTATTATTATTAATTTTTAACTCTTTACCATTTTTAAGCGGTTTTGATTTCTTTTTTTTATTGGTTAACTTTTTAACGGTGTTGGTACGCTTTCTTTCTTTTTTGTATAAAGTTTTTGAAATATTACTAGCTATTTCGTTGCAACGCGTAGGTTCGCGTAAAGGTTTTGCTTTTTTTATATATAAATTTGATAACTTTTTTAATAGTTTCGTTTTTCTATGCCTTAATTTTATAGGCTTTCGGGGACGCTAATTTCTTTCGCCGTTTAACATGCTAGAACGCGCGTGAACGACACCGTCGAAACTGTTTAAAGTCCGTTTTCTATCGTAGAGCGCAGGACAAATTTTCTAGTTGATACTAAAGTGTAAACACCACTAGGGGACGGTGCAACAACTACACTCTTTACTTGGTAAGCTCGAGATCTACACGCTCTACAAACGATTTAATAAATTTAATTTGTATTATTTGTTTTATCTTCACGAACGTCCATTCCATATGTTGTATTTTCCACCTTTTACTCACCGCCTTGTATACTTATGACTCACGTTGATTGAATGAAGGTCTGGGTGTTGTAGCGATAAGTCAACCCTCTGAAAGACGGAAAACGGTCAACGCTCTTATCCTCTCTCTGCAAACCAACCGAAATCTCAAATCAAACATAGTTACCTGAATGGAGCTAAGTGTTTGATCATATTGATGTTAATGTAACAGGTGGGTTTTTGATATGCAATTTTATTTATTTTATGCGGGTATTTCATGGTCCAAGTGCAATTGTTGATAATGAATAATTCACTCTATGATCCAGGTGTGTTTTGTTTGGAATTTAGTGTATCATAATGAATATTGATTAATGAGACAGTTGATGATAAATGATAAATCTGATTACCTTACAAGGGACTAGGTTTTCATGTGACTTGTACTTATTTCATGTGGTTTAGGTTGATTCTTGCTCTAGGAAGATTAATAATTTTATTGATTAAACAAGCTACACTACTAAGCAAAGATGAGCGTGGTCGGATTTGATTTTGGGAATGAGACTTGTGTTGTGGCAGTTGCCAGACAAAGCGGAATTGATGTTGTTCTTAATGACGAGTCAAAGCCCGAGACTCCTGCTATTGTGTTTTTTGGTGACTGCTGGTGCTGCATCCAGCATGATGAATCCAAAGAATACCATCTCCCAGATCAAGCGGTTGATAGGCCGACCTTTCTCTGATCCTGAATTGCAACAGGATCTTAAGGTGTTGCCTTTTTCTGTTACTGAGGGACCTGATGGTTTCCCATTGATCCATGCTCAGTATCTTGGAGAAACAAAGATATTTACGCCAACACAAGTTATGGGTATGGTTTTTTCAAACATGAAGACGATAGCAGAGAAGAATTTGAATTCCGCAGTTGTGGATTGCTGCATTGGGATTCCTATTTATTTCACTGATCTTCAAAGACGGGCTGTTATGGATGCCGCGACCATAGCTGGCTTGCACCCTTTACGGTTGATGCATGAAACAATTGCAACTGCTCTAGCCTATGGAATATACAAGACTGACTTGCCTGAGAACGAGCAGCTTAATGTAGCCTTTGTCGACATTGGACATGCTAGCATGCAGGTCTGCATAGCAGGCTTCAAGAAAGGCCAATTAAAGATACTGGCTCATTCTTTTGACCGTTGCCTGGGAGGGAGGGATTTTGATGAGGTTTTGTTCCAATATTTTGCTGAAAAATTCAAGGCAGAGTACAATATTGACGTGTTCCAGAGTGTAAGGGCTTGTCTCAAGCTTCGTGCTGCATGTGAAAAGCTAAAGAAGGTACTCAGTGAAAATCCAGAGGCACCTATGAACATAAGATGCTTGATGGACGATATGGATGTTAGAGGTTTTATAAAAAGAGAGGAGTTTGAACAACTTAGCACCTCGATATTGGAACGTGTAAAGAAACCTCTTGAAAAGGCACTTTTGGAGGCTCAACTTACAGTTGAAAATATTCATGCTGTGGAAGTTGTTGGTTCAGGTTCTAGGATGCCAGCTGTAATCAAGATTTTGACAAAATTCTTTGGGAAAGAGCCAAGGCGTACCATGAATGCAAGTGAGTCTGTATCCCAAGGCTGTGCTTTGCAATGCGGTATTCTTAGTCCAACTTGCAGAGTTAGAGAGTTCCAGGTATAATCCAGGTTTCTTTTGAAGCTGTGTGAATTTCAGTTATTGATCATATTTCTAAAACCTAATTAAATGCCTTTTGCCTTTTTCTTTTGAAGGTCCAAGAGAGCTTTCCTTTTTCAATTGCAGTAGCATGGAAAGGATCTGCCCAAGATTCCCAGAATGGCAACGTGATGAATCAACAAAGCCGTATTCCTTTTCCCAAAGGAAATCGAATTCCATGCGTGAAAGCTCTGACTTTCTTTAGGGCCGGCACATTTACAGTAGACCTGCAATACACGGATGTCAGTGAACTACAGGCACCAGCAAAGATCAGTACTTACACAGTAAGATTTGCTCACAGATTCAAGAAATCTTGTAAGTAAATGTCAAATAGTTTAGGGTTATGCTCATTGCTTAAACTTTTATGTTGGCAATGATCTGCAAAGATTGGTCCGTTCCAAGAAACGACAGGCGAGCGTGCCAAGGTGAAGGTGAAAGTATGTTTGAATTTGCATGGGATTGTGTCTGTGGATGCTGCACAGGTAGGTTATTGAGTTTCACATCAATAAAATTTTAAGCTTTTGGTCCTAGTAGTAAAGTGTTTCTTATTGTTTATTTTTTTAACTTTTCTTTACAGCTTCAAGAAGAAGTGGAATTTGAAGTTCCAGTGTCGAATGAACCATCAAAGATGGATGTAAATATGCAGGATGCCTCTGTGACTGAGAAAGTTAGAAAAACATGTGCTATATTACTGAAAAGATAAAAGGAAACCTCGGGCGAATGAAGTTCCCTACAGTTAACTTCCAAATTTATAGTTGCTGTATATATTTTGTTGTGCAGGTGAAAAGAAGACCAACATACCTGTCTCAGAGTTGGTTTATGGGGCAATGCGACCAGTAGACGTGCAGAAAGCAGTGGAGAAGGAGTTTGAAATGGCCTTGCAGGACCGAGTTATGGAAGAAACAAAGGACAAAAAGAATGCTGTGGAAGCCTATGTAGATGGCATGAGGAATGAAGTAATTTCTTATTTACTTTCAAATAGTCTTTAATTATATATACTTGGAAGTACCGACTCACAATCTTGCTTGTTTTCAAGCTTTATGCCAAACTGCGCGAGTTTGTTACAGATTCTGAGAGAGAAGCGTTCATTGCTAAGCTTCACGAAACAGAAGATTGGTTTTTTGAAGACGGTGAAGATGAAACTAAAGGTGTATATATTGCCAAACTTGATGAGCTCAAGAAGGTTTCCTTTCTCCACTTCATCCTATATGTATATATCTGTTTGCAATTTTTAAAATTGCACATTTGACACCGTTTTAACAATTTCAGCAAGGGGATCCCATTGAACAACGGTACAAAGAGCATTCAGAAAGAGGATCCTTTGTTGACCAACTGGTCAGTCATTTTATTTGGTACAGACAGGCTGCTGCATCTGGTGATCCCAAGTATGAACACATCGACTTGAGTGAGAAACAGAAGGTAATTATCTGAATATCCAATTTCTTTAATGTATGTGCATCAATCATCTATCATTTTTATCCACTCTCTTTCAGGTCTTGAACGAGTGTTTAGAAGCAGAAAATTGGTTGAGGGAGAAAAAGCAACTGCAAGACTCACTTCCAAAGCATGTTGATCCAGTTCTACTGTTATCTGATATTAGAAAGAAAGGAGAGGCACTTAATAGGCATGTTCTTAACTTAAAGCATATAATGGTAATATACATGGGGGCATTATATATTTATATTGCGATGAGATTCATCTACGAGCCAAGGCTGTTTTGTCCCCGTTGGAACGAGTACTCACAATATAACATGTTTTTATAGTTTAATCTCCAATAACCCTAAATCCTATCATATTTTCTAATGCTTCAGTTAAATTTTCATTCTTGCAAATTATATTGGTGTCTTGATCTTTTAATTTTTTTATTATAGCATGCAAAACAGTATACTCGAATTAACATTCCATTCTATTCCACGCCACCCAAACATGAGGATGGAATGTAATGACTCGTAACTCGTTCCAGACAGTCCAACCAAATAGCTTGGTTTTAAAAAGCGTGCCTGAGGCGCGAGGCGATCACGAAAACGCCTTGGGGCTTTGAAGCGGCGCCTCATGCAGATCTGGGTCAAAATTGGTCACCGTTTGTCAAAATTGGGATCTGTATGGGTGATATGTAAAAGAGATGAGACAAATACATCTTTGGTTGTACGCGCAACGTCTAGCATATGTGAAGCTCTCATCTCTCACCTTGTGCCTCGGCTTTTTGGGAGCTAAACGCTTTAGAGCGCCTCACTCTTTTTAAAACCAATTGATCCTTAAGCTGTTACAACTGACTGACTCTTAGGACTCGTCATTTGGGTCTCTACCTTATTATTGATGATTTTTGTGGTATCTGAAAATGAAGTTTTATGTTTATATGCGCAGGGTGTGCAGGCCGATAATGTCCAAACCAAAGCCAGCTACCCCCGAGAAGGTTTAGGTGTATATATTTTTACACCATACAATAAATATATATTGTAGACACCATGGTATGCCATTGATATGTCTGTATGTGTAATTTGGGACAAGACTACGTTTTATCATAGTGAGTTAGGAACATATTATGATACTGATATTTATTCTTGACGGTTTACACTGTACAAGTCGATCACAGGGAAATCGACCTATCGGCTCTCGTACTTTGAGAATCTATTCGTGTTGGATTTTGAATGTTGACCCGAGTTCTTATGGTTTAATTCTGCTTCAGATTTTGGTTATTCGGATCTTGTTTTGATTCGATCCTCATTTTTTCTTCATTTGAATTCCAAAACTTTATCTTTTTAATCGCTCTAAACATCTTTTTAATTGCTGGGTGTTTGTGATTGCTTATTTAACTCTTAAAGTTGTTTTTTGTCAAAAGTGCTTATTGCCTTATGACTTTTTCAAAACAAGTTTTTAAAAAAATGTTTGGATTAGCTTTTGTGATGAAAAAAGTCAATAAGTCAATACGTTATTTCTTTCCCATAGCGTTGGAGATGAAAACAAAATTAGGGAAAGAAATCATATGTGAAACGGTTATCATTGGCAATTTGGTTACGACGGAGATGGGAGGAAACGGAAGGAGGAATGGTGACGGAGGACGGAGGTGGGAAACGCACATATGGAAGGGGAGGAAAGATGGAAATGGAACGGATGGAGGAAACAGGGGGGTTAAATTGGAACGGAGATAAAACGGAGGAGACGTTTTTTAAGGTTTTGTTAATATTCTGGATGCTGGTACCAAGAAATTCATTATGTACCCCAGATTTCTCCAACATATATTGAATGAAGAATTATCCAATCTCCCACGATATGATGATACATTAGATTTGGCTCATCTTAATCCCAGGGTATTCATAAATATGAAAAAAAAAACAAAATTCAAGAAGTTAAATTATTGAAACTCTTGAATTTACTAATGTTTCTGTTAGTGTTTCAATGACAGATAAATATGAATAAATCACTAGCCATTGAGGATATTTATGTTAAGATTCTCATAGACTTCCCTTCATGTTTGAGACTATTTTCTAGATTTCAACATCCTACTACTACCATACCCTTCTTCTTAGGTTATTCCACCTTCTATGACACCCACTTATACTACTTCGTAGTCATCTGTTTCCCATTCTTCTTGTTCTCGTGACCATAATCGTTAGTTCACGTCTCATCCACTCCTACTCCTGAACGTATTACCTTTCTTCAGCACAAAGAAATTGCCGGTATAATGAGATATCATGCATGCAGAGATTGTTGCGCTACATTCTAACTAATCTTGGATCTACACCATCTCAAGCTAACATTGTTGGGTGTAAGTAAGTTTTCCTTAGATCCATGTGGCAATAAAAAGCTCGGTTTGTTGATCGTTACCAACCATTTTCACCGGACAAAGGACACGAGGCATTTAGCCCAGACAAATAGGTAACTGTAATTTAGAAAATATTTGAAAATAACATGTCAACAATAAAATAAGGGATTGTAATTTAGAAAATACTTGAAAAATGACGATGTTACAATTCACATTTCAAAGTTATGATGAACAAGGAATCAGAAAACAAGAGAGTCTACAAACCATTTAATGCAAAACTATAAACATGCCACAATAACAAACAAAAATCATTTGTGTCCCAAACTCCTATTTCAACAAACAAACCATAAGCATGACTTCAGTTCTTCTGTACAATGATAAACCTCTACAAGAACCCTACAAACTGGATTCAATCTTGCTAGATGATGTCAGCATATGTTTGTTTTTCCATTCTCTTGATACTGTATCTTTATACACCGTAAATTCACCTTAATCAATCGATCGGTATTTGCTGAACTCCAATGCTCAAGCTTAGATCATGGGTCGTTCTTAAGCCCTCGCTGCTAGACCCAGATGGTTGTTGACCAAAATTACTTGTGGGTGCACTCCACCCGCTAGAATTATTTTGGCTTTCAAATGCCATTTTTTGGAACTTCTTGAGCTCTTCTCTGTATTGGGCGGTGTCAAAATCCGAACTTTCATGGGAGCCATTTAATTTGTTATGTCCAGGTTTGATACCCTCATCTAGATCCTTAAGTGGCAGGTTTCCTTCTAAAGCTCTAGCTATCTGCACCCAAATTTAAAAATATCGTTTGTAAAACAACTTTTATATCCGAGTTTTCGTCCCTGAACTTCAAATTTGGACAATTAAGTCCCTCAAAGATTAACTTAGACAACTTAGGACTTATTGAAACTATTGAGGGACTTGATTAGTTGATTGTGCAATTGAAACTTTTTAGGGACTTGATTGTCAAAACTAAGGTTAACAGAATTACCTGGCTCATTGATGGTCTTCGCCTTGCCAAATGACGAACACAAACAGCAGCACAAGCAATCATCCTAGACATTTCAGTACAGTCATAATTATTCTGCAATCTTGCATCTACTAATGAGCTAAAATTGTCATCCTCCAACACTTGAGCCAGCAATGGCCTTGCCTGAATATGAAGTGTGTGTAAATAGTAATTTTCGGTAAATGATGTTTAACAATTAACAGAACAAACTACCAAACGATTGACATTACTAAAAGGATAACTAACCCAGTCAACAATATTATCATCCAAGAATTGAGCTTTATCAATGGGTCGGCGTCCGGTAATCAATTCAAGAAGCATGACACCAAAGGAAAAGACATCTGATTTCTCAGTCAACTTCCCAGTAAGAGCATACTCTGGAGCTAAATAGCTGAAAAAGTATTCATTTACGTATGAATGTATACTAATACTGATTATGTGTTTACAACAAGTTAATGAAAATGGGAAGGATATACTAAGTTGATATGTGCTAAATATAATATGACAAGAAAAAGAGGGAGAAAATCTGACCCAAAAGTTCCCATCACACGGGTGGAAACATGAGTATCTGTTTCAGGAGAGAATCGAGCAAGTCCAAAATCTGCAACCTGAAAAAAAATATGGATTTTCACATAAGAGGTAGAATGATGACAAAACATAAGTAATTAACATGAACTTCCTTAATTACATCTACATTGAGTCTACATTAGACTCGGTGTAGATGTAATGTAATTAAGGAAGTTCATGTTAATCACCCAATTCATTAATCTCCCATTCTCTTAATCAGGAATTATGGATGGCATAACACTTTTCACAAAGACATATACTAGGAACCTTGATCATGTCCGTCATAAGTTTATCCAATAAGGTTTCAATTATACATGATGCAAGCATTTTCTACCTTCGGCTCGAAATTGCTATCAAGAAGTATATTTGCAGACTTGATGTCTCGATGAATGATCTTAGGTTGACCTGAAATGTGAATGGGTTCAATATCATGACAGTTGAAATAAATATAAAGCAACAAAAATTGGTTTTTAATTAACTCACAGTCCTCATGCAAATATGCCAATCCTTTTGCTGATCCTAGAGCAATTTTCATCCTCAGATCCCAGTTTAAGAAATCGTTTCCTTTCCCTGCCATGTCATAGTTTTCACATGAAATGAGTTGCTTATCAGGATGTACAACAAGGGGAGGGCTAGAATGTAGAAAATCAATATCCGATTTTGTATTTACAGACTAATTAGGGTGCCCTAAGTCGAAGCAACAAATATTAGCATATTCTACAAAAACAAACTTTCAAGTGCATAACTGCTCACTTATCAATATTCTTTACACAAATAAAGTTATGAAGTAGGTTTAAGATTGCCAAATATATAGCATATGAGGCTACATTTCTAGAACAAAATTTCACTCACCATGTAAGTGGAACTCCAAGGTGTTGTTTGGAACAAACTCATAAACCAACATCCTCTGAAGCCCAGAAGAGCAGTATCCAACCAATGAAACAAGGTGTTTGTGATGAACACGACCAATGATAGCAACTTCAGCCTGAAACTCACGTTCCCCTTGTCCGCTTCCAATTTTCAACTGTTTAATGGCGACTTTCTCTCCACTTGGAAGGACTCCTTTATGAACATAACCAAAACCACCTTGACCAAGGAAATTAGCATGTGAGAAACCTTTCGTTGCATTTTCTAAATCTTCATATGTGAATACAGTCTTGTTGTTTCCATAACCCATGTTAGTTGTATTGGGTTTTTCAAAGCCCATACTGCTTGTTGAAAGTGGTTGAGGAGCTAAAGAACCAGTTGATAACTGAAAATTAGATGGTGAATTAGTGAACTTTGGCGGCAACCCGTCCTTTTTGTTTGATGGAGGAGCACTGCGTTGCCAGTCTTGGGGTGCAATACCAAAGCCATCTACAAAATGTATAGCCGCGAAAAAACTATTTAACAAAACAAGCTTAGGTTATGATAGATCGCCATTAGGCATAAGTCACTGGAAAATAATTGTATTCATCTAGGTCTAGTGAAGGACTTCCATAAATCTTTGAATGGTAAAGATAATATTCTTCTTTTCATGAGAAAATTGAGGATTACGAGTTGTTAATCACATTCACAACATGGATATACAGAATTAGTTAACCATAAGTGTTTCAAACCAGTTGTAGCTTGATTCAGTTAAAATCTATGTATCCTCAATGAACCTATGAACATAATTTTTCAATCCCTCTACATCTGATACTAATCTGTTCAGTTTGTTGTTCCACTATAGAATCTGCTTTCTAAAATCTATAATGACTCGGGTCCTGTCGGGTTTTGGACCGAACCGGCCCGATACCGAAATTCAGTGAATTCAAAGACGGAGGACCGGACATGTCAAAAGAATTTTGGTCGGATTTCTTGGGTCAGTCTGGGCCATTTGGTCGGGTTTCTCGGGTCGGCCCGAGACTTGCCACCCCTAACACCATCCACCATTTTAGACAACAAACAATAAGCAGAGCTTTCCAAACTTTAATAATGACAACAAAATTCAAACTGTACCACTTCATTGATTGACAGAGTGGATATTCAAACTTGAATCTACTCATCTAACATCAACTCTGACCCTAAAATGAGTTCCAGATCTAAATCTAGTGATTTCTATTTTAACTATAATAATGACAACAAAATTGATCCTCACCGTCAATTTTCAAAATCCACAAAATACTAAAATTAGCTTCATCAGAAATTAAACAACAGTCACCATAAAACAAACACCTAACCTTTGAGCCCTAGAAGATCATCCGCCAACGCACATCGGCGTCTCTTCCGTCTCATATACCAGACGACGAAAACAACAACAAACACGAGCACAACGGCACCGCCTATGCCTATTCCAGCTCCGACCGCCACCAATGCAGAGCTGTTACTGGATCGATTTTGAGCCGGCGGCGGCGAAGGAGTAGGTTCGGAACTAATCGAACTTTCGTTTGCCGGAGGAAGTAACGGAAAGGTTGCTGTCGGAGGAGTAGTGGCGTTAACTAGTGACGGAGAGGGCGGCGGCGACGACATCGGCGGCGGAGGCACCAAACGCACTATATGTTAATGATTATTAGAGAGGGTAAAGCAAAAAGCCGCTTTTTGGGGGACAGATTAGAATTTCCCTTGCATGATCGAGAAAGATGGTAGTATAGTGTTGTAGAAGCTGAAGGGCATGCGAATGGGCTAAACGACGTCGTCGTATTCTTGTCATTCAGACATGGTGGCCACATGGGTTAAGAATTTGCTTTTGTTTTGTTTTATTTTATATAGGTTAATATGTCATGTATTACACGGGTTGATAAAATATAATATTATATACCTAGTAATAAAATATTTATACTTTAAAAAACTCATGTGTTACACGGGTTGATAAAATGTAATGTTATATACATAGTAATAAAAAGTTTATATTTTTAAAAACATGTATATTACACGGTTTGAATACATTAATTTTTATTTAGTATAATAATTTTACTTACATCAGTATTTAGTTAAAAATAAAAGTTAAATAATTAAATTTCAAAGTTTCTAAAAATAAGAGATAATTTAAAATAAATGTGTTTTATTAGCATAATTAATATTTTTCTATAAAAATAAATCATTACTAAAAAAGAGAAGTGCATTTAATAAGAGAATGAGAGACGGGAAAAAGATAATGAGAAGAGATGTGGATGCGACATGTGGTATGAATGATTTTCATTTATTATATAGTATATATTCTAACGGTACGTATTATATGATAATTAGGTTTGTCTGGGGCAACACATATAACATTCAGGGCAGCTTACGCTACGAGGAACCTTCGACTTGCTAAACCTCCTGACCTGACCACAGACCTTTTTTTACTGTGGCCCGGATTAGTGGCGAAGCTTGAAGAAAAACGCAGGGGGCCGAGATTTTTTTTTCTTATCAGGGAGGTCGAAACTATAAAATTTTCAGTCGAATACGTATAAACTAACACTATTGAGCGAAAAATCGGCCGAATACGTATAGATTAACACTACTGAGCGAAAAATCGGAGGGGTCGGGGCCCCCGGGCCCTCAAAAAGATTCGCCACTGGCTCGGATTCCAATCGGCGACCTCTCATTTGAAAGTCACCGGGATACTGACGGGACAAAGAATTTGCTTTTATAACCTTGGTATTTTGACGCACTTCACATCGACCCAAACGTTTGCTCTAAATAAAACGGTTATAGCAAAAGCATTTTGGCTCAATGGTGTTCATATGCGTTACATGGTGTCCTTTTTCTAAAAGGTTATAAGTTCTAGTTTCGTCATAGACAAATGGTTGTAGATTTATGATCGTAAATTATGAGTGTGAATTTGCACTTGAAAAACAAATAAAACGGTCATAACTCATACGATTAAACTATATCATTATTAGAGTGAGTAGACTTGATTTAACCCATTGTCATGTTTTAGATTATTAAACAATAAATATATAAAATTTTGTTTATAATTGTATTATTAAAACATTTTTTTAAGTAAAATAATATATGATACTATAGAATGCGAGGCCAATGACTTATATATTTTATTCCCTCATATTATTTCATGATTATATTGTACTATTATTTTATAGTGTGATTTTATAATACAGGTGATACATATATTGAAGCATAAAGTAGATTTCACTTATAGAAAAAGAAAAATTAATAGTGTTTTGTATCTTCACTATATTTTATATAAGTTCGATAATAGATTAAAAACTTTTATTATTGTATAATTTTAATTTTTAAATAGTTAGAATATTATGTTATAGCGGGAAAATTAATTTAGTTCATAAAAGATTAATTTCACGATTAAACCCAACTTTTCATATTTCACAATACAAAATAAAATAACCCAGCGAAATTAAATGTGATGCGTTTAAACTTTTTTTAAAATTAATAATTATAATTTGATTTGAATTACTTTATAAATCGTTATAGTTTTGAAGTTTTAATTTGTTTTTCATCATGTAATTTATAATTAGTTTATAATTAATGTGACATTTGGATTTTATAAAATATTTGAATATTTATAGAATAGTATTTAAATATGTAACCATAAATGATTAAAAATAAAATATTGATATAATTTTTTTAAAGTTTATCACTCGATCAGGATTTGCCTTAAGATCATGCAATGATGATTACTAAGAGCATTCCCGTTCTTTATATTTCGTATCCTTATCCTTATAATTACACTAAAAACACTATTTTTTCTACCTTTTATCTCTACTTTTCTCTCTCCTTATCCTTATCCTTATAATTATACTAAAAACCACTACTTTTATCCTTATATTTATAAAACCTTATATCTTTTCTCTCTCATTCACTCACAAACACTTTAAAGCACTCCTTAAAATATACAAAACTCACTCACATAATTATACCAAACGAGTTGTGAATGCTCTAATGTGATAAGCATTTACAAAGTTTGGGTTGGTGGATTATCATGATTTAGACATACTTGATTAGAGCATTCACAGCCCGTTCCTTATAATTATGTGAGTGAGTTTTGTATATTTTATGAAGTGGTTTAAAGTGGTTGTGAGTGGAGCAGAGAGAAAAGATATAAGGTTTTTGTAAATATAAGGATAAAAGTAGTGGTTTTTAGTATAATTATAGTGATAAGGATAAAGAGAGAGAAAAGTAGAGATAAAAGGTAGAAAAAGTAGTGTTTTTTAGTGTAATTATAAGGATAAGGATATGGAATATAAAGAACGGGCTAGAATGCTCTTAGAAGTTTAGAATTAGAATTAGTACTTTTTGTTTCTGTGGAAAAAAAAAGTAAGTGTTAGAGCTTTAAAATCAAATATATTATTTTGTTAACTACTTAATTATTTCAATTAAATTTTTTATTTGTTTAGAAAACACTTATTACAAAATCCTTACTATTAACCGATGATCTATATGTATGTACGCTATATTTGTGTACATTTAACTCTTCTTTGTATTTATTTTTAAAATTAAAATTTGTATTTTATACGATATTATACTATTTTAATTACTTCTATTAAATCCAAGTTGTTTAATATTATTTTATATGAGTTTGATAATTAATACAACTAAATAAAGATAACTTTTTACACTATTTTTTTATAAGGATATTTTTTATCTCTCTATAAATTGATGGTTGACTGGTTGAGAGAACGTCACAAAATACAAAGACTCGACAATATGTATGCACATCCATGCTTTAACAATGTACTATCAATTTCAAGAGGCAAGTTGGTTTTTATTTTAATAACTTAAACTATGATTTATTGGCTGATAATAATTCAAATTAACAGTTTGACTGTTGATAATCCAAACGTTCACTATTGTTGTCACTAGCAGTCCCGGTAGAAAAATTATCATAGATTTATACTCGATTTACACTTATTTTCGCTCAAAATTACGATTTTTGATGAAATGAAGAAACATACAAGCGAAATCGAGTGAGAATCAAATGTAAATATATGATGATTATGCTACTGCGACTCTCATTGATAACAAAAGTAAAAATTGAGATTATCACCAACTAAACTGTTAGTTTGAATTATTATTAGTCAGTCATTTCAAAATGTTTAGGTTGTTAAAAGCTATATAAATTGTCTTCACGTTATCGCGTAAAACAACACTGACATGAGAAAGAATATATGGAAAAGCCTCGTAAAAGAAAAAACCTAATATTAAAATAAAGCTTTTTTTTCATTCTTCACTCTTGGAATAGTTACACAGGGGATGGTTCCTCTAAGAAGTATAACTTGGCTAAGAAATCTAAAAAACAATCTCATCTATTTAATTGGATGATCAAGGGTAGAGATTTAAGTGTATGAAAATAAATGGAGGACATTCTTGAAAAACCCACAATTGTTGATTTTTTTTCAAATTCCCCCCTTTTTTAACTTACATAACTTTTTCATACGGCCTTGTTTTTAAAAACAAATTACACCATAAAATCGAACGTTTTTTTTTACCTTTAATTCGAGTATAGTATTGCTATATTTTTTGTAAAAAAAAATTGACACTTAATGAAATTGTGCTACTTTACATTAATGTGTTGGTTTATGGTAAAACAGCACAATTAACTGTGTTGCATTATAAAACAGCACAATTAACCGTGCTGCTTTATCATAAAACAACACCAAACATAACAATTAATTGTGTTGTTTGACTATAAAACAACACGGTTAATTGTGTAACTTGCTCTTCTTACCTAATCAAGCACAAACAAAACTAACACAACAAAACTAGTATATCACACCAACACAAAATAAAACCAGCACAAAACAACATTTTGTTGCATACCACTGAACCGCTTTGTTGGTATATGAATGTTTAAATTTTAATTTTTAAAGAATGCTACTAAATTAGGCACATAATAATTGACTAAAAGTAGTACACATTAAAGAAAACAGCACATTTACGTAAATTGTGTTGTTTTACCATAAACCATCAAATTTTTAATGTGCTAACTTTTGTTGTTTTATCATAAACCAGCACATTTACATAAACTAATACAATTTCATTAAGTGTTGCTTTTGTTTTTGCAAAAAATTATAGCAATACTATACTCAAATTAAAGATAAAAAAATGCTCGATTTTATGGTGTAATTTTTTTTAAAATAATGTCCTATGAAAAAGTTATGAATGTTTAAAAAAAGTGGGAGAAGTTGAAAAAAATCAACAAAAGTGGCTATTACTTAAATACATTTCCACCCCTTATTTTTCCTACACTTAAATCTCTACCTTTGATCATCCAATTGAATGAATGAGATTACTTATTAGGCCTTTTAGACAAATTGGACTTCTTATTTGAACATTCCCCTAGTTACACATTCGATTCACAATACATATATTTATTAAGTTTGTATTTCATTTTTTGTTGTTTAAAATGATTGAGGATAATGTAAAATTGTTTATTTTGCTACATTAGTTTTGTATTTTTAATGTTATAACAATTATCATCGTATTAATGAATTTATATAGCACGAAAATGAATCTTCATTTGTCACAATCCAACACAACATAATAGAAGTTTCTAGAAAATATAGTTATTAAGGAAAATATAGAGTTTTCTAATCTATATCGGTGAGAAAACACCTATGATATATTCGAGAACAAAAGATGACCTCAAATCTCAAATCAGAAGACACTAAAAAATTTTTTACACAACATCAAAATGCCTCAAAGTTACCCGAAATGTTTCACTAGGAAACTACAGATTATTAGCCGAATGTCATTATATACATATATGGTCTCACAAAAACTGGAACGTGCTTCTGCCTTTTATAGGGGAAGGAGACGATTTAGAACTCGAACATATTATTAATGAAGAAAACACAGAAGACGTGGACACATACCCAGGTTCACCACCGTCGATAGACAGTACACACAGAGATTTCTCCATAATAATTCTCATGTCTCGATAATTTCAAATGCAATAATTTTTAAGAAGACGTTGTAGCTAATTTATGTCAAGAATTTGTCGTTTGTAATTATGTGATTTTAGATTAGATTTCAATATATGTGATCGTTTTTCTTGGACTTTTTAGCTCCATTAATGCTTCTATAGTAGTTTGATTTATGCCTATATATAAAAGGCAATTCATTCGTTGTAAAGACACGAAAAAATAATAATACTTGTAATAAATCTTTTGCTTTCATGGCCTTCAAAATTTCTCTTTCGTTTTCTTTAGTTCAAACTTCATAAATTATATTTATTTCCCTCGTTCTTCATACTATATCCCTTACCCATAACAAAATAAATAAAAAACTTTCTTTGTTCAAACCTCTCCCGCTCCATCCATTATTCATAATCATTGTTTTGCGAAATATAAGTATAGTTGTAAGTCCTCTTGCTATGTTTTATGCTTTACTTTTACATTTTCTCTTATACTCGCATAATCATAAAATTTGAAGTGATAAATATAACAAACAAAAATTGTTTAGTTCCATTTTAAGCAAAATGAATATTTCATTCTGATTCTTGAAATACTAATAATCGATTTGATATCATGTCCAAACACTCATATCCCATCCAAATTAGATACTTTGAAATAGGTGAAAGCATCTTTACCATGGTCCAATGAGAAAGTTTGTCGTACACCCTTCGATGGCATCAAATGCCACACCATCATCATTGTAGGAATCATCGATCTTTGATGACACCCATGAATCTAGTTGCCGAAAGAAAAGATTTTGACAATAAAACATTCCTCACAAAGCGACACAAATAAATCTTGATCATGTCGCGATTATTTGTATCGACACCCCGATCCCTTCTTTACTTTATAAACACCATTAAGGCACACATTGCCTTCGCTATCGCGAAATATGGATATCATGTTTGCATTTTCGCTACCCGTTGTAGTGATCATCTCTGTCTCTCTCGTTTCCTTCTTATTTTACGTAAAACGAGCTTCTTGTAACAATAACACTCCACCGGGCTCGAGTGGATGGCCAATCGTGGGAGAAAACATCGATTTTGGCTTGTCGGGCCCACCAAATTTCATCAAAAAGCGAATGGAGAGGTTCTCACCCAAAGTGTTTCGAACATCTTTGCTCGGAGAGAAAATGGCGTTTTTATGTGGACCTCAAGGGAATAAGTTTGTGTTCATGAACGAGAACAAAGTTCTCGCCTCGTGGTGGCCTAAATCCGCCACCAAGGTTCTTCTCTTTACCGAGGTCATCGATGAAGATCAAAAGGTCGTAGCCCCGTTGCTTGCTAACTCCGTGCACGATATTCTTAAGCCCGAAGCTTTAAAACAATATGTTCCTGTAATGGACGCGATGGCCCGTAAGCATATGGAGAATGAATGGGCTCCATATAAAGAAGTGAAGGTTTACCCTTTGTCACAAAAGTACACTTTTGCGCTTTCGTGTAAACTATTTATGGACGAAGATGATGAAGTTAAAGTTGCCAAGGTGCTCGAGAATTTCAATATCGTCACAAACGGGATGATCTCGATGCCTATAGATTTTCCCGGTACTGCATACAACCGTGCAGTCAAAGGAGGAAAAGTTCTTCGTGATGGTTTGGTGAAAATCATATCAACACGGAGAAAAGAGTTGATAAAAAATAAAGAGATAGTGAGACACGATATATTGTCGAAAATGCTACTTATGACGAATGAAGACGGGAGGCTTTTGAGCGAAAAGGAAATCTCGAACAATGTTATAGGTTTACTAGTCGCGAGCTATGAAACTAGTAGTGTAGCAATCACATTCGTCTTGAAGCATCTTGCCGAGAATCCACATATCTATGACCAAGTTCGCGAAGGTAACCTGCAAAACCCTAAAAGCTCTAAACTTTACTAGAGATGGCAAATGAGCGGGATAGGAAACAGTAACATATCGAATTTAGACTTATCTCGGTTGAGTTAACCTACTAACATTTTACTGTAAAAATTAAATAATTTTACAAATAACTAGTACATTAATAATCTTAAATTCATGATAACGGTGTTTAAAAATCTAATCACAAAACTATGAAATGGGTTGAGGTTGATGTCTTTAACATTACTAAATATATGGGTCATGTTCGGATTCATCAATTCAACCCGTCATTATTGTCATCTCTACTTTTAGCTATTTTCTCATCCGATGTAACACACAACACAACCCAAATGAACCCGTTCACTTGACTAAAAAGATAAAAACATGTTTCATCAAGTTGCTCAAAGATTTCACGCACTAGTGTGTGCTTTTAGAACACTTCTCATGGTTAATATTCATTACTTTTGTCTACATGTAACACATTTGATGAAAACACTTCTCATGGTTAATATTCATTCACCCAGAACAAATGATGATTGCTAAATCTAAACAAGAAGAATTGCTCACTTGGGAAGATGTCGAAAAGATGAAATACTCTTGGAATGTCGCACGTGAATCCATACGTTTAGCACCACCTGGTCAAGGAGCCTTTCGAGAAGCTTTGACAGACTTTAAATATGCAGGTTTCACCATTCCAAAAGGATGGAAGGTACATTGTTAAACCCTAAAGTCCTAAACACCTTTAACAGCAAATCCAACAAGATGACTGATATACAGTAGATGCAGCTAACTAACATTTGGGGTTTCCAAAATTTGCAGATATTTTGGAACGTGAATACGACACATAATGATCCAAAATACTTCCCAGATCCTGAGAAATTTGATCCTTCAAGATTTGAAGGATCGGGTCCTGTACCATACTCGTTTGTACCTTTTGGGGGAGGACCTAGAATGTGCCCAGGGAAAGAGTATGCCCGACTAGAGATACTTGTTTTTATGCATAATTTCGTGAAGAATTTTAAGTTAAAGAAGCTAATCCCAAATGAGAAGATAGTTTATCGGTCTACTCCTGTGCCAGCAAAAGGTCTACCAGTTCAACTTTACCCTCATGGCAAGAACTAGAAGTGGTATCTTTCTAATAGTGTTTTATATTCTATGTGAAATTGAAGAAAAAAACTAGATTTAAAGAATCTGGTTGGTGAGCAACAAATTTTACATTGATCAACTGTGACCGATTCACTTGAATCGAGTGATTACTTTTTCTAAGCATCATGAAGTGAAGATGAATGAAAACTGATTCACTTAATCGAGTAATGACTTTTTCTAATCATCGTAGATGGGAATTTTGTTGCAATTAAAGCTAGTTACTACATATATGCAATATAGCGTTTACAGTTTGTAAGAACGAGCGACTTGGGACAAAACATAGATGGAAGAAAAGAAAACATCATATGTTGGCATTTCCTGTCCAAAATCATTATTAATCTTTATGAAGTGTTAAGGTTTCTTTGCAACAAAAACTAGATGCAACGAATTAAAAGATAGTTGTTTGCTCAGAAATCGCGACAAACATCTTGGTCTTTTGTAACGAACAAATCTTTTTCCTTGTGAAAATGCAATGAAGGCAGGCAGTATATGCACACAACCTATGTAGTCAAAGGTGCACAAGGCCCGTGTCAAAGGTCCAAGGTCTATCAAAGCGCACAGCCGCACATTCCAGCCAAACTCTGCAAATAACTGATTTGAAACATCTAAAAATGGCCTGAAACCAAGCTAAAACACGTCTAGAACCCCTAAAAATGGCAAGTTTATACAGTGAGGCTTGCTTAAAAGGACCTTGTGCTTTAAGCACCTTGCGCCTAGGCGACAGACTCACCCTCTGCACTTTGAGTGTGCCTAGCGCCTTCGCCTACCTAGCAAACAACTAAGTTTGCAACAAGAAAAACGACGACTTAAAGAGCTACTCACTTGTTCCAAGGTAGACGGCTGGATTGGCTGATTCTACTTAGTTTGGTAGATAAAGTGACTTGTGTTGATACCAAAATAAAACGAGAGAGCTTAACTATTGTATTTCTTGGCCACAAAGGACGACTTAACTTTCGAAAGATAAATTATAGAACACAAACAATCCATAAACCGGACATCTTGAAGCGATCATATGGAAACCCAAAGGACTAACAAAGAGCAAAAATTGTTTAAAATCCCAAACAACTAAATCAAAATATGTCATGATCCACAAACTCAGAACAAGAAAGTTCACAATAAATAGAAAACCGCACTGGATTAAAAGCACGAAATGATGTTCATACACTAATTGCCCTAAGAATAACATTAATGCTTGATTGGTACCGGAATAACAGTTCTGAATGAAGGTTTAAGCCGAAGCTGCAGCAGCTATCTTTCGAGGAGCAGCTTGAGTGCCTACAACAACAAATTAATCACATTCGTTAACCCTAGCAACAATCACCACAACAAACCCTAATCAACAAATTACAAACGATTATTGGTAACAAAATTAACACACCTTCTCTGAAATTGCTCTTGAATCTGCGAGGCAGATGACGAAGATACCTCATGCGACCAGTTCCGGTCGTCTTCCTCCGGATCGCCTTCTCGCTCCAGTTATCTACGTTCATCGGAATCAAAATCAACCAACAACAGATCAAATCAATACACAAACAGGAAGAATTACGAGTAGCTTACATTTCCTTACCCGAGCAGCAGGATAAGCACAGGCAGAACACCGGCTCTTCTGGAGATGGAAGCTCCGGCGGCCGCACAGGACACACAGTGTGTGTGTTTTGTTCCTTCTTTTACCGAAGCTCCCTGTAATCGTTTCAATTACAGAGATATATACGTGTAAAACCTATCGTGTAGATGTATACAGAACAAATTGGAGAAGCAATCACCATTGTTTGCAGTTGCCGAGATCCTGGTGCTTGGAGCTTATCCTGGCCGGACAGGAAAGACGGTGGCGGCTTTATATTAATCCGATATCAAATATTCAGGGTTTTGCTTTCATTCGATAATTGGGCTTTAAAATTTCTAATGTATTTTTATAAATTGGCCCAATACTACCAAGCCCACTAGAGGCGCGCATTTTTGGTATTCTCAAGAACCGGTTTCGAGTATGATCGGTTCTGGAAAACCGGGTATTAGAAGAAACCGGTTCTGGTTTTGGGTCCGGTTCTTGGTTGAAAAACCATACCCTATGTACCCGGTTACAGGTATTCAAGAACCGGTTTAGTTTTCAGGTATTTGGGCGGGTTCGGTTCCGATTTTTTTGTGCAACTCTAAAGCCCACTATATTATTGATTCTAAATCCATGTAAACTATATGCGTGACCCGCATGTTGCTGCAGAAACCGGCGGTCGCAAATGAGAAGAATTTAAATCGTCTGTCAAAACCCAACCGTCAAACCATCGACCGGTTTGGTTTATGTTTAAACAAAACCGCAAACCGCTAGCCTACCGTAAATCTTGTCAAAACTCAAATGAACCGGACCGTGAACACTACACGTAGTCGTATAGAACTAGGTTTATTTCATTTTTTACATGCATTTGTCAAGTTAGTGGGTGTACTTACTTTCTTGGAAGGCTACAAGCATAGTCAGGTTTATCTTTGAATGGTAAGCACCAATTAAGTTAAAACTATATTTTTTTCACCTGCGCTTCGCTACAGAAGTCCGGTCGTGATCGGGGTCGGCTCAGTAGGATGGATAAAACTTATGTCGAAATGCATATTCGTTATAGCGCAAGAAAAAAAACACTCGAATTTTAACATAACTCCGTTATAAAAAACAATTATACATGAACGTTGGCAAAAAAAACAGCGCATTCCGTTTAAAAAAATGAACAAAAGTTAGCACTGGAAAACAAAATTAATAGAAAACTAAACGGGTTAAAAGCATATATTAAGCATACTATGAGGGGCTAAAACGATTCCCCTCGCAACATGACGGGGACATTGTCGAATTTGGCTCGGCTCGTTTGCCGAGCTAAAACTTACGTACAGTCGCTATAGCGTACGAAAACAAAATACTCGTTTTTTAATAAAATTTATTAACATATTACTTTTTTATATTTTTTTATTAACAAAATACTAAGTAAGTTTAAAATTGAACGTGAGTAACATATTACTTTTTTATATTTTTTTATTTTCAACCCTCATACTATATATAATATACACTTTTGCCTTATTTTTCTAATAATTTCGTTTCTCTGTTATAACTTTAAAATTAAAATGTTCGTAATTAATATTTCAATTCATACATTGTATATTATTATTAAAAAGGTCAGACGAGTAATTATTAGAAACAAATCGAAAATGACTGACAGTAACATGTTGGTACCACTAAAAATGAAAATATAGATCGAAGAATGTCGGTGTCGTTAACATTTTTCTATCCACGTTTCGGTCCACAATTTCATGTTATTATTACCGCCGCAACGTGTATAACGAAGTTTGCAAAGCAGTATTGGCATTCCGCCGCAATACGCGGGGCCGAATACTAGTTACTCTTAAAAAGGTCAAACGAGTATTATTAGAAACCAATCGAAAATGAATCATCTTTTATAGAGTTTACAAAGCAGCATAGCTTTACAAATCATGAAACAATAATGAATGACAAGATATGACCATAACCAGGGTGAATAAGTTGTAGCCCAAATACAGTATAAAGCCCCCACCACAGGTAGATAAATAGATTTCGATGCCACCAACAAATGGCTCAAATACAAACATCGCACCTTATACAACCATATACACTTTAGTAACCAGACGAAAACAGAACTTCATGCTCTTTAAGATGCCTTTGGAACTTCGCCAAACGGCTCTGTAGTTGCGAAATGGCTGCAGCCTTCTGAGCCAAGATTGTGTTCAATTTTGCCACGTAGTCGTCTAGCTGGTTTCCTGGTTCATCTGCCTCCACCAATAGGTTCATCTCCTGCAACCACACCAAAAAACATGAATATAAGCATGTAAAGATTAATCTTATAAGGGGGTGGCACAATGATAAACGACTTTCAGGTTCGAATCCAGCTTCAACTTGTTTTCGCTTTTAACCCCTTGAAAGTAGGGGTGCTCATTGGGTCAGTTTGCGGGTTATGGGAATTTGAAAATGCACACTCCAATAAGCCGATTTATGAGGGAAAAAAAACAATATAAATTAAATAAATAATATATATATATATATATATATATGTGTGTGTGTTAAATGAATAAACAATATAAGTACTTTTTATAAAAGTAATTATATAGTTCAAACTTGAGTTTGAATATAACATTCAGGTCGTTCGAAAATCACAAATCTGAATCCGGTTTGAAACAAATTCGGACTTCGATTCCAAAATTCGAAAACCGAATTCGAATTTTGTTCGACTTTCAGTTATTTGGAATCCGATATGAATAAAGAACACCCCTGCTTGAAGGCATCTGCTCAGCAGAAGCTGGTCCCATTAGTTAGACGGGTATTGATGGGTCCCGTAAACTTTGGTGACGGTTATTAAAAAAAGACTACAAGAAACTTAGTTGGATTAAAATTAGGGCCACTAACTTTCCTTTTTCAAGAATCACTCATTCTTCAAAAGTTAATACTTCATCCCAAATTTATTGGCCACCTTTCAATTTTAATTCGTCTCAAAATACTGTGCAATTATCCCTTCATTTATTCTTAAAACGGTGTAATCGCTAATTAACATTATGAAATACGACATACCACTCTAACGATATCCATGGTATCCTCAACTTGTTTCCGGTGAGCATTTACAAGATCTTCCTCCTCCTGAGATTGGCATACAAATTTTCATGTTATAATGTGAATACAAAAAAATTATAAAAAAAACACGATATATTAAATTTTAGGCAAAATGAATACTTGTAAAAGGGCATTCAACTCATCATCTGGGTTCAAGTTTCTTGATTCAGATTTTGGTGGCTCCTTTGACTTTGTTTGACCATTGTTTCTCCTGTTCTTATCTTGTGCATTTGAGAAGTTATATGCTTCAGCTTTAGTGTTATTATTCTTCCATGATGGCTGTTCAGCCTCATAGAACTCTTCTGTAGTATCATAATCATCTTCATCAGCCTGTTCGGGAAATGAATCCACGGTGTTATCTTCATAGGATGAAACCCGGGGTAAGATAGTAGTAGACATTGACACTGCTGTTGGTTCCTTGGAATTAAAACTTGAAGATAATGAGTCTTTTTTGTTCCCTTTCGAGAGGCTTTTCACCCTGTTAATTAAAACAATACAACCGTTATTCAGGGTTGATTTGGGTTGTGTTTAATCTCTAACCTTGGGTCAAATGAGAACAAAATAGCTTGTTAAAAAGCCCAAAGTGGCAAAGTGTATTTTTAACGCATATAGTCTCCGAAATATTTTTCACACCAATAATTTATGACGAAAGAAATTGAAAATGTTGGAGAGGATAGTGTTTCTGTTGAACCCTTCCCGTGCCAAAAGTTTGCTCTTTTGGCCCGAACCCATTTTAATCTATTGCCCAATCCACCCAACCTGCCCATGTTAGAAACACTAAATATTGTGAGCTTTAAAAGTTTTAGACAACACACCGGCAATCAACCTCACCCTGTTCAACCGCTACCAAAAATTATGTGTTTTGACCAAAATCATTTGACCTATTACCCGGCATGCCCATTTTGCCACCTCTATAAAGTAGGGATCAAATGCCAAGTCCCTAAAGCAGATTTTAATGCAGCTTCATAAACTGTTCTATTAAACAAAATTGATATTGTAATAATATAGTTTTTATGGTCATATTTATCACAATATTTTTTTACAAGAGTTCTTAGAAATTTGAAGGGATAAGGTATACATAGGGCACCCAAAGTATTTAAACAGTTGCATCAAGGCAACCCAAAGATATAAACAGCATTACAAGCCATCAAATTGTCAGTTTGGTTTTGTTATGACAATTCCAGCAAAAGCCTTGCTGGATAATTCTAAAATGACAAAAATGTCCGTAACTTCAAAGCAATATTCCTTAAGCTACTCAAATATTTTTTGGTCAATCCATCTATAGTTGATTCTTTTCAGTAGATTCAGATTTTTGATGTGGCAAAAGCTATAAAGTGTCATGTTACTATTTTCCAGCTAGTTCTATGACAGAATTCGCATAAATAAAAACAAATTGATAATTGGTGGCTACCGGCTTAAGTTGTTCAATATTTGGGTGGCCTTAGTGCAACCTTTTGAATTCTAGGAGTTGGGTGGCCTATGCATAAATTATCTTTTAAATTTGAAACAAAAAGTGTTGTGGGTCAACCAGACACGTTTCGACATGAGCCAAAACTTACCTTTGAACCCATTTGACCCATTATCCAGCCCGCCCATTTTGCCACCTCTGTAAAATAGTGATTAAATACCAAATACAAGTAATCATACTTACCTGTCAGCATAACGTAAGGTATTAAGCGTATGCTCACAAGATCCAGCATTTGGTGAAATGCAAGAAATCATAACAGTTCGAGAATTTCCAACAAACGAATCCCTCAAAACTTCAGTCAGTTTACTGCCTCTAAAAGGAATATGACCCTGGTCATTATCAAGAGCTCTTATGCATTCCTTCAATGCAAGCAAGCTTTTATTAATCTCAGCACCTTCCATTCTGCATTACATATTTCAAATCCCACATTAAAAAATGTCCAATAACTTAAACAAACAAATAAAAGTATTAAAGAGAAAAGTTACCTTGTTTGCTTATCATTGTCGGTAGTGTCTGCACCACGTTCACTTCCAGCAAGATCTATGAAGGAGAGTTTGCCAACAACTCTTGGAGGTTTAGATTCACTTCCATCAACAGATCTTTTGACAACAAGTTGAAGTATGGCATGTGATCTAGAAGATTCCTCATTGGCACCAGTGGTTCCAGTACTTCTTGTTGCATTCCCTCTTTCGATTAGCTCCTTGATTGTTTCCACATCTGAGACTTTATATTCTTGCAAACCGACAATGCATACTTGTTTACTACCATCTTCTCTCATGCACAATTTTCTACAAAATAACCAAATCATTTTTCTTAAAAAACCAGAAGTGATTATTTAGGGGATGGGGTGTATGGATGAGTGTCTTGAAACTGATATGTAGTTGTAAGATATGTTGTAGGAGATGGTGTTTGGATGTGCCTCTTCGATATGAAGTAGCAAAAATAAAAAAATTTCAGTTGTTTTGAGTGTTTTGCAAATTCTAATAATCTTTATACTATTCTTTATACTAATAAACAAAAATCCTGGGGGACATGTGTCACTTTCTAGTGCATCCTAATTCCTCGTCATGATTTTCCCGTCTCTCTCCCCTATTAAATAATGATATTAAAAGAATATATTTTTAAATATTTAATATAAATCTAAATATAGATACTTATTATTTAATTATGGATAGTTATTATATCATTACCCAAATGAATTTAATATGAATTAACATTTATCAATTACATAAAAAAAAATTAACATCCAGTTAAAAAAAATGTTTTAAAAATTAACTTAGCATGATTTATAACTGTCACGTCAAACTACATTTTTTAAAGACATATTTTGATGAGTGTATGTGTTAATAAATTACATTATATTTTATTCAACCCATGTATGTCTTCAACCCGTGTATTACGAGTTTTTAAAGATATAACTTTTTTTACTAAGTATATAACATTACATTTATTCAACCCGTGTAATACACGGGATTCTAATCTAGGTAAAATAATAAAGAAAATGGCCAAAATAAACATTCTTTTATAATTTTGAAATATTCAAGTTTAATTAATGACGATTTATATATATTTAGCATTGTTTGTTTGTCTGTGGTTTGTTTTGGAGCCGGTGATCTCTCTGGAAGCGGCCTCTCTTTTCCCAGGAATAGAGGTAAGGCTTGCCTACATCTCACCCTCCCCAGACCCTAGTGGGGGGGGATTTCACTGGATACGGTTGTTGTTGTTGTAGTAGTTGTAAAATATGACGATTTAATTTTTTTTTATTCAACTGAGTGTTTTGAAACCGATGTGATAATGCAATATCATAATAAGATAGTTGTAATACAATGTGTTGTAGGAGACGGTGTTTGGACTTTGGATGTACTTGACCCGTTTGAAGTTGCAATGTAATAATTCAATAATAAGTTGTTGACTGTTTTGGCAACTTCTAATAATTAAAGGAAGTATAAATAAATGACCAAAACAAACATTCTTACATATTTTTTAGATATTCAAGTTTAAAATATGAAAATTTAATTTTTTATCAACTACAATAACATAATTGCAAATATGGTTATAGTTATAATAGTATTATCAACAATGGAATGAGGGTACATAAGTAATACTGATATTTCACAAATAATATGTTTTGTCACAGCAGGTATGAAACTAATAATTGAACATGTAAACTGGTATTATATAAACGAAAGGTGTGTATACAAAGAAGAAAACACTCCTATCTAAGGCCCATGGACTTGTCCTAGTGGACTATACAACATGGGCTATAGAACTTCAATATTTACAATTAACACTCTTTCTCAAGTTAAAGCATAGATGTTAATCATGCCCAACTTGCTACATACAAAGTCTATTTGTGCCTTTCGCAGAGGTTTTGTGAAGATATCTGATAGAACCTCAAAAGTAGGTTGCTTTGTTAATAGAAAAACATGTATAGATTACTGATAAGACTCCACCTTCGCAACTGGTCAACAGTCCCGGTTCAGCTACTTTGACGGTCAAAGTCAAGAGTCAAAGTCAAGGGCTGAATTAGGGGAGTCAAAGTCAAGGGCTGAATTAGAGGAGTCAAAGTCAAGAGGCGGATTTAGTGGAGAAAACTCCTTATGACCTTTTAGTATAAATAGAGCTAGGTCTCTTTTATTTGGGGAGGCTAAGTTATCTAATATATCTTTTCATAAAGTTATTTGGAGAGTAGCCCCTCTCGAATCAGGCCAACTATCTTACTTTTTTTTAATAAAATCAAGCTTTCGTTTTCTGGTATCTATCATTTGGTTCCATTGCCGGGAATCACGATGGTGCGGACCCGGAGCAATCAGATTGGAGGCCGTGGAATTTATCATGATTCAACAGCTGCTCAATTTGCGATTATCTCAGAAAAAATTGATTCCTTGTTATCCCTGAAAAATGATATTACACAATCAGAGAAGCTTGGCTAGCAAGGCGAACACAAGTAATCAAGGAGCCCGAGGATGAACCTCACGGACCACTCCCATATCTGAATATGGAGGAATTTCCCGGTGACAACCCAGGGGATGACGAAGATCGGTCAAAGAAGGCTGTAAACCCAAGCCGTAGATATCCCTCCCAAAACACTGCCCCCCCCCCCCTCTTTGCACCACCACCGACTCCTACACAACCTCCAAAACGAACATACCCCACCATCTTGTCGGTTTTAAAACCCACACCACCCATCAGGCTCAGTGGGTCTTTAGTTGTCTCAACCCAAATTGAACCAGTCCCAACAATCAACTGGGTCACTACGACCGTCACACTCTCCGCACCAAGGGTTGTTTGGAAGTTGTTCAAACAGGACAGGTATTTTGGTTCGGCTATGGCGCAATTTACATCGTTCATATGGGTGTCGGCGAGACTCGAGTGGCACCCACCGTGGGTTTCGCTAAAACTGCCCCAAATGCCATGAATCGAACCGAATGGCGCCCACCATGGGTTTTTGATGAAGGTCAACCAGGCTCTATACTCTGATTCAACACTTGATATAGATACCGTGTGTTGCTTCTTGCTCTTCTAAGACGCCAGATTTCCTCCAACAAATACGCAATATCTAGTTGTAGACCGTCGTGAATAGGCAAACTACCCGGTCAGCATCTAACAAACCTGATATTCGTCCATCTCCTTTCTCTGTAAAAGCACCCACACGACAATGGTCCTGGTTAGAATACAAGATCCCTAAACCTGGTAGGAAATTTAGGAACAAACTGGACGGAAGACATGTTTAGGGTGTTTGAGGTACCAATGAACCCGAGGTCGGTGAGAAGTATCGTGTAGAGGAACCATCAGCGCGTTGAATAGGTCGGTGAGAAGTATCATGTAGACTAGTAAAAATATCTCGATTCCCAGACATGTGGCTCCAGAATCAAACACCCACGATGAGTCAACGTTAGAAGACGTATTGGGTGTGTTGAGTTGGTTGGAGGACTAGGTGATAAAGAAGCAAGCAACCGTTGGAGCAAATCATACTCCTCCTTGGTGACTATAAAGTTATGAGCATCATTCTTTCTGTCTCCCATTTCCAACAAAAGGTAGTTCAAGAATAACAACGAACAAGTCAAATATGGGACAGAAACAGTGGTACTGGCGAATTCTAGACAATAAGAACATCAGAAAAACAAGATAGCCGAAACAACAAGAAAGAGGATCTACAACCGGAACAAAGCAGAAAACAAGTAGCAACAGAAACAAGTCTCGATCTGACATGAATGTCTAAACAGAAACAAACCAAGAACAATCAAACTACGAAACGGAAACAAGTCTCGGACTACAAAACAGGCAGTTCCGGTGAGACTAAACAGAAACAGAACAGGTCTCGATCTGACATGAATGTTAACTTTCACGTGATTACAGTATCAAACCGGAACAAGAACTCCCAAACAGAACAGGGGTACAAACGGAACGAGGATGACAAGAGTATACTGATTACAGAAACAAAAAATAGGTACAAACGGAACAGGGTGGCAAATTTGTTAATTGGTAAAAGATAAAATCCGGCTGTAGACGGCACTTTTCAAAAATAAACAGGAACAAGCTCGTAGTAAAATGCGGTAAACAGTACCTCAGGTGTTCCAAGGACAGAAAACAGGACAGGCAAGTGTTCCAGTTAGATTCCGACAGCGGCGGGGATGGCAGGGGTTTGTTCAGAATTGGAAGGTGACGAGACACGGGAAGAAAACCGGCAACAATTCGGACAATCACGCGCTCTCACGCGTCGGGAGAGTGGGCGGCAGCGGCACGTCCGGCGGCGGTTCGACGGAAAATTTTAATGGTTTGATAATCGGAGGTCTGTGATTCCAATGGTAGTGACGGTGAGATGTAACTGTGCATGGGAAAAAAGATTTACAGGAACAGAACCTGGAACAAGATCTGGAACTGGGACAGGGGCAGCTAGGTGATGGAAGATGGAACTTCAGGTCTGGAGCAGGAAGCGGTGACCGAAATGGTGACGGGACGGAAACGGGATATCGGATCTAGAGTCGTAGCTCTGATACCATGTAAATTGGTATTTTATAAATGTAAGGTGTGTATGTATACAAAGAAGAAAACTCCTTTTTTTATAGAGGAGACAAACCCTAAAACACTCCTATCTAAGGCCCATGGGCTTGTCCTAGTGGACTATACAATATGGGCTACAGAACTACAATACTTACAATCAAAAGAACAATCAGATAAAATGACCAAAGCAAACGTTCTTAATTTCTTATACACTTATGAAGTATTCAAATCTAAAATATGACAATTTATTGTTTGTCAACTATTATAATGCTTTTTAATTTTTATAAAACATTTTTTAACAACTCAAAGAAGGTTATCATATATAATTGCAGTGTTAGTCATTTAGTTGTATTTTTTACAAGTATTATTTAATAATAGAAATGTGGGTAAATAACTAACATTGATCTTTCTTAAATAATATATTTTATTGCAATGGATATGAAACCAGTTTTTGAATAAGCAGACAGACACTACAAAATAATTGCTACTGTTTCACATCAAAATGATAATAGAGTCACAGAACTTACTTTCTATCATTGAGGAGATCAAAAAGTTTCCCGCCATAGATCTCAAAGAAGCTGAAATACAACTGAAAACCTTGGCTACGGTATGTATGATTCACAAGCCGTAGGATATCCCTAGATGCTTTCAAAGGTAAGGGTTTCATTGTAAAAGTCTTCCCACTTCCTGAACAATAAAATATAGTTAAACCTACCATTTTTAAAGAAATGATATTTAAAACTAGGGTACCTGTTTGTCCATAAGCAAAGCAAGTAGCTTTAGTACGCTGGAAAATTATTGGAACAATAGGCTCAACAGTTTCATGATAAACCTATGGAACGATAAATGTTGATGAAATATAAAGTCAGTCTTAGTTATCTCAAACTTGTCAAATGGGTCAGATCAATAAACTTTGCTCAAAGGGAGACGGGTCAAACAAGTTGAACCTCCAAAATCGTTTTATTAAAAAATTTAGACTTTATTGTGCTAAAATTGGTTTTGTAATCAGAATTTATGCATAAAAAATTTATAAAGAACGGACAATAAAGTGTTTGTGGGTCAACCGTCTTCCGAACCCGACTCTTTCTAAAACATTACCCTCCCCCCATTAACGATTTATTTACCTCATCATTAGAAACCTCCTCATTTAGTACTGCATCAAAAACAAATTCATGCTTCTCCATGTATTCAGTGAGATCAACCTGCACGATGGTGAGATTTGGGTTGGTAAGTTATGATGTGGACCCAAAATTACCAATGGGGTAAAGATCATTATGTTTTCAGGTTTCAGTTAGGAGGATGTAGAATTACTCTAGTAGGACATAAGATACGTATAGTTATAAAAAACTAAAATAGCAGCATTCTCATTTTCCAAAAATAACTATGATTATGACATTTGTAATTTCTCTCTCTACCACTCTCTTCTTTTTTTCTTTTTTCTTTCCTACTTGTTTTATTGTATGCATCATCTGCTTTGTTGTTTCTTAGTCTTTCTCAATAAATTATGCTTCTTGTTTCTGCATATGTGGGATATGGCACATATGACACAACGCAACTTTTAGTTGTAAAATGTCAATACCATGCATCCTATAAAGAAAGTCACTGCCACACCATTACACCAAATGTTTCTTTATATTAGGTTTTTAAAGTTTAAACTAGAAAAAAGATTTTTCAAGATATGTTGGTGTATATCCAAAGTACCATAGAGTTTTGGGCTAACCTTGAGTTTTGTCTCATGAACTGTAAGGCTGTTGGAATGAGGCTCCACAGTAATTATATCTTCCTCATTCTTTGCCAACTCTTTTTTGTTTAAGGGTCTCTTTCGCACCTGAGATTTAACCCCCATTAGACTCTTTAAAACAACAGTTACTGTTATAGTAACTTCAAGTGATCAATCATTTAGATAATAACTTCAATTCTTCAAATATTACTATTGTATTGAAAGAGCTAAATTGTTAGAATAGGATCAACATACCACAACTTTAATCTTGGCAACATTGCTCGTCTTCTCTTTTTCTGGAGCAAAACTTTTCAAAATATTGTTATCAGGTAAACCTCGAGCTTTACCAGCCTGTTTGTTATTGCCAAAATATGTCTCTGCATCATCAAAGCTTCTGCCACCATAAGTTCCAGTCATGGGCACCTAGGCATATTACAAACAAGAAAACTTCAGGTGGATCACTTGTATGAATTAAAAGGAGGTATTGTTTGCCAAATGGTAACAGATACAATCAAACGCTATTAGATTCTTGACCCTATCCCCTAATACCTCATGAATCCGGATCAAATTTTCCAGAATTGCTAAAGAAGAACAACCAACCATTTTGGCACCAATTATAAAATCTTTAGCTGTTTAGCAACGCCAGCATTTATAACTAATTCATCTAATACATGAAATTCACAGCTATCTCACATATAGGGTTGTTTGGATGTGGCAATTTTTAAGTGATAATTGAACTATAAAAAATGAGAATAACAAAATCAGATAATCACACCTGATAAACAAATTTCGGAATCAAACAAAAACTACTTGAACTCGGTAATAGTGACCAAATCCATGAATATGATAAACTTATCCAGCAATACCACAAAACCTACCTTTGAGATAAGTTCTGTATCAAAGGAATGTAGATCTAAGAGGCCAGGACTGAAGCCATTGGCGTCATCTCCGCCACCGCTACCACCGTTCTTTTTCTGACGTGCCGGTGGCGTCAACGGCTCTGCAAACAAATCAGTCGCGCCGCTTATAGACCTCTGAGTACCAATACTCCTGCTATTGTTATACATTCTCGAACCTTGGCCTCCTCCACCACCGCCATAGTAACCAAAGTCCTGCTGATCGATTAATCAACAAATCAATATCATAATCTCAAACTACAACCAGATCTGACATCCTGAACTAATCAAACAGAAAAAAACATCAAAAAACTGAAATCACACTTACAGAAGAGGTATTAGAAGACGACTGTTGAAGGTGTTGTAGACCAGCAGATTGTAACCATCGGCCGTTAGACGATGAAGACGTGACCTCCAAGAAGTTATCGGAGTATTGACGATGGTGATGAGCACCAGATGCACCGGATCGCTGTCCGTGTCTTCCTACCGCATTCATACTGATTACGAACCCTAGTTTTGATGAATTTGTTCAAAATCTTTGACCTAAATGCAGAACTTCAACGTTTATCTGAATCTCTCTCTACAACATCGATAACAGACACTTTTGAGGTGATGCAATCAACAGAGTGATCAAAGAGGGAAGTGAATGTTTGAGATTTGAACGATGGAGATTGAAACAATCATCCAATCGGTGAGGAAAAGTACGACGTGATTTTGAATTTGAGAGAAAGGTTTTGAGTATTAAAATGCAGGAGTCAGCGAGCTTCTTGATTTGGTCAAGATTTTGTCACCTTTAAAATTACCGTTTGGTGTTATAACCATTTCAAGTTTTTTTATTAATTTTTTAAATTTTCATTTAGAATGTAGTTTTATTTTCTTTTATTATTATTCTATATAAATTAAGATATTATGTTATAATGTTTTTTTAATATCTACATACTATAAATGTTATTACATTTCTACATAAATTTTATAAAGTTTTTACAATTAATTTTGTTACATCACACTTTTTTATAATACTTATATTAAATTATAGATAAAAAAACATAATAAGAGGCATTTAATTTTGTATAAGACATATTATATTGGAAGTTTAAAATAATATTTAAAGTAAAACGAAGTGATTAGTGCCAGACACCTATCTGACATTTGCTAAGTTGCTGATTGGGCGCCATTTGTGTAAAAGGTGGCGGTGCGTGTATCTGATAAGTCATTTCTTCACCTTTCCTTCCATCGTCATTTTTTTTTCTATTTCTTCATACACAAATAGATGAAAGGGGATGTGTCATCGACCTATGTTACGGCAAAAGGAAGAAGAACAAGGTGAAGGGGCCAAAATGCCTTTAAAAAAAACGTGAATTAGGATGAACTAACCACGATCCTATAATCCTCTTTTGATTTCTAGGACTTCCGGTGAGTAATTATCCATTACATAATAGATTAAAGGACAATGTAGTTGAACTAGGGGTGTTCATTATTCGGATCGAACTCGAATAATTCGAATAAAAAATTCAAATTCAAATATATGTTTATTCGATTCAAATAAGGATTTCGATTTCGAAATTAATATCTCGAATTTGAATAATACAAATCTATAGATACTAATAAATAAAGGTTTTGAAGTGACACATGTCATTCCTATATTCATTCTTAACATTTTTTTCCCGCCTCCCTATCATATTTAATAATACAAGTTTCTATAAAAAAAAGTTATAATTTGTGTTTTTTGTCTCTCTCTCCTATTAAATAGTAATGATTTTTATAACTATTTTTATAAAAAATTTTAATTAAAAAAATAGTTTTATTCATAAAATATTTTATAGTTTGAACATTTCTTTCATTCTTGTAAGGCCCAAACCCGGGAGGCCTCACTTATTGGATTTACTCACCAACACATAGCACTTAAAAATAAGACATACATTATTACAGCGGAAACGATTTAAAATATCAACATACGCAGCGGAAACATAACATATCTAAACATAACTTGTCAAATACAACTGAAACTTGTCTTAATCAACATAATCAAAAGAAACATAAACAGGATGCCAGATGCTGATCTTCGGGTAACTCTTCTCGCCAAGCCAAGCATCCACTTCCATCTACTGCCACCTACACTTAACTGATGTGCATACTAAAAATCAGCAACGTTGAGTGAGTTCTAACGTTTACTTTAAATCAATTATACAAAATATTTACTAAAACATACGTACTGGCCAATAAGGCTAAACTTTACACACTTTACTTTTCAAACAGTTTAAAATGTATAATAAACCGTCAATTCCTCTATACTGTACTGCCCTCATGGCTTACATTCATGAACCGACAAGTACATGGTCAATGCCCCCATGATCAACGACCATGAACCGACAATACCTCTTATCCGTCAATTCCTTGTCACTACTGTACCACCCCCATGGTCAACGACCATGAACAGACGAGTACCTGGTCAATGCCCCCATGATCAACGACCATGAACCGATAATACCGTGGTCAATGCCCCCATGATCAACGACCATGAACCGACAATACCACTTAACACTACGGGGAGGTTGCGTGGACCTCCCGAGCAACCGCCGTCACTCATCCCAGTTGTATAACCGTTAGCGAACCCAAAGGTTCTTACTAATGGGTAGAACCCATATCTGACATCTTGTACAAGTAACATCTGTCCCAATGACCTTTATAGCTAGTACACATTCCCGAAGGAAAATTGTTCATTTTACTGTTCATAAAACTTTCTGTAAATCTTGTTCATAACTTAACATGTATTATGTCTTTGTTTATGTATATAAAAATATAGTAAACGCTTGCCATAAATACCTTTGCTTTTACTGAAATATATCTTAACACATATATCATGCCTTTGTTTATGTATAATAAATATAGTAAACGCTTGTCAAATGATATATCTTGCTTTACTGAAAACATACTAGCACTTATATTATGCATTTGTTTTTGTATATGAAAATATAGTAAACGCTTGCCATAAATACCTTTTCTTTTACTGAAATATATCTTAACACATATATCATGCCTTTGTTTATGTATAATAAATATAGTAAACGCTTGCCAAATGATATATCTTGCTTTACTGAAAACATACTAGCACTTATATTATGCCTTTGTTTATGTATATGAAAAATATAATAAACGCTTGCCAATAATATAATCATATTTTATTAAAATGTACTTTTGCCTATTTTAAGCTTTTCTCTAAAACATAGTTTTTCCCTTCAGTTTATAAAATATAAAATATAATAAACGCTTTACACTAAGTATGCACACCACCCCTAAAGCAGGCAAAAAGGGGGATTAGAACTCACCTGGTATCTTAGCTGCAATGGTCTACTAGATCTAACACAATCTGAACATTCATAACAATAGACACGTATCAGACTTAACTCGACGCTAAATGGTTTCACTATTTCTGGCTAGGCGAACATACTGACTTCACTAATCCAGCTATATATACCCATAGACCTGATGCCTGCGCACTTGGCAAGTGCGCAGAGCCTTGTTCTTGCGTACTTGGCAAGTGCGCAGAGCCTTGTTCTTGCGTACTTGGCAAGTGCGCAGAGCCTTGTTCTTGCGTACCTGATAAGTACGCAGGCTTTGCTTCATGCGTACTTGATAAATACGCAGGCTTTGCTTCGTGCGTACTTGATAAATACGCAGGCTTTGCTTCGTGCGTACTTGATAAATACGCAGGCTTTGCTTCGTGCGTACTTGATAAATACGCAGGCTTTGCTTTATGCGTACTTGATAAGTACGCAGGATCCTCTTCATGCGTACTTGGTAAGTACGCAGGATCCTCTTCATGCGTACTTGGTAAGTACGCAGGATCTGCTTCCCCGCAAAAACCCTAACTTTCGCATTCGGGTCTGATCACGTCAAGATCCTGAACTTGTTTACATTCAAAACGTTTGCTTTTCATTAAGGAACTCAAATCTATGTTTTTCTTCCAGTTTCATCTGTAAAAACGTTACTTTTTCCTCCAAAACCCAAAAACTCAGATCTAGAAGAATCGGTTACCTGTAAACGCTTCTTCTTCACAACTAATCGTTCCAGATACGTATGCCTACGGTCCTATGAGCTCAGATTCGAAAACCGGGACTTTCTCTCTATCACTTTCTCTCTCTAGAAATCCGAAAATGGTGTTGGAAGTGAGGGTTTTGAGCTGGTCTTGAGGCTTATAAGGGCCCAAACCCTTGCCCTTTCGGCCCGTATACCCCGACCCAAGCCTGCTTCCCTTCTTTTCTTATTTAAGTTTTTTTTTAATTCTCGTGAATTATTTCGCGCTCCAAAACTCGGGCTGTTACAAGTCTACCCTCCTTACAATAGGTTTCGTCCTCGAAACCTGTCATAAGCTATACTGATAGCAAACCACAGAATGGGTGGCATAAACCGTAGCTATGCAAGGCAGCTTGGTCATGAAGGCCATTGTGATTAACTACCATCGGGAGCTTAACCTTGGGCGATCTCAAATTCTAAGGCATCTAGACTAATGGGGCTAACTAATTTAGTAAGGAAATAATAACATAAACTTGCCATATCACAAATAAGAGCTTGCAACGTACCTTACTGAGTCATATGGTAGACCCTCGCCTTGGCTCTGTTCATGTAGGGTTCCTTCTCTGCACCCTTTCCCTCTCAAGATCCCCCGCTTCCGTTTCCTTGGGTTTCATACAATCTCGGCTCACGTGTCCCTGTTCCCCACAATTTTGGCATCTTGGCCTTTCCGGGCAGTCCCGTGATTGGTGTCCAAACTTGCCACACCTGAAACATCCCACCTGACCCGCCTTACATTCACCTCCATGTCTCCTTCCACATTTGCCGCATAGACCCTCAGCTTCTACCCTTGCCTTCCTATCGTTAGGACCCTGGAGTTCCTCAGCAGTTCGCTTAGCTGCTTGTTTCTTGGGTGCTTCAGCAATGACTTTAGAGGCGATGTCATCGTACACAACTCCGCTCAGGACAACCACCGACTAAAAGGTACTCGGTGTGTTGGTCTTTACAAAGGTACGTATCTTTGGAGGCAACCCCTGAACATAATAATGAATCCTCCTCTCCTCTGTCGTTACAAGATGAGGCACCAGGCGTGCCAGTTCGTTGTACTTGGAAATGTATTGCCTGTGAGTCATGAGTCCGGTTTGCAAAGTCGGGAAATCTCTCTCCACCTTATGGATTTCGTTCTTAGGGCAGAACTTCTCAATTACTAATGCTTTCAGATCCTTCCACCTCATTAGCTCGACCGCTTGGTCACCTTAGCCTGTTTCACAGTCTCCTACCAGTGTGCTGCCTCTCCCTTCAGTGACTTCGCAGCGAACATGACTGCTTGTTCCGGTCGGCATTCACTAAGACGAATAGTCGACTCAATTCCGTTAATCCAGTCTAAAGTATCTGCTGCTTCTTTCTCACCAGTAAGCACGGGTGGATCACAACCATGAAACGCTTTGTAGTCACAGCCGCGAGCATGCGGTGTAACATTCTCTACCAGCTTGGGTCCTCCTAATGTTGGAAGCACCATAGGCTCTTCAGTGGCTGAGCTCGTGTTTGGGTTCTCTTTGGCTTTCCTCAAGGCTTCGTCTAGTATGGCTGGTAAGGTTTCCTTCAGCAGTCGGACGAATTCCCGGTCGAGAGCTGCTTGTACGGCCGGCTCGAACTCGAATGTCTGATCATCTCCTGCCGCATGCTCAACATTGTGCTGACTGACTATCGTATCAGTATGGGTAGTGTGAACACTCCCCTCAATCTCTTGGTTGGTTCTAGCCCCACTGCGACGGCCTGTACGCCCACCACGTCTTCCTCCTCCACCCCCTCTAGTTCCTCCACGTCTAGCCATTTCTAACTGAAAGATAGAGAACAAAAGGATTTAATTTCATCATGCTAGGGAATATGTAGAACACAATAAGTAAGGTAAGATGTTAATATACACTGGCCATCTGCAATTAACCATTACATCACTTCTTGTTGTTCTATTTATTCACTTTCATGGTTCCACTAAAGCCTCTATTCTTATCTTGACACTCTAAAAGGTAAACTTTACTTACTATACGCTTCTGATGCTTTGGCTTGAGTTACCCGTACTGGCATCCGCTACTTGGTCCCATTCTCAGTTTCAGTCTGGACATCGGGGATGTCCAAATCTCTCAAACTATGACTCTGATACCAACTTGTAAGGCACCAAACCCAAGAGGCCTCACTTATTGGTTTTACTCACCAACACATAGCACTTAAACATAAGATATACATTATTGCAGCGGAAACGATTTAAAATCTCAACATACGCAGCGGAAACATAACATATCTAAACATAACTTGTCAAATACAACCGAAACTTGTCTTAATCAACATAATCAAAAGAAACATAAACAGGATGCCAGATGCTGATCTTCGGGTAACTCTTCTCGCCAAGCCAAGCATCCACTTCCATCTACTGCCACCTACACTTAACTGATGTGCATACTAAAAATCAGCAACGTTGAGTGAGTTCTAACGTTTATATTAAATCAATTATACAAAAGATTTACTAAAACATACGTACTGGCCAATAAGGCTAAACTTTACACACTTTACTTTTCAAACAGTTTAAAATGTATAATAAACCGTCAATTCCTCTATACTGTACTGCCCTCATGGCTTACATTCATGAACCGACAAGTACATGGTCAATGCCCCCATGATCAACGACCATGAACCGACAATACCTCTTATCCGTCAATTCCTTGTCACTACTGTACCACCCCCATGGTCAACGACCATGAACAGACGAGTACCTGGTCAATGCCCCCATGATCAACGACCATGAACCGATAATACCGTGGTCAATGCCCCCATGATCAACGACCATGAACCGACAATACCACTTAACACTACGGGGAGGTTGCGTGGACCTCCCGAGCAACCGCCGTCACTCATCCCAGTTGTATAACCGTTAGCGAACCCAAAGGTTCTTACTAATGGGTAGAACCCATATCTGACATCTTGTACAAGTAACATCTGTCCCAATGACCTTTATAGCTAGTACACATTCCCGAAGGAAAACTGTTCATTTTACTGTTCATAAAACTTTCTGTAAATCTTGTTCATAACTTAACATGTATTATGTCTTTGTTTATGTATATATAAAAATATAGTAAACGCTTGCCATAAATACCTTTGCTTTTACTGAAATATATCTTAACACATATATCATGCCTTTGTTTATGTATAATAAATATAGTAAACGCTTGCCAAATGATATATCTTGCTTTACTGAAAACATACTAGCACTTATATTATGCATTTGTTTATGTATATGAAAATATAGTAAACGCTTGCCATAAATACCTTTCTTTTACTGAAATATATCTTAACACATATATCATGCCTTTGTTTATGTATAATAAATATAGTAAACGCTTACCAAATGATATATCTTGCTTTACTGAAAACATACTAGCACTTATATTATGCCTTTGTTTATGTATATGAAAAATATAATAAACGCTTGCCAATAATATAATCATACTTTACTAAAATGTACTTTTGCCACTTTTAAACTTTTCACTAAAACATAGCTTTTCCCTTCAGTTTATAATATATAAAATATAATAAACGCTTTACACTAAGTATGTACACCACCCCCAAAGCTGGCAAAAAGGGGGATTAGAACTCACCTGGTATCTTAGCTGCAATGGTCTACTGGATCTAACACAATCTGAACATTCATAACAATAGACACGTATCAGACTTAACTCGACGGTAAATGGTTTCACTATTTCTGGCTAGGCGAACATACTGACTTCACTAATCCAGATATATATACCCATAGACCTGATGCATGCGCACTTGCATTCTTGCGTACTTGATAAGTACGCAGGCTTTGCTTCGTGCGTACTTGATAAGTACGCAGGCTTTGCTTCGTGCGTACTTGATAAATACGCAGGATCCTCTTCATGCGTACTTGGTAAGTACGCAGGATCTGCTTCCCCGCAAAAACCCTAACTTTCGCATTCGGGTCTGATCACGTCAAGATCCTGAACTTGTTTACATTCAAAACGTTTGCTTTTCATTAAGGAACTCAAATCTATGTTTTTCTTCCAGATTCACCCGTAAAAACGTTACTTTTTTCTCCAAAACACGAAAAACCCAAAAACGAATAAAAACTCAGATCTAGAAGAATCGGTTACCTGTAAACGCTTTTTCTTCACAGCTAATCGTTCCAGATACGTATGTCTACGGTCCTATGAGCTCATATTCGAAAACCGAGACTTTCTCTCTCTAGACTCTCTCTCACTTTCTCATTCTAGAAATCCGGAAATGGTGTTGGAAGTGAGGGTTTTGGGCTGGTCTTGAGGCTTATACGGGCCCAAACCCTTGCCCTTTCGGCCCGTATACCCCGGCCCAAGCCCGTTTCCCTTCTTTTCTTATTTAAGTTTTTTTTAATTCTCGTGAATTATTTCCCGCTCCAAAACTCTGGCTGTTACAATTCTTTTTATAAAACATTTTTATAAAATAACTATATAACGCTTCTAAAATTTGTACTAAAAAATTATATAATATGTCAAAAATATATAATATTAGATTTTTATTACTAAGTATATATAACACATTGCATTTATTCACCATGTATAATATACAGGGTTTTTCAGCCTATATTATAATAAAAGAATAACTATACTTGCTACATGTCGACTTCTGATGAATTCTAGATTTTTGTTTTTCGCTTTTCTTTCCAATTAAATAATGATGATATTAAATAATTAAATATCTAACAAATATTCTAATATTTTATTAAAAATTACTAAATCATAAGAAAATTTCAATTATTTCTTATTTCACAAATAACTAATAACACAAAACATATAAATCTTGACAGAAAATATTGTTTTATAACAAGTTGTAATTATTCAACCCATGTAACACATGGGCTTTAACCTAGTTAACTATATATATAAATTTTTTTATGATATGGGCTTCAAGTCTTCAACCTTCAAACATTTTAAATATTAGACTATTTAGTTTTTATGAGCTTTAAGTCAATTAATCAGTTCAAACTTCAAAACGATATCGACTATTCACTCTTATTATAACTTCTTAACTACTATGGTTGTATGGTACAAAACCCGACTTTAGTTTTTAGTTATCGTGATAGTTGTTACATTCTTTATGGTTTTTTTTTGCATTTATGTATGAATTAGATTATTAAAAATTTTGAAACGTAGCTAAAAATATAAATATTTGTAATTTTTTATTTCTATTTTTCTAATTCGGTTTATTCGCATATATCAAATTCGAATAAGCTTATTCGAATCGATTTAAGCATTCGTATTCGAATTGAATCCAGATTTCAAAATTCGAATAAACCGATTTGATTCAATTGAACACCCCTGAGTTGAACAGTGACACATCCGTCCAAATGTCGCCACATCATATTTTACTTTTTTTATTTCACCCTTTATACTATATATAATACTTTTAATTTTCTAATAATTCCATTTATCTTTAATAACTTTCGTTTCTTTAACTTTTTTGTTTTTTTTTCAAAAAACGGAGCGCGTAATTGTTTTACCTTTTTATCAATGTTTAGATATAAATTTATTTTAAAATGAAGTTTTATTCAAAATCAAGTTTTTCATCATAGACTATATCGAGTGTTGTTACTGTATGTTTTTCTTTAATAACTTTCGTTCATAATTTTTTTCAAAAAACATAGTGCTCGGTTGTTGTTTTTGTCAATGTTCCGATATAATTTTTTTTTGAAAATAGAGTTTTATTCAAAATCAAGTTTTTTCTGTTTCGTAGTCTCTATAGAGTGTCGTTATCATTATGATATTGTGACAAACTGAAACTTCAATGAGCGAATTAGATGATATGTTCACGCAGGTCTAAATAAAACCTAAAAAATAATTAAAACTTGACTAGTAAACAAAATGATAATTTATAAAATATAAATACTCTCTTTAAATCAGTTCTCCCTGACATGTGGGGGTGTATGGGTGCTTTGTATTGAAAGAAGCAGTCCTTCAACTATATACAAGTTGCATATTTGTCCTTTAAATATGTATTTTATTTTCCTTGGATTTAATCATTTAAAAGAGACCAAATCAACTTAAACCGGTTTTGAAAACAATTCGTCTTTTTAGTTCTAAACTATATCCTAAAAATAAAATGAAATCAAAATTGTGTAATTTTATATATTTATTAATATATTTATTAACTTACTAGGTTATATATTCATGTATTACATGGTGTTGTTTAATAGAAAAATAAAGTACAATAATATTTAAAAAAATAAAATAATGTGTAAAATAAAAAAAAACTTTGTTTCCTTAATTAAGTAATAATTAGAATTCAAATTTTATGTTATTTTTTTTAAAAATAAAAACATTAATATAATTAAAGTTTAAAATTCAAACTTACTTAAAATAAGAAAAATTAGATAATGAGAAAAAATATGATAATAACACATGTAATTTTTTGAAATCATTTATTACAATAAGGATTACGTATTATTTTATTTTAAAAAGCATTGTATTCATAATTTGTTTGTTTATAAAAACTAAACTATAAAAGACACATATAAAACAACGTTTTATTTGGGATGAATCTATCTTTACCTTGAAAAGTACTAACTACTAAGGACACATTTGATTCGTGGAATATTATTAAAGGAACTAGAACTCGTCAAAGTAATTGTAATTCTAAGGAATTGGATTTAAAATTTGAGTTCTTGAAAAGGATTTGAAATTAGAAGGAATTAGAATCTATCAAAAAAATTTGAATTCAAATGCATTTGAGTGATAAAAAAATTATAAAGGAATTGAAATTTATCACCCTCACCGCCATCTCTTGGTCGTCGCCACCGACCACCCCTCCTCCACTGACCGTCACCACCCCACAGCTGACCGCCACCGACAACCGAACGTTGTTGCCACTGACACAACCAGTAACGGAACGCCACCGCCACCTTACCGCACCGGTACAGCTATCGACCGTCACCGCCACCAACAAACAACAACTACATCCACCACCCAATGATGCCACCCCTGCCAATAATAGTAAGTTGTAAATCATTAAAGTTTAGTTGGTGATTTTGAGATTGGGGAGTCGACATCTGCATCAAATAATAGGGCATTTTGGTAGTAACAGTAGGTTAGTGTTTGAGAATATTAACGAAATCAAAGGAGGGTCAACAACTGAATTGTTGCCTATTTATGTATCAAACAAGTCAGGAAGTGTAGAGTGCATACTTGATTGAGTTTATTATGATTTTAGGAACCCAACTAGCAATCAGGGGCGTAGTCCCTAAGCAATGGGTGTTCCAAGGGGCCCTTGGCGGGGGTTATGGGCAGCGCCCCTTAGATAGGAGTGCAATGGGCGGCAACCCATGGCGAGGTTCAAGGGGCAGAGCCCCTGTCTGGGGTCGAGCTGCCAGATTAGCATGAAAAAAATTTATTTTAACTGCTATATTAAAAATTCACTAGTTGGATGTTATTAAATCGTCTTTTGAAGTACTTATGTTAGAATTTAATTCTTTAACTCCTTATTTAAAAGCATGACAACTTTTCTTAGTAGTTATGTTTTTTATGATATAAACCGTTTTTGATGTACTTATGTTTTAAGTGACGGAGCATGTACTATGGGCCAGTCTCTGTCCCATATTTGTCCCACAGGTATGTTGGATTTTTTTTATAAAAAATAGAGTTTTTTTACTAAGTTGCAAAATGATTTTTTATCAACTTTTAACAGAAATAAATATACGCAACAGTGGTAAATATACTTATTTCTTTATGGGTTTGCGTTTTATTATGTGAGAGCTTCGCTGGCCCGAGGTATGGCTGTGCCGATTAGGTGACTCGGTGTAGCGCGAGTCTCATGGTGCATGACGGGGTGTGGTGTAGTGAGCATATGACGTGTGGTGGCACAGACCAGCGTGTGTGGCGTCCGGACATGGGTAGCACGGTGGGTCGCTAGGTGTGGCACGTAGCGAGGCGTGCACGCTGACACACCCCGCCTCAGACAACCCCTGGACGTGTGCGAGCCCGATGGATATCATTTGTTTCTTTGATTTCAGAGTTTTATAAAATACAGCGGAAGTCTTTTAAAAAAGGATCGCTTCATCATTTGTCTCAACCTCAAGGGTTGTATTTGTAAATATCAAAACTCAATTGGAAAACAAAAGCATTGTATTTACTTTATAAACATAGGGTTTCAATACCCTTCTCATTTGATTACAAAACAAAGTTTGAAATCAAATACATGATAAGCCACTGAAAATACTCCAACACAGGGTTGATCAGTTCCGTGGTCCTATCTCCTTTCTTTAGGATTTCCCTTTACACGAGGCCTGATAATCCTACGTGCATTCCATCCTTTTATTTCCTGGATCAGACTTTATGTATGTCCATATTCCTTTCTCATCATGCTTTATTCATTACCTGGAAAACGTTTTGTAAATAAAACGTCAGCGTGAACGCTGGTGAATACAATATCTTGACATAAAATCATTTGACACAAACAAGTATTAATTTCATAATCACAACTTCATGTTCAGCCTACACACTCAGCAGGCCCGTCCTGTTCAATCGCACCACAGTATACACTCGCATGATAGCTTATAACAGTGGACAGGTGTACGCCTCTGGATTTGTTATAAGATAAGCACCAGCCGCAGTCCAGGAATTTCACCCATAACCCGTGTATCGCTTGCAAGTTTGCCTGAATGCTTGTTCGTAGAAGAACGTTGAGCATTACTTCGTTAACCTTTATTTGGCCATTTCGTAAATAAAATGTTTGATACAAGTTTTAAAAGAGATAAAGTATTCACCTTTTGTTGGGAATGAGCCTCTAAAATCCAAAGCTTAATGTCTAACTTCTTAACTTGGTTTCTCTAGCGTTCCGACCTTTCTACGAGTGTTTCTTGCTTAACCAGGTACTACGAAGAGCGGGAATCGAACCGGGATCGTCGGGAGTGAACTAGGGTTCACCTGGAACAAGTTTTGGTAGTTGGAATTGGTTTGGGATAAGGAAAACAGGCTGAGCTCGTCCAACTATTTATAGGCTTCCATTCAGGTCCATGTCGGACCGATATGGCTGGGGATGTTGGTCCGACATCCAGATATACACACGTCAGCCCTAGATGTCCACATCTGATTGGACCGAACATATTTGGCGGCAATATTAGACCGATATGTGGACCATGTAGGTCCGATATCCAGACCCGTGTCCCATCATTAGGGATGAGTCACTGGACACGTGTCAGCACCATATTTTGCGGCTGAGAGGAGGTTGTCGGATCGTTATGGATCGATGTCGGTCCGATAACCGACTTAGCTTTCTATGGCGGACCGATATAGGAATGGACGTCGGTCCGATATCTAACCTTAATTCACTTCGGACCGATATAAACTTAGATGTCGGTCCGCTATTGGACCGACCTTAGCTTCAGTCTGATATCATAACTTAGTTTTACTTCGGGCCGATATAGTAATCAATGTCGGTCTGATATCAACTTAATTTCTTAAGTTTCTTTTATTTTCAACCCAAGACTTTGGTGTATTTACACTTATAGTACCTAGGGTTTACCTCTTGTCAAATATTGGACATTTTTGTGACAGGTGTTACACACGCGTTGTGGCGCGAACCAACGAGGTCGCGCGAGTCAAAGCGCACAACGGATACAATCACATGTTCTGCATGGCACATGATAGGTATGGACACACGGATCGGAGCGCGATCGGTGGGCGTATGAGCGTCTGACTCACATGCGACAAGTGAACACTCGTACACCATTTCCAACTCGCGCGGACATTCCCATTAGTGCTGGTAATTTTAGACACGTACATGAATACACGACACAAACCTACACGATCTTAACAGGTATCGTGTATGGCCTTATCGTGTTTCGTGTCCTAAACAGTTTGACACGAATCTACCTGTTAATTTTCGTGTCTAAACAGGTAAAATACCTGTTTATCTGTTAAGTACCTATTAACTACCTGTTAAATAAAAAATGATATTATATGTAGGTTCTTACCTGTTTCACTAAATAGGTTCTTAAACATGTCTACCTGTTAGTACCTGTCTAAATAGGTAAAATACTTGTTTCCCTAAACAGGTTCTTAAACATGTGTTTCTAAACAGGTCTTATCGTGTTAAGCAAGTATAAACAGGCTCGTGTTTGGGAAAAAAAGTACACGATAAGTTATCATGTCGTGTTCGTGTATACATATTTCGTGTTCGTGTCTTATCGTGTACGTGTATACACGATATGCCAGCTCTAATTCCCATAGGTGCTCTCCCATTCGCGCAGTAGTTAAAACTGCACCACCGTTCCCCATTTAGCAATAGTTGTAACAAAGTATGTAAAACCAACTAAAATGCATTGAAGACGTTCAATGCAATTTATTTTCGTTTTAATTTTGATAGAGCCAGGGATGAGCATTTGGTACCGAGTACCAGTACCGTACCGATAAATCCGGTACCCACTTTTCTAGAAATTCGGTATCGGTATTTTTGGTACCTGTATGATACCGATACCATTTAGAGATGAGTATTTTGTAACGAGTACTGGTACTATACCGACAAATACGGTACGGTATTCGATACATATTTTTCCATAAATTCGGTATTGTTATTTTTAATACCAGTATGGTACCAATCTCATCCCTAGATACGAAGGGTCCCTTAGTAGTTGATAACACCATAATACACAACAACACATACAACAAAGATTTCTAGCGAATCTATTATCATTCAATGCAATTTATTTTCGTTGTAACAAAGTATTTAAAACCAACTAAAATGCATTGAAGACGTTCAATGCAATTTATTTTCGTTTTAATTTTGATAGAGCTAGGGATGAGCATTTGGTACCGAGTATCGGTATCGTACCGATAAATTCGGTACGGTATTCGGTACCACTTTTCTAGAAATTCGGTATCGGTATTTTCGGTACCTGTATGATACCGATACCATTTAGAGATGAGTATTTTGTAACGAGTACCGGTACCGTACCGACGGATACTGTACGGTATTCGATACATTTTTCCATAAATTCGGTATTGTTATTTTCAGTATCGTTATGGTACTAATCTCATCCCTAGATACTAAGGGTCCCTTAGTAGTTGATAACACCATAATACACAACACATACAACAAAGATATCTAGCGAATCTATTATCATTCTTTTCTACCTGTCAAGGTATTGTTTCGAGTGCTTGTATTATGTTATCCCTGACAGTACTAACTGTTTCGGCTGTTGTACTTTGGGAAACAAACGAGTTACGTTAGAAGACTCGAAATTTGTTTTATGAGACTTTATCGAATACGTACCCTCAGCCACAATATTTTGATTCATTATCCTCAGCCACAACATTTTGGTTCATTTCCTTTCTTATGCTTTTATTTTTTTTTAATTGTAAAAAATACTATAATTTACTACTTTCCTTTCAATTAAGTATTGTAACTTGTATTTATAGAGTGTGTTTATTTTATTTTGCAACCAATTCTTATGATGTATTGAACAACATAATATTAAATAAATAATCCTTACTATTCAATCAACCAAAGCAATTTTGTTGCTTAACACTAATTAAAGTTAAAAAAATCTATACGTACTAATAAATAAAGTTTTGATGTACCACATGTCATTGTCATGTTCATCCTTAATATTTTTTTTTTGTCTCTCTCCTATTTAATAACACGAGTTTCTATAAAAAAAGTTATAATTTTTGTTTCACACATCTCTCATGTGTTAAATAATAATTATTTTTATAACTATTTTTATAAAACATTTTTTAATTAAAAAATAGCTTTGTTCATAAAACATTTTTATATTTTGAACATTTCTTTTCATTTTTTTTATAAAACACTTTTAAAAGACAACTATACAACGTTTCTAAAATTTGTATTAAAAAATTATGTGATATGTCAAAAATATATAATATTAGATATTTATTACTAATTATATATAACACTGCATTTATTCACCATTATAATATACATGGTTTCTAACATATATTATAATAAATGAAATAACTATACTTGTTATGTGATGACTTATGATGAAATCTAGATTTTTGTTTTTCGCTTTTCTCTCCTATTAAATAATGATGGTGTTAAATAATTAAATATCTAACATATATTCTAATATTTTATTAAAAATTACTAAATCATAAGAAAATATCACCTATTTCTTATTTCACGGATGACTAATAACACCAAACATACAAATATTCAAAGAAAATACTATTTTATAACAAGTTGTATTTATTCAATCAATGTAAAACATGGGCTTTAACCTAGTTAATAATAAGCCGGTCAATAGTCACTCCAAAAGTCACGCGGGAATAAAATTTGTAGAAAACTAGTATTAGTACTCGCGCTTCGCGGCGGGAAGTTCATTATTTCGATATCTATAGTTCATTATTTCGATATCTATAATTATAATTTTTTTGCTTGATATTTTTTGTTTACTTCTTTTAGTTTCTTATCACACTTCAAACACTTTACACAAATCCAAAGTCGTTTTAAGGAATCTTAGCTACTTAAATGTATGTATCTTAATATCAAATCATCTCTCTTCCGAAAGGGAAAAAAAACGTACTCAAACATGTTTTTGTCAATACAATTTTTTTACATAGAAATCAGCTCATTCTCACAAAACATACCGGGTTCAAATCATTTAGAACAAAATCAATCAGATTAGCTAGTTATTCATACTTGTTTATAGTTCATATGGACATAATTAATCGAAGGCTCAAAAATGTTAGCTTATTGTGGCTGCAAATAATATGATTGACACGCCAAAACAACGAAGCTAGCAGTTTTTTGGTATCATCACAGCCTTCCCAATATTATGAGATCAAAGTGACTGAAGCACCACAAACAAAGTTCAAGTTGTTGGTACCCAAGAGTCTTGGGCTTTACATCTAGCACCATCGAACAAACAATTGAATGAAGGCAAATACCATAAAAACATAAGAAAAACCTTATACTCTTGGGTTTGCCCTCATCATCATAGACCTAACCAAAGTATCAAAGGCCTAAAAAAAGTAAGTTGTTTACACTCATCAACATCATATTACAAGCATCATCATCGAGCCAACTATTAGGATTTACATCCATCACCATCGAACAAACCATTAAAGTTGGATAGTAAATTCAAACACGTCTCAGATGAGTGTAGCCTCATCATCATCGACGCAAGCATAGAAACAAAAGAAAAACCTTACAAGGTGCGATTATTAACCAACACAGTCTCCAAGACCCCAAAAAAATTAGAGATTACACTCATCTGCATCAAACTACATGTCCAATCACCTATCAGATGAGCCTAGACTCATCATCATCGAGCCAACATGGAAACCGAAAACATAGACAGAAAATCAAACACAGGAGAACCAACGAATTCAGCAACCGATCTGCAGTAGCTGTCACACCCCCAAATTCCACTAACGGAGTTCTACCGTTCGGGAGGTGACAAACCAGGATCTCAGTCATTAGTTACATTGAATGACTCTACATGGGACTCAAATGAAAATATCATATCAATCAGAGTTAATGCGAAAACGTAAAGAAACTAAATGCGCAAAACACACGCGCTCAAAAGATCCAAAAGTCCAAACCACACACAATTCAAAATAGTCCAAACAGTTTGATAAAACATATATCAAAAGAAAAATCTCATGCATGTCCTATGTGTGCACCTGTGCCTTATCTTAGCGACCTGAGAAAACATATAAGAAAATATGTCAACACGAGGTTGGTGAGTTCACAGGTTTCAATATAAATAAACGTTTACCGGATTTATTGTACAATCAACATATGTATATCAACGGGTAGCTAACCCATAATCATGTTTGCTATTACGCTCGCAACCGTAAACTGACTGTTTGTATTGCCTCCCACCAGGTCTATCAACCATGGTGCACGTTTAGGTCAATATTGCACTCGTTCGATATCCAATCGAGTTAGCGCGACTAACGCGGGTGAGGTTTGTCAAACCCAGTAGTACTACCCAACATACCTTGCTATATTCATATTTAAACGGTTCGATGTGAGGACTTTCATGATAGAGTGTACGCATAGTCATAACAAGTGATATAATATGAAGTACAAAAATCAAAAAGAGTTTGCATCATGTTTTCTCCCCCCAGTTTAAAACAGTAAAAAGGGCCGTGAAAACTCACCTGAGTTTGAGTAGTGGATTGGATCACACAAGAGAAAGGTTGGAACCACAAGTGGAAGCCACAGATGACTTACGTAAGCCCTAGAATTATAAACACATAAATTAGGGACAAGTTGGGATTTGTGACGACGACACGAAAATTTAGAACGTCTTAACACATTCTAAGGATTTAATAGTAGATGAACGTGTCTACGGGAATATAGATTCTTAATATAATAATTAAGGGTAAATGCGTTACGAGTCGAACGTTAATAACGAATAATAAATAAATAAATAAATTCGTACGTTCGAGTCGTTTACAAAAGTTAGGAAAATAATATAACTTAATATATTATTTTTAAGTTCGCATGATTAATAAATAATCATTTTAATGATAGAGATTGGCACCCCGTGCCGAGATACTACTTCTTTCAAGTAAATACGAGTAAACTTATCCATTTTGTCGGTTTCCTTGATTGCTAAGAAGTGAGCGGACTTTGTTAAACGATCGACTATTACCCAAATGGTATCACATCCAGTAGGAGTTCGTGGCAATTTTGTGATAAAGTCCATGGATATCTGCTCTCATTTCCACATGCGAATCTCTGGTTACTGGAGAAGACCAGAAGGCTATTGATATTCAACTTTGACCTTCGCGCAAGTCAGGCACTTGCTCACATAGGTGGCTATATCAGCCTTCATCTTTGGCCACAAATACAACACCTTTAGGTCATGATACATCTTGTTGGAACCTGGATGAATAGAGTAACGAGATTTATGAGCCTCATCCATGACTAGTTCCCTTAAGTTTCCGAATATACTAGAACCCATATTCGCTCGGCGAAGTAGCGAATACCGTTAGATTTGACCTCGAGTTGTGCTTCCATACCACGTGTGGCTTCCAGCGGTAGGTTTTCCTCTTTCAGCGCTTCAAGTTGAGCACTACGGATTTTGTCAGGTAATCTGGGGTGAATAGTAAGCTGTAATGCTCGAACTCGTTTGGGCTTGGTTTCCTTTCGACTTAGGGCATCAGCTACAACGTTAGCTTTACCCGGATGATACCGGATCGCACAGTCATAATCATTCAAGAGCTCGACCCAATGACGCTGTCTCATGTTCAGCTCTTTTTGCTCGAAGATATGCTGAAGACTCTTGTGATCGGTGTAGATAGTTCACTTGGTACCGTACAAGTAGTGTCTCCATATCTTAAGTGCGAAAACTACGTCTCCCAACTCTAGATCATGAGTGGTGTAGTTTTTCTCGTGAATCTTTAGCTGACATGAAGCATATGCGATCACCTTTTCTCGTTGCATTAATACACAACCCAAACCCTGAATAGATGCGTCACAATACACCACGAAATCATCCGTCCCCTCCGAAAGAGCTAGAATAGGTGCACTGCAAAGTTTCTGTTTAAGATGTTGGAATGCTGACTCTTGGTTATCGCCCCAGCTATAGGCTTTACCCTTTTGAGTTAAGGCAGTGAGAGGTTGTGCAATTTTTGAAAATCCCTCTATGAATCGACGGTAATAACCAGCCAATCCCAGAAATTTTCGCACCTCAGTCGGGGTCATCGGTGCTGCCCAATTCTTGATGGCTTCTATCTTTGATGGATCGACATGTATTCCTTTCTCGTTAACCACATGTCCTAAGAATTGAACTTCCCGGATCCAGAATTCACACTTGGAAAACTTAGCATACAGTTGCTCCTGCTTAAGTAATTCGAAAATAAGGCGTAGATGTTCCTCATTGTTCTTGGAATAAATGAGAATGTCATCGATGAAAACAATGACAAATTGATCAAGGTATGACTAACACACATGGTTCATGAGGTCCATGAACACCGCAGGTGCGTTGGTTAATCCGAAAGGCATGGCCATAAACTCGTAGTGGCTGTACCTTGTCCTGAAAGCAGTCATAGAGATATCTTCATCTCGGACTCTCAATTGATGGTAACTGGACCTAAGATCTATCTTGGAATAGAAACTTGATCCTTGGAGTTGATCAAAGAGATCATCTATATGAGGCAAAGGATAACGATTCTTGATTGTGACTTTATTTAGCTCATGGTAGTCGATACACATACAAAAAGTTTCGTCCTTCTTCTTGACAAACAGGACAGGAGCTCCCCATGGCGATGAGCTAGGTCGGATGAAACCTTTATCCAGCAATTCATGTAACTAAGTAGATAGCTCTTACAATTCACTAGGTGCCAGTCTGTAAGGTGCCCGAGCAATCGGTGCCGCTCCGGGTGCTAGATCGATTTGAAATTCAACTTGACGGTGAGGTGGCAGACCAGGAAAATCCTTGGGAAATACTTCAAGAAATTCACGAACGATGGGAATATCATCAATCTTCTTCTCTTCTGATAGCTGCTCAGCAACGAGGGCCAAAATAGCAGTATGCTCTTTTCGAAGGCATTTCTGTGCTTTCATAAAGGATATGATGCCCATGACTGCACCAACCTTTTCGCCCTGAACGGAAAGGGTTTCTCGACTCGGGAGAGGAATGCGAACAATTTTCTCATGACAGATGATTTCGGCTTGATTTTTAGATAACCAATCCATGCCGACAATTACATCAAAACTACCAAGCGTGACCGGCATAAGGTTGATATCAAGTTTATGACTAGCTAGTTCAAGCTTACAACCCTTAAGAATGTGAGTTGCTTCAATTATTTGGCCATCAGCTATCTCTATTATGTACTTAGCTTCTAACTGAGTTGGAGTTCCTTTTATCATATCACTAAGTTTCTTGGATATAAAACTCCTATCAGCACCAGTGTCAAAAAGGACAGAAGAAAAGTAATTATTTAAGAGAAACTTACCAGTGACCACATTATGATCATAACGAGCTTCTCCAGATCCTAGCACGAAGGATCGTCCCGTCGCACCATTCCCTCCGTTATTGCCGTTACTGCCACCATTGTTGTTATTCTGATTAGGGTTGTGGTTTCCATTACCTCCCTTCTTTAACTGAGGACAATTCTTCCAAAAATGTACCTATTTCCCACACTTGAAACAACCATTTGTAGACCCAGGCTGTTGAAAAGGCTGCTTGGCTTGCAACTCACCCCTACAATCTTTGGCAGCATGACCTATTTTGCCACACCGCTGACAACGGTTGCAAACCCCGAAGTGGTGAAAGTTTCACTTGTTACACTTAGGAGATTTTCCCGCATAACCACCTTGATTTTGACCTGAAGAGGTCTCCTGGTTAAAGTTCTTAGTAGGCTCAAACCTACGCTGCTGTTGCTGTTGCTAAGGTTGGTTGGGCTGGGGTCCTTTGGAGTTAGGGTGAGTGTTGGAGTGGTGCTCAAACTTGCGTTTATGATTGTCGGTGGGTTTAGAGATCGAACCCCTCGGAGGTAAAGTCCCTTGAGTCACCACCTGATCGGTTAGCTTGTGGGCTAGTCTGATTGTCTGCTGGATGGTAGTAGGGTTGGATGAAGTAACCATACTTTTAATTTGAGGCACTAGACCTCCAATGTACAGTTATATCCTCTTGTAGTCCGGAGTTACCATATGTGGGCACATGGTAGCGAGCTCATGGGAGCGAGTGGTATACAGCTCGATTTCAGAACCTTCTATTTTCAGGTTCCTGAACTCTCCTTCCAATTTCTGAATTTCATCGCTAGGACAGTACTCCTCCTTCATCATCATCCTAAACTCCTCCCATGGGAGTCCATTTGCCATGACCAGACCCAACATTTGGACCTGAGCGTTTCACCACGTGAGAGTCGGGCCCTCCAAAGTTCCAGCGGCGAACTTGACCTGATTGGCCACCGGGCAGTTGCACATGGCAATCACCGATTCTACTTTTTTGAACCACCGGAGTAGTCCGACAGCTCCTTCGGCTCCACTAAAAGTGTGGGGCTTACAGTCCATAAATGTTTTGAAGGTGCAGGCTCGTTGCTGATTCTGTTGACCTGGATTTAGAAGCATAATATAAGGTTGGGATTATAGAGCTTAGGAAAGGCGCTTTGAGAGATGAATTGACCTCATTAGTCAATAGCTAAAACATTTACGTGCAGCATTCTGTGCTGCTAGAGCCTCAGCCACACTATCGTTGATTAGCGCCGCCAGCTCCGCTGCTGTCATGTTGATGATACCTCGGCCACCAGCACGACCTCCAAGTCTTCTTCCCGACATGATTCTTCACATTCACAAATACAAAACAATGAGAAATATGTCGCATATTAAACACTATTTATGTATAAGTAAGGAAATACAACATCTAATATTTTGAAAATTAAATAAATTGTAAGGCTACAAAATAAATAACTAAAACATTAAACTTCTCACGCTTTTATTGAATGGGAACAACCTTACCCATCTAGGTTTGAAAAGAGAAATAACATAAACGAAGCATGAATGAAAAGAAAAAATAGAATAGAACGATCATCAAGCATCCTCATCATCGGAGGAAACGTATGATTGCGCATCGTCGATCTCCAACGGTTCCTCCTCGGGTGGCTCCTCCTCTAAGGGCTCATCCTCGAAGGGCTCCTCCTCGAAAGGCTCCTCCTCGTCTTCCGAAAGAAGAATGTCCTCCGGAAATAGGGCTGCTTGCAGTTGGGCTTCTAAGTGGGTCACTCTCTCCTGAAGTACTTCAGCAGCATGGTCTGCTACTTGTAGTTGGGCTTCCAGATTAGCCACTCTCTCCAGAATCCCTCCTACCTCATGGTCCGAGGTGTCCACCCTCGTCTCCAAATGTGTAACCCGATCCACCAAAACGTTATAGACTTGATCCGTTACTGCTAGCTCAGCAGTCAAAAGCTCTATCCCTACCTTATTCTCCTCTATTTGTGACTCTCGCTGCAGAATGTCAGGTATCTCATCAGTAGCATCTTTCATAATGCTCAAATCCCTAGACATGTAAAATACAAAAGCAACAAAAGCTTGCTCCAAAGTGCAGGGCAAGCTAGGTAAAGTAGATGATGAGGAAGTGGAACCAAAGTAGGGCGATGGAACATTTCCCATCTCGATTCACCTTTGGATCATTTGCGGGTATGCATTCCAATTGCGAGCAGGATTCGTTGTTTGCGCGCTACTCGGTTCATCCTGATCCACCGAATTGTCACTTGAATTAGTCTGACGCCTTTTGGGCTCCGGGGATGATAAGATAGGTGCCTTAGGTGATGGTGGTGTTGACGTCATTATCCTTAAGTATAACATATAAGTGCCAAACATCCAAATGTTTATGACATGTAACTAATGTGTGGGGTTATAGTCTAGTATGCAATCCTAGTTCTCTATAACCTGGCTCTGATACCAATCTGTCACACCCCCAAATTCCACTAACGGAGTTTTACCGTTCGGGAGGTGACACACCAGGATCTCAGTCATTAGTTACATTGAACGACTCTACATGGGACTCAAATGAAAATATCATATCAATCAGAGTTAATGCGGAAACGTAAAGAAAGTAAATGCGCAAAACACACGCGCTCAAAAAGTCCAAACCAAACACAATTCAAAATAGTCCAAACAGTTTAATAAAACATATATCAAAAGAAAAATCCCATGCATGTCCTATGTGTGCACCTATGCCTTATCTTAGCGACCTGAGAAAACATGTAAGAAAAGATGTCAACACGAGGTTGGTGAGTTCACAGGTTTCAATATAAATAAACGTTTACCGGATTTATTGTACAATCAACATATGTATATCAACGGGTAGCTAACCCATAATCATGTTTGCTATTACGCTCGCAACTGTAAACTGACTGTTTGTATTGCCTCCCACCAGGTCTATCAACCATGGTGCACGTTTAGGTCAATATTGCACCCGTTCGATATCCAATCGAGTTAGCGCGACTAACGCGGGTGAGGTTTGTCAAACCCAGTAGTACTACCCATCATACCTCGCTATATTCATATTTAAACGATTCTATGTGAGGACTTTCATGATAGAGTGTACGCATAGTCATAACAAGAGATATAATATGAAGTACAAAAATCAAAAAGAGTTTGCATCATGTTTTCTCCCCTAGTTTAAAACAGTAAAAGGGGCCGTGAAAACTCACATGAGTTTGAGTAGTGGATTGGATCACACAAGAGAAAGGTTGAAACCACAAGTGTAAGACACAGATGACTTACGTAAGCCCTAGAATTATAAACACATAAATTAGGGACAAGTTGGGATTTGTGACGACGACACAGAAAGTTAGAACGTCTTAACGCATTCTAAGGATTTAATAGTAGATGAACGTCTCTACGGGAATATAAATTCTTAATATAATAATTAAGGGTAAATGCGTTACGAGTTGAATGTTAATAACGAATAATAAATAAATAAATAGATTCGTACGTTCGAGTCTTTTACAAAAGTTAGGAAAATAATATAACTTAATATATTATTTTTAAGTTCGCATGATTAATAAATAATCATTTGACAAAAATAATAAATATATTATTTTTATTCAAGATAATAAACGCGAGTAAATAATATAACTAATTATATTATTAATTAGTTTCAAACGTTGCACAGGGTTATAAAACAATACGAAATAATATAAAAATATATATTATTTAATAACATGAGTCATGGGTTGAAAATAATATACATATTATTTTATACGAAGTTACGGTTTGAAAATAATATAAATATATTATTTTTAACAGTGGGAATAATAATGAAAATAGGTTATAAAACCAAACCCGAGTCTACGGGGGTTTACGGGACTAAAACACATTAATATATTAATATAATTATATAGCAATTGATTTTATAATTTAAATATCCTTAAAATATACATTTAAAAAGAAAACAGGGGAGGGGGGTTCGAACCCGGGTCTCCTCCCCAACAGTCAACAGCTTTAACCAACTGATCTGGGTAGTGATTCGCATCAGGATTCGAATCCTAATGGTTTCAATCATTCAATCAAGTGAGTCCCCCTCCTTATCGAAACCAAACTCGAATCCAACCCCAATTTCAATCGATTTCGACCCTGACTTGATTCAAATGCTTAGGGATTTTGTTAATCGAGTATTTGCGAAAATGTGAGTGTAAATAATTTCAAAAACATCAAGTTTAAATCCGTTTAACTCTTGATTTAGGAACCGAAAACCCTAGATTAAGAACACCAAATCAAATTGATAAAATCTGATGTTAATAGACAATGGAATCATGGGGCTTTCGCTAAACAGAAGATTCCGAAACTGACCCAGAGGTTTAATTTGATTGAGATCGTGTTTAAGATCAAAAGCCCCAAATTGGTTTATGAACAAACCCTAGGTTAATGATCTTGAACAATTCGATGATAATTGGTAGAATAAACATAGGGCTTTCATTAAATAGAGGTTTGCGAATCTAATGATACAATTTAATTTGATTATGATCAAGTCAAGAACAGGGATTGACTAAACCATAAACGCATGAACCCTAGATTCAAGTTCATCCTTAATTCGCTGTTATAAGCCCTAATTATCATAAGGGCTTTCAATCTAGGAATGAAAATGAAGCTATAGGAGGGTTTAATTACCAGAAACGGATTCAAATTAAGGGTGCTCGAACAAATCTCCCGTCCGACCACGCGTTCTTGCTCTCCCGTGTCTCCTGCTGTGACTCCGGGCGAATTGATGTGTGCAACAGGTTCGCAAGGATTCGTTTAGTGTGTGTAGAGGTTCAATTCGTGAAAGAAATACAAGAATTTGTCGAATTTGATGATAATCGATAAAGAGGTTGACGGTTACGGTTTTAATATCCATAATTGGGTTTAATTCAAACGTGATGTCGATGATTAAGGACTTGATGATGTCGAAACTGATAGTAATGATGGAATCCGTTACAGAATCGGACGAATTTCAGTTATGGGATTCATATTTGATCTCAAAGTTGCGAGTTTGACTTTCTAGAAGTCAATGGGAACTAAACCCTTAGATTTTGACTTTCAATAGTTAACAGATTGAGTTTAGGGACTTGGCAGGATAAGTCCCTGAAGTTTGAGATCAGGAAATGATAGAATTGGTCCTTGGGGTTTAATATCCAGTTAACTGGGTTAGGACTTAACATGATATTAACGGAATTGTTAACGAGGTTAATTTGAAAAGTCGAATTGTCACATCATCCTCTAATTGAAAGAATTTTCGTCCCGAAAATTAAAGTAAAAAGAAAAATTTTCTGAGGTGTCACAGTAGCTATCCACCGCCCATGTTAAGTACGCCGACCACCACCACCTCCTCCGCCACACCCTCTCTCGTCATCGCTCTCTCTGTCTCTCCCTCTCCCTCTCTCTCTGTTGCTCTGTCTCTCTCCTAACGCTTAAAATGAAAAAAAAAACACTTTGAAGGAGCTTATGGGAAAGTGAGGAGGTTGAAGGAACTTATCAAAAAAGTGGGGACGTCATAGAATAGGTAACGTGGCAAGAGCTCCAACAAGTGGAGGCCCAAATGACACCAACAATGAGGACACATCACTTAGGAGAACCAAGCTTAAATCAGTTGTACTCAATGAAAATAAATTTGTAAATCATGTTAACGAATTTCTCAATTGTATGTTCTTAAATTTAACTTCAAAAGAAACACAAATGATTGAACATCGGGTGTTTTATGTAAAAAATAAAGTTTGGTCACTTAAAAACAAAATTCGAGTAAAAGCAAAAAGTTCAATAATAAATAAATTTATTTAGCAATTAAAATTATTCTTTGAATTATTTTTCATAAAAATACGCCATAAATAATAACGTCAATTGTCCACATGTTGTGCGGACCACGTCTGCCCCAGATCTGGGGGTACATTTCCAATATTATTAAATACTATTTTTCGCCGCTCCATCATTTGTTTTTTTCATAAGAAAAAAAATACTTTTATATATTTTTTTAAAGTTTTCTAATTTAAAAAAAGGTTTCAAATTCGCTCAGACAAATTATCCTCTTTATCGAAAGATCTTAAATATTGAATAGTAACTTTTATTTTTGTAATTTTTATTGTCACTTATACTATATATAATATACGTTTTTAACCTGTTTCCTGTTTTATTTTCTAGTGAGTTCGTTTTTCTGTAATAGCTTTTATTTTTTTAACTTTTTTAAAAACGGATTGTGCGGTTGTCTTTAATTTTTTTTGTCAATGTTCCGATATAATTATCCTCTTTATTAAAAGACCTTAGATATTGAATAGTAACTTTCTTTTTTTTTAATTTTTATTTTGCCCACTATACTATATATAATATACGTTTTAACCTGTTTCCCGTGTCATTTTCTAATGAGTTTGTTTTTCTGTAATAATTAACTTTTTTTAAAACGGATTGATGCCTTTAATTTTTTTTGTCAATGTTCCGACATAACTTTTTTTGAAAACGGAGTTACCATTGAGGTATTGTTAGTAATCAAACAAAGTATGAGCGAATAACATCATTATCGGTATTGGTATTATGATGTTTAATGCTTTCGACAAACAAAAAATTACATCATTGTTGGTATTGGTATTTTCGGAACGAGTATCGGTGTGCGCTTCTACGGTTTTGACGGTCTGTGTTACGCGGGGAAAAAACGACCAAGCTCCCGCCACGAAACGCGGAGGTAAAAAAACTAGTCGTTAGTTTAATTATATTTCAACAAATACCTATTACGTTATCATAAAGAGATTTATAAAAATAAAATACCAACTTGCATAAATCCTTATGTTTTTAAGTTCAAATGAACATTGGAGTTGAGAATGATCAAATTTTAAGTAAATAAATACTTATACGTCAATGAGTTAGTGGTGGAGTGGTAAGGGAAATACCTGGTGTTTCTAGTGACCCAGGTTTAATACTTGTCTTCCACATTAGTCCTGCGGCATGCAAATGGGTCCTAGCTTAGGCTGATGCACATGGGTTTTACCCACGCCGATCCAGGGTTCGAGCCTCGGTTCTCCCTCAAGCCCGGAAGATGCTGTATTGGGTGAGATTTTTCCTTGGATACTCTTCAACTCTGACGCCAAGTGGGCCCGGTTAAAACAACATATTGGTCGGAGTTGAACGAGTCTCTCCCATGTGACGGGGGGTACGACGTCACCCCCGTTCAAAAATTATAAATACTTATACATATAAATGAGATAAGTAATACGGTTTAATGGATGCCTCTCTTTTCTCAATACATACATTATCATTTATGCATATTGTATAAATGTTTATACTACTTTTGTATTTTTTTATTTTTAATTATTTCTTTAGTTTATTCTTTTACTAGGTTAGAATCCAGTGTATTACACGGGTTAAATAAATATAATGTTATATAATTAGTAATAAAAATTATGTTTTTAAAAACTTGTGTATTAATGTAGTCTCTTAACATATACACTCGTCAAAATATGTATACTTTAACGTTACAGTTTTAAATTATATTAAGTTAATTTTTAAAATATTTTTTTAACTTGGTATTAATTTTTTTTATGTAATTGATAATGGTAATCGATATTAAATTTATTTGTTTAATGATATAATAATAATCCATAATTAAATAAAAAATATCCATAATTAAATTGCTATTAAATATTTAAAAAATATATTTCTTTTAATATAGTATTTAATAGGAGAGATACGGGAAAATCATTATAAGAATGTATCATAAGGTGACACGTGTCCCGTAATTTTACTCTTTTATTAAGTAGTATAGATTATCCATGACTAGATTCTAGTCCTGCATCTTTCAGCGAGATAGGGTGTAGATAGGTGGAATGGAAATTCCACTCCAATCCCTTTAATAGATCCCCGGAGGAGACGGGTGCAAATGGAATTTCAATCAAAGGCGCTATGACCACTGAGCATGCTAACTAACAAGGCAAACTCAGAAAATCGTCTCCTGTCCCAGGTCACTGAAAGGGAGATACTCGCAGCCGAGTTCTCGTCCCACTCCCGTTGCCAACTTCGTGATAGAACGAGTATAAATGTTTATACTACTTTTGTTTTTTTTTATTTTAATTATTTTATTAGTTTATTCTTTTACTATCCATGACTAGATTCTAGTATTGTTTATATGATTTGGTTATTCTCAAGTTTATCTCTAATGTTCATGATTTGGTTACACTTTTCATCCTCTCATTGCTTCACTTTAAAATCAGGGTGTGAGTTTCTGACATGACATAAACCTAACACGAAATTCGTGAGTTTGGGCTTAGTATAAACAGTTTCAGGTTGAACCTATGACATGTTTAGGTAAATGGGTCGTTTTCAGATCAACCTCCCAAGTTGGTTGGCCCGTTTGTTTTGTTAAATATGTTTTGTGACTTAAATCAGCCCGGATTTGTATTTTATGCCAAAATTGAAAGTACAAGTGGAATCGACAAATCATTTTATAAATTAAATAATTGTTGTATATGCATTTGTATTTTTGTTTATAAATTTGTAACTTTTAAACATTTACATGCAAAAATAAAATAAAAAAAGGGTTAAACGGTTGTGTTCGTGTCAACCCGTGAATATTCATGTCGTGTTCGAGTTAAGAGTCCGACAAGATTTTCATGACCGTGTCAAATTTCCATGACCCACCGACACGACTCGTTTAGCCACCACATTTTTTTATAATATAACACTGTTCATTCCATCATTAATGTTGCTGCAAAGACTTTGTGGTTAATAAAAGACCTCACATTAGTGCTTGAGTGGGTTCTTTTGATTGTTGGTTGTTCCATGTAGTTAGTTACATGAATATTTAGACTCGTCACACGGAAGGCAATCAGTCATTTCTTTCTATCTTTTTGGTTACCGGTCTTTTTGTCTTTATAGAGATCGATTTCTAAGTCCCCTGACCACACTCCAACATAAGTACTAAATGCAAGTATTAACGTGTTTCATAGGAAAGAGATTTGTAACATAGGTTCGATTGGACTGCTCAATCATTAATGTTCATAGTAAACCAACAGAGCGTATCGCATCAAATACAACACTCTCAAACGCGTTTGCTAGTCTAAAGCATTGTCTACCTGTATGAACGGGAAGTGTTATATGTTCGTCAATATGTTGGGGCAGATGTTATCACATGGTCCGAGCACACAACTCCTTCAATGATGTGTTAGTGCATGTTGATACTCATGACGCCAGATCTTCGTCATAAGGACTCTAGTTGCATATAGGTTCAGACCTTAGGGTGGAGCGGGTGGAACCCCTTCAACCTACTAAACCTTTTTTAAACCATTATTTAAGTTTTACAATACAACTACATTTAATTGAAGTATATTAATAATGGTCATTTACATATATCCCCTTTTTAAGTTTATTTATTACATATTTATCCAACACCTAATTTTAATTACATATTTTCTCTTTCTAAAGCTTATATATTACATATTTTATCCAATTTATTTAAAATAACTTATTGAATTACTATTTTACCCTTAATGAACCAATTAAAGTACTATTTACATATATCCCCTTTCTAAATATATCAATTTACATATAAGGCTAAATAGGTAATTGTGTAAGCATTGGATAAATATGTAATTGATTTTTATGGTTAGGTATATATGTTATTAAGGAGGTTAAGAAGGGAAAATATGAAAAAAAAAACTCTATTAATAAAACGAGATTAAAAGATATTAAGCTCAAATATCTACATCATGTTAGTTGAACCACCTTCTATTTTAGCAACTCGCCGGTCGCGTTTATTTGCTTATTATATACGACTCTTGTGGAATCGGTCAATTATGCATTTCCCGTTCAAGAAGCCACCGACGAAACTTTCAGAAACTTCTCGATCTTTCCATCGGAATTACTTTCTCGATCTATAAATCCTCTCCATCTACACAATTCTACCACAATCAAACTCTTCCGAATCAACTCCGTTTCTATCAGACAATTCATCAAACACCTTGCAGATGGCCGACGAAAGTGCAGTTACTGTTTACGGCAACAATGCAATATCCGATCCGAACAAGAAGAACAAAAATGGCTTCTCAGTAAAGGTCGGTCTAGCTCAAATGCTCCGCGGCGGAGCAGTTGTTCAAGTCACAAACGTCGATCAAGCTAAGATCGCTGAGTCGGCCGGAGCTTGTTGCGTCATTGTGTCAGAGGCATCAGAATGCGGATCCGGAATCTCACGGATGGTAGATCCTGCTGTAATTAAAGAAATCCAACGGTCCGTCGGAGTTCCGGTGATGGCGAAAGCTCGCGTCGGACATTTCGTTGAAGCTCAGATACTCGAAGCCGTCGGTGTCGATTACATCGACGAGAACGAGATTATTGCGGTAGCTGACGAATCTCACTTCATCAACAAGCATAATTTTCAAGTTCCGTTTCTGTGCGGTTGCCGGAACTTAGGGGAGGGGTTACGGAGGGTGAGAGAAGGTGCGGCGATGATCAGAACTCAAGGAGATCAATCCGGAACCGGTAATATTGTTGATACCGTTAGAAACGTTAGGGAAGTGATGGGGAAAATTAGGGTTTTAACAAACATGGATGAAGATGAAGTGTTTACATTTGCGAAAGAGTTAGGTGCGCCTTATGATATTCTGGCGCAGACTAAGCAAATGGGGAGACTTCCGGTGGTGCATTTTGCTTCCGGTGGGATAGTGACACCTGCAGATGCAGCACTCATGATGCAGTTAGGATGCGATGGCGTTTTCGTCGGTTCTGAGGTTTTCGATTCTGCGGATCCGTACAGGAGTGTTAGGGCGATTGTGCAAGCGGTTCGAAACTACAATGATGCGCATATATTGGCAAAAGTTAGCTCTGGGTTGAATGATGCGGTCGCAAGCAGCTCTGAGGTGAATGATGCAATGACAAGGCTTAATATTGATGAGAACAATGGAGGTAGTTACTAAATCTTGGTATTTTAGATTTTGTATAATGAATCAATGAGACAATGATTGTGGTATGTTGTATGAAACTGATGGTGTTTTGATGATATAGTTTTGGTTTAAAGGGATGGAATAATGTGATCTCTAGTTGGAGACACTGAGTTGTACCCATCTTTTGTTGATGAAAATGGAAATTTGAATAATCTTTGATGCTTTTTTTAAAAAAAAATTCTTTACACCATAGTGGTAAAAGGCTCGAGGCGCAAAGGGTGTGAATGTGTCTGTTTAGACATGTTCCAGGCGATTTTTAGATGTTTCAGAAATTTGGCCGTAATCCTTGGTTGAGCGCCTTGATGGACGCAAGGCGGTATGGTTTCGCCTTGGCTCGTTTTAGCGCTTAGGCGTGTGCCTTGTGGGCCTTTGACTACTATGCTTTACACAATGATCACCATAAACTAGTATGCATTTATGTGTCTTGTGTTGCTTTAAAGGGGTGTTTGTTTGTGGTGCAAGAATGATGATATGTTTTTGATTGATCAATCAAGATAATCATATAGAATTTATGCTGATAATGGATTATTAAGACACATAAAAGTGACCACCTGATTCTTGAAGTTGGAATCATCTATAGAAACACACATCCAAACACCACCTTTAGTAGAATTCTTGCTGCACTATCATGATTTACTTTAGTTGGTTTGATGCCATTGCCATCTGATTTCAGTTCCCTTTGCTGCCTGGTTATCCTATGTACAGTTGTATAGATACAATTTTACTATATCCAAACATTAGAAGCTGATTGCTAAATAGTTAAAACGATATACAAACTAAGCGGTAAAACCAACCAACCATCATGGCATGGCTGATAGACCGAATAAGAGAAATCGAGCTACTTGTTGAGGGACGAAGGACAACAATGGCTATGAATAACTAAAGTGACCCTCATAGTTACATGTATAATCAATGTTGAACTAATGTGTGAAAATGAATTAGGAGTTCATTAGAAAGAGGGCGGAAACGACTTGGGAGACTGATAAGGAAATGCTCAAGTATTATCCTAATTTTTTTACGAAGCGGGTTTCACTGCCTGAACCAAACAGAATTTTCAGAAAAAAGAAACTAAGGACCGGACCGTGAATAGTTGGGCTGGTCTTGGGTTTGGTCGGGTTTCTTGGGTTGGGACTGGAATGGAATTGGGCTGCATCAATTGATGGGTCAACATCCTCGCGAACAGTAAGCAACCATACGGTGTTAATGCTAATAACAAAAATACCACCTCATTTTAACAGTAAGCAAGTATAATTGAGATTCTTGACATTCAGGAATATTTGACATACCTATAGTGGGCTGCTACTATTGATATGAAATATGGAGTATTGTTTTTCTTAAGAAACTCAACCACAAGTTTTTTTAGTTCTATTGTTAGAAATTGAGTTTTTTGTTTGGTGGATAACAAGATATGTTAACGAACCTCACAAACTAGCCTGATGATGATTAAAAACCTCGATTAACAACGTGGTGATGATTGAACCAGGATGACGATGACAATGATTAATAGCCTTGATGGAAGATGATGATTCACAGCCTCGATGGAACGACGAACTAGACTGATTGAAGTGAAATGTGGTAGATTGATAGAACAAAGATGAATTAAGAAGTTAACACCGATTCATTAATTAAACCAGGAAGAAGAGGATGGGAAATACAGAGAATTAAAATGGGAGACTAGAACAATTCACATACAAACTAATTCATGTCTTACAATCTCCTTCTACCCTTGCTTATACCATGCGTTTAACTTGTTGGGCCTTTACTAACTCTTGAATTGGGTTGCTTGGTTGGCCCGATATCAACTGGGGTTGGACCAATAGTGTTCATAACACTGATGATGATTAACAACCTCGATTGAGAACAATGATGATTGATCGCTTGCTAGTTTTTTCTGCAATTCTAGCAATGGCTAATGTTGTGTAGAGCTGAAAGTAACTAAACTGTTGTGAGTGGTTGTTGTGACGACTAGGATTTCTAGCAGTAATTATGGCGTAAGGCTAAAATTTTAGAGCAACTTGGTTTTGATACCAAATTAAACCATGAATAATATATCTCTATATACAGAGTTGGTAATTAATAAAATCATTTCGTAATTTCATTTTTGTACATTGTACAAGTGTGCATTTTCTCGGGAGTGTTCATATATGTATAAAAGCTTGAAGTCTCACACTCGATTTTATTTCACAATAAGGACGTTTACAACAAAGTGGCAGGTAAACGGGCAATAAACTGCTCAAAAGCCCCTTTTGGATAAACCGATGAAATCAAATTCAATTTCATGTCACACCAAACCGATGAAATCAAACTCAAGTTTGTCATGAGGTATGATAATGTAAAAGTGAAGTATATAGTTTTATAATTTTGTTAAGCGTTTAGGTAAAGGTTATAAATTTGATTAAAGATGCATGGTTTGCTGAAATTTTTTTATCATGAATGATTTCACGGTTCAGCCGGTTTTGACATAAATTTTAGGTACAACCATTAAATACGGTTTCGAGATATGATAATCCAAACTGGTTAGGTTGGTGGTTTAGCCGGACCGACTAGTTTTACAAGTTTGGTGTTTAACGCTTCGATTTGGTGATTTTGATTTTTGATTTTTTTAATCATTAATTTGTATTAAAAATTTTAAAATCATAAAGATGATTCATTATTAGAATACATATAAGTAACTACATATTATGAAAATAAAAGAATATATAAATAATAAAGAATCAACTTAAAGTGAGACTATGCGTATGGAGATCCGATCCTATTACAACCGGAAGTGAAGCTCCGTTCACACTACATCCGCTCTGGCTAGGAGCGGAACACATATTTTTACTCAAATTTCTTCCGTACGCGTAGTTTCATTTTGGGCTCTTAAAAATAGCACATTTCATCAAAAAGAAATCACCAAACTTTGGTCATTAGCACCATGTCCATAGGTACCAACTTTGGTCATCAGTAAGAACTTTGTTTCTTCCGTACGCGTAGTTTCATTTTGGGTTCTTAAAAATAGCACATCTCATCAAAAAGAAATCACCAACTTTGCTCATTAGGGACATAGGTACCAACTTTGGTCATCAGGAAGAACTTTGTTTATAGGTACCAAAAAATGGTATCAAGCAAGTGCTAGGTGCGTCATCAAAACGTCACATTACACCAATCGTCCACGTCACACACACATGTGCAAGTGCGAGTTATTGTGCTCCGTTCCCTGTTCTCACTTGTGTTTACCTAAAAGAAACAAATACATCAGAACATACTACGCAATATTTTGCAGTGATTTGAAACTCGAACCGGACCATGAACTGGAGAGTTGGCCAGTCCGGTTATGTGCGTTGAAACGGTCATGCAACGACCTGGTGGCCAGACTGGTTGACTATATATATATGATCTATTTTAAGTAGGGGTGTCAATCGTGTCGGATTGTCAGGTTGGGGGTGTTGAATTCTTCAACCCTAACCCAACCCATATATTTATAAGTGTCGTGTCGACCCACTTAAAATCGGGTCATATTTGGGTCATGTTTCAGGTTGACCCATTTTGTTTTCATTGATGAATATGAGTAATACACAGTGTTATAAAAATTGCTAGGCGCTAGTCGGGCGGTGGGGTAGGGCCTAGGCCTAGGCGGGATTAATCGGATTGAAATTTCTATATGTAATTTTAAGTTTTTTTTATATATACACACATTTTTATATGTAATTTTTATAAAAATGTTCATTTTTAAACCACACCAAAGGTTTTCGCCGAAATTTGGCATGATATTTCAGGTTTTCGCCGGAATGTTCGCCGGAATCTTCCCGCCTAGGCGCGATTTGGACCGTCTAACGATTTTTGGACCGACTAGGTCAAAATTACTTGTTACCCGACCGCCTAGCGATTAATCGGTGCCTAGGCGCGATTTTTACAACACTGGTAATACATATCGACTTAGTAACAATTTAATCAATTAATATTCGAATTCAAATAATTTTTTTTTGCAACCGGTGCCTTTTTTATTGTTTTTGTTTCTTTGTCAAACTTGGTTTAAACATTTAGCTCGAGATTAAAAGAAACGATTAGAAAAATTGAAGAATTAATAGTTAAAACTAGTCAAATAAAATTGTTGAAAGTGAACAGTTGATGAAAAATATTCAAAATAGAAACTTAGTTTCATCCTTAAAAGTTAATAATTAGAGAAAAAAATTAAAAATCAAAATACTTAACTTTAAATATTAACACTTTTCATCTTTAAAAATATAAATACTAAACTTTTTTAAATATCCTTAACAGTTGACCCACTTTTTAAACGGCTCATATCATTCGACACAAAACCTGTATTTTTTCGTGTCAGGAATTGCCGCCTCTAATTTTAAGTATTTTGGATTTATATTACGTAGTTAATTGTTAGTTTAATATTATTGGCATTGACTTGTTGATGATTTTTAAAGAATTAATGACTGTTTGGATTAATTTATTTTTATAACATCTATGACATCGTCCGGTTTTTAAAATCGGTCCGATCAATGAACCGATAAAAATACCAGTTCAACGTCTAGTCCGATGATTGATGTTTTGTCATTCCACTTTACACGAACATTTTATCTTTTGATTTAAACTAATAAAAACATGACCAAAAAGTAGGAGCTATAAAACGCCTGTTTCATTTTATCACACAGACGAAACCATTTTATCGATCTTTGTAAACATGACCTCCGGAAAACCCGAACCACCGCCCCCATCCGACTACCCTTACGTTGCCCTTCCTTCTACTCCTCCACAACCCCAATTCTACGTCGTCCTACCGTTCTACTCCTCCGGCCGCCGTAGATGGCGTCGATTATGCCATCGTTACCTCTACCTCGCCATAACTCTATTCCTCCTTTCCGCCGCTCTCTACTTCCTCTGGCCATCTGACCCTTACCTGAAAGTCGTCAACCTCCGTCTCGACCGCCTGAAAGTGAATTCCGCTCCGATCTCCCTTGATATCGTGTTAGCTGTAAGAATTAAGGTTCGTAATCCAGATGTTTACTCTCTCAATTATCAGTCGCTCAATGTCTCCGTCGAGTACAGGGGAGAGAAGCTAGGGTTTGTTACTTCGGATTACGGAAGGGTGAAGGCATTCGGTACTTCGTATATCGATGCGACGCTTGTTCTTAGCGGATCAGAAGTGATCTCTGAGGCGATTTTTCTGATTGAAGACCTGATTAGAGGTTCGATTCCGTTAACTACGACCTCCGAGATTCGCGGCAGTCTTGGAGTTCTCTCCTTTAATCTTCCAATTTCGGTATGTATATCTGTTTCATTGTTCTAAGCAATTATAGTAGATTGACCCCTAGGGTTAGGTTAGGATCATTTCAGAACTCACGTTCTCATATGAACCACGGGTTTATACATCATGTATACATATAAATGGTTTACTTACGCATGTGTGTAGACATTTACATATATGTAAATAATTAACTTACACATGTATAAAACACGGTTACACATATGTAACTACGTCATTCATTTTTCCTATGTGTGAGTGATAATTTGTAATGGTTACACATTTTGACATAAGTGTCTTTAATTTAAATAAAATAAATAAAGAAAGACAAAAAAAATGATTGGGTGCTATGAGTTCTCACAATTCTAAAGGTTTTTTGAAGTTCTGCTATGCTCTGGATTCATACCTAATAATCATTTACCCTTCCGAAAGTGCGGTTTTTTCTTATTTGATTAATATATTAGAACGGTATGGTATTGGTAGATTATGTGTTTCGTGTTGCTTATTAAAGCACCATAACAAATATATATTTTTCTTATGGTTGATTTTTGTATGATTCATATATAGTTTCCGGCTAATTAACTCTTTGATATTTGATATATGTGAGGATTTGACCGTCTTTGATTCTTGGAGATGTTGTTATGTACTAAAACTCAGAAGTTAATACAAAGTTCCGCTCTCCGGTAGTTACTGCATAATTAGGGTGTCACCTGTTTGGGCTTCTGTTTATATTTCACTCAAATCAGCTGTAGGTTAGACTCATGGACGGTCTAGACGTCTAGTAGAGTTCAATGGAGTTTCTTTGTAGATAATGATTGGTTTTTGGGTCTTATTGTGTCAAGTTTGCATTCTTTATAATTACATTTTCATTATTGAGTAATTAAAAGCATTTTGTAAACATGAAATTTTCCAATTTAAAGTATTAGCAATTAAATATCCATTTAGTACAAGTTTCAGGATGGAATCTAGCCTGCTGCTCAGGACTTCTTTGTTAGATATTGGGAATTTAGCTGTCAGTGAACCAATAAGAACACTGTGTTGTTTGCATTAGTGATTAGTCTCTAGCCAACTTGGGTTTGCAATGATCTTTGAACATTAGTGCATTTCTTCCGCTCCTGTTGCTCTGCTTGCTCGATATCTGTCATTCTTTCTCCGGTCTAGAGGTTTTGAACTAAAGTTGAAGGTGATCTTGTTGGTGGTTGTCGTAGCATACCAAAGTAACAGGGATCATAAAGTTATGTATTCTGGTGACATGATAATAGTAGTTTTCAACGTAACCTTCATCTGTGTTCAGTCACTAGAATGGCTTCAACTTTTTAAAGCATAGTCGAATGTGGATGTTCATGTTTTGATAAAAAAAAACATGGTTAGTTTGCTGATTCATACACATGTAGTGTATTACAGAGTACCTTAAATCATGCATATGTGCTTCATCTTCAATTTTCGTCCGACAAATATTTGTTTTTGACAAAGTTACTACCCCTTCTTGTTGATCAACAGGCCAAGTTATCATGTGATGTTGTAATGAACATACACAATCAAGCAATTGAACGACAAGACTGTTATCCTGCGGTAAGATTAGACCCTTTTCCACTCTCATCATATCATATTCCTCTTTTGTGATTGTCATTGAATACAATTCTGAGCTATCCTGTTGCAGTGAACTCCAATATCTAGGTTACTTATGGATTAGTGCGCCCGCAAAGAGAGAATCAGAGGCTATGTTGTATGCTGCTAAGGTCATGGGTAAATGTTCCTTGAATTATTTCACATTTTTACTCCTGTTCTTGTGTGATTATCGTCTCGTAGCTGTTTCATATGATAAACCGATGTAAATGTATTATCATACTTCATTCTGTTTCATATATTGTGATTACTGATGTTATATTATGAGGTACTGATTTCAAGACATCTTAACGGTCATTTATATGTATTCTTTCATGGTAATGCACTAAGATTTGTGAATATAGAGCATACCCGTTCACTGGATGTATGTATTCAAAGGAAAATTACCGGTTGGACCGGATATTAGTCTTTTTTAGGGTTTTAAACGAGTCGAAATACTACAGTCTTAATTAGGGTTTCAAATGGGTCGAGCAAGCCTCGACAAAGCTCAAGCCTAGCTTGACTGTCTTAGCCTAAGCTCAAACTCAACTTGAAAGGTTGATCACTTTTGATGAGCTGTCATGATGCAAGTTTGAGCCTAGCTTGAGGAAGATTCAAGCCGAAAGAGATTGCATATTGATTGTGTGTATAATAGAATTACACAAGTGCTCTATGTATAGAGAGAATAATGTTACACTTGGATACCTTTAACTTGTAACGCCCATGTTTTAAAACACTTCTTTTAAATCAGAGTTTAGCACGGAAACCTTGAAGCCTTGCCATATCATCATGACACTAGGCTACCACATATAACATGTCATCGCTACCGTCGACAACATCTCTCTCCTTCCCTCTGCCACTTTCATTACGCATAATGCTATTATCCCTCCGATTTCGTTTCAAACAAAACCCCATCTCAATGGGGGTGCACTTGGATTAGGGTTTTTCCACAGGTCCTCTCTTGAGATAATTGGGTTTTCCCGGGGCAACACCTATATATTTTAAGATAATTGGGTTTTCCCGGGGCAACACCTAGGCAGCCCACCCCAGGAGAAACCCCCCAACTGGATAAACCCCCTGACCTGACCATAGATCCCTTTTTTTGCTGTGGCCAGAATTCGAACCCAAGACCTCCTATACCCAAGACCTCCTCTATGGGAGATCTTGGGGCTACCGTTGCACCAGATAGCCAACGGTGCTTGATTAACCATTTGTATCGTAACAATGGTATCAGAGCAATCTTTCCTCTGACCGTGGGATAGGGCAGTGACAATAACAACATCAACATCAACGATTCAAGAATTTAGGGTAACAACATCAATCAAGATTCACAACAACGTCAACAAATCAAACGAGCAGTTTACCAGGTTCCTTATATAAAAACGAGCAGATTTACTTCGAGGGCTAAACTTGGTTTTAAAAAGCGTGCATGAGGCGTGGGGTGATTACAAAAATGCCTCAGGGCCTTCAGGTGACGTTTCATATACCTTTGGGTTAAAACTGGTCAAAATTAGGGTCCGGAGGGCTCATATATAAAAACGACCAAAAGGATGACAAGATTATAAATTGTTACTTGATGACCAAAAGCATACACGAAGCTCCCGCCTAGCGCCTCGGATTTCAGGATCTAAACGCGTTGGAGTGCCGAGCGCTTTATAGAACCAAGGGCCTGATATACTATTTAGATTCTAACATTCTGCCACCCATCAACAGAAATACATAGGTTGTGTTTCAAATAAATTGAGCCTGTCTTTTCTAAAATTGACTACATGATCAAATTAAATAGAACGTTACAGTAGTGCAAGGTTACGGTCTTAAAGATACACAAAACAAATGAACTGACAGCATTCATGGGATTTTTCACACTTAAAAATATGCAGACCACCAAAAAAAAATAAAAAAATTAATAAGGTAGCTTACAAACCTACATCGAATCAAACCCCGATTATGCAGATCCAAATTCAGCAAACCACTTCTCATGGCGCTCGATATCCGCAGCAGATACACTAGGCTGAACCTTTGTGATAGCTTCTTCGAAGTCACACATGGCGATTGGATCTTTTGAAATATCTTCTTTAGACATGTTCTTAATTTCTTCGCGTGTCTTCCCTGCTATTTTACGCCTCATCCCATTTAACGAAGCATCCCGGCATACGTTTGTCAAATCATCACCACTATACCCCTCTGTTCGACGAGCCACCTCATCAATATCCACGTCTACAGCCACCTGATAAACATGCAAAGCCAACATTAGACCCGCACATGTTACGGATTTTCAAATTGTTAAATTCAAATTCAGTAAGTTTACCTCAACAGTTCTTAAATTGATCTTTATTAGCTCTCTTCTACTCTCAAAATTAGGCAGAGGAATGTATATTCGCTTTTCTAAACGTCGCCTGTATAATAACAATAACCGCGAGATCAAGAAACAAACATTACTATAAAGGGAAAACTTCACAATAATAACCAAGTTTGTTCACCTAAAATCACTCAAATTTCTTTTATTCCTCTAAAGTCACTCAACTTTCATTAGGTGTTCCAATCTTGTGAAGTTTTTTTTATAAATGTTGAATTTTTTTTAAACCGACTTAAATGAAACATATAGGAATCCTAGTTACTATTTAGTGATTATTTTTCTTATAGTTTGACTTCAATTGAAAATTCTAAAACTTGATTATTATTTAGTGAATTTTTTTTTCCACTAAATAGTAAGTAGGATTCATATATGTTTCATTTAGGTCACTTCATTTTAAAAATTTTAACACATGGAAAGAACAATAATTGAGTGATTTTAGAAGAACAAAATAACTTTGAGCGACTTTAGTGGAGCACTTGGGGAACTTGGTTACTATTGTGTAAAGTTACCCCTAATAGAAATTATTTAGTAAGTTATAAAAGATGGGGGGATTCAATACCTTAATGCTTCATCAATATCCCATGGGAAATTTGTAGCTGCTAAAACCATCACAATTTTGCGACTGCCATCTTCATTAGTGCCTGTGTTGTTTACACCATCTACCTGAACTAGAACTTCAGATTTAACCCTTCTAGAAGACTCGTGTTCCCCTGAGGCCCTGCAGAAATGAAACAATCCTCCTTGAACAAAATGGTCCAAATTGTGATCAGAATCACAACATGTGTAAGCATAATAGAATATAACTCTAGATTATTGTTAAATGCTTAAAAGATTATACAAACATAGATTTGAACCCGTTGTAAAAAGTGAGAAGGAAAAAACTCTAACCCACGGGAAGTACAAAGGGAGTCGATTTCATCAATGAAAATTGTGCTTGGTGCATATGATCTGGCGAGATCAAATAAGCATCGAACCATGCGTTCACTCTCTCCACGCCATTTAGAAGCCAAACTAGCAGAAGAAACATTAAAAAATGTGGTACCACACTCAGTAGCAACTGCTTTAGCCAGTAGTGTCTTCCCAGTGCCAGGTGGACCGAACATAAGAACACCTTTCCACGGTCTCCTGATTCCCTGTAAATAATATATATATATATATATATATATATATATATATATATATTAAGATTAATACGTTCATGACAAAGCATACATGTACATGGCTTGGTTTAAAAAAGCGCTAGGCGAGGCGAGGCGTTTCGGTCCCAAAATCAGAGGCGCCACGCCTCAAGCGCGAGGCGAGGGCTTCACGTATGCGAGGCGTTAAGCTAAAAAAGTAATAAAAAATTTAGTAACATTCTTAAAACCTCTCAGTAAATGTTGTTTTAGTCTAAAAACTCCTCCTTTTGAGTAATTTTCACAAAACTTGCAATAAAAACAACTTAAAAAACTGATTTAAGTAAAGAGGAACTAAAATTGGAACTCAAATTCATAAAAAAACAGTGAAAAAAGGGCAAAAATACATGAGGCGCGCCTCACCTCGCCTCGCCTGTCAAGCCTGAGGCGGCGCCTCAGGGCGCTTCATGTATATGGGGCGCCTCACCATTTTGAGGCGTTTTGTTCAGCGCCTCATGCGCCTCACGCCTTAAGCAGCGCCTCAGGGCGCTTTTTTAAACCAAGGTACATGGCTGCAGAAAATTCTATATTAAGATTTGATTCCTGCCTAAAGAACTATTATATTTAATCTTTTTAGTTTTTATCCATGAATAACGAGATTGGTTGAAGCTAATCATGAGTTTAAGCAATACACATCATATAACAGGTAAAAGTTATATGATGCAGCACTGATAGGGTAGAAAAAACCTTCAAACTAAGTACAATACCTGGAAATAATCAGGCATCAATAGTGGAAGAACCACGGCTTCCTCTAGTAGTCTTTTGGCTTCACTCAGTCCTGCCACATCATCAAATCTCACTCCAGGGGCAGCATCTAAGACATCTCTTTCGAGTGTTGCAGCCAAGTCAGCATCAGGGCCTTCATACTGCCCACGTTTTGACTTCCCCTCTTCAGTGTCACCATTCTGATCATCATAAGTGAATGAGCAATAAAAATAGAAAGCGTCATATTAGACTTAGTAGGTTGCGTGTTTGTGTATAACAAGCTAAATTTCATAAACATGGTAACACATATAACTGTACATTATGCAGAGGTCAGATTCAGAATGCCATAACGGCCTAAGCATTTAGGCCCAGATGAGTAATTTACAAATCCAATACTCTCCTTGATAAAACTTCTGTACCAAGAAGAAATACCAATAAATGTTTTACATCAACTAAATTAAATAAGTAGTATATCTTGGGAGGCACCATAGGAGCTCAAAGTTACATTTGTATGAAGTTCTTGGTAAGTTGGTAACACCATGGTTTCGACATAACTTCTCGTCATATGGGAAGCAGTTTACTACTCCTCACAGAAACACTATTATATTTCTCATAAAAAGTGGAATTAAACATTTAAAACAATCAGAAAACCTTTCATCTAGTTTACTTTCCACTTCCGCCATATATAATGAAGAAGTGGTAAAGCATAAAACAAATAAGAAGTTAAATATCAAGTGAGGCCATCATAAAACATAAGGGAAATATCGATCATGTAGGTTTGAAGTACAGAAGAAAGAAGTATAACAACAAAACTACATCTACAAAATATTAATTGATGAGAATGTGAAAAAAAGGTCTTCAACTTTTGTAATGTAATTGCACAAAATTAATGTGTTTGGGAAAGTGATTCTATTCTGATAATGCTAAAGCAAGCACTAAGAGGATATTCATACAAGAATAAGAACAGGTTCCACGAAAGCCTTTAACTAGTGGATGGCATGTACAAATGAATCTGTTATACCAAACTAAGTTATTAAAAACATGAAGTCTTTGTACATAAATATACAAACAAACAAACACATGGGAGAGTACTAACATGCTGACGAACACTCAACAAAATTAAGTGAACAAACAAAAAAGGGGCAGCTACACTTACCACAGCATCATCCTTCCCTACAGTTGGCTTTCCTGAACCAGTTCCTTTTTTCCCAGTAGTTGATGTTTTAGCTCCTGAGTTAACCCTGCTAGACGCACCAGCCTTCCCTCCACGAGCAGTTGCCCCGCCTCTAGTGGTAGAACCACGAGCCCAAACTCCATCTTGTGCTCCCTTTCGTGTACCCCCTGGACCAGCTCTTACAGATCTTCTATTCGAAGTGTCTCGACTTGGTGGTCTCCACACATCAGGATCATCCATGGAAGGAGCACCAGAAGAAGTCGGGTACTCATCCAAAGGTTGAAACACAAAAGACGATTTCTTCGCAGAAATCGGAGGTGAAGAAGGCCTTCTACCCATTATAGTCTCCTTCAAAGACCCCTTCTCTGCATCTAATTGCTTTACAACCTCAGTCTCCTCTAATAGGTTTTTCTTTACATTTGTCCACTTTGCACGAACCATAGGATCATCTAGAGAGCTTAAATGCCTTCAACAAATTTAAAAAAAAAAAAGAAGTTAAAATCTGGATACTAATTTTCAACAAACCTAAACTACTTAAAATTTGCAAAACTAAAAATGTGGCCAAAAGCAACAGATCCGAAACTTAACGCACTGTTCTTAGATCTAGGGCTTGTTTTTTCTTAAAACATTCTAATCTAATCTAAGCTGCCAACAGATCTCTGTAAAAATGTGACCGAAATTGCTAAATTTCTTCAAATATATATTATCTAACAATTGAATTGCACTGGAACTGTAATTGAGGGGGAGAGAGTGGAGATTACTTGTTGATCTGAGCTATGGCGCCATCGAAGAAGATGACGGAAGTATCGTAGAGACCTTCGAGTGCATATTCTCTGGCCAATTTGAGATGATCCTGTAATCCGGCAAGCGATGTGCCTGCCATGTGTAAACGGTCTTGCTACCACCAGGATATCTCAGTCCTAGGGTTTGTTTCTTCAGTTTGTCGGTCGGTGAGGGGGAAGAAGAAATAGTCTGCTCGGAGCAGAAAAGACGACGGCTAGTTGAGTTTTAAAGGAGGGATGGATGATAGTGTGTGTTTTTCAATTTTGACTATTTTGTCATTCTCGTTGACGGCTTCTAGACGTGCATCCATGTGCCTACGTTTGTGGTTTGACGTTTTCATCAATTCAATTCGAAAATGTGCTTTTTTCTACTTTTTTTTTGAATTTAGAATGATAACAATATTTAAAACGAACACGAAATTTATGAATTTAAGTTTAAAGTAAAGCTAGAAAATAGTAAAGAAATAGCGTTTTTAAATAATTATATATAATTATCATAAACATTAGTTAAGATAGTTTCCCCGTATTAGTAATACTATTTTTCTTTCGAATTCTACATCATATCATCCTCATAAGTCATGTGTGAAGCATAGAGCTAAAATGTGTTTTTTCGTACTTTTTTATGAATTTAGAAAACTACATGATAACGATATTTAAAACGAACACGGAATTTCTGAATTTGAGTTTAATGTAATGTTAGAAAAGTAGTAAAGAAATAACATGTTTTTAAGTACTTATATATAATTATCATAAATATTAGTTACAATAGTTTCCCCATGTTGCTCTTTTGCTTTCGAATCGTGCATAATATCATCCTCACAAGAAAAGTGTGAACATGAAACATAGAGTGGGTCTAAAAAATCATACATGTAACCAGATGCAGTCGAAGGTTTAGAAATCTCATGCTCGTAATCAATTGAGCTAGGGCAGGATACTTACCTATTTTATGGCTAGCTGGATACTCCTCTTTGTCATTTGGCTCGAAATTGATTGACCAATAGGGGTAAACGAAAGATGGTTGTTCACAATAGTTGAAGTTGTACATAACTGAAGGTGGGACTCGTGCTATGCTTTGTGGGCTTGTGAATTGCACTTCGTCCATTATTGTCTATGGTTCTAAGGTTTGCTCCACATCAAAGGATTGGAGAGGTTGTATTTATCTTCATCCTCATGCTCTCCCTCCATTGTCAGATTTTCCTCTATCTTGATGTAGTGTCCTTCTATCCAATGGAGCACTTCCATAGTTTTCTCGGCTTCAATCTCATGTTGCTCTAACTTCTCGATTACTTGTTCCAACCTCTCCATTAAGGTTGAGATGTACTCGGGTATGAGGTGTGCCAGGTTAGTTTTAGGTCAAACTCGAGAACGTGTTTAGCTAAGTGGGTCGTATGGGTCAACATGAGATGTTAATATGAAAAGAATGTGTTTTATGACATAAACTAAACTAGTTAGGTCTCTTATGCAATAATTAAAATTGAAAGAGAATTGGATATTAAAATTGAACATGTTTAGCTAAGTTTTTGGTTTAAACATTTGCATCTTTGGTTATAAATTTATAATTTGTTAGTGTTAATATGAAAAAATAGTTGCATCTTTGGTTTTTAACATTTGCATCCTCTCACCTCCCTTTTCCGTCGCTCGATTTCATTAAATTGACGCATAAATCAAACACAATCGCACACAAATACATATACACATACAAACATACATATATATCACTTAACAAAATACAAGACAATAGTTTTCTTGTATCAGAATAAACATCCCGTACTAGCGGCGAGCGAAATGGGAGTAACCTAAATCGTGAAAACGGGGCTGTGGGAGAGCAATACAAACGTCGTGCTGCTAGGCGAAGCAGTAGAATGCTGCACCTTAGATGGCGAAAGTCCAGTAGCCGAAAGCATCACTAGCTTACACTCTAACTCGAGTAGCATGGGGCACGTGGAATCCCGTGTGAATCAGCAAGGACCACCTTGCAAGGCTAAATACTCCTGGGTGACCGATAGCGAAGTAATACCGTCAGGGAATGGTGAAAAGAACCCCTATCAGGGATTGAAGTATAACATGAAACCATAAGCTCCTAAGCAGTGGGAGGAGCCCAGGGCTCTGACCGCGTGCCTGTTGAAGAATGAGTCGACGACTCATTGGCAGTGGCTTGGTTAAGGGAACCCACCGGATCCATAGCGAAAGCGAGTCTCCATAGGGCAATTGTCACTGCTTATGGACCCGGACCTGGGTGATCTATCCATAACCAGGATGAAGCTTGGGGTGAAACTAAGTGGAGGTCTGAACCAACTGATGTTGAAGAATCAACGGATGAGTTGTGGTTAGGGGTGAATGCCACTCGAACCCAGAGCTAGTTGGTTCTCCTCAAAATGCGGTGAGGCGCAACAGTTGACTGGACATCTAGGTTTAAAGCACTGTTTCGGTGTGGGCCACAAGAGCGATACCAAATCGAGGCAAACTCTGAATACTAAATATGACCTCAAAATCCCCCACAGTGAGACGTTTGGGGATAAGCTTCATCGTCGAGAGGGAAACACCCCAACTAAGGCCCTAAATGACTGCTTAGTGATAAAGGAGGTAGGGGTGCAGAGACAACCAGGAGGTTTGCCTAGAAACAGCCACCTGCGTAATAGCTCACTGATCGAGCGCTCTTGTGTCGAAGATGAACAGGGCTAAGCGATTTTCCGAAGCTTAATAACAATATCTGAGCTATTAAATTAATTCGTCGCCGAGAATTGAATAGTATAACATACTGACATCTTTTATCCATACTGAATCCAAGATTGGATTCCCAGACCAATAAAAAATTCTTTTCGTTTATGTTCTTTCTTTTCTACAACCTACATCAGGTCTTCCTTATAGAACCATAAAACAAAACGAAATCTAACTACCCATCCTCTATAACCGAGTTTTATGCCTTCCTCATGAACATGAGTAAATAAGTACATAAAATCAGAATTACTTGAAAGAATTTCTTTCAAAACATAGTAAAACAACATAAAGCTAGATTTGTTACACTACTACACCAATGAACTTGCTATTACACAACATAACCATAAAAGTATAAAACAACATCAAGAATCACACCAAACAAATGCTCTAAATTACCAACTTATTCTACCCTAATTCAACCAATTATCAAGAAACCACAATTCTCCCACACATATCATCAAACACTTAATGTGCAACAATATACAAACAACACATCTTCATCACATTTCACCCAAATTTCTTCTCTTTCTCCTTCACCTTCTCATACTCTTCCAACTCCTTCCTCCACAAATCCGCAAACTCGCAATCTCTCCAACCCTCAAACCACGGCCCTCCACACGTATAATGTATAGCCTTCGGGTACGAACTCGGATCCCCATCCACAACCCGGTTATGCCCCCACCAAAAAGTTCCAAACAAACGGAGCCGACCCGATCTCGTCATCTTCCACCCACTGAAACCTATGCAGATACGCCCCTGACTCTCTGTTCACAACCTCTGGCGTCAGAACCTTATTCTTCCGGTGACCGCAGTTATACAACATCATCGACGGGTACACCGTTTGAACCGCCCCGTCCATTTTCGTACTCTCCTTTGGCGCGTAATCATGTTGCACACACATCAACGCATACTTCTCATCAATCAAATCACGCAGCTCTTTAATGTCGCCGAGATATAAGAAATCGCAATCCACAAACATCGCCCAGCCTTCGTAATCCGCCAGAAACGGCTTCAGAAAGCGCGTGAATGAGAATTCAGTGCTTTCTAGTTTGTTACGTTCGCGCCAAAAGTAATTTTTCTTTCGTAATTCGGATTGTTTGATTGGGATAACTTCGACGGGGATCGAAGTTCGCTTCAGGATGGAGTAACGGCACACCTCATACGCCACATCTTCACGTGCATCGTAACCGACGAAGATCCGAAACGGTTTTTCCAGATCGCCGTTGCTGATCACAGCAGATTCCACCGACATTTCAATCGGAAAACGGAAATCGCGGCTGTGAGCATGGAAAATTTTGTTAAAACAGCATGAAATCCGGAAATTGAGATTTGTGTAAACAATTAGTTATAAGAAATTGAAGAACGTGAAAATGAGTATGAAATGATTAGGGGAAAATGGAGGATCTGGAAGGTATTGTACCGTAGGAAGAACGCGAAGATCGTAGACCTAGATTGCAGGAAATTGGAGGAAGCGATTCTTTTGGGATTGAGCTGTTAGTGAGGTGGCAATCTTGTTTACATTTCTTCATATGCATCACGTATTTGTTTCCGTGGAAAAATATCCATAAATAAAATTTTTAAATTTTTATATGTATATTTTATACTATATAGAAAACAAAATTCAAAATATGAAAATTAATATATAATTGAGTTTTGAAAATAAGTTAACTACTATTTAATGTAATTTAATCTTTATTATTATTTGATTGAAAATAAAAGTTATATAATTAGATTTCATATTTTCTTATAATAAGAGATAATTTAAAATAAATATGTTTTATTACTATAATTAATATTTTCTTTAAATATATATTATTATTAAAAGATGAAGGTGTATTTAATAAGAGAGAGACAGAAAAAAATGATGAGAATGAATATAAAGTCGACACGTGTCATGAAAAAACATTTATCTATCTATACTAATAAAATAAAATAAATGAAGCCACGTGTCAATTGCACAGCCCTCCCAATTCCTGTTTTTCCCGCCTAAAATTTCCACCCCGTTACTAGACACGCGGACCTATTCGGTCCGATCCAAATTCTTTTTTTATAACCCGATTCTGTTCTACCATCTCTTTCTCAAACCATAAATTTCTTCTTGCAGTTACGGCTTCTCCTTCACAGGCGGTTCAACCCCTTTGGAGTCCAACGTCTCTGTGTGTACGGCTTGATTCGCCGATCTTCGTACAAATCTCCATCTAATTCCTTCAAATTTATCATCTACGTCGGTTAGTTTCTCACCCCTCGATTAATTTTTTTTTCCTCACAGTAAGGAATTGGATTTGGTGTTCATCATTCTCCAGAGTTCCATCAAGCCTGAAACACCTCATAGGTTAGAAACTTAACCCAAGTGACCTTTCATTCCACCTAAACCCCTAAATCTCATCCCTTATTCTCGGATGATAGCTTTTGCATGTCTAAGTTTAATGTTGTTGATTAGATAAGCCTAACGTATTAAATAATTAAAAATTTGATTCAAACAATTGGAACTTTAAAGTGTGGTTTATGATTTTTTTTTCCTAACAATTGTTTATATAAAGTATCTATTATGAAGTGATTTTAATTTGAATAAACTGTAGCTGTAATGAGGCTTGTAAAAGCAGGATTTTTGGTATATGGCAGTAGAATAAAAAAAATTACAAATACGGGATCTAAGTGTTATCTAAGGTGATTTTTTATATAGGATCACCGAATCAGTAAACAAGGGATCAATTGAAATCCACATAATATTACTTGAAGGAAGTTCTGCAGGCCATACATTCTTTTTTTTTAATTAATGGGTTGAAATTTGAATCTCGGACCTCTAGGTTACAATAATAACTTATTAATTTGTTGCAGATATAATGTTTCCTGAGCAAACACAACTAACAAGGTCCCTTGAAAAAGAAAGACAAAGATCAACAGAAAGTAGGTAGGATAACCTGGTACTAAAAGATGAGGTTGATACTCATAAAGGTCACGTGAGTCAGCTTTGTAATGCACTGTTTGAAGTCATAATGAGCGTTCTCAAATCGCGTTTGTCACGTTCATAGATAGTCAAGGAGCAGAGTCTAATCTTCTTTAGATAATTTGTTTCTCTTTGTAGATCTAATCAAGGGTGGACCTTTGCACATGTAACATGAAACCATGTGATTTTTAGGGGTGTTCAGAAAAATACGAATCCGAAACCGAACCCGAATTATCCGAAAATCCGAATCCGAATTATCCGAAAATTCGGATATCCGAAATTTCGGATATCCGAAATTCGGATATCCGAATTTTCGGATTCGGATTCGGATAGTGATTTTCGGATATTTCGGATATCCGAATATCCGAAATATTATATTTATATATATTTTTTAATTGTTTTTATTATTTAAAAATAAAAAAATTTGAATCAAAACCTGATATATTATATTTATATATTTTTATATGTATATTTTCTAATGTTTTTTAAGGTTTTTAATTGTTTTTTAATTTAAAAATATTATTTTTATATATTTTTTTATTTTTTTTATATTTTCGGATATCCGTTTCACTATCCGAATCCGTATCCGAATTTTCGGATATCCCTATCCGAAAATTTCGGATATCCGAATTTTCGGATATCCGACTTTGAACACCCCTAGTGATTTTGGTGAGTTTTATATAAATACGGATGTAAGATAGCACACTGACATGCATTTTATATTGAAATGAACCCACAAAAGAAAGTCATGGACTCAGGCTACTTTTAGCTTGAGTAGTATATGAAGACTTCTTTTTTTCGTATTTTTGTATTGAAGGAATGCGTTTAATTTATAGATGATCTTTTCTGGGTTTACACTTATCGGCTCTATAAGATTCAATATTGTAATATATTTCTTCCTTTAAGTTAATCTTAGTTTCCTAACTTAACCAAATTTTAAGTACTACAATATTGAAGTTGGAGGTTTTAAATATTCTCTAACTAGCTTAGACCCCGTGTAATACACACGGGTGAAAAATATCAATACATAAATTTTTTAAATTTTATTTATGTATTTTACAGGTGTAAAAATATATTACTGTATACTAAGGATATAAAACAAAATTCAAAATATGTAAAAAATTATATATAACTGGGTTTCGGAAATACGCCAATTACTATTTAATGTAATTTGACTTTGATTGAAAATAAAAATTACATAATTAGATATCAAAGTTTTTTTATAATAAAGGATAATTTAAAATAAATATGTTTTATTTGTATAATTAGTAATTTATTAAAAGATATGAGTGCATTTAATAAGAGAGAGAGGCGGGAAAAAAATTGTGAGATTGAATATAGTAGCGACACGTGGCATACAAAAACCTTTATTTATTATATAGTATAGATTTCCAATCTATAAATACTTCAGGTTAATTACAAGGTGAGAAAATCAGTCATTGTTAAAGAACTCTACACTGAAATCGACATTATTAAGAATGTTAAGTGTGTACCATATAATATGTAATATCGGATTATTAGTCATTAGAAGTACATATATAATTATATCGTTTAATTTTCATTATACAACCCGTGTAATACACGGGTCTATAACCTAGTTTATTATATAGTATTAAAAAATGGAGATGCATTTAATAAGAAAGAGAGACGGGAAAAAAGGATGAAAATGAATATATAGGCGACACGTGTAATGAAAAAACATTTATTTGTTATATAATATTAAAAGATTGAGGTGCATTTAATAAGAGAGGGAGACGAGAAAAAAATGATGAGAATGAATATAGAGGCGACACGTGTCATGAAAAAACATTTATTTATTATATAGTATATAGTATAGATATAGTATTTTTTTACTTTTATTTTAAAAAACAAAAATATATACGTAATAAACAAATAATTAGAGCTATTCAAAATTCTCGCTGTCTTGTGGTTCGCTCGAAAAATGCTCGAGAAAAAGCTTTGTTTCGAAAAAGCTCGGTTGTATCGAGTGGAGCTGGCTTGAGATATATGCAGGCTCGGGTCGAACTTTTCACGAGCCTAGCTTGAGCCCATCCTATATCTCGGCTCGTTTACAGCCCTAAAGTAATTGGATACGTCACATAACACAATTCTATAAGCCTAAGATTTTTTAAATAACCCCTTTAAACTATTCGTGTTCAGGTTAACCCGTTTATAAAACGCGCCCTGTCAACTTGGTCTGTTTAATAAAAATGTTATATTAACCGACTATTATTTTTGTGTTAAGTTTGTGTCGATATTGGATTCGTGTCGGTAATTGACACACCTAACTAAAGGGAGTGTGCTTCTCAAGATTTGGATCGCAATGTTGAATCTATGTGTGTTAGATGTAGGAAGAACTAGAAAGGCTAAAACAAATTGTAATTTGACTTCAACTTGCGCCAAGCTCAATGCAAATGCGGCCTTACTTTAATGGGCTTTCGTAATCCGGTTAAGCCCTAGCAGCTAGCCCCTGGGCCTGCATGCTTTGATATTTTATATGAAAACAGCTACATACATAGAGGCCCGATTATGTTTTGGAACCATATAACATAACTATATATTTCAAGATTAATAATAAAAAAAAATAGATAAAAAAGATTAAAGTCATCGGTCATACCATTAAACTGTCAAACGGTCAAAATTAAACTTTATAAATCTCAAACCGATCAAACCTACCGATTTGTTTTTAGTTAAAACGTTTCAGTCACTTTCAACGATCTATAAATACCTTTACTTTAGATTCCGTCACCACGAGTGCACATCCTTACATAAAAAACAAAACGATAAGAGGCTAGTTTATTCGACCTTTGTTATAAATAATATTCACGTATTAGGATCTACCTGTTGGTCATCCCAACCGCATATCGTTCTTATATAAGTTCATAATTTGTATAATGCTATCTGCTAACCGGACCGAACCAAAAACCAAAATAGAGACCGCTGAGGCCCCGGCCCAGCGACAAAAGAACATTCGGGCCACCAAACCACCGGTCGTGACCGGATACTGCACAATCCTGTTGCTAGTATATGTTTGTATTTTGTACCATTATTTTCTACTAATCTTCTCTACCAAAACTCAAAAAATATCTTCTGCTGGAAGTTAAAAAATGGAGAGATTTGTGTCACCAACACAAATCGGTCTCAAAACGTTCTTCAACAACTCAAGACGCAACATTTTGAACGTGTTAATTGTCTGTTAGTGGCTTCCGAGCTTCTCATCAACCGTATTCGCTTACAAGTCTGAACGAACATCCTGAAATAATAAACACTCAAATAAACAAAAATGTTGTAGGATTAATAACTTCTATTTTATATGGAAATTGAACCTAAGACTTCCAAACCTAGGTGCTCCAGGAGGCTTTGCCTCTATCACTCGACCACCGGTATTAATAACTGAAATGAGATTCAATCGAGTTTGGGGAACTTACTTCCAGGGAACATCACCAACAAGCATCCAGTCCCCATCTTTATCCACGTACGTCGATACATACTTTATTCGATTCACAAGATGATCCATCAACACTTTCTCATTCAATACATTTTCTGTGATATTAATCAGTATAGTCACACAAGTTGTTTTACTGAATAAAGTTTTATGATAATTTTGGAACCCTAGATCAACATATATACTGTTAGTTAGTTAGTTAGTTACCGACTGTGAAATAAGAGCATATGTCCACCAGAGCACATTGAAGCTGCTGGTAGCCGGAGTAGGATTCCAGATCTACTTTTCTCAAATACGGTGCTCCGTCCACCGCCACCTTTACAAGATTAAAATTACTGTTCTTCCTGTACAATGTCACTGGCGGCCATCCGAACACTTGCTCTCTGTAACATCCATATATATTTATCAATCAATGTGTTCACCGATGTTTTTAATTTCACTAATTATAGTGTGCCGATTATCACTGCCAACAACTAACATCACATACGCGTGATCAATGAAATGTTACGGACAAAAATCATTGAAAAAATATAACATCACTCTAACTACATTGCCCTCCATGATTTTTTTAGTATTATATACTCGTTAAAATCTCAATCACCCCCATAAAATTTTGTAATAGCTAGCCCTTGATCCAGGGGCGAAGGATAGTGAGGCACTCCCTTTTGCTCAGTAGTGTTAATTTATATGTATTCGGCCGAAAATTTTATAGTTCCGGCCCCCTGATAGGAAAAAAAATCCCGACCCCCTGCGTTTTTCTTCAAGCTCCGCCACTGCCCCGATCACCCCACATGAAATTTTTTTAGTGTTATATACACTTTATATATCGCTAATCAACCAACCCAAAAAAATTCCGACCCCATAAAAAAGTTTTCTGGGTCCGCCACTGCTTACCAGACTAGTATTTTGGGATGAGTTCTTGTGTTTGGACTGTAACATGAGATTAAAACTTACTTATCTGGAAGAGGATTTGAAGCGTTAGAGCATTCGGTATCAATTGAATCCGAGAATCGTCGCTTGACTCCCAACTTTCTGCTTCGCGATTCCCCTGGTAAACTTAAGGAAAGTTCGGTTTCTATGAGATTGAGGCCGTCGTAGGCAGCGGTGGTATACTCCGATGACATTTAATCCGGTGGAGTTTGAATGTTTACGATGATGACATGACTGTTAGGAAAATGTTTCCGGTTTGAGTTACCTGATACGTACTTGCGTGTTTATAGTGGGAGAGACCATAAATAATGCTCCAGTTAGAACTCAACACGTGGTATATGATGAACGGTTGATTTTTCCATCTTGGTAGATCAGTTGGTGGTGGGGTACCCTTGTGCGGATCGTGGTACAGTACAGTACCACATCATACCCCCATGGTCGTGTGTCTGTGATTTTAGAGAAAAATACGAAAATAGATGTTTGATTAATAAAATACTTAAAAATGGACATTCTTATTTAGCCGACTGTTTCATGGACATTGTTCTTGCGAAAAGACTAAAGACGGCTAAGCTAGCCGACTAAAATTTCTGTGACAACTAAAATTTCTGTGTTAACATTCCATTTGTCAGAGTACAAGCCAATAAGCATGTGACACGTGGCAGGCTTAGCCGTCTAATAGACGGCTATAGCCGTCTAAATAAACAGTTTTAGCCGTCTAATGCATTTAGCCGTCTAAATAAACAGTTATAGCCGTCTATTAGACGGATAAGCCTCCGAAATTTTTCAAAAAATGTTTTCGGAGGCAAAGCCGTCTAATAGACGCCTATAACTGTTTATTTAGACGGCTAAATGCATTAGACGGCTAAAACTGTTTATTTAGACGGCTAAGTCTGCCACGTGTCACCATATTATTGGTTCGTACTCTGGCAAATGGAATTTTGACACGGAAATTTTAGCAGGCTAACTCAGCCGTCTTTAGCCGGCTGTCATGACCAATGTCTATGAAATAGTAGGCTAAATAAGGATGCCCATTTTGAGTATTTTTCTTGATCAAATGTCCATTTTCGTATTTTTCCCTTGATTTTATTCAACTTTTTAGAATCTCTTTTAATGTAATCTTACTCAAGTATATAACATTGACGTGACATTATAAAACATTACATAATTTATAAAATTTAGAGTAAACTGTCATTTTTATCTCTGTGGTTTGGTCAAAATTATCACTTTCATCCAATAGTTTGTTTTTTTGTATCTGAGTCCTCGTGGTTTTAAAATCTTGCCATTTTCATCCAGTCAGCTAACACCATCCATTTTTTTCAGTTAAATGAGGGGTGTTTCAGTCCTTTTACATATTTGTTTAATTTCTTAATCTTTTTTACTCTTATTTTTTAATCATCCCAAATTTAACCTCTAAGTTAATCATCCCCCTGTCGCGGAAAATTGGTCGGGAAAAGAGGAAGAAGGTCAGTAGGGGATGATTAAATTAAAGATTAAATATGAGATTATTAAAAAGTGAGAGTAAAAAATATGAAGAGATAAAACAAATGTGTAAAAAGACTAAAATACCACTCATTTAACTGAGAAAAATGGATGGTGTTAACTGATTGGATGGAAATGGCAAGACTTTAAAACCACGAGAACCCAGATACAAAAAGTCAAACTATTGGATGAGAGTGACAATTTTGACCAAACCATAGGGACGAAAGTGACAATTTACTCTAAAATTTATATCACCAGCTAACTTGATGCCAGATCACGAAGTACAAAAATAAATTCTATTAAGTTAATTTTTATAACATTTTTTTTATTCACGCATTAAATTTTTTATATATTTAATTGATAAATGTTAATTCATATTAAATTTATTTGGTTAATGATATAATAATTATCCATAACTAGATTTATAAAAAAATATTTAAAATATATTATTTTAATATCATTATTTAATATATTTAATATGAGAGAGATGTTAGAAAAAATGTTAAAGATGCATCAGAAGTTAACATGTGTTATCCTATGGATTTTTACTTAGTAGTATAAAAACTAGTTTACAAACTCGTATATTACAAGAGTCGAATAAAAGAAATATTAAATGTTTAGAATAAGCGAGAAAAATAAAGAAAATAGTTAAAAAAATGAAATATTAGACAAATGAAATATTAATAAAGAATATTTTAAATAGTTATATAAATAAATATCACTTTCGTTATGTGTTCCGCATCTATCTCTGTTTTTGTCCAAAATCTTTTCAATTTCGTTTTTGAAATCGAATCCTTCCTCGTATTTTCATTCTCTGTTTTGGTTTCAATTGGTGTTGATATAATCAATTTCATTGTTATTGCTTTGTTCAATCACTTTCGTTATGTGTTTCGCATCTATCTATGTTTTTTCGTTTTTGATTTCGTGTTCATTTCGTTTCAGTCTCTCTAATCAGCTCATTGTTCTGTTTTTTGAATTCTTTTTTATTTCAAATTCTAGTTCAATTGTTCAAATTCATTCTTCATAATCATATTCTTCACATTATGCTCACTTCATCAGAAGTTTTTCATCATTTTCGGTTTACATTTGGATGATTAGCGTCAATCAGATGATTTCTCAAGTTAGAGCAGTTCATTTCAGTCTTTGCTATGTTTTGCTGTTTTTCCAGTTTAGGCGACACTGTTAGATTTGCTTTTCTGATTCTTTCATTTCTCAAATTCACATTCAATTGTTTTTCTCAAGTTCAATTTACGGCTTCAAGATCAAGTTCAAGTTCAACTTTTTAAGTTCTTCATCAACATTTCTCAAGTTATATTTTTTTTCCCAGCTTTCAGCATGATTTCTCAAGTTAGAGATGCAACACCTTGAACTTGTCGGGCGGGGGGGGGGGGGGGGTTGGTATTATATTAGAGCGAAATTGTTAGTTTCACTTAGATTAGGTTCGCTTAGTTTGTTGTTAGACGAAAGTAGTTTAAGTTGATTAGTTTCGCTTATTCTTCACTTGTATATATACTTGCTATGTAATTTTATTTTTAATTTGAATGACTTTTTAAAAAGGTCGATGTGCTGTGCGTATACCATGCGTGATTACGTGATTATAGTCATGTGTATAATATGCGATTATGGTCATGCGTTATTATAAAACGCGAATGAGATTACCCCTCGCAATTGAACACGTGTCACATGTTGGTGCTTTCGTACGCTAAAACCCTTTATACAATAACCATGTGACAATCCGAACTTTTCAAGAGAACTCCGTTAACCAAATCCAGTTAAAGTTAACCTAATTAACTTAAATCAAACTCTAGGGACTAATCCTGTCTATAATCAAACTTATATAAATAAATTTGAGGGACTAAACTTGTACTTTCCTTATAGTTGATTTTCTGTTGACTTTTGATTAGTCAAGCTAACTAGTTCTTAACCTAGTACAAACCTCAAGGACCATTTCTACCAAAATTCAATCATAGAAACATGAAACCACGGGGACTAAATCTGCAACTAACTCAATTTAGATTTTGTTGACTTTTGGAAGTCAAACCGCTTCATTCTTGACTCAAATTCGCATTAGTATCCGATTTATGTTTGAATTGGTAACTGATATGCACATTCACACCATAAACGCTCATCATATGGACATTAAACATCATCATTGAGTCGAATTAAACAAATTTATGACCATTACACCCATAACCGTCGAACACCATAACTAAACAATCGAATTCGAACATTTGGTGTGTTAATCTCGCAAAAAAATGCTACAAACACCCTATTCGCACTCCTCTGAGTCCTTTGCACACACTAACCTGATCGGAATTGAAGCCGTAGTCGCCGGGGATCGAACTCGTCGGATTCCGTTGTAGTCGATCGCCATCAATTCATACATCATTCTGGTAATTAAACATTCCCTCAGCTTCGGCTTTACTCATAGAGTGAAAGCCCCACGACAATTCGATCGATTAACATCGAATTAAACCCAATCCAGAACCTAGGGTTTGTCATAAATCGATTTGGGGGTTTTAATCCTAAGCTCAACCTCAATAAAATTAAATCACATAGTCAGGTTCGAAATCTTTTTTTTATTAAAAGCCCTATGCTAATTTGAACTTATAACATCGAATTTTTAAAGATCCAGAACCTAGGGTTCATCACAAACCGATTTAATCAAATCCTAATCTAGACACGTTTTCAATGCAATTAATTTATATCAGTAGATTCACAATCCTCTTTATAGCGAAAGCCCTATGATTCGAATACTTAACATCATCAGATTTGATCGAATCGATTCTATGTTCAAAACCTAGGGTTTCAGTTTTACGATCGGGTAAATAACGAACCTAAACTCAATGATTTTTCAATTAAATCTCATCTCTAATTCGCAACACTTTGATGAACAAAACCCCTAATCATTCGTGTTCAATCGTAACCGAAATCGAAGGATTTGGGACTGAAATCGGGTCCGGCTCGCGAGTGGCATGAACACAGAAGGTGTACATGATTTAAAACATTTCAAAAACGTTTTTGTTTGCGATAGCCCTAGCGGGTGGAGTGGTTAGGTGCTTGTGTTGGTGGGGAGGAGACCCGGGTTCGAGTCTCCCCACCCTTGTTTTTGAGTTTTTATTATTTTAAGTTATTATATTAAATATTAAACCTATCCATATATTATTATAATGATATATTAAAGTGTTTTAGCCCGGGAAACAACCCGTAGGCTCGGTTTTGGTTTTATAACCTATTTTTATTATTATTCCCACTTTTAAAATAATATATTTATATTATTTTCAAACCACGACTTCGAATAAAATAATATGTTTTCAAACCGTGACTCCTAGAATAAAATAATATATTTGTATATTATTTCACCTCGTTTATTTACCTTGTGTAACGTTTCAAACTAATTGATAATATAATCATATTTATATTAATTACTCACGTTTATATCCTCGAATAAAAATAATATATTTATTATTTTTGCCACTTAAGCGATTTTCGTGTATTTTTATGAATTCAAAAATAATATAATAAACTATATTATTTTCTTAGGCCATTGTTAAATGTTACAAACGTACGAATTTATTTATTAATTAATATTATTCGTTATTCACGTTCGACACGTAACCCATTGATCTTAATTATTATATTAAGAAATCTATTTTCCTGTAGATATGTTTGTCTACTCATTAATCCTTAGAATATTTTAAGACGTTCTAATCTTCCGTGTCGTCGTCACAAATCTCATATGTCCCTAACTTATGTGTTTATAATTCTAGGACATACGTAGGCCGTACAGGCTAACACTTGAGGTTCTAAATCTCATACTTGTGTGATACTACCTACTACGCAACGCAGGTGAGTTTCACGGCCCCTTTTTACTTGTTTTACTATTGGGGGAGAAACATGCTTAAACACAAACATATTTTACTTGTTTTCCTGTTGAGGAGAAACAAGCATGAACACCAACTATCATACTTTTACTTGTTTTCCCCGTGGGGGAGAAACAAGTACGCAGACAAACATTATGTTACATGTTTTTCCCGTTGGGGGAGAAAACATGACATAACTATTTTAGATTATTGTAATTCATATGTTATTACTGTTGAGGCTAAGTGTGACACACTATCACAGAAAGTCCTCATCATACATCGAACCGTTAATATGGATCTTAGCGAGGTAATGTTTAGTAGTACTACTGGGTTTGACAAATCCCACCCGCGTTAGTCGCGCTAACTCGATTGGAGATCGAACGGGTGAAATGTTAGCCTACTCACACCGTCAGTGTTGATAGACCTGGCAGGAGGCAAATAAACAAACAGTCAGCTTCGGTTGCGAGCGCTTTAGTAAGACATGAACATAGGCTAGCTACCTATAGATATGCATATTGAATGTACATAATCTGGCAAACACTCTCTTATTACAAACTTGAAACCTGCGAACTCACCAACCTCGTGTTGACACTTTTTCTTACATGTTTCTCAGGTCGCTTTGACACAGGTTGCACACTTAGGACATGCATGGAGTCCTACTGTCATATCATTCGTTTCAAACATTTTAAAAAGTTTACTTATTTACATTGATGGACAATTATTGCGTGTAATTACTTTGATTTCATATTAACGTTTACGCTTCCGCTTTAACTCTGAACTTTTGTGTTATGATATTTTGAGTCCCATATAGTGTCGTTTGATGTAACTAATGACTGAGATCCTGGTGTGTCACCTTCCAAACGGTAAAACTCCGTTAGTGAAATTTGGGGGTGTGACAAACCGGACCTTATATGTCACACCCCAACCGACGGCGGATTATACGTCGGGGCGGACGCGGTTGTTCAATAGCACAAGGTTGACTATTAAAGTTTCAATATTTCATTTATAATAGATTCAAAGGTTTAATACAAAGGAAATAACAAGTATACAACATTTATTTAATAAGTAGTATAGGTCCAAAGCATCCTATGTGATCACAAACGAGTCTCATGATGTAGAACCTGAAACATGTGAAAGAATCTGTCAACTACAAAATAGTTGGTGAGATACAAAGGTTTTGACACCGTTTAACAAGTATTTGAGAAGAATTACAATTCACTATGATATATGCATTCTATAATGTAAGTATGAGAAACAAGTATCTTAAACATTGTGCATGTCAAACCTCCAAACCAAGTGTAGGCATAACCCGCAGGTTACCCTTATAGTATCAAGTTTAATAGTTTAAGTAACAAACACCAAGGGCTCCCCCCGAAGGGTCAATCAATCAAGGTGGATTGGTTAAATGCAATAGATCTATCATTGTTACTATCGGCTTGATCAAAGTTAATGAACATGCTAGAATTAAGTTTAATCTAAGCATACAAGTCTCAAGTTTAACATAAGAATAAACATCTAGTCATAGTTTGTACAAGAATTGTATAAGTTTGAAGTTTGAACATGTTTCATCCCAAAAGAATGTAAAATGAAAAAGGGGCTAAGTATACTCACATTGGACTGATGAAGATTATCCGGCATGGATAAGTATTTGCAAGTCATTGAGGGAGAATATCCTCACAATAAGCCTAAGGATGAAAGTCTAAAGATTTAAGTTTACTTCTACAAGTCTAAGGCAAAGGATCTTAAGATTTCAAGATTGACTAGGGTCCCAAATAGGAGATAGGAATGGTTTGTGTTTATGAAGTTTAAATCAAGTTTATAATAAAGGTTTTGAAGGAATGATACAAGACTTGCATGTCAAAGTTTAATAGATTTATAGATTAGAATAATTATTAATTAAAATAATTATTTAAAAGTTTTACAATTATTAATTACACAAGTTAGGTAAAAATAATCGAAATAGTTTTCTAAGTATTTAGGGGTAATAATTTAAGTGTAAGATTAAATAACTATTAAAGATAAATAATTATTAAGATCAAATAATTATTTTAATTACTCATATAAATCATTTAAGATTTATTTAAGTATTTACGTGTCAAACTTTTATTTTACAATTTAACTTGTAAATGAATATTGTTTATAAGTTCAAATACGAAATTATAAGTTTATAAAAGGTTAAATAGAATTTCTTTGTAAAGTTTACATCTTAATTAAAAGTGTAAAAATATTTAGAGTTTAAAAGAAACTATAAGTTTAATAAGTATTAGATTATAAGTTTATAAGTATTTTAAATGAAGCTTTTGTTTAAAATTATAAGTTACCTTATAAAACATCCTAAAAATGAATAAGTATGTTTATTTTCTATGTTTTAAAATAACTAAATAAATAAATGAATAGTCAAACTTTAAATGAATCAAATACAAGTCTTTATAAATTTGATTTGATTTTAATAGGAAAGTTTAATAATTCACTCAAGTTTCTTAAAACCAAATAAGTTTTCTATTTTAAATAAATAAGGAAGTTATAAATTTTGTATAAGTTTATAAGTTTCTTGTCTTAATTAAAGTTTATTAATTTTTGAAGCTTTAAACACTTAAATGTATTATTCAGAAAATAATAACGAATTAAGGTTTCAAATTTTATAAAATATCTCCTGTTTAAAATATAAGTTTTGTAAAGTTTAAGAGTATTTTTATAGTTTTTAAGAGTTTTAAAACTATTTTTAAGGAATTTATTCTTATAAGTTTTAACTAAATTTAATTAATTAAAATATCATAGAATATAAAAAGTGTAAATAAAATTCGAATTCAAGTTTATAAAAGTATCCCAGAATTTATAAAAATTATTAAAAGTGTTAAAACTGTTTTAACAGGCTAAAAAAAAATAAAAAGGCGAAACCCAGCTTAAGAGGGTTCGAACTCGGGTCTGTCCCGGGTTGCTCAACACACACACGCACTTAACCATCTGACCTACGGTCATTGTTAAGTTTAAACCAGGAAAGAAAATAGGTAAACAATACTACCAAACACCCCCAAATCCGTATGATGAACCCTAGAATCGAGATCCTACAAATTCGAATGGATTAACCCCTTAATGATGTAAATTGATAAGGGGTTATTGTTCTAAGGATGAAAACGAGTAGGTTGGTTATTTGGATTACCTGTATTGAAGCCACGATGAAGGAGGTTGGTTCTGGGTCGAAAGTCGGCGGTTCACGGCTTCAAACCGAGAAATGTGAGCACCATTACGTGAAATTGGTGAGTGGTGGAGTGTTGGGATGATGTTGTTGAGCTGAGGGAGTCGGTATTTATAGGAAATTTGAGCATTAAGTGTGCGAACGGTTGGGGAGATGGTGGTTGCGTAAAGGCGGATTGAACTCGGATTTGCGCATGTTTAGAGTTGGATCCGAGCATTGATACACCTTGGGGTGTGGTCGCATGCGCGATTGGAAGCCCGAAGCGTAGTGAATCTGGCCGTAATACGTGATTTCGCATGAATTGGGTGTAAACCGGGTGATGCGGGAATCGAACCCATGATCAGTTTTTGAATTCTGGAAGTTTGGGCTTGTGGCAGAACAGGCCCTTGAGGTTTCCAGGTTTTGCATTTTTGGGTTAAAAGTTAAGTTTTAGTTTGAAACAAGTTTCAGGATTTGACTGTTTCAGTCCCTGGACTTTTTATAAATAAATATGTTTTATTTTTATAAATTTCTCTAAAGTTTCAAAAGTTTTATTATTTTATAAATTTTATAATTTATTAGTTTTATAAGTCTCAAGATAAAATAAGTTTATTATATTATTTATAATAATGATGATTGTAAACTTTATAAAGTTTTTAAAGAATATTTTTTTTACATGTATTTATATATATATATATTTTTGTAAATCTTAAGTTCACATATATATACATATACATACCCCAAATACATATATTTATCAAACAATTTAATGTTTATAAATAATAAAAGAAATAGATTTTTAAACAAGTTTTCAAGACTTAAATTTTTGATACGTGGAAGGATTAGGAAAAATATGACGGGGAAAATCTCGGATATTACATTATATATATATATATATATATATATATATATATATATATATATCTCATTTTAATGAGAGAACTAGAGAACCACTAAAAAAAGAAGGGGTGGAAGTTTAAAAAGGAAGAGTAAAACTGGAACTTAAAATATATAAATTTTTAAACATTTCTATCTTTTGCATACGTTATTATTTTTTAAAAAAAATTGCACCATTAAATTAAGAATTTCTTTATCTTTCATTTGAGTATAAATAACGTTATAAAAAATAAGAATTAACTCGTATTTTTTTTCTTCTTATTTTCAATACTGCATATGTGTAGTATCACCCCAAAAATCTAACACACCCCCAAAAACCTAAACCCTCCACCCACCCGCACCCAAAAACCTAAACCCCTCACCTACCCCCACCCAAAAACCTAAATTCACCCACCCACCCACCCCCACCCAAAAACCTAAACCCACCCCACCCAAAAACCTAAACCCACCCACCCCCACCCAAAAACCTAAACCCATCGCACCCACCCCTTACTCTAAAAAACCTAACCCTAAACGTAATACTGCATATGTGTAGTACCTCCCCAAAAACTTAACCCACCCCTAAAAACCTAAACCCCTCAACCCACCCCCACCCAAAAACCTAACCCCACCCCACCCACCCCCAAAAACCTAAACCCCCACCCACCCCCAGAAACCTAACCCCCGAACCCTACATCCTTTTCAAAAACCTAACCTAAAAGCTAAACTAAACCAAAAAACTAAACCCTAAAGTTAAACCGACTATTTTTTCAAGTTTTTTTTAAGAACGAGGACGACGTGGGAAATAAGGTGTCCGAACCACTTTTTTTGTTTTTGATTTATATTTTGAGTTATGATTTTTTTATTATTTTTTTTACTTTTAAAAGGGAGTTATCTAGTTATCTCTCTAAATGTTAGTTTTCTTATGAACTTCATCCTATATATATATATTTATATTAGTTACAAAATTAGTATGTACAATTAGGTATTCGTTATAAACTTATATTGTGACGTGAATTTCAAAAAAAATATTTAAACACCATTTAAAGAAGAGAAACATAAATTTAAAGCAAGCTTTTATTAACATACATTTTGTTTCCAAGCTAGGTTCTTTTGTTAAAAAAAATCTTGTCACCTCTCTGATTGTGCAAGAATATTATATAATCCGTCTTTAAAAAAACCATCTTGTCACTTTTTTGTTCGTGTGAGAATATTGTATAACCCGTTTTTTAAAAAACAACGTTGTCACTTTTTCTGTTCGTACGAGAATATTATACAACCCGTTTTTCAGAAGACCATCTTGTCACCTTCTGATCGTGTGAAAATATTATGTAATCCGTTTTTTAAAATTAAAAAATATATCAGATGGTTATATACGTTTCTAAAACCCTGAGTGGGATGATGTTTTAAGACATCCATCAATTCACCAGAATCAATGCCTTTTTACTAAATCAAGCAAGTGCTTTTCATGTAGAGATTCATAGTGTTCGGTCAACTTCATGTATCGAACAAATTTAGGGTTGAAAAGGACACAACTAGAGTTTGTGTTTAGTTTATAGTGAGAGCACAAGAGGTGGTTACTTTTTTAAAACTTTCTATTTTGGCCTCAGCAACGCGTTCGTGACTTTGCGTACACATTTTGTGATTTCTTCTTCGATCGATTCTTTCAACAAAGAAAATAGAACTAAAAGGACAATTAAGGTGGTGTCTGTCGCGGTAGGTATACATATAATTACGTTACGTCTCATAATGTTTCTCGTGTTTTTCTTTTAAAAGAACGAATGAGACATTGCGTGAAACTATGACTATGATGTTGGAAACTTTTATCTACTTTAACCAAAACATAGAGACAGATAAATCTATTTGTTTTCCATTCAAAATAGTTACATCAAAAACATCAATCATGTCTAGTTACTATGAACTTAAACTAGCCTCGTGCATATTTCTTTCCTTTAGCTTCAACTTTCACAACCAGGGCCGTCTCTGAGGTTTTGGAGGCCTTATACGACTAAAGAAAATGGGTCCCTAAAAATATCAAATATAAAGTTATATATATGAAAAAAAATCTGTTAATATGATGAAAATTGTAATAGCATCAGGTTTGATTTTTCTTTAAAAAAAATCAATTCAAAAAACTCTCTTGATTGAATTTCGAACAAAGAAGACGTTGGCGACTGTTGATGGATGTTTTTTTATTAGGTAAAATTGTTAATTTGGACATGACCCAAAGATAGAGTAATTGTTAATGAGTTTTTAAACTCAGTTTATATGACCCATAAGTTAACCGTTAATGATAATTTGTACATGACACATCAGTTAATTTCTTTTTTAAACTCAGTTTTATATTAAATATATTTTTATATATAATATATAAATATAAAATTTATAATTTTGGGCCCCTCGAAAAACCGGGTTCTGAACGGACGCCCACCCCGCACATGCTTAGGGCAGGCCCTGTTCACAACCGCATATTATTTCATTTACTTGTCATAAAGTGGTTAAAACACAATCATTGATTAAATATGCGCGCAAATGTGTGCATATGGATATTAACTTATACATATATAGAGGAGAGATCAAGAGAAAACCACAAATTTAAGTGAAACCCGAGAAAACCACTAAAACAATGTGTAATACTATGGGTTACGTATACGTAATCGTAATTTTTTTGTTTTCTGTTTACGTATACGTAACACTATGAGTTACGTATACGTAAGCCAATATTTAAATGGTTTTTTGGTAAAAATGTGTAATATTACATTGATACTCTTACAAAAAAATAAAAATAAAATAAAACAAAAAATAAATATTATTTCATTATTGGTTAAAATTGGTTTTTTTAATAGTTTTCTCGGTTTTCGCCTAACTATGTGGTTTTCTCGGTTTTCGCCTAACTATGTGTTTTCTTTGGAACCCTCCCCTACATATATATTGTTGAAAATTTGTGAAAATGAGATTTTCATAAGATTAAATTTCGCTTTTGGCCGATATGGTTTGACATGTTTAACCCTTTCAGTCCAAAAGAGAATTTTTAACATATCAGCCCCCAAGGTTGTATATTTCTAACCATTTCAGCCTCTAACACTAACTCTTTTAACTATAGAGACATTTCTAATAATATTTTTTAAATTTTTTGATAATTTTTTTACTTATTTAAAAACATTTTTTTTACCTTTTTAAAATAGTTTTTTAGTTAGTTTTTTCCTTCAAAAAAACGTCTTTTAAAAAAAAACAATTTTTTTTAACTTTTTTAAAAAAATTTATTTTTTTTATAAAAATGATTTTTTAGTTTTTTTTAAAACCGTTTTTAGCTTTTCATAAAATTGTTTTTTTACTTTTTTTAAGAATGTATTTTTTTTTAATTTATGTTAAAAGGGTTTCTCTTATAATTTTTAGAGAAGGTGTTTTTTAATCTTTTTAAAATTTAGTTTTCATAATGTTCTCTTTAACTCAGGGATGAGATCAGTACCGGTACCAAATTTGTGAAAAAGTGAGTACCGGTACCGAATTTATTGGTACAGTACGGTATCAGTACTGTATCGGTATTTGTTACAAAATGTTCATCTCTATAGGTATTGGTACCGTACCAACCGGTACCGAATTTATGTAAAAGTGGGTACCGGTACCGAATCTATCGTCACGCTACCGGTTCGGTACGGTATCAATACCGGTACCAAATGCTCATCCCTGCTTTAACCACACATTTTATGAAAAAAACTAAAGAACTTTTTATAAAAAAAAACTAAAAAAAATGTTTTTAAAAACGTTTTTATGAATAAATTAAAAAATTACTTTTAGAAAAGTTAAAAAACGTTTTTAAAAATTTCAAAAATAGACGTTTTTATGAAGCAAAAAAAATCTAAAAAATGATTTTAAAATAGTTAAACAAACATTTTTAAATAAGTATACAAAAATTATCAAAAAACCAAAAAATATTTTTTATTGGACTAAAATGGTTAAACTAGTCCCTTAAAAATAAAATGACTAAAATACACCTATACTTAACAGAAAAAGTTAACAAAGTTAATAGCAGGGACTGAAATGGTTACAAAAATGTAACCTCAGTGGCCGATATGTTAAAAGATTCATTTTTAAACTAAAAGGGTTAAACATGACAAACTACATGAGACCAAAGCAAAATTTACTCTTTTCACAATATTGGGGAAATTATTATTTTTTTCCAACTTTGGACAGAAATAACTATATGTAACTATTGTCAATATACTTATTTCTTTATGGGTTTGTGTTCTTATATGTGACAGCTTCGCAACGAAGCAAACGAAGCTAAGTTGAATGAGATATCGATGCTCAAAGTTTAGTAGTTAGAATGAATAATGTAGAACTCTGGTGATTTTAGTAGGAAATTGTTGCAATTATGAATTAATATTTATCATAAAATAATAGGGATGTTTTATTTTTGTCTCTTAAATCTTTTTAATGAATCATTACGGAGGTTTTGATTATGGCTTGTAATTTTAGTTAAATTAACATTAAAATGTCATGAATCAAATGAATATTTGTTTGACTCATAAAATTGTTATAATTGTGTTTAGATGAGTAAAAAAATTCATATGAAGTTTTAGTATAAGTATAAACTGAACCTTATGATTTATTTTTTCTAAATATGAAAGAGAGAAAAACTAAAGAATTTATTTTGTCAACTAAAATTTCATAGAATTTAAAGATTTAAAGAGGAGTCTCTAATTATCCACCATTATCAACTTCATTTTTATTCTTTTTCCACGTGATAAGTAAAGTAATTAATTATCCCGAGACCACATTTATATTTTTTAATTTAATAATCAACGAGTTTTACCGGCGAACCACATATATTTAATTTTATAGAAAGGATTTTATAACTATAATCCTCAACTGTAGCTAAAATGAATTATAATCTAAAATTTAACCAATATGGGAGTTTTAGTAATTCGTATATCGATGAAGCAAAATGGAGCATGGAAAAGTGAACATATCAATAAATCACTGTAATCAATATTCAAACTATGTTTTAAAAAAGTTTTACATGACAAGGGCCAAAAGGAAGAGATCGAGAAATGATGGAGAAGCGGAAGAGAGATGCGATGGTTGTGGTGGCGGCAGTGCTGGTGAACAATGACATGGGTGATTGATACGATTTGATTGCTATGAGTTACAAATTACGAGGATGGGTTTTTAAGAGACAATTGTGGATTTATGACGGGTTAATTTTGTTTTTTGGAGATTGAAAAGTGTAAAGGGGGTCGGGGATGTGGGTTTGGTATCGGGATACCATAAAGCTGAATTACATAATACATAAATATCTTTGTATATTACTCGTTTAGACTCACAGGTCTAATTGATGACATTGTATGAATTTTGAGCTCAAGTTTGTTTAGTGAAGAGTCCTAAGTCATGTTTAAATTCAGCTTGATTTCGTTAAGCTCGGTTTAATTTGAGTAACTTATGAACGTTTCAGCTTGTTTATACTCTTAGCTAAAAAATAAATAAAAATAAGAGGGATCTGAGAGGAGATAATGGAGATGAAGTATTATAAGTATATTAAAAAAGATTAAAAGTATAAATTTCAGAAAGGATGAAAATATATGAAAGATTAGAAGTATGTAGATTTACAATATATAATAATATAAAAATGTATAGATAAAAAAGTATAAACTATAGAGTTAATTACATTTCTTGTCATTTTAGTCCTTAAGAATAACACGGTTTATTTATGATGTTAAATGAAATACAACCATTGTTAATTTGCCACTACCACCTACCGTCGTTGCTGATACCACCGTAGCCACCTCCGACGCCACCACCATCCATCCATCATTTGTGAATGCAATGGATTTTTCGACCGAATGATGGTTTTTCTGTCATTAAATTTGCGACGGAATTGTGACTATCACCATTGCGACGGAATTCAGTCGCAAATGATGATCTTCGCTTTTACCGTACTTTCATGTAAACAAAATTTTTTAAACCGTATTTTCATCTAAACATTTTTTTTTTTGACGGAAACATCAATGGCAGAGCTTGAAAAAAACGTAGGAGGGGGCCGAGATATTTTTTTCCTGCCTGGGGGGCCGGAATTATAAAATTTTGAACTTTTTGGAAGTTCACGGTTCGGTTTGAAACCGTAAACCAAACCGCTCAGTATGCTTTGAAATTTTTGAAACCGATCGACAGAAAGTTAAGGAGAAAAATCAACCGCGAAACCAAACCGATGACCGGTTTGGGCGGTTTCACGGTTTCAAACCGAACCGTGAACACCCCTAACTGGGGTTTGGCGAAGGCGGCGCCAGGGGGTGGTCTCAACTCAGGTCGAGTGGTCGGTCTCTGACTCTCACAGTGTCACATTTCCCATTCTGTCTTTCTTCTTGGTCGGCCGCTTGGGTAAGTTGGGTTTGAGAATTGAGACTTTGAGGTATTGGGTTTTAATCAAACATTTGGTCTGGCTAAAACACAAATGTTTTATTAAAACCCAATACCTCAAAACCTTTAATAAAATGTGGGTACTTTTTTATAAAGTATTAGGTTTTTTAATAAAATTTTGGACTTTTTATGAAGTGTTGAACTTTTAAAAAAATTGAGGGGTAACGTAAACGGTAACCGGATACATAAAATCGTAAATTTTTTTTTATACTGCGCGTAAAAATTAAGGGGTAGCGGAGGCTACCCCTACACCTTTAAGGTAGGTCCGCCTGGTTTATTACCTGCCATTGTTACTAAGAGGGTGTGAGCAGAGTTGCCTTGGTGGAGTCACGTTCCACAACAAGACTAAAGTCTTTTTCAAGACGTGTTGGAGGCAACATTTTTATAATAATTGGACCGGTCATTTTATCGGTTTACTGGTCAACCGATTAAACCTTTTAAAACCCGGATGGCATCATAGATATTTTAAAGTTATAATATAATTTTAAAAAAAATATGAAACTACTTTATATTTTTATATGGATTTACAATGCTAAATAAATATATAGTCTAAAGTAATAAATTAATCAGCAAATACAATTTTAAAAGAAAGAAAATACAAAAGAAATTGAAATATGGCCAACTCCGATAGAGGAGGTTCAAAGAGCCCTAACCTGACTAGCTATAAACCGGTTTTTGGTCTGATCAGGTCGAGTCCCGACAACATTGCTTGAAGGAGCTTAACATCCATTGTTGTTTTAAAAAAACTTACGTATAATCATTATGTCGATAAGATTAACGAGACTAGCATTTTATACAACGTACATAATATTAGTGCCCCGTCGCCAACTTTATAGTAGGTTACCTTATTAATAATTTAAAATACACTTAATGAAAATTATTAAAACAACAACTACTACATATACTTAAACTTAATTAACTAATGATTATCATTAATTTAGATTTGAGTCTTTACTTGATCATCAAGTTTTGGTTTGATGTCCACCATCGAGTACCGTTTTCTTCATCCTCAGTCTCTTGCACGTTTCTGTAAACATCCTGCAATTTCAATTTCATCATCGTTACATTGAAGTCCCTTTTCGATATCAATACAAACCACTTTTAAGTAAGGAACTATAACAACCATATGATACATTTTTTTTACATAATGCTTAATAAATATTATGAGAGTTCTAAAGAGAGTTAGGTATATTACAGTTAAAAAAACACGTTGATAGGGTGTAAATGAGCCCTACTCGAGATTTGCTCGTTAAAAGTTTTTATCAAGCCGAGATTAGACGAGCCTAAGCTCAAGCCAACATTAGAGCTCATTTAATAAATGGCTTTGAGCCCAAGCTTCACATAGTTTGATTAGGCTCTGGAACTGATTATTTATATATCTTTTGATTTATTAATTATTAAACATTTACATAATAATTATCACTATATTTAAAATTATGATAAAAATGACTAAAATAATATGTATTATTATATATAAAAATTATTATTATAAATATATAAAAATTATTAAACATGTACATAAATAAAATAACTAAAAATTAAATAAATAACAAACGAGAGCTTGAGCCTGAAAAACCACTCACAAAACAAGTTTGTTGTTTTAAAATAGAGCTAAGAACGACCAGTTGACAATGCAAATTACTATTCTTTGAATCGAAACAGACATACTCGTTAGACTGAAAACTAGCTACACAAGCGGTTCAATTGATATTCTTGAACCATCTTTATCTGGACCGGCCGATTATGGATCAGACCAACGGTTAGACTAGATTTTTAAAATATTTTTCTTTCTTTCAAAATCATATTTACTGATTCATTTGCTACTTCAACCTTTATATTTTCTTACTATTGTAAATTAACATCAAAAGATAAAGTAATTTCATATTTTGTTTTAAATTATTAGCTAGTTATACACAATATATATACATATATATATATATATATATAGATATATTAATTTTTAAATTATTTATGACTTGGTCCTTGTCTTTGAAGCCAATATGATCCGTCAGTCCGATGATACTACTGAATTGATATTGATAAAAATATCATTTTAATGACCGGTCAAGTTATGAAAACAATAATGTAAATTAGGTTTCCTTTATCTATTTTGATTTTTTTCTATTAAACTAATGAAAATATAAAATTGTTATTACAAACTTAGACTAACAACTTGTATCATGTGCTTATGGCATACTTTTGAGGGTCCATTTATGGTATTGATGAAAACCATAAATTAATTAAAAAAAAAAAACGTACACATGGTACCAGTGTTTTGAAACCCGGACCGGAAACCGGTGGTTTGACCGGTCCGGTTACCTATGTTGAACCGATCCTGCAGCGAACCGGTGGTCGGATCGGACAAACCGGCGGTCGGACCGGAAACCGGGTGGTCGGACCGGGCGAACCGCTTGACTATTTTTTTATATATATTTTTTAAGTCTCTTGGCTTTGTATTTCATAGATAATTGTTAGTTTAAAATTATTGGAATTGACTTGTTGGTGGTTTTTAAAAGTATTAATGGTTGTTTGGATTGATATATTTTTATAATATTTATGACGTCGTTCGGTTCTTAAATCCGGTCCGACCAGTGGACCGGTAAGAAGACCGGTTCAACGTCCGGTCCGGTTTTCTTAAAACATTGCATGGTACAACTTGTTAACACATGAAATTATGTATGCGGTAGGGGCTATGTACAACTATATACAAGCATTTATTGCATTAATTAATTAAACGACAAAAATAAACTAAAACTAATTAAAATTAAGAGTAAACTGCCATTTTCGTCCCTGTGGTTTGGTCAAAATTGCCACTTTCATCCAATAGTTTGTTTTTTTGTATCTGGGTCCTCGTGGTTTTAAAATATTGCCATTTTCATCCTCGTGGTTTTAAAATATTGCCACTTTCATCCAGTCAGCTAACACCGTCAGTTTTTCTCAATTAAATGAGGGGTATTTCAGTCCTTTTACATATTTGTTTTATTTCTTCATCTTTTTTACTCTCACTTTTTAATCATAGAAACAAGCGACGGAGGTGTTCCAGTGGTGCTCGTCGGAAACTGGTCAGGAAAAGAGGAAGAAGGCCAGCAGGTGGATGATTAAATTAGAGGTTAAATTGGGGATGATTAAAAAGTGAGAGTAAAAAAGATGAAAAAATAAAACAAATAAGTAAAAGGACTGAAATACCCCTCATTTAACTGAGAAAAACGGACGGTGTTAGCTGACTGGATGAAAGTGGCAATATTTTAAAACCACGAGGATGAAAATGACAATATTTTAAAACCATGAGGACCCAGATACAAAAAAACAAACTATTGGATGAAAGTGGCAATTTTGACCAAACCACAGGGACGAAAATGGCAGTTTACTCTAAAAAAAATTACGATAATTTATTTAACTATATTTCTATATAATTTTTTTTACAAATCGATCGTATGTAATAAAATGTAAACGAGAAAACATAGAAGCTTACTCCCAAGGGACGTCCCCAACAAGCATCCAATCTCCATCCTTGTCTTCATATATTGGTGTGTAATCACATTCATCACCTTTTTTTTTAAAACAAAAACATTTATTATAAATTTGTCGACATATCCATCTTCACTTTTGACTATAATTAAATGGTTTGTTGGAAACATCGTATTAATTGTGTATGAGAAGTACATATAATAATTATCGGGTGCAAATCTGTTATTAGGGTTGGTGATTCAATGATAGAAGGAAACACTCTTGAAACATCAAAGTTTAAGAATGTCATAGGTTCAAGTCTCATTTTCAATAGAATTAAAGAATTTTTCCTTTCAAAAAAAAATTAGAAAGAAAATAAGTGTTTATATATAAGTTTAGGGTTTGATCACTCTCTATTATCAATTGAGTGAAATCTCACATGATGTTAAATGCTAGGTAAGTAGAGGCCAAGTGATTAGTCATATCAAATTGGTATTAGAGTTATGCTTTAGCTCAGATCTGGACGATACCAATGTGATCTTATATACAAGTACGGATTAACATATTTGGGGTTTAAAACGAACTTTGAAACTGAGGCTTTTTTTTAAGTTTTCTAAATATATGAAAGTTTTTAAAAATTAATTTTATAGAGTGTCAAAACGTATAATATTAATGTTTAAGCCGAATATTATTGTAATAACCTTATAAATAAACCTTCAATAATTTTGTTGTCATTTCCTATTTCTCTCTAAAAACACTAACATATGTGGATTATTACATATATTTTCAACTTAAAACATAGTTTAAAGTATTTTTTTTATTTTATTTTAGTGGGTCTTTAAAATTTAAAGGCCTAAAACGTTTGGTTTAGTTACTTATACAGTAGAGACGCCCATACTTATATATTTGTCAAATAAGGGTTAATTAGTAATTAATAATACTGTTTATATTTTGAATTTTTTTTTAATTTGTGGTCTTATTATATATTGGTCAAATAAGGGCCAAGTAACCGGTCCTATCAAAATAATGTCATTTTTATTATTTGAAAAAGTCATACCATATACTAAAAAATCTATAATATATTCCCCGACACATGAGTTATTACTGTTTGGAAAATGTTAAAAAATATAAGACAAAATTATTAAAAATCATTAAAAAAAAATTGGAATCAATTTGACAACTTTTGTGTTTCCTTAATAGATTCGCATAATAGTGTTAAATTTGTGCTCTTTCAGAATATTCAGAGAATCATAGAGAAAATAAGCAATTTTAATATGTTTTTCTGTCCATTAATCAATGAACAGTTAAAAAGTTTAAATTAACAAATTATGCAAAAACAAGTTTAACTAAAATCGATCATATATATACTTTCCAGTATCTTATTTCATTAATAATATTAATACGTGCCTGATGTACTAAAATCGGTCATAAAATCAGTTTGATTGCAAAGAGTCGTAAGTTAGATTCGGGACACGATAAAGCTATTCGTGATCGAAAAAACAGTCGCAAATCAGTCGTAAGGACTGATTTATCACCGTTTTGACGGACACAAATTAGCAGTTATTTAAAAAGATATCGAGTTATGTATGGCAAGTATGTTTCTAGAGTTCTTAGAATTTTTTGGAGAAATGGTTTATTTGGTGAAAATAAAATGGTTTCTCGTGTTTGCATGGAATTATTTTGGTTTCACGGTAGTCCGCTCATGGAGATAGCGGATTCTCAGTAAAGGACAAGTAGATCCGCTTCTGTGGCAAGCGGATTCAGAGTCCGCTCGTTGAGATAGCGGAGTCAAACCAATTCTTGTCGGAGACTGTTGTCTTGATGAGATGGTAGCCGGTGGAGAGGGGTACGCTCCTTGGGGAAACGGATATGGGTACGTTTGTTGGGGAAGCGGACATGGGTACGCTCCTTGAGAAGTACCCTTGTTTGACCAACGGACTCAGGTACACTTCCCCAAGGATCGTACTTCTCTTCTTCAATTGACACCTCATCAAGATAACAGTCTCTGACAAGAATTTGTTTGACTTCGCTTTCTTCACTAGCGGACTCTGAATCCGCTTGCCACATAAGCAGATCTACTTATCCGTTACTGAGAATCCGCTATCTCCATAAACGGACTACCCTGAAACCAAAATGATTCCATACAAACGTACACCAGAAACCATCTCCAAAAACAAATTCATAGTTCTTACCAAAACACAGTAACTCAATCAATATGTTTAATTAACGGTTAATCGTATGGCTAACACCGGCTAATTAATTAACCCTAACGAAATCGACGTACGTGATGCATGTAATTACTTTGTTAACGAAATCCTAGCTAGCAAATTAATATCAACCAAAGATACAAAAGAATGAAAACCTACCAAGGCCAAAGAGGTTCTCAAGAGCTCTAACGAAATCCGAATACCCTTTGAACCCGTTAATATCGATCTTGCGAAGAAACGGGGCTCCATCCATGCTAACTTTCACGTACATTTTGATCATACTTCTCTTTCTATACGAACAAACCGGCGGCCAACCGACTGCAACTTTGGTGTTTCTATTCTTTCCACCACCATCATTGCCGGAGAAATGATCAAGCTCCCCTCCACCTCCAAGAATATCCAAAAACACCCTCTTTTTCTCTCGGCCGCCACCACCGCCAGTGCCGCCACCGGGTAACCCTAGGCGGAGCTCAGTGATGTCAAGCCCGAATCCTTCGGTTTCCATGTTTGGACAATTAAGTTAGAGAATTGAAGCAATGAGTTGTGTGTTGTGAGGAAGGGCTGTTATATATAGGTAAACATAATTGAAAGAGAGGACATGGGGAGGACAATCATGTTAGATGTCGGTCACATGAGTTACAATGTGGGGTAGGGTGTAGGTTGGAATATTTTTTTAAAAGTTGGTAATTTTAATACGCATTTAGCTGAATGTACACTCCTTATTATTACTTTGTTATACATCCGGTCGCAAAGGTCGAAGAAAAATGCAGAGAAGACCGTCACGGAATCCTATAATTTTTTTTCTATCAAGGGAGCGTAACTTAATACCTATAAAATTTTCAGCCGAATACGTATAAATTAACACTAATAAGCGAAAAATAGATTCGCCCATGTGTGCATCCTATTTAATTGGATTGATTTTGACTTTTTTTTCTCGATACTTCGTATTCGGCTTTGTATATGGCTAAGGGTTCATCGAAACTCTCTGAGTTTCGAAATTTTAATAGAACGTCTATATAAAAAATTGGAGTGAACCTCTAAATAATATATATGGTGAACACTTTAACAAATTGAAGACTGGTGTAGTGGTTAAAGCTTTAGGTTCTAACAAGGAGTTTACAGGTTTGAACGTCCTCCCTTACATTAATTTTTTTTAATCTTGTTTTAAGTTTTAAAGTTAGTGTTTCTTTTGTGTGCGTATGTCCCCAGCCCCCAGTCCCAAACGAATATCACAACTCCAACCTGAGACCTTTCCACGACTCCACCGACGAACCGCCCCGCCCCTCGGCCATTCTCTTGGCAACATATATCACAACTCCAATTAAAGAAGAACACATCAGACGCCTCTCACACCATCGCCATCAGACATTCGGACCATCACCATCGCCGCCCACCTCCACCACCTTTTCAATCCGATTTCTTGCTCCAAAGTCTAATTTCTTGGGAGGTAAACTTCCAGTTTCTTGGAAATTAGTTGAAATTGAATTAGACATTTGCGATGTTAAATTGTTAATTTGTTGAAACTTGAACTAGATGTTAATTTGTCATTTTGGTGCAATGAATCTCCTTTATAATTGATTTAGTTAGTTTTTATAACTTGTCTTTTAATGACTTGAAGGATTTTGATTTTGAAGTATCATAAGACATCTATTCCCCGGATTGAATATGATACGTAAAACTTAATTTCTTTTACTCGCAACCAGTAATAATAGTTTAAATTGTTATAAACCTTTTTCATGTGTAGAAAAGGTCTCGTATGCAGAAGACTTGGAAAATGCAAAGGCTAGTTTACACTTAATTCACTTCTTCTTTGTCTTTACGGAGTTAGGGTGCCTTTGACGAAGGTATGTAGAACTATTCTCTTTGTAATTTATCATAATTTGTTTGATAATCTCATCATTTTCTGTTCCCTTCATATGTTTAGTTTAAACAATTTAGTTTTAATTTAGTTTGCATGTCCTATAGTGCTTAGTGTGAATTTATTATTTTAAAGAGTTAAATGAATAAAATACAAAGATTGAAGTACTTAAGGAATCTATAATAAGATTTTGAAGGGCAAAAACTTAAAATCTGGTCTAACCACCTATCCGGTTCACTAGTCGAACTGATAACCGGTCTTGTCAAATCGAAAAGGTTCAAAGAGGTTTAAGCGGACCAACTAGACTCCCGGTTCCCAATCTGACAAGTGGGTCTGATCCGACCTAGGCGTGAAAACACTGCTTGTAGTAGTTGAAGTCGCTATATATCTACAAGACAAAAATATCTAGAACACCGGTATAACATCAGTATCGAAAAGTTCAAGAGACATATATCACTATCTTAATTATATAAGGGCGGTAGGTATTGTTTCGGGGTATACCGCTCATCACGAACATTTTTGGACAGTACCGAAGGTGGGGGCCGGTGTTCCTGCTTCGACTTCTTCTCAATCAGTTCTTCGTTGTTGCTCTTCCAAATCGCGATAGAGATTTCGCCCATCCCGTGTCACACCCCCAATTTCAACTAACGGAGTATTACCGTTTGGGAAGTGACAAACCAGGATCTCAGACACTAGTTACATTGAACGACTCTACATGGGACTCAAAATGAAAATATCTTTTAAATCAGAGTATCAATGCGGAAGCGTAAAGAAAGTAAATACGCAAAATACACGCGCCCAAAACCAAAGTCCAAAAGTCCAAACGTCCAACCAAACAAAGTACATTAAAGTAATTCAATCAACATAAATAGACACAAAGCAAAGCAGTTGAATCCCATGCATGCCCTAACGTGCACATGTGTCTTAGCTTAGCGTCCTGAGAAAACATGTAAGAAAAAGTGTCAACACAAGGTTGGTGAGTTCACAGGTTTCAAATAAATAAGTAAGCGTTACCAAATTTATGATCATTCAATATGTATCTATAGGTAGCTAACCTATGTTTATGTTTTAGCTCAAGTGCTCGCAACCGAAACTGACTGTTTGTTTATTGCCTCCTGCCAGGTTCTATCAATACTGGCCATGTGAATAGGCTAACATTTCACCCGTTCGATATCCGATCGAGTTAGCGCGACTAACGCGGGTGGGATTTGTCAAACCCAGTAGTACTACTAAACATTACCTCACTAAGATCCATATTAACGGTTCGAAATAAGATGAGGACTTTCTGTGATAGCATGTTACACTTAGCTTTAACATTGATAGCATATGAAATACAAAATCTAAAAATCAGTTTAAGCATGTTTTCTCCCCCAAGTTAAAAGCAGTAAAAAGGGGCCGTGAAACTCACCTGCTTGGCGTTGAAGGTAGTTTCACACTAGAAATAATTGGAACCACAAGTGTAAGTCTCAAACGACTTACGAATGCCCTAAAATTATAAACACATAAATTAGGGATGAAAATTTGGACTTGTGACAGCGACACGGAAAGAGAAACGTCCTAAGGAAACGTTCTAATGTTCACGAGTAAACGAACGTGTCCACGGGGATAGGAATTCCTAAATTTATTATTAAGATATATATATATATATACGTTACGCGACGAATGACAAAATAATAATAAATATAATCGAGTGTTTTGTCATTCACAAAAATTATGAAAATAATATGATTTAATATATTATTTTTAGATTCGAAAGAACATTTTAATTACTCGTTTGTGGTACAAAATAATAAATATATTATTTTTATGAACGTAGCAATGCGAGTAAATAATATAACTAATTATATTATTATTTAGTTTCAAATGTTACACGGGGTTGTAAAACGATACGAAATAATATATATATATATATATATATATATATATATATATATATATATATATATATATATATATATATTAATATAATAACACGAGTCATGGTTTGAAAATAAACGTATTATTTTATACGAGTTTGTGGCTTAAAATAATATAAACATATTATTTTTACTTGAGGATAATAACAATACATTATTTATAAAAGTGGGTATAATATATAAAAATATGTTAATAATTCAAACCCGAGCCTACGGGTTGTTTTTCCGATTTAAAGTATTATTATATACTAGCAAAATAGTTGGGGTTTTGATTTTTATATTGGATTGTTGCTTGAAATAATTTTTAAAAATAAAAGTGTGTGGAGAGACTCGAACCCGGGTCTCTCCTACACACGCACACTGTCTTAACCAATCCGCCCGCTAGGGTCATCGCGTTATGATCCGGTGGGAAATGCTTTTAATCATTTTCACCGAGAGCCCCCCCTTTTCCCCATTCAAGCCGCGATCGAACCCAAAGCCATCCAAATCCGACCGATTTCGATCGCGATTGAACCTGTGGACTTAGGGGTTATGTAATTCGGACATTTTCGGTCCTGCACACATGATTAATTGTAAAAGCATCTCGTTTATGATCAATAGATTTCCGTTTTGAAAACCAAAACCCTAGATTTAAACACAAGATCGGATTGATTAACTTCTGTAAAATCAAGTATTGAATCCATAGGGCTTTCGATGTACTAGTGATTACGAATCTAATGGTGTATTTTAATTGTGTTATAATTAGGTCTAGGATCAAAAACCCCAATTCAAGTCCATGATGAACCCCATATTACGGATTGATATCAATTCAATATAATTAGATTCAATTGGTGTGGGGGTTTCAACAAGTAGGCAATCACGAATCTAAACATATGAAACAATTGGATTTTAATCGTGTTTAAGATAGAAAGCCCCAATTTGGTTTCATATGAACCCTAGATTACGGGTTGTGGTTAATTTGATGGTATGAGCCCCAATTAACTTAGGGCTTTCATTCTATGAGTAAAAACGAAACTATAGGTGTCAATAGTTACCAGATTGGATGTCGAATCGGTAGGTTTCGACCAAATGGATGTCGACGGCAACGAGTTTGGCTTCCGATGACTCCCGCAGTTTCTCCGATTGAATTGGTGTGTGCAAAAGTTCCACAGATGATCGATTTAAGTGGGTAGGGGTTCGATTTCAAGAATAGCGATCAAATTGATACGCATTTGTGTGTATAGAAGCCGAATACGACGGTTACGACTATTAACGTCCATTATTTGCTTTAATTCGAGCAATGATGTTGAAAGCCTGTTCGTAATCGACCGCAATCATCAATGATATACGTTACCAACTTGAATTTGAACAGTTTTGCGGTTAAGGGTATGAATTCGGATCCCAAACATGAGGGTTTGACTTTACAAAGTCAAAATAGGGTTCCTTTCAATTGATTTTGACTTTGGGAGTCAACTAATCAAATTTTGAAACTTGGCAGGACTAGTCCCTGTGGTTTGAGGTTAAATATTAACAGAACCGGTCCTTCGGGTTTGAATTTAACTGGATTAGCTAACGGGGTTAAGTTTCAGTTAGGATATTTAACGAGGTTTGTTAACGGCGTTAGCATGAAAAGTCGGGTTGTCACATCCCGCCCGCTTATGCCACCTCACCTCTTCCCACACCGCCCGGTGATTTTTTTTTAAAATGGTATATTATTGAAAAACAAAGTAGTAAATGGTATGTGTTGACTTGAAAACGTGGTAAATGGTAAAACCGCACTTCCCAATCACGGTTTCAGTGTATTTGTAAATATCCAATCCTTAGGTGTCAGGGATTTGCCAGAAGAACAGTGAAACCGTGATTCACAATCATGGTTTCAGTGTTACCATTTTAACTGAAACCGTGATTCGTAATAACGGTTTCAGTTACTTTATTGCAGACACGTCTCTCGATAATACCATTTTGATCTGAAACCGTGACTCCGAAGTACGGTTTTACCATTTACCATATTTTCCGGTCAACCCTATTATTTACCACTTTGTTTTTCAAAAATATATCATTTTAAGAAATAATTCACCGCCCGGTTGATACTAAACCCACACCACCCACCCTAAAAACTAACTCAAAAGTGAAAATGTTATCAAAACACTTATAAAAGTAACCTAGTTTTTAAAAAACACAAAAATCATGTAGGTTGGGATGTGGCAAAGGGGGGGGGGGGGGTAGGGATAGGGATGTACTCTATTAGGGTGTTGGGGGCCATTAACCCCAATACCCATTTACTCATCAAAATTGGCCAATAGAATTCTGTCACCTCAAAACTACTCATTTACTCAGATTTCATTGGAAACACCCTACTCATTTACTCATTTACTCACCAACTTTTTTTTTATAATTAAAATTTAAATAATCAAAAACATACTTTTTTATTAATTAAAAAATCAAAATACAACTAAAAATAACAAAATACAATAATAAAGTTACAAATAAAAAAAACAAAAAATTAAACATAATCGTCTTCCGAATCGCTGCTGGCCCACTCCGGTAGTGTAGCAAAATGTTCAACAAGATCATATCGTAGTCTAAAGTGTGTCTCTTGATCCCGCAATTCATTAATTACACCATCGTCTACTACTTCATTGGTTGGAGGGTCTATCACGTAGCTGGGTGAGATTGCATTTCTGTCATGCTTTAAAAGCATATTGTGCAATATGATACATGCGTAAACCACATTTTGTATTTTTTGACGTTTATGTGACCGTTGCGGACGATTAATTATTCCCCATTTAGATTTTAAAACACCAAACCCGCGTTCGACGTCTTTTCTTGCCGACTCTTGAATTTTCTTAAACCTTTTTTCTTTTGGGTCGACAGGGAATGGAAATGATTTCACAAAAACAGACCAAGTGGGGTAAATCCCATCCGCAAGATAGTAGCCACGTTTGTATTCACGACCGTTAACTTGGAAAGGACACTTCGGGGTGGTTCCATGCATTTCGTTATTGAACAACAGGGATTGATTGAGAACATTTATGTCGTTATTGGAACCGGCAGGACCACAAAACGCATGCCAAAACCATAAGTCATTTGACACCACTGCTTCCATCATGATCGTAGGGTAATGGTGATCACCTCTCATAAATTGGGCACGCAAACTAGTCGGGCACATCCTCCAAACGACATGCGTACAATCGATGCTACCGATCATCCCCAGAAGGCCCCATCTAGTTTCATGCGCATTATATAAACGTGCAATGTCGTGGCTTGTAGGTCTACGTAAAAACTCTTTGCCGTATAACATAATAATAGAATTGCAAAAGTATTCTAAACATTCACGAGCAATCCTACCGGACATAGATAAATATTCATCATATTCGTCAGGAGGGTTACCTGTAGCAAGTTGACGAATAGCAGCAGTGCATTTCTGAATCGGCGTGAAGCTCTTCTTTAACCTCCCGTCATACCCTTCGTGAAACCAAGAAAACCTTGAATCTATGCTTATATCCCTTACAATGCTTAAAAACAACTCTTTCGGTAAGCGAAATCTCGCTCTAAACGTATCGGCGTCGTACCTGGGGCGTTCGACGAAGTAATCATTCAACAAATTTGTGTTAGCAACTTCACGATCACGATTTACACATTTTTTCTTTGATTTTGCCATATCCTCAAGCTCACTAGCCGCAACTTTGGACAAAAATTCAATGCCACTTGAGTCGGAAATGTCAAAAAGAAGATAATCAAAATCACTAGCATCGGATAATCCCGAAGGAACAACTCTAGAACTGGATGAAGACATTTTGTTAAAAAAATTGGAGAGGAGAGTGATTTGTGAGTAATTTGTTTTATATATAGATGATAGGTAAAAATATATGTATGTGGAATGGGGTATTTATATGTAAATTTTTTTTTTTTTTTTAAATCACCCAACCCACCCCCACCCCACCAACGGCTACCTCGCAACGGCTATCTCCCCCAACGGACACCCGAGTAAATGAACTCGAATACCCCTACTCGGTTAACTTACCCGCCCCTACTTGGTTCATTAGGGGCGGTGTTCCCCTTTACTCGTTTACTCGATCCACATACTCGAGTCACCCGGGTTGAACGCACCCAATACCCTTACTATATGTATTCCAACCAGCACGACACTAAAAGGCCGGCAAAGATAGAAAAAGATGGTTAGATAATAGGCAAGATCGTAGGGCTAAAGATATTCTTGGTTATTTGGTGGGTTTCAATTGTGGCCGTGTGATGTGGGTTTGTGGGGACAGACCATGTGGTTTATGCCTTGTCAAACAGGGAACATACTTGGACCAAATCGACCATACTTCACACCAATCATCACTTGATTAAAAAAACTATTAACTTTTAGTTTTTTTAATTTAAAATTACAGTATATCCGTGTTATGATCACTTTGGAAGTTTAAAATATTATTTTATAGTTGAATGTCTTTTGTTGTTTCTAAACAAAAACCATATCTTGATGCTATGTTTCTTTTGTTGCTTTTGGAGTGGAGTAGTTATAGATTTGTGTTAATTTGTTGGATAAAATTATGATTAATCAATAATTATTATTTTCTTAAATCATCATAACGAACATACACCCCCTAAAATCTACATCTGAAATCCACCTATTCTTCACTTTGTGAAATTTGAACCCGCACCACTCAGTGAGGATAAACACCACGTGTTATTAGGCCAATAGGCTTTAAATCTGTAACATCCCATTTTTTATAAAATAGAAAATAGGAAAGATTAGAACGGTGAATAACCCAAACTCCAAGAGCTAAAAGTAGCAAAAGGTGAAAAGTGTGGAAAAACAGCGCGTGACGGACCGTCACAAGAGGTAACGGTCCGTGTGGGCCATAACGGACCATCACCATAGTGTAACGGTCCGTGCGGCAAAAACCACCGGCGGTTTAGGGTTTGCCGAGAAGCTGACCTGTGGGTCGTGACGAAACATCACGAGATCTTAATGAACTGTCACAAGATCATAACAGTCTTTTACGTGGTTAGAAAGTGCGTAGCCGCCAAGGGATTGGTGACGGACCGTCACCACCCTATAACGGTCCGTCACGACCCGAAATTTGGCTTATATAAGAGGGGGGGGGGGGATGGGAGCTCATTCTACACCCCAAACACACAATTAAGTCTGAGATCCAGCTTTGAGTTCCGGTTCGCGTCCTCAAGTCTGGTTTCTAGCGTTTCGCCTACAACTTGCAGTAGATAGTTTCGAGGTAAGGATTTCGACTAGCTCTTTAAGACTTGGTTATTACCACTAAGGTATGTGTTGTAACATCCCGAAAATAGTAAATAAGTAAATAATAATACGATGGAGATTTATACGACATAAAATGAAATAAGAACGGATGGACTTGGGCTCGACTCCAACGGGCCGAGGGAAGCCCAGGTATAAAAGGGGCAAGACAGCCCATTTGACCATTTCACATCCATTTCACCAATTCTAGAGAGAGAAAGGGAGCCCGAGTCTAGAGAGAGAAAGTCGACGGATCGTCACGAGATTTGAGGAGCACGTTACTACTGAGATCGTGAGCAAAACCTCTGGATCATAATTCCAATCCAGGTAATGATTCGATCATAATATGAGTTTTTGTTCATTTTGGGGTTTCTCGGGTTTTAGCTAAATAGGTGATGTTTTTACGGATGAAACTTGAAAAATAAGCTTAGAAATAGAATCTAGAATGAAAACCGCACGTTTTGATCAAAGAAAATTGTAAGATTAGCATGATCGGATTAACATGCAAGAATTCCGAAATTTTGGTCCAAGAACCAGGTACTGCGTACTTACCAAGTGCGCAGGAAGGAATCCCTGCGTACTTACTAAGTGCGCAGGCAGCAGTCCCTGCGTACTTACCAAGTACGCAGGAGGAAGACTCCTGCGCACTTACCAAGTGCGCATGAGCAAGTCCCTGCGCACTTACTAAGTGCGCAGGAAGCAGACAGCAGGCCACAGGTTGGTTAAGTAAAGTCAGTAAGTTTAGAATGATTAAACCATTAGAGTCGGGGTTGGGTCTAATGTGTATTTAACTACCTAATCCAGATCGGAGGTGACGCTGTTGGGCCTTTGTTTAGGACAACCTAGAGTAGCTCGTCAGGTGAGTTCTATGTGCCCCCTTCTATGTATGTGCAAATGATTTATAAATGTTTTGGGGCTGAAGTGTATACACTAAATGGATAAATGCTATAAGTGACAATGTGATCATACGTACATATATGAATATATAAATACTTATATATGTGAAAATGAATTATGAATAAAGAATGAAGCGTATGATATAAAGAAAGAATGAAAGAAGGATATAACGTAAAAGAATGAAATCTTGCTTTATATTATATATATTGCATGTTATGAATGAATGTAAACGTTATAAACCCTTCTGTGACAACGGCTACTTCGGTAGACGGACGACCACGTGACTATTTTGCAACCGGGACGAAAACGTTCCTACGTAAGATAGGACGTATGAAAAGGTAAAAATGGACGGTCGAAGCAATTGCCTTAACTAATGTAGAACGGTTGCATACATAATGGTCGCGTGGGAAACGGATGCCCTAGGGCAGACGGATTTAATGTTATGACGGACTACGACGGTAGGACGGTTAAGAGCGGACGGACAAAAGTTGCCGGACGGATTTAATGTTATGACGGACGGTTTTCTAGAGCCGGACGGTTATGAGAAGGGCTACGACGGTAGCTCTGACTGCGATGTCTTCGTGACATTCGCGACAAGTATGATGGGTTGATCTCCCTTAAGATTATGGCCAATATGTGTTCTCCCAAAGAAAGTATGTATGTACATATGTATATACCCTCAATGAATGTTGTGTGAGAACAGTAAAGTAAAGAATATTTAAAAGTATGAATATACATGTATACATTATATTCAGGATAAGATAAATATTATGTATGATTGTCTTTAAACTAGAACTCACCAGCGTTAGCTGACTTTTAGTATACATTTCAGGTAAGAAAGGAAAAGGTCGTGCGAAGGCGTGAAGGTTACCTGGCACAAGACTGACATCCCACTTTTGTTTGTTAAGAATATGTTATGCTTTTATTTGTAAAGACTTCCGCAGTTTTGATTATGTAATTGAATGACGAATGTTTTAATATTTATGACTATGTTTATGAGTAAATCCAACAAGTGAGGTCACCCGGTTTAGGGGCCTTACAAGTTGGTATCAGAGAAATAGTTTGAGAGATTTAGACATCCCTAAATGTCTAGACTCAAACTGATTATGGGACCAATGCACGGATGTCAGTATGGGTAACCAACGCCAACGCTAGCACGTTAAGTAAGTCGTAAAGTTAATGCTCTTACATAGGAATAGATACCTTAACTTAGAACAAATAGATGTTAATGCCACGACTGATTTGAAGAGTTTCGAACCCGAAAAGCAATGTAAATTAGTAATCACAAACCGGTCACTGTAATTAAGAATTTACCTTGCTCGTACTGTTCCAAACTATGATCTGAAGAAATGACATTGATGTATTCCCTTTTTAACTATCAGGAAATTAAGAACTATGGCTGGGGGAGGAATGTGACATTTCAAAATTTCGGTTATAATATTTTAACACGTAAAAATTCCAACATTTTATTTCAAATATGCACACGTATATTTAACCAAGTTTATAAAAAAAAAGGGGGTGTGTTTACAAATTTTAACTTATGTATCTTTAAATTAAAAAAAAAAAAATAAAAAAAAAATATATATATATATATATATATATTTGAATTTTATAAAATTATATAAACTTGTTTAAAATTACATATTAAATGGTTTATATAAATTAATAAAAATGATTTACTAAAATAAAATGACCAATTTAAAATAATTAATTTTAATAAAAATAGATTTATAAAATTATATAAATATGAATTAAATTAATTTAGTTTTAAAAGAAATTAATTATTTAATTTAATTAAATAGTCGAGGGTTTAAAATGAAATTTTTAAAACTATAAGGTTTTAGATTAAAAATAAGTCGGAGGGCTATTTTGAATTAAACAGAACTATAGGGGTTTGTTTTGAAATTATTCCAAGGTTTATTTTAAACATTTTCAAACTCCAGGGACTAGTTTTGCCAACTCCCAATTCGTAATCCCGGTCACCCCTGTGCAATGTCCGGCGGTCCAAGAACTTTCCGGCGAACTCCGACATGCTTGTCCCCTACCCCTCGACAGCCGAAAAAGGGCTCTCTGAGCTCGTCGCCTCCACGCGAACCTAAGCCCCCGACCAATTTGCCTTTTTATTATCAGAATTATCATGCGCGTCATTTGACTCGAAAGTCAACACCGCGATTTGGCCTCATCGATGGACCTCAACGTCTGCAAGACGGCTCGTTAGTTTCGGCGTGTCCAGAAGAGTGTTTAGGCATGCTCAATTGCATGTTTCACTGTCGGGATCAAGCTCGGGTATAAATAGCCATTACCGGACCATCTCGAGCTCATTCCCCCTTCGACTCTTGCTCTCACTTCAAATTGAGACCACCATCGTATTCGTCTCTTCTGTGCGAAGCTATACCACCCATACCGAAGGCCTAACTCACTCTGGAACTCGGATTTCAACTTTGGTATTTTCGGACATTCGTCCCCCCCCTTCGAGGCTCATTTCGACCAGGTAATTAGCCCAATTTCGTTCCTTAACCTTCGTTTATCATAGTGCTATCGATACCGAGCACCACCTAGACCACAGCCCACTGATTCCCGGCCAAACGAGGTTGCCCGGACACGGGTCCTGGTCGTTGCCGAGAACCAGTGGTCAATCCACTCGGTGCATATAATTTAATTAACCTATTCCTGACCAGCGATGGGCTATAGCCCGGCTGGTCAGTGTCGTGTGTGTTTAAGCGCAGGTCGCGGGTTCGACCCTTCCGGCCTCCGGCCCAACCCCATTTTTATTCTGTTTTCATTTTTTTTATTTTATTTAATTATATTAACTTATTTTAATACCATTTTGATACAATAAATACTAAAACGAGTCGGTTTGATCGTTCGTTTATTTCGAAATCGATTAAACAATCTTTTTTTTATTTATTATTATTATTCCATTTTTTATATATATAAATCTTGTAATATTATTTAAACACATTTTCTTATATATAAAATATCCTATATTTTTATAAATCTTGTAACATTTTTATAAACTTATTAAAATACATTTAATATATAAAATGTCCTATATTTTTATAAATCTTGTAACATTTTTATAAACTTATTAAAATACATGTAATATATAAAATGTCCTATATTTTTGTAAATCTTGTAACATTTTTATAAACTTATTAAAATACATTTAATATATAAAATGTCCTATATTTCTATAAATCTTGTAACAATTTTTATAAACTTATTAAAATACATTTAATATATAAAATGTCTCATTTTCTTTATATATATGAACCTAGCAATATTTTCAATAAACTCGTTTAAATAAATTTTAAATATCAACATAATTGGTCAAATAAAGACTTATCTTTTTATTTATTATTATTGTTTAAATACACTAAACATAATGATTAATTATTTAAAAAAATGTAATATTTTATAAGTCAAAGTTTTACAAAACCGTATTCATTTTCTACCACATTTTATACAAATAAATATTAAGGTTATTGTTATAAAACCTATACCCATTTAAATACGAATACACACATACATATAAACATACAATAATACCCATTTATCTACATAGGGTTTCATTTTGCTTAGACATCAACATACTTATCACCTACACGCGTGGACAAATACCCGCTTACAAGGTGAGTTACATATCCCCTATTTACATTTTTATACATTTTGGGGTGAAACGTAATCTGTGCTTACTTACATACAATTCAACTTGTGTTTACATGTGTGGATTATTGTGCTTTTGTGCTTGATCACTTGTTATGCTATGAATACTTTTAGGATGGTTTAAATTATGTGTAACCCACATAGTCTTGATTCCATGCCTATCACTTTTAGGGTAGCGGTATGCTATGCCTATCACGTTAAACCTTTATGCTTATATACAAAATTACATGCTTACAGTTGGTATACATATAGTGAATTCTCCACATTATGCCATATCATACCATGTCAAACTATGAATTGTATAAACATTTTTAACTAAACTTTTACTTTATTTAAACATATGTAAACTCACCAACTCTCGTAGTTGACACTTGTTTTGGATTACGTTTCAGGTGAAGATAAGTGATTGTGTGACTATGTGTTGAAGGTGCTACACCTAAGGCTTTTGGACCTAGTAAAATAATTATGTGTAATATTCTAGAATAGGGTGTTGTGACTTGATTTGTATTTGGATATTTGGTATTTAAACCTTATTAATGAATTATGCAACCTTAGTAGATCATGTGCTTATGAACAATCATTCTAATGTCCGCCTCGATGATTCCGCCATCGGTCGGGGTGTGACAAGGAAGGACAGGACCTCGAGGCGGTCGCACTGGCCGGCGAGGTAGACCTCCGTTGAACCCAAGATTTGAAGAAGAAGAGAGTGTGCACGCAGAGCACACCGAAAGTGTGCGCGAAACAGAAGTGACCCCAATTAGAGACAACAGTCCAGGGCCTATACAGTTGGAACCTGAAGTCAGGGATGCTATTGCCCGTGAAGTTTTGCTCACTTTGCAGAAGGTATTGCCAGATCTACTATCCGAGGCAATAAAGAAAAGTAAAGAGGGGGATGAAGGAAACCACGAAGAAACGGTATATGACAGCGACGGGGATGAGATAAAAGTGGGGCCAAGCACTAAAAGGTGCACTTATAAAGGTTTCAAAGATGGAGACCCACCCAAGTTTGATGGTAGCAAGGATTCGGTGGCTACTTTGGAATGGATTGAGAGAATGAACGCTGTAATCAACATCAGCGAGTGCCGACCAGACCAGGCGGTTAAATATGTTGCTCATTCTTTCACCAATGAAGCACTAGGTTGGTGGAGAAATATTCAAAGAACAAAGTCGCCACATGCTCTTGCCCGAATGACATGGGAGGACTTGAAAAAGCTCGTAATCCAAAAGTTCTGCCCACAGAATGAGATTGATCGTGTGGAGAACGAGTTCCTAAACTTCAAAGCTGGCGACAAGACTCATCGCCAATATACTTCAAGGTTCAACGAGCTGGCCCAACTGGTACCACACTTGGTGGAAACCGAAGAACGTATGATCAAATACTATGTGAAGGGTCTGCCGCAAAGGGTCCGTGTCCACGTAAAAGCCAACCTACCCTCGACCTTCGAGTCGGTAGTCAACCTGGCTGGAATCGTTTACGACGATTATGCCAATGAGGACCCGACACCTGTGACACAACAGAGGAAATGGGAGAATCCGTCTAGAGGCATCGGAAGAGGGAATGAAACAACTGAAATTAAGAAACCGAGGTTGGACGGACATGAAACGTGCAAGAAATGTGGAAAACAACATAGTGGCGAGTGTCGAATCGGCACCACCGTGTGTTACAAGTGCGGGAGGCCGGGGCACTACTCCCGAGATTGTTGGAAGGACGCCAAATGTCAAGTATGTGGATTGGTTGGGCATCTGACAAAGAATTGTAGGAATGCCGGCCAATCTGGTTCGGGAAAGGAGAAGGAACAGGAACAACAAAAGGCTAGGACCCGAGCCTATGCCTTAAATGAGGAAGAAGCAAGGGGAAACCCTGATGTCGTGTCAGGTACGTTTCTAGTTAATGATGAACGTGCTGCGATTTTATTTGATTCTGGTGCTAGTAAAAGCTTTATATCAAATGCATTTAGTCATAAACTAGATTGCACTATCAACACCATGCACTATCAACACCATAATAAAGGCCTTTAGCGTACAAACTGCCGTTGGTAAAAATTCGGCAGTATTCCAAGTAACAGAGGATTGCATCATAGAAATAGAGGGTCATAAGTTCCCTTCTAGATTATTCCTTCTCACCTTAGGAGGATTCGATATAGTATTGGGTATGGATTGGCTAGCTGCCAATGAAGCTCAAATCATATGTAAACGTAAGAGGATACACCTCAAAGCTCCAAGCGGCAGTCCAATTACGGTTTATGGGGATTGGAATTGCACGATGCCGAACGTCATCTCGATGATTAAGGCCGAAAGTTATATGAGGCGCGGTTGCGAAGCTTATCTGGCGTATGTTATTGACGATAGAATGAAAACGAAAGAACTCAAGAATGTACCCGTGGTGTGCAACTTTCCGGAAGTGTTCCCTGAGGATCTACCTGGGTTGCCACCCGATCGGGAAATAGAATTTCAAATTGATTTACTGCCAGGAGCTGAGCCCGTTGCCAAAGCCCCCTACCGATTGGCTCCGTCAGAAATGAAAGAATTGATGTCTCAACTAGAGGAACTAACAGAAAAAGGATTTGTTAGACCGAGCATCTCACCATGGGGCGCTCCGGTATTATTTGTAAAGAAAAAAGACGGCAGCATGCGCATGTGCATTGATTACCGCGAATTGAACAAGAGAACAGTAAAGAACAAATACCCGCTACCTAGAATAGACGATCTTTTTGATCAACTGCAAGGTGCGAGTTGGTTCTCAAAGATCGATCTTAGGTCGGGTTACCATCAGTTGAAAGTAAGAGAAGAAGACGTACCAAAGACCGCGTTTCGCACGCGTTATGGACATTACGAATTCCTCGTGATGTCCTTCGGATTGACTAACGCTCCAGCAGCGTTCATGGATTTGATGAATAGAGTATGTCGACCAATGTTGGATCGATCAGTGATAGTTTTCATAGACGACATACTGATATATTCGAAAAACGAGGGTGATCACCACTGTCACCTAAGAGAAGTTCTGGAAGTGTTAAAGCAGGAGAAGTTGTACGCGAAATTCTCCAAATGCGCGTTCTGGCTTAGGGAAATCCAATTCCTAGGTCATGTGATAAACCCAAACGGCATCATGGTAGATCCTGCAAAGATAGAAACAGTAAAGGAATGGAACATCCCAAGGACACCAACAGAGATACGAAGTTTTCTTGGATTGGCAGGCTACTATCGAAGGTTCATTCAAGATTTCTCAAGGATAGCCTCGCCACTAACTAAACTGACACGGAAAGAAGTGAAATATGAATGGAGTCAAACCCAAAATAACGCGTTTGAGGAACTTAAGACACGATTAACCCAAGCTCCAGTCTTGACTCTACCTGAGGGAAATGAAGACTTGGTAGTCTACTCTGACGCTTCGGGGCAGGGTTTAGGTTGCGTACTTATGCAACGAGGAAAGGTAATTGCTTATGCCTCACGACAACTAAAGATTCACGAGGTTAACTACCCAACGCACGATCTCGAGTTAGCAGCAGTAGTTTTCGCATTGAAAATATGGAGGCACTATTTGTATGGAGTTAAATGCACCATCTACTCCGATCATAAAAGCTTGAAGTACTTTTTCGAGCAAAAAGAATTAAACATGAGGCAAAGGAGGTGGTTAGAGCTACTGAAAGACTATGACTGTGAAATATTGTACCATCCAGGCAAGGCAAATGTTGTGGCTGACGCTTTAAGTAGAAAGGAAGAATCGGCACCCATCCGGATCAAAGCGTGTCAGCTGATTATAACACCAGATTTGATGGGCGAAATAACAAAGGCACAAGATGAAGCACTGTTAGAAAGAAATGTGAAACGGGAAAGAATAGTAGGACAACAAGGGAACTTAAGTGCAAATACATACGGTGTACGAACTAGGTTTGGCCGGATGTGGATACCTAAGATTGGCGAGCTTAGAGCCAAAATACTCGATGAGGCCCATAAGTCTCGTTATTCTATCCACCCCGGGACAAACAAAATGTATCAAGACTTGAAGAAAGAGTACTGGTGGCCTGGCATGAAGAATGATGTGACTGAATACGTGAGCAAGTGCTTAACGTGTTCACTAGTTAAAGCCGAGCACCAGAAACCATGCGGTAAAATGCAACCTTTACCTATACCAGAATGGAAGTGGGAAGAGATCACAATGGACTTCATTACCAAGCTACCGCGAACAGCTAAAGGCAATGATACCATTTGGGTGATCGTCGACCGATTGACGAAAAGTGCTCACTTCTTGCCAATACGTGAGGCTTCTTCGTCGGAAAGACTAGCAGAAGTATTTATAAAGGAAATTGTGAGTAGACATGGTATGCCACTGTCGATTGTGTCCGACAGGGATACTAGATTCACCTCAAGGTTTTGGAAGAAATTCAATGAAGCGATGGGAACCAGACTGAACATCAGCACCGCTTACCACCCTCAAACCGATGGTCAATCTGAAAGGACCATTCAGACCTTGGAGGACATGCTCCGGGCCTGTATCATTGACTTCGGTGGGAGCTGGGACAGCCATCTACCATTGGCAGAATTTTCATATAACAACAGCTATCACTCAACTATTGACATGCCGCCATTTGAAATGTTGTATGGGAGGAAATGTAGGACCCCGGTTTGTTGGGGGGAAATTGGACAAAAGGATTTTGCAAGTCTCGAAGTGGTCAAAGCTACTTTCGAGAAATTTAACCAAATCAAGGCTCGAATGAAAGCCGCAAAGGACAGACAGAAATCATACGCGGACAAGAGAAGAAGGGATTTAGAGTTTCAAGTAGGGGACATGGTACTGTTAAAGGTATCACCGTGGAAAGGAATCATCCGATTCAGGAAGCGTGGCAAACTGAGTCCAAGGTTTGTCGGACCTTTCAAGATTTTAGCAAGAGTGGGTCAAGTTGCTTACAGACTCGACCTACCCGTTGAGCTTCATGGAATACACCCTACGTTCCACGTGTCTCACCTACGCAAGTGCCTAGCCGATGACACAGCTCACATACCTTACGACGAGATCGAGGTGGATAACAACCTAAATTACATAGAGGAACCAATAGCCATCCTTGACCGAGCTGAGAAACGACTACGCAACAAGTCGATACCGTTAGTCAAGATACAATGGAAACATAGAAAAGGGTCGGAAGCTACATGGGAAAAAGAAGACGAGATGAGGGAACTATACCCTCAATTGTTTGACGTATAAACAGTTTCGAGGACGAAACCTCTTTAAGGAGGGTAGACTTGTAACATCCCGAAAATAGTAAATAAGTAAATAATAATACGATGGAGATTTATACGACATAAAATGAAATAAGAACGGATGGACTTGGGCTCGACTCCAACGGGCCGAGGGAAGCCCAGGTATAAAAGGGGCAAGACAGCCCATTTGACCATTTCACATCCATTTCACCAATTCTAGAGAGAGAAAGGGAGCCCGAGTCTAGAGAGAGAAAGTCGACGGATCGTCACGAGATTTGAGGAGCACGTTACTACTGAGATCGTGAGCAAAACCTCTGGATCATAATTCCAATCCAGGTAATGATTCGATCATAATATGAGTTTTTGTTCATTTTGGGGTTTCTCGGGTTTTAGCTAAATAGGTGATGTTTTTACGGATGAAACTTGAAAAATAAGCTTAGAAATAGAATCTAGAATGAAAACCGCACGTTTTGATCAAAGAAAATTGTAAGATTAGCATGATCGGATTAACATGCAAGAATTCCGAAATTTTGGTCCAAGAACCAGGTACTGCGTACTTACCAAGTGCGCAGGAAGGAATCCCTGCGTACTTACTAAGTGCGCAGGCAGCAGTCCCTGCGTACTTACCAAGTACGCAGGAGGAAGACTCCTGCGCACTTACCAAGTGCGCATGAGCAAGTCCCTGCGCACTTACTAAGTGCGCAGGAAGCAGACAGCAGGCCACAGGTTGGTTAAGTAAAGTCAGTAAGTTTAGAATGATTAAACCATTAGAGTCGGGGTTGGGTCTAATGTGTATTTAACTACCTAATCCAGATCGGAGGTGACGCTGTTGGGCCTTTGTTTAGGACAACCTAGAGTAGCTCGTCAGGTGAGTTCTATGTGCCCCCTTCTATGTATGTGCAAATGATTTATAAATGTTTTGGGGCTGAAGTGTATACACTAAATGGATAAATGCTATAAGTGACAATGTGATCATACGTACATATATGAATATATAAATACTTATATATGTGAAAATGAATTATGAATAAAGAATGAAGCGTATGATATAAAGAAAGAATGAAAGAAGGATATAACGTAAAAGAATGAAATCTTGCTTTATATTATATATATTGCATGTTATGAATGAATGTAAACGTTATAAACCCTTCTGTGACAACGGCTACTTCGGTAGACGGACGACCACGTGACTATTTTGCAACCGGGACGAAAACGTTCCTACGTAAGATAGGACGTATGAAAAGGTAAAAATGGACGGTCGAAGCAATTGCCTTAACTAATGTAGAACGGTTGCATACATAATGGTCGCGTGGGAAACGGATGCCCTAGGGCAGACGGATTTAATGTTATGACGGACTACGACGGTAGGACGGTTAAGAGCGGACGGACAAAAGTTGCCGGACGGATTTAATGTTATGACGGACGGTTTTCTAGAGCCGGACGGTTATGAGAAGGGCTACGACGGTAGCTCTGACTGCGATGTCTTCGTGACATTCGCGACAAGTATGATGGGTTGATCTCCCTTAAGATTATGGCCAATATGTGTTCTCCCAAAGAAAGTATGTATGTACATATGTATATACCCTCAATGAATGTTGTGTGAGAACAGTAAAGTAAAGAATATTTAAAAGTATGAATATACATGTATACATTATATTCAGGATAAGATAAATATTATGTATGATTGTCTTTAAACTAGAACTCACCAGCGTTAGCTGACTTTTAGTATACATTTCAGGTAAGAAAGGAAAGGGTCGTGCGAAGGCGTGAAGGTTACCTGGCACAAGACTGACATCCCACTTTTGTTTGTTAAGAATATGTTATGCTTTTATTTGTAAAGACTTCCGCTGTTTTGATTATGTAATTGAATGACGAATGTTTTAATATTTATGACTATGTTTATGAGTAAATCCAACAAGTGAGGTCACCCGGTTTAGGGGCCTTACATGTGTTCTTATTTAAGCAATGTTGTAATGGCTTACGACCTTAAGCCAAGGGTTGTGAAATTTCTGATCGTAAAGTAAAGATATATTGTAGGAAATAGAGAAGGTTAAAGGTGAGTTATATGAGGATCTTGTTTTAAATATTTTAAATGTTTTGAGCTGGTATACATGCTATGAAAAGTTTTACGTGAGTTCTATGATGCCCACTTTTAACCATGTTGAATATTTTGGGTTGATATACACTCACACTATGAAAGTATGGTAAATCTATGAAAATATGAAAGTATAAAGACTAATGGAGACTTATCGCGTATGAAGTATGATGGCAATGTCATGGCCCGAGATTATGATTGCCCTTCAAGGAAAGTTAACGTCAGTGTTTATAATTTATAATTAACAATGAAGTCTCCATGGAATCCAACCTTTAGGTCGGTGTATAAAGTAACACCCAAGCTTCAACAGCGTCCCGATGTACTTTAACATCCCGAAAATCCATATATTAATGAGTCGGGTGGATGGACGGCCCGAAAATGTTATCGAATGAGCTGGAGAACAAGGTTGGCACATAAAGTTTAAATGAGCGGAATTTAAGTGCTAGATAGTCGTTTAAATATAACTTTGAGATCGAAACGCGGGAAAGAGGAAACACAAAGTGTAAATTACCACATGCTACTGTTTTACCGCCTATTTCCTTTTGACATTTTATTTGGTCTTATCTCCTTATTTAGCTTTTATTTCCTTCCATGTATAGAGCTTGATCATAGGAGTAATTTTCTTTTAGCCTCTGTATATATTTTCTTTATGTACTCGTTATTTTGTAATAGAGAAAAACCAGTCATACCAAAATTAAAATGGTATCAGAGCAGGTTACTAAACCGCTCAACAAATAAACCCTAAAAGTCGACCAACCTACTCCAATCCACAGCCATGGGAGACGATTCTTCATGTGGAAAGAATGTAGGTCCTGAGCAGACCTGAAAGAACAGATCTGCGGAGAAATTCTTCAAACAGTCCGGATCAAGAGGCGGAATCTCTGGATCCGGTATCACTCTCAAATCATAAATGGTAGAGACGGGTGCGGTAATCACATACACGAACAGAAACATATGAAAATGAAAAGAACAGATAATTGAAAGCATAAAAACGTATGATTCTTTGATTGAAATGAAAATAAACGCTCGATCATACACTAACAATTAGCCTCACCCCAGGGTGAGTTCCCCCTTGGGTGGTGATTCCCTCTACAGACACACTCTCACTCCTAGGACATAATCTGCTATATATAGGAGGCCAAGCACATGCGCCTTGTTTTCCAAGCCACCGCCCAATGGGCCTGAAAAACAGGTATCGAAACTACTTAGTTTCGATTGAACAAATGTTCAACCGAAACTAGTTGTTTCGATTGAACAAAAGTTCAATCGAAACTAGTAGTTTCGATACTGTAATTTCGATTGACAGCATCAGTCTCAAAATTATACTCAACAAAGAAGATTGAAGAAAGCCATGTCGACACCAACTCTTCATGCTACATTCACGCTTCCGACAGGGCCGACTCAATATATTTTGTGGCCTAAAGCGAACGTTGAAATTGAGGCCTTCTGTGAAAGTTTTGTAAATATATATATATATATATAAATTAAAATGTAACTTAATGGAGCATCAAAACGTATAATGTTGACATAAAAGTTGTGAAATTATCATTTCTCTCTGAAAACACAAAAGTTGAGAATACAAATTAAAATAGTTTTTCAATTTTTGGGGCCCTTCAAATTTGGGGGCCTAAAGTGATTGCTTTAGTTGCTTGTACTGTAGAGCCACCCCTGGCTTCCGAATATCTGAGACAAATGTATGTAAATGTAGCAGAGGATGAACAATCGTGGGACCGAATCAAGCCAAAAGCGGCCTGCGTTGAACCGGACCTGAACTCAAGCCCTATACCAGGTTTGAATGTTGAACAATATCATGCTCTTTTGGACCACCTTGCAAGAAAGGGAAGCCTGTCCAGGGATGAACCAAAACCGGAGGCCAACATGGCGGGTAAGGTTAACCAAGTTAACGATTGGATTATTGATGTAACATCCATAAGTTTTTCGGTTATATTTTATTTTATTTACTTCAATAATAACACTACATTTAAAACCCTATAATTGTACAAGCACATTATGTCACATGAGTTATTACTCTAATTAACATTTCTATTCAAATTTTAAAACTTGCGTTTACATATTAATTTCTATGACACATGTTTGTGTACATATAATTTACAAATATATGTATACAAATATTCTTATGTATTTAAAATCATTTAAAAGAATATTTGTTTAGCAAATATATATATTAAAAAGTTATAATATATTTAGTTTTATTTTATTTTTTTTATATAAAAGAATAATTCAATCTATATATATATATAATCACCAAGAAATTAAAATGATTGAACCTATTTTGAACCCCATCTTTAGATTTAAACCCATTCACCCTATTTTAACCCCATTCAAGTCATGGGACCAATTTTGACTTTTAAAAGTCAAACCACACAAGAACCTCAAAAATCAAGACTGAAATCAATCAGATTCGTTTGATATAGACCTTTCAATATTTACACAATCAGGTATTGACCTCTCCTAAACCCAAATAACAATCCAATTCAACCTAATACGTTGTTTAATTCAAAATTTAAAATGATTTGAACGAATTTGACTTCTTGAGTCAAACCAAGTCAAATTCGGTTTCAAATTAATGAAATCAGACGCGGTTATCATCCGTGAATCACGCGTATGTCAATCTCGCATGTATCCGACCCTATTAGTCGTCCCAATTCAACATTTGCGCGGCTTAATTCAAAACTCAAACGGGTTTGACCCTCCAAAGTCAAACCGAGCCTTAACCATCCCTAAGTCATGGAATTAAAGCGTGTTAATGGCCGCAAATTACGTGTAGACTATTCTCGTATGAACCTAAACACAAATCGCGACCCAGTACACAGGGAATTTGTCAAATCGATCCGCAAATCAAACCCGTGGACTATTCCTGTTGTTTTCGAATCAAATGAGTGATTGTAAGGAAATTTGCGTATAAACACCCCTCCCAAACGTTTGCAAAATCTTTTGCAACCTCTCTAAACTCCCACACCCATCGCATTACACCTCTGGACCCCGGTCGAGCATCAAAAACATCAGAAGTTTTGACTTGGCCGTTCGATTCCAATACTCCACCCAATCAAGTAAGAACTATGTTATTAGACTCGTAATTCAATGCTTTCCAAAAGCCCTCTATCAATTTGTGACATCGGATTGTATCGGATCCTATTTCGATTAGGGTTCTTGATCAATTCATACGTATTCCCGATTTAGATTTCGGCTTTGATTCATTTAGCATATTTATAATTTTAGGTTTCTTGTAATACCAACGAATCCACCTGGTCCGGCCGGTAAGCCACTGCACCGCCGAACTAGGTGGCGTGGGTTTGAAACCCATACCCGACACCCATTTTGTTTTTCTTAATACCAGATCCGGACTCGCTGCCAATGCATGTTAAAACAAACTTAAACCGGTTTATTCCCAGTAGTCAGCCTCTGGTGCAGTGGTTAATTCGTTGAGCCTGCACAGGGCAGACCCGGGTTCGACCCGGGCAAGCCGCATCTATTTTTAAAAACCGTTTTTGATGTTTTAAAAATTGTATAAAATTATTTTTATAAACCCGACATTTTTTAGATCAGAATAAAACAATAGTTTACAATTTTGACATAAAACATTTATTTTACACATTTATATTGTTTAAAAAAAACTCATTTTATTTATAAAGAAAAAATATATATTTTAAATCCAACTATTTAAAGTACAAAACAAAGTATTTTAAATTAATTAACTATTATAACTTTTCCATGAAACAAAAGTTATAAACCATTTATTTATTAAACTAATCATAAACATATATTAGAGTTTAAAATCAAATAAAAACTTTTCTTAATATATGTTAATAAATACGTCTACATTTTGTATTTCTTTTACATACTACTTTAATATTAAATAAATAATTAAATTTAAAATAGATTTATTTAATTCAAGGTTACACTTCTTTTGAAACACACATTATTTTATATAAATAAAAGGAATTTGTTTGTTTAAATTAATTAAACATTAAAACAATAATTGTTTCCATGTATACTTTGAACCTACATTTTCTTACCAAACCTTTGTCTAATTACCTACGTCAACATACAAACCTCTGTTTTACATGAAACGACTCAACCTTGGTAACATATCAAGACCCTATAAACTTTGGAACAAGACCTAGACTTTGTACACATTATTAACTCCAATTCATACATTGTAATCTAGGTTAACTTGTGATTTTTGAGAATCACTTTAGCTACAAAATTACTCTTGTTGCCTACACATTTGATATCAAGGTGAGTTTATATAGCCCCTTTTTTGTATTTACATATTTGGGGTGAAACATGATTACATTCAAATACTATTTGCAATTACACACGTACAATTCTACAATATGATCGTATGTGTTTATTTGTGCTTTATGCTTGAATGCTAATTGTTAAGGCTACATATACATGATATACACGTGCAAACACAAATACATTACTTCAGGCTAACATGTGTTGTTAGGCCCTACATTAGGATAACATGTGTTGTTATACCCTACATTAGGATAACATGTGTTGTTATGCCCTACATTTACATCATGATAACATGTGTTGTTATGCCCTACATTAGGATAACATGTGTTGTTATGCCCTTCAATTACAAGTTTCATTTGTGCATCTAGCTTAACTTAGATTCTCCATAAATGCTTTATAAACCATGCATCATATGAATTGTACACAAAACATTTGAACTTTACTTGTGGTGTCAAAACCTATGTATGCTCACCAACTATTTATAGTTGACCCTCTCATTTTATCATGTTTTAGGTACAAATGTTTGAGTTAAGATTCAAGCTACTTCACTTAGGGTTGAGGACCTATTCTTAAATTTTAATATGGAGATTTATGTATTCTTTCATTCTTGTAAATGATGTAATTGATTACTTGAGTTATGAAATGAAACTTATTGTTTAATTATTACAACTTTAGCAAACCATGAGCTTATAAACAGTCTACATGTCCCGCCCCGACGTTTCCGCCGTCGGTTGGGGTGTGACAATTGATTCGGGTTGTACCGAGCATATAACACATTAAGCCGAAATGCTAGAAGGTAAAATGGTATCTACAAATGAATCTCCTGTCATGATACCAAATGGCGATTCCATACCAGTCATGGGTAAAGGAAGTTGTCATTTGCCTAATGGAATCACAGTTAAAGGAGTGTTGCACATTCCGAAATTTAAGTGTAACCTTTTATCCTTAAGCCATTTATCAAGGGACCATCAATGTTCTGTAACCCTTTTCCTAGATTTCTATTTTATGCAGGACTTGCGTTCGAGGGAATTGATTGGAGTGGGTAAATGCAAAGATGGACTATATCGGATCGAGATGATGGAGAATGAAAGAAAGGCTATGATGACTACGGTGGATGTTTGGCACAAGAGGCTAGGTCACACCTCTAGTAATAAACTTTCTCATTTTGATTTTGTTGAAAATAATAATTTTAAGATTGTGGATTGTGATTCGTGTGTGAAAGCTAAACACACTCGACTCCCCTTTCCAACGAGTTTTATTAAGAGCAAAGAATGTTTTGATTTACTACATTGTGATATATGGGGGAGGTATCGAGAACCATCACTTTCAGGGGGAAGATAATTTTTAACGATCGTGGACGACTATAGTCGATCCGTTTGGGTTTTCCTACTAAAGCATAAGTTTGAGGCAAGTGACATCTTAGTAAACTTTCATAAAAATGGTCAAAACACAATTCGAAAATATGATTAAAAAAATCCGTTGCGACAACGGAGGAGAATTTGTTTCAAATCGCACGAAAGCCTTTTACGCCAAACAAGGCATAATTCTCGAGACCACTTGCCCACACACACCGCAACAGAACGGTGTTGTTGAACGCAAGCACAGACACTTGCTCGAGACCGCACGTGCACTTAGATTTGAGGCAAACCTACCAACGAAATTTTGGGGTGAGTGTGTCATGACGACCGCCTACATAATCAACCGTCTCCCTTCAAAAACCATCAACAACAAAACCCATTTGAAATTTTATACGAACAAAATATGAGTACATGAAGGTTTTTGGTTGTCTTGCCTATTTTCGAAACACTGACACAAATGGGGATAAATTCGATTGGAGGGGGAGGCCCGGGGTATTTTTGGGTTATCCACCGGGAACGAAAGGGTAAAAAATATACGACACAGAGCAAAACAAATTAATGGTGTCAAGGGATGTGAGGTTTGTTGAAGACTTTTTCCCTCATAGAAATTTAGACCCCATCAATAAACAAGAAAATGAGAAACTGTTTGATTTTTCTCCTTGGTATTACAAAGAAATTAATGAGGTCACACAAGAAGCATCAAACCAAAATGTTGGCTCTGACACTAGCAAAGAACATACAATTGAGCCTGAACTACAATGCCCAAATGAAGTCATGCTTAGTGAAGATGGGAATGAACTCCTTGATGATGGGGCAACTAATTATGATGAGGCCAATACACAACCAAATCACCAAACCGTAAATTAAGTGGGCCATGATGAGGTTGAACTGACTAGACAACAAAGGATCAGAACACGGCCAAAGCAACTAGACGACTTCGTTGTCAAGTTACCACCATCGATCGATCACATTTCACCCACTCCCGATCAAGGACCCTCGAATGCAACGGTACACCCTTTAGCTCATTACATTTCTTATGAAAATTTTACTAATGCTCACAAAGCTTTTTTGGTGGCCATCGGCTCAAATGATGAGCCAAAGTTCTTTAATCAAGCAGTACAAAATGAAAACCGGAGAAAGGCCACGGAGAAGGAGATACAAGCATTAGAAGAAAATGAAACGTGGACCCTTGAAGAGTTATCGATGGGAAAGCGAGCCATAGATTCGAAATGGGTCTATAAAGTTAAGTACAAGCCTAATGGGGAAATCGAAAGGTACAAGGCGAGGCACGTGGCTAAGGGATTCACGCAAATGGAAGGGGTAGACTTCCATGACACATTTGCTCCTGTCGCTAAACTCGTCACGGTTCGTACTCTCCTTTCCGTGGCGGTGAAGAGGGATTGACTCATTCACCAATTAGATGTGAACAACGCTTTCTTGCATGGGGATCTCGATGAAGAAGTCTACATGAAAATTCCACAAGGCTTCAATAAGGGAAAGGAAAACAAAGTCTGCAGGTTAAGGAAGTCATTATACGGCTTGAAACAAGCCTCTCGAAACTGGTATAAAAAATTTACTTCGGCTCTCTTGACACTTGGTTTTAAACAATCAAAGGCATACTACTCCCTTTTCATTTGCAAATAAGGGAACTCATTTGTGGCTGCTTTAATATATGTAGACGATGTTATCATTGTTGGAGATGACCCATCAAAAATCAATAAAACAAAGACTTACCTCGACGAGAGGTTTAGCATCAAAGGCATTGGAAACTTAAAGTACTTCATAGGGATCAAAGTGGCCCGAACAAAGGAAGGCTTAGTACTCAGCCAACGAAAGTACACCATCGATATATTGAAGCACAGTGGAGTTCTAGGGACTCGTCCGTGTGGATTCCCTATGGAACAGAATCTAAAGTTAGGAAAAGGTGATGAAGAGCCCAGGCTAGATGCGAGTCAGTATAGGCGTCTCGTTGGTAGGTTGCTTTATTTACAAGCGACACGTCCGGATATCGTTTACTCCGTAAACGTTTTGAGTCAGTTTATATCTGACCCTCGATAAAGCCACATGGAAGCAGCCACGAGGGTTCTAAGGTACTTGAAAACAACACCCGGACAAGGGATTTTGTTACCAAGAGAAGGTGGCTCGGACCTCATGGCCTGTAGTGATTCCGACCGGCTTGGATGTCCTGATTCAAGAAGGTCAAGAACTGGCTACCTACTACTCTTGGGGGGAGCTCCTATCTCTTGGAAATCCAAAAAGCAATCCGTGGTCTCTCGCTCCTCGGCCGAAGCAGAATACTGTGCAATGGCGACCACCGTAAGTGAAGTATTGTGGATGCGATGGTTGCTAAGTGAACTTGGTCTACGCCAAAGTATACCGACCCCACTGTTTTGTGACAATCAAGCTGCTAGACACATTGCCAACAACCCGGTTTATCATGAGCATACAAAGCACGTGGAGATGGATTGTTTCTTTGTCCGTGAACGAGTTGAGTCAAAGGAAATTCAACCAAGGAGCATTGACACTAAGCTTCAAATCGCCGACTTGTTCACCAAAGCTTTGGGTTCTCAACAACTGATTTTTCTTCTTGGCAAGTTAGGCGTTCGTGACCTACACGCTCCAACTTGAGGGGGAGTGTAAATTACCACATGCTACTGTTTTACCGCCTATTTCCTTTTGACATTTTATTTGGTCTTATCTCTTTATTTAGCTTTTATTTCCTTCCATGTATAGAGCTTGATCATAGGAGTAATTTTCTTTTAGCCTCTGTATATATTTTCTTGATGTACTCGTTATTTTGTAATAGAGAAAAACCAGTCATACCAAAATTGAAACAAGGGCCCTAATGTAACTTAGGCCATATGATAAACGCAGACGGTATCATGGTAGATCCGTCAAAAGTAGAGACAGTGATGAAGTGGAACCCACCAAAGACACCTACAGATATTTACAGTCTCTAAATCGTCTTAATTTGGATCGGACGGTTGTGGGTCGAACTGGTTGAACCGGCAAACCAGACCGATGGTTAGGCTAGTTCTTCAAAATCTTTTAGTTTTAAACTTTTAATCTTGGTTTAAGAATAGCATCAAATAAGCTTGCCTTTTTGTCATCTAAATCTACCTGAAATGGGCAATCTTTATTAGGAAACCGAATGGCCTAAAGCTGAATTTCTAGAAGTCAAGAATCTACTTAGACGTTTATTCAGCCAATTCACTATGCATAGGCAATCGTTGGTAATCAAAGTTTCTTTTCGAATCAAACGCGTCTAATCTTTTTTAGTCAGATCTTATATAAAATAGAGCTCTAACTTTTTAGAGCTTAAAGTTGTAGCTTTTTATTTTATATAGAGAAAAGTACACGGATGGTCTCTATGGTCTACCAAAATTTTAGATTTGGCCCCTAGCTTCCAAAAGCACACGGATGGTCCATGGGTTTGCACTTTGTAACGCATTTAGTCCCCAAACATTGCCAAAAGTACATGTATGGTCCCTGTGATTTGCACTTTGTAATGCACTTAGTCTCTAAGTTGGACCTTCTAAAACTTTTAGCTTTGTTGGTTATGGACTAAATGCGTTACAAAGTGCAAACCATAAGGACCATCCATGAAAAGTTAGACACCAAATCTAAAATTTTGATAAACCACAGGGACCATCCGTATACTTTACTCTTTTATATATATAGTCGGCCCTAATAGCAACATCGTATACAATGAAGTTAATGAAAAGACGATTTACAAATAAAAATGAGTTATGAATTTATAAAAAAATGACTGTTCTATGGTTTGTACTATGGACCCGACACCTTCGCCCCATTTATTTGGTCACATTAATTAAGCTTTTCATTTAATAGACCTATTTGAAGATTTTATATATTTAAATCCATCCGGTTTAAGCTTTTTCATCTGAGATATTTTTTTTAATATATGGATGGATCACCTTGTTAAAAATTGTCAAAAGAATATTTAACCGTTAAAGCAAGAACCCATAACACTACGGTTCCGGATTAATGATCCACGGGTGTTGAGTTGAGCACTTCTTTTGCTATTAATGTATATTAGTATAGTTTATTATCATATTTGATTCGTTAGTTATTTATAAAGTATTTAAAAAATATTAAAAAGAAAGAAGTATTTATTAATCAGGAAAATGGTGGTGATAGAATTCTAGAAAATCGTGGGATGCCATTTTCATGTTGCGTTTGAAGAGTCAACCGACAACTTAAATTTTATGTTGGGGAGACTTTGAATATTCATTTGTTTTCTAGTTTTTAGCTCTTAAATTTTGATTTTTAAAATTCAATTACGTGACTTAAAGGAGTTGAAGCAGTTGCAGAGTAATAACTTCACCTACTTTCCAAACATGTGATGTTTAGCGGGTTGTTTTGATAGCCTATTAATAATTTTATTAAGAGGCTACAGTCGAATCAGTCAGAGGTACAAGGTTTTTGTTTCAGATTTTGTCAAACTCTTAATAGTTCATTCAGCCTCTTAATGATTTAGCTCAAAAACAATGTTGAACCATTAAAAACTCTTAATGGTTCAGCTCTTAATGACCAAACAACCCCTTACTATTTTTCGAAAGATAAATTTTACTAAAAACCATAGGGCAAAGCCCACCCAGAAATACAAGCAACAGCTAAGCGAAAAACCATCAGCCAGCTGAAAAACTACTAACTACATAAATACAAAAGAGAAAATCACATCCGATTAACACTAAAAGTCTAAAACCAATCCAGTCCAATAAGTGAAGATTCTTATTTTTAGACCAATTTTCGAGTTAGAGAAACCGGAGCGACTTTATGTCTTCGATGATTCTTTCCACCTTGATATTTTTATTTGAGAGTTGAACTTCGGTCCTTGCCTTCCAAATGCACCAAAGAAATATTAATATAACGTCATGAAAGATATTTCTCTTGCCTATATCAATTTGGGTCGTCTTGTGAACATCCAAAAGATATTTAACCGAGAAGGTAAAGACTTGCATTGTCTTGAAATATGTTGCCAAACCATAGTAGATGCAATTCATGAAGAGAATAGGTAGTCCGGAGTTTCCGGCGCTTCTTCATAAAGAGGACACATTTGAGATAGGATCAGGATTTTCCTTTTATTCAATTCTACCAAGGTTGGAGTGCGGTCCATTTCAACCCTCCATCCGAAAATATTGCATTTAACAGGGATCCATTTGACCGAGAACTGATCGGACGATTCACCCATCCATTCCTATTTATCCGAGCCACCCGAAATCTGGACATGCATGAGTACGTTGAGGCATTACGTCCATTCGAAGAGTTCCTCTGCTGATTGGGGATCATGCTTCCATCCTAAGTCCCACGTTACAATACCATCTTGCGCAGAAAAACAGTTAGCCACATTACAGTTTTTATTTGATACCAAAGAAAAAAGATAAGGGAAGATATCTTTTAACCTATCATCCAATAACCAAGGATCTATCCAGAATTTGACCGATTCCCCATCGCCCAATCTGCCTTTAATCAAACTTTGAATTTTCTTACCTGCAGTTTAAAAGTTAGATTCAAACCTAGCAATATTATTCCAAGCCCCGATTAAAGATTTCTTAACCGGAATTGCGGATCATGAGTTTTTGGTGTGATGTATAGTCGAGATGAACTTTCCCCTAAGGTATGTTTTTCAGTTTTGAATCTCCACACCCATTTAGATAACAATGCATTATTAATAGGGTTGACAATTAAACCCGAACCCGATGGGAAAACCCAAAGCATTTAGACGGGTATGGGTCGGGTTGTCGGTATAGGACCGGGTTTGGGATTACACTTGAAATTTTTCGCAGGTTTGGTACGGGCATGGGATATGATGATATACCCGATTACCGCCCCATTTACCCAATAACATATACCCGTTTACCCGCCCCATTTACCCGATAACATATACCCGTTTACCTGATTATATACATGACATATATTTCTTTCTTTTTTATTAATTCAAGTGTATATACCGCATTTATTTTAAGTATATACACCGTATTTATTTTAAATGTCTATAGCAAACATGATTTTATTTTCTTTCTTTTTTTATTTTAATTACAAATTTATAGATACCCGACGGGTTTTGGGTCGAGTATACCCGACGGGTATTTTTTACAAACTAACGGGTTTACCCAATACCCGACGGGTAATTACTCGATAGAAACCCAACAGGTTTTAGGACGGGTATGAGACAAGATTTTATAACTGGGCATGGGGTTGGGATTACCTAAACCCGTCCCATTGCCATCCTTAATTATTGATGTCCTTGAGAGGGGTTAAACCCAAGCGACCCAATGAACTTCTTTTTTTCTTGTCCTCGTCCCCACCGCATAAGAATTTCTTTCTAATTGCCTCAAGCCCTTCAATAACTTTGCACGGGGCTTTGTATAGTGATAGATAGTATGTGAGTAAGCTTTCAAGAACCGATTTCAACAGAGTTAGCCTTCCCCCAATAGATAGGGTTCTTTCTTTTCATAAGGACAACATACCTTCAAAGGATTCGAAAACCGGACTCAAATTACAAGTCATGTTCATATTAGCACCTACCGGTAAGCCAAGTATGTGAACGGGAGGTTGTCCGACTTGCCACCTAAGGAATTTGACATACCATGCACCTCCAAAGCTTCCGTCCCAATCTCAAATAGTTTGGATTTCTAGAGATTAATTTTGAGTCTGGGGCATATGTAGAACCTAGCTATATTGTTAGCGTTACTCTCTAACCAATCTCCCAGAACAATAGCATCATCGACGTGGAGGAGATGAGAGACGGCCAGACCATTAAGGGGGGATTTGATGGTAGAAAATGCTCCAATCTCGCAAGCCCATTCCAACATCCCAGACAATGCCTCCATAACTAAGATGAACATGAATGGAGATAATGGATCACCTTGTCTCACTCCACGTTCACACGGGAATTCGAAGGTGGGAGAACCATTGACGAAACCTAGGAACCAATGATTTTGTAAACAAAGGGGTGTTTAAGTTCCCATGAAATGAAAATTATTTATTTATCCCCGGATTTGGAAAATATACAATATCAACCCCATGACAAGATCGATCCAAACGTATTTTCCACTGCAAAACTCTCTGATTTATAAATAAAATAAGATTGGAGATGCCAATATGGTCGCACACCCGGGGTATCGTGAAACCGAGGTGCGACAAAACTACATACCTACTTCATTTATGATCTGAAATGCTTTAATTTATTAGTGAGGAACATATCAGTAGGGCCGTAAAAAACAAACGAGTCATTGGTCGTGATAATGATGGACTCAAAGTTCGGGCGGTCCAACCAAGATTAAAAAAAAACGGAATGGTTTTGGGCCAAAATTAAGAGACTTCGTGCTAAGGATGATAGAACTGTCACATCCCAACCGACGATAGATTATATGTCGGGGCGGACGTAGTTGTTCAAAAACACAAGGTTGACTATTAAAGTTTAAATAGCTTTATTAATAATTTTCAAGTTTATAATACAAGAAATGAACCACACATAACAAGAATACAAAGTTTAATTTGATAAGTATTCTAAGTCCAAAGCATCCTATGTGATCACAATAAAGTCTCATGCTGGTGTACCTGAAACATGTTGAGTAAACTGTCAACTAAAAATAGTTGGTGAGATACGAAGGTTTTGACACAGTTTAACAAGGTTTTTGAAAAGTTTTACAATTCACTATGTCATGCATTCTATAGTATAAGTGTGAGAACAAACAAGTTAAACATTGTGCATATCAACCCTCCAACCAAGTTTAGGCATAACCCGCAGGTTACCCTTGAAAGTTTTAGATCCATTAACAATCACTAGGGGCTCCCCATGAAGGGTCAATCAATCTAGGTGCATTGGTCAAATACAATAGATCTAGTATTGTTACTGTAGGCTCGATCAAAGTTACTGAATATGTTAGTTTTAAGTTTAATTTAAGCATACAAGTCTCAAAGGCACATACCACAAGAATAAGCATATAGGCATAGTTGTACAAGAATTGTATCTGAAAGTTTGATACATGTTTCGCCCCAAGTTTATAAACAAAACAAAACGAAAATTGGCTAAGTATACTCACCTGGATTGATGAAAGAATGTTCAACAAGATTTAGTGTAGTAGGGTTTTGAGGGAGAATATCCTCACAACAAGCCTAAGAATACAAGTCTAAAGTTTCAAGTTTTGTCCTATAAGTCTATGACAAATATCTAAAATTCTAAGATTGACTAGGGTTCCAAAAGGGAGACGGGATTGATTGTGTGTATAAAGTTTAAATTAAAGTTTCAAATAAGGGTTTTGAATGAATGACATAAGGCTTGACTATCAAAGTTTGATATCTTTATAGTTTAGAATAATTTAAAATAATTATTTAGAAGCTTTATAATTATTTATTACACAAGTTAGGTAGTAATAATTTAAAGTAGTTTTCTAAGTATTTATAAGTGGAGTTGTAATAATAGTTATTAAGGGTTAATAATAATTATTTCAACGATAGGTAATAATCAAAGATTAAAAATATGGATTAAAGATTAATAATAATTATTTAAATAAGTTTAAAGATTAATAATAATTAATTAAATAAGTTTAAATATTAATAATAATTATTTCAAAAATAAAATAATTATTAAATACAAAGTATTTAAAGTATAAATGGTGAATATGGATTTATAATAATTATCTAAGAATATATAATTATTAAGAATCAATATAGTTATCCATAAGGTTAATTACTTTATTTAGAATAATCAATATAAATCATTTAAAAATTTAAAAGTATTTAAGTATTAAATATTTGTTTCATAATTCATCTTGTAATTAACTAATGTTTAAAAGTGTGTTTGTAAGTCTAAATAAATAATATAAATTTATAATTTTAAACAAATATGTTAAGTAGAATTTATAAAGCTTATGTTTGAAGTTATAAGTTTTAAAGTCTATAAGTTTATAAATTTCTTAAATAAGTTTCTTATAGGATTATAAGTATTTAAATAAGGTTTACAAGTTTATAAATATTTTAAAGTTTCTATTTAATTCTATAAAGTGTATAAGTTTATAAATGTTTAGTAAATAAATAAAATCTATTTATTTATCCTATTTAAATTTATATAAACAAATAAGTATTTGTTTATATAAAATATAAGTTTTATAAAATGTATAGGTTTGTAATTAACTACATTAAAGTTTTCTGTATTTATTAGTTTGTAAGTTTATAAATGTATATTTATTTTCTTACACTAAATAAATAATTAAATAAGTCTTCTGTTTTATTTAAATAAATAAATAAGTTTCAAGTTAATACAAATTTTATAAAAATGTATAAGTTTCTATTTTTTTAAATTAATATATAAATTTTATAAACTTTTCTGAGTTTATTATATAAGTTTCTGTTTCAAATTAAAACTTTATAAATTAATTTAAAGTTTTAAACAAAACAAGTTTATTATTTCAGAAAAAAAATAATAAATTAAATCTATAATTTTATAAAATAGTTCCTGTTGAATGTATAAGTTTTAAAGTATTTTTATAGTTTTTAAGGATTTAAAACTAATATTAAAGGTTTAATTGTTATAAATTTTAACTAAGTTTAATTAATTTCAAATACTTCCAGAATATAAAAGTGTAAATAAAAATCGTTTTTAAGTTTGTAAAAGTTTAACAGATTTTATAATTTTTTTAAAGAATTTAAAACTGATTAAAAAGGCTAAAAAATAAAAAGGGGTAAAACTCGGGCTGGCCGGATCGAACCCAGGCCACCCGAGTTACACACATACACACTTAACCACCCGAGTACGGGCTTCGTTAGTGATTTATACGGAAAAAGGAATACATAAACAACAATTCAAATTGCCCCCATTCCTTATGACCCCTAGAATCAAAATCTCCTAAATACGAACCGATAATCCCTCTGTCTTTAACAATTGACAGAGGGCAATTGATTATGGGATAAAAACGAAAAGTTTGGCCATGAGAATTACCTGATTCGATGAAGGAACGAGGGAGAACGTGTTCCGAGTTCAGGGTCGGTTGTCTCCAAGTTTGATCGAGCAATGCAGGTATTAAACGATGGAATTGGATGTTTAGAGAGTTCGAGGGTGATGTCGCCAAGGTTAGTGGGTGGATATTTATACCCAATTTCACCTTTAAATGCTCGTATGGTTGGGAAGATTACGGGTGAATAAAACCGAGCTTGAATTCGAATTTCGCGGTGTTAGAATTTAATTCGAGCATTGATTTGTCTTGGGTTAGGGTCGCACGCTCGAATGGAAACTCGAGGAACATTCAATTCGGCCGATTTCGTGATTTTGAATATTCGAGCCTAAAACCGGCCACAGCGAGGATCGAACTCATGACTGCTTTCAAATCCGGAAGTTTGGTTTATTTGCACAACAAGTCCCTGAAGTTTTTAAGTTTTTATCATTTTATGTTAAAATATGAATTTAAGTTTAAAATAAGTTTCGATAATGGCAGTTTTAGTCCCTTGACTTTATAAAAATAATATGTTTTATTTTTATAAAAATCAATTAAGTTTTATACCTTATTATTTTATAATTTTATAAAATAACTTTTAGGTTTATAATTTATAAGTTTCAGGATTTTAATATTAACTAGTTTATTAATTATTTTATTTACATAATAATAATTATAAATTTATAAGGTTTTAAGAATTTAACATATTTTATAAGATACACACACACACATATATATATATATATATATCCATTATAAGTCTTATATTTATATATCTCAAGTATAATTGATTTGAACTTAAGTAAATTTTATCTAGGAATAAGTTTTCAAGTTTTAGATATGTTCGAAAAATCCTGGATATTACAAGGACTATGGAAAGAAAGATGTCTAGGCAAAGCCATAAGACACGCGTCCGGCCACAACCTGATTAATTCATGGCACACCCGAACACGATCAATTTTACTAAGTTTTAGTTGTTACCGGACACGTAAGTAAATTATCTTCCTTTCATAGCAATTTCGTGTAGGTTAGCAGAAAAGATGAAGTCACTAAAGTTTCTTACGCGGGCCACATAAATTTTTGATTTCTAATGAATTTAAGAACATGATTAATATTTACATTTAATTGTTTAAACACTATATACTTGTTGGAGAAAACAGTTGATACCAAAACAATCATGACACAAACAAATGAAAATTATTCTGGGTTGGACAGACCCCGCGAAGACTTTTTCTAATATTAATAACTTCAAAGATAATGGGAATACAAAAATCTCTCTTAAAGAAAAATACATCAAACTCTATTCTATTTATAGGACATAAAACTCGGAGGAGAAGTTAATACCTAAACTTTGGGATTAAGTTTGCTTAAACAAGGAAACGAAATAAAAACCATAAAAAAATTATAGAAAAACTTATTGGGCCACTCTTGTACCCAAACATATCAGCTTGTTCCTTTAAACTAGGATTAGCTCTTGTTTGTTTCTCCCAAGTCCTTCAAACCGAGTAAGCTTCTCATATCCTCAAACTTGATCTTAGGTAACGCCTTTGTCAAAGGATCTGCCTTTTGCTCTTCACCACTAACATGTTCCACACGTGCTTCACTCAATTCAATGCATTCATGAATAAAGTGGAACCATGTGTTAATGTGTTTGCTACGCCCATGGAAAACTGGATTTTTCATCAATGCAATTGATGATCAGATGTCAACACGTAGTAGCACAGTCTTTTCTTCTGACCTCGTTAGTTCACCCAAATGCCCTTTAAGCCATAATGCATGGCAAGCCGTTGTTGCAGCTACCATGAACCTGACTTCACATGATGATAAAGCCACGATCTTTGCTTTGGTGAGTTACATGAAATAATTGCATCTCCATAATAAAATATCATACCTGTGGCGCTTCTTTGATGGGTGGTTGATTTTCATATGTTAATAATATGTAATGATATGTTTTTATCATAAATGTGCATGGAATACCTGTATTTTAACTGTGTTTTGTGTTTATAGGTCAATGGTGAAGATTACTTCAGAATCGGGAGTGTTTCACATGTGAAAGTTGAAAATTTGGAGAAGAGGAAAATGCCCTGATGTAGCTTACACCTTCATGCCTTTCGAGGGTATGACTTATGAGAGAGCATAAGAGGGTACATTAACAGAAGGTTGATCGTAGGAAACAAAGGAGGCGTAGCTTACGCCTTGTCGACCATATTTTGCGGATTTAAGTCGGTTTTGGCGTTTATATCACCCATAACCTTAGGGTTTCACATTTATTCACCACTGGAACTCTTTAGACAAATTTGGGATGATTCCTTGTGATCAAGAAGCTCCAAAAAATCATTCCATTCAATAATTCAATCCCAGATCAAAGATATGAAGCAATTTTGATGAAGATGCAAAGCTAAATCATATGTGATCATCCAGGTGTAGGGTTAGTGACGGTAATCATGTTCAACTTATTTTCTCCCTATCTTTGTTCGCAATTCCTTTGTAAATCAACAGTTTGAATTTCGGATTTGTGAGTTGATTTTTTTGATTTAAACATTTATGTTTCTTAGTTAATCATTAATCCATTAGCCATTAGTTTTTACATTAACAATTGGCACATGGTTGATTATTGAAACCTAATTGGTAATTATTTGGATAGCATCTCACTTGTGTTCTTGTTCGGTTTTGAATCGTCTGGTCAACACAATCAGATTAAGTAGCCTTTCATCTATCTATCATTTATGTGACAATCCGGATTTTTTAGGATTAATCCAGTTAATAAATTCCGTTAAATCCTAACCCAGTTAACCTAATCTTAAACCCCAGGGACTAATTCTGTCAATTTTTTATCTCAAACTTCAGGGACTAGTTCTGCCAAGTCCCTAAACCCTATTATGTTGACTCTGAAAAGTCAAAATCATCAATTGTGAGTTCTGTTTGACTTGGTAAAGTCAAACTCGCAACAATTGATTCTAATTCGCAAACAATAACCGAATTTTGCTTGAATTCGTAATTGATTCGATCATTATTAGCAGTTTCGACCATCACTAATCATCGTCATTACATACGAATTAAACCAATAGATGGCTAATCATCTTATAACCGTCGACCTCGTTATCTATTATTATCAAATTCGACGAACTCCTGTATTACTCTCTCAAATCAAGCACCTGCGCACCGTAATCGATCCTCTCCGGAGCTTTTGCGCACGTCAATTTGATCGGAGAAGCATTCACACTCGCCGGAGACCATCACAGTCGCGGTCGGTGTCGGTTTTGATCAAGCACCCTCAATTCGAATCCGTTTCTGGTAATTACCTATACCTTTAGCTTCGTTTCAACTTCCAGATCGTAAGCCCTAACCTAATTGGGGCTTACATTATCGGATTTAACCCGATCGATTACCTAGGGTTCATGCACTCTTAGTTTAATCAAACCCTAACAATTCGATATCAAATACTGAAAATGATGACGTCCCCAAACTCGTCTCGACGTCTAGATCAAAAGCCCTATGCTTTTAGAGGCTTGCATTATCGAATTGAATCTGATCGAGATTCTAGGGTTCATGTGAAACCGTTTTAATCGAATTCAACTCTAAGCTCTGTTTAAATCCAATTAAATTGTATCATCAGATTCGCAAACCCATGTTTAATGAAAGCCCCATGTTTATTTTATGAATCAACATCGAATCGTTTGTAATCTAGAAACTAGGTTTTGTTCATAATTTGATTTGGGGTTTTTGATCCTAATCACGACCGCAGTCCAATTAATCTATACCAACAGTTTTGAAAAGTTCAAATTGTTAAAAGCCCTATGATTTCAATGAATTCTAACATCAGAATTGTTTAAATCGATTTCATGTTCTTGTTCTAGGGTTCGGTTCTTAAATCTGAGACTAAGTGACTATAAACTTGATGTTTTTACAATTAATCGCACACACAGGTTCGCAAATATTCGAATTACAAAACCCCTATGTCATTTGGATCAATCGTTATCGAAATCGTTGGGTTTGGGACTGGGATCGATCGTGATTGAGTATGGGGGAGGGACTCACTGGATTTTCTGATTAAAAGCATTCCAGTCTGGACTTGGGTGCGATACCCTAGCGGGCGGACTTGGTTAATACACATGGCTCACACGCAGGAGACCCGGGTTCGAGTCCAGTCTCCTGCATTTTTATTTTTAAGGGCTTTTCCACTATTTTACTTTTATAAAAATAACCCCTATATTATTATAGTTATATATTAAATTGTTTTAACCCGGAAAATTTCACGTAAGCTCGGGTTTAGAGTTTTAACACATTTCTAATATTATTTCACACTTTTATAATATATTATATCATTATTCAACTTATAACCTCGAATAAAATAATATATATTTATATTATTTTCAAACCATAACTTCAATTAATAATAATATATTTATATATTATTTTCGCCACGTTTATAAACGTAGTATAACGTTCCAAACTAATAAAATAATATATTTATTTATATTATTTCTCACATTATTATAATCCGAATAAAATAATAGTATTATTAATTTATCACAAAATTTATTGATCTTGTTAATTCTCTAAGTTTAAAAATAATATATTAAATTATATTATTTACCTAAGTCATTATTTGATGGTACAAACGTATGGTTATATTTATTATATATTATTTTGTCATTCGTCGCGTAACGTATATATCTTAATTATTAATTAAGAATTCTTATTCCTGTGGACACGTTCGTCTACTCTTTGATCATTAGAGCGTTTAGGACGTTCAACATCATGTGTCGTCGTCACAAATCCCATTATATCCCTAATAATTATGTTATAATTCTAGGGCATTCGTGAGTCGTTTCGGACTAACACTTGAGGTTCAAATATCATTCTCGTGTGAATCTACCTACGCAAATCAGGTGAGTTTTAACGGCCCCTTTTTACTGTTTTAAACTGGGGGAGAAAATATGACGTAAGTGCTTTTGATTTTTGTAATTCATATATGTTATCACTTGTATGACTATGCGTACACATCTATCATTAAGTCCTCGCATCGGACCGTTAATATGAACATAGCGAGGTAATTTGAGTAGTACTACTGGGTTTGACAAACCTCACCCGCGTTAGTCGCGCTAACTCGATTGGAGGTCGAACGGGTGCAATATTGACCTAAACATGCACCATGGTTGATAGGCCTGGTGGGAGGCAAACACATAAACAGTCAGCTTTCGGTTACGAGCGCATTAGTTAACATGTATGTGGGTTAGCTAGCTGTTGATTTATATATTGAATGTATATTAATCTGTTAAACATTATTACATACTGAAACCTATGAACTCACCAACCTCGTGTTAACACTTTTCTTACATGTTTTCTCAAGACGCTAAGCTAAGACACATGTGCACGAGTAGGACGTGCATGGAGTCGTATTATTGATTTCTTAATTATCAAGACGTTTAAACTATTTTCATTTATGTTATTTTGGACTAGACTTTGGGCGCGTTTGTTTTGCGCATTTACTTTTATTTATCGCTTCCGCATTTACTCTGAACTTTTATGATATTTTCATTTGAGTCCCATATAGTGTCGTTTGATGTAATTAATGACTGAGATCCTGGTCTGTCACACACCAAACGGTAAAACTCCGTTAGTGGAATTTGAGGGTGTGACAATTTAGGTTAGTAGTTGTTCATGTCTATGTGGATTCCAAACTGGTAATAATTAGGTTTAACAAAGTGAATCACAAATCTAAAACCCCAGTGTGATCTATTTTTCAAATACTGTTTGAAAACAATTTCAAGTTTATGTTTTTTATAATTAAGCATATGCAATTTAATCTGAAAGCTTTTAAACTCAATCTAACACTCAAGTTTTAAGGTTAGACTTTTAGTTATTTTAGTTAAGTAATCAACTGCGATTCAACACCATCCATATACTTCTCGTGGGATCGACACCCAACTTACCCTAACTAGTTAAGGTATTTAAGAACACACACGTTAAACTCATATTTGACCTGCACTTCGACACCGATCATTCTTCCATTGGTTTGATCTGTGGCATGGCTACTATCACTGTAACCTACCAAACCATCTCCTCCTTACCGACCATAGCGTATTCCCAAATTCATCGTCCCTTTTACACATCTCAAAATATGGCAAGTGGCTTTGTTTGGTGACTGCAAAAACCGACTAGCTACACCAACTGAGTAAGCTAGGTCCGGTCTAATGTGTAGAAGATAACGAAGACTTCCAATCAGTCGTCGATACATAATAGCATCCACATCCTCTTCGTTCTCGGTTTGCAAGATCTTGACTCGTCGCTTCATATGGTAATTGCACTCTGACAAGGTTGTCGTCTTCAAGATTTTCTTTCCATATGATGAATGCTTTAACTCCATCGTTTTGTTTTGTTAATACCAAGATAATATGAAAGTATTCCTAAGTCATGCATGTCATATTCTAACTTCATTTGAGTTGGTTTTCTAAACTTTAACCGACTTACTCGGTGTTTTCAAAACCTCTTCTACTTTAATGTCGGGGGTTTATTATCCCACGAGTCCTTTAGTGCTTAAGCATCTATTTTTAATGTGTAACAAATTAGTCGAGCTTGAAAATCACCAACCAATTTTAACAAAAATGATAACAACAATGAAAATTAAATTTAAAAAATATTTAAAGAGTTGCTTCTTGTTATTACTTGTTGATGTCGTCCAGACGGCCTATAAAATAAACTACTAAACCTAACCTAGACTCCTAAGTAATAAAAGGAAAACCTATGAACTACACCGCACTGACAGGCAAGTGGACCTATCGAGTGTAGCACAGCTTAATGATAAACCGGATTATCGAACCCTAGAGACACTATGAATAACAAAACTGACTCTGACTCGGACTTCAGATTTGATTGATGGGGGATTTACTACACTACTGAATTAACTAATGAATGCAGTAAACTAAGTATGAATCAAACTATCAAGACAAGAACTAAGGAAGATATCACGAATGGGAAGAATACCACCTAGGTCGAAATCCTACCTGCAAAGCTCAACTCCTACCGGTTCTGGAAACTAAGATGGATCTGGGTTTCTAAAGATGACAACTAAAGACTACCTAGTGGATCGCTAATCATTCTCAGGGTGTCACCAACTAAGGAACCTAAAGTGTACTAAACTCACCAGATGGTTAGATCACCTCTCGGGTATTTCCAACTATGACAATGTACCCTATTAGACAGATCACCTCTCAGTCTCACTGTCCACGATACATTAAAGGAATGCACGGGGTAATCTCAGGATAACAACTATGATTCGAACTAGCAACAATCACTAGACACCTAATAACGCCATCTCAGACTGTTAACACTCGGATTCATAATAACGAAGACTAGACAACTAATTCTCACCTCTCGGGTATTGAACTAGGACACACATTCAACTCTAATCAAGGATTAACTAACACTCCTATGGATTACTACTACTAGCAAACCACACAACCGATCACAAACCCTAAGATCTATGATCTATATATGCTAATCAAACATGGCAGACAGCCACAATCAACGCATAGAGCAATAATCAATCACAAAACAGAATCAAACATGCTATATCATCACAATAATCATGCTAATATCATTTACAAAATCAATTAAACCATCAAACGAATCCAAAGCCGATAAAAATACGAACTTTAACAAATATTCATCGAATGACGTAGGCAGTATCAAGGTTTTAACCTAGAATCATGTTCAAACACATCAAAATAGAAGTATAAGACATTATCATGGTTTCAAACAAAGCAAAGAAAGATAAAAATCAAATCTTGAAACCGAAAACGTTAAACTAACGAACCCGGAAGCAAAGTCTTCAATTGACCTCCTTTACTCCAAAATCGCCTCTTTCTTGGTCTAAAACGGCTGAGAATCAATTATTATGAAAATGGGAGAGTCCTAGACCTTTAAACCTTGAAATTCGGTCAAATTCCCGTAACTGGGGTCCCACGCGTACCGCGAGGGACCGTGGCCTATCCTCTCGCGTACCGCGGGGCAAACAAAGTGGATTTTTGAACTCCTCTCGTCGAGCTACCCCAAATCGATATAAAATGGGCCCCGTAACTAATTTTCTAGCCCGAGATATGCCCCTTTTAAGTTTGGACTTTTTCCCGACCTTCTCTGTTTCTCATCTCGGGTTCTCGTGTGCTTGTTTCTTAGCAGTTCTTGATCGTTTAAGCTCCAATTACTCCCCGAATACCTACAAAACATAACATAACTAAGTACAAGCTATAAATGACTCAAAATGACTCTAAAACTATACGAAAACGACACGAAATAGGGCGGAAACACATGTATGCTTTGCAACACATCACTTGTACCGCCGCTTTGAACCCAACCATAAATGTTATCGGTGTTGACAGTTTAATTGATAAAATAACGCACGATTTGGTTTTGGACGACGAAGACTTTCATTTTTCCAACATTACAAAAACATATTTTAATAAATGTTTATAAGATTTGTTTTATGTTTATCTATATAAATATGGTAACCTGTCAACCGTACATGAGTCAATGAGTTCGGCATCGGCATCGGGTAGTGTCTCGAGTAAGAACACAGTCCTTAATTTATATAACGATTTGAAGAATAAATATAGTAAACCATCTCGGGGTAGAACCCCAAGTAGTGAACTTGGAAGGTATATTGGAACGGATTTTTTATCTACTATTAGTCCCGATGAGTTTGATACTTTAGATATCTTGGCTTGCTGAAAGGAAATGAATCTCAATTTCCTGTTCTAGTTGTCATGGCCGGTGATTTACTAACCGTACAAACTTCTATGATAACTTTGGAATCCACTTTTTCTCTTAGTGTCAGGATTTTATCCATAAGAAAAAATGAGACTCACACCCTTGGCGATGGAAAAATACATTTGCTTGAAAGACCACTTGGACGCGATGGAACGAATATACTACTACTCTTGAAGACAAAATTGAAGTCGAAGAAATCATACACAAGGGAGAGTTGGAACAAGGAAAGTCGTTGCCACTAACTGATGAAGAACTCGCTTACGATGAATCACAATGAAGTAGTAGTAATAGTTCCGATGAAGAATTAACATCAAACAATAAATACTTTTTTATTATTCTCAATTTCAAATATTAGAGCATCGAAAGCTCTGATACCACTTGTAAGATCGTTATCTGACAAGAATTAATTCTATGATTGAATTAAATGGTGGAATCACACAATTCAATAATGAAACAACACAAACAAGTATAAGAACACAAAATAAACCACGGGCCAACTGTCTTCAATGAATTAGTTTTGTACAAGTGAGAATTACCAAAAATAGTTGCAAATAACATAAACTAGCTTGCTATTTATAGATACAATACAATTGACATATACATAAAGTTCTAATATGCCATGCTGGCATAACTAACTAACGGGGTCATAAAGTTCTAATATGTCAGTTGTTCTTCGTAGTAAGTTGCTTTAGAAGAAACAGAATCTAATACGGGGTCATAGATTCTTGTTAGGAGCACTTATAAACTTTCCAAAGTACTTGACTTCTCTAGAGTTCAAGTCTTGTTCTTGTTCTTCTTTTATCCGGTGCAGTAGTTAACTTCTCGGAACTAAGTCTTTCTCTGGAGTAACTTTTTATCCGGAGTAGTCCTTAGACTTTGTAGCATAAGACAACTATCCGAAGTACTCATCCTCCAGAGCAACTTTTTTATTAGGAGCAGACTCTCTTCCTCTAGAATAGAAGCAATTAAAAATATTTTGGTAACCCTAGCTTTATCTTTGACTATGCATTTACCAAACTGGCCAAGTCTTAATCAAATTCATTGGAAATTAATATTAAATTCAAGATTACTTTTTATACTTAACCTTGAAGTACTTTTTGTCTAAATATTTGCTAATTTTGGTGCGTGTTTCATCCCACACGTTAACATGCCCCCTCCATATTTTATTAATATTCGTGTCGTACAAAGAAAATAAAAAACAGTTCTTCAGATAATAATAACCATTGTTTCTTTCCAACACAACATATTTTGTCATGAGGGTCCTCCACTTGTAGATTTTATGGCATGTTTTATATTTATATGCAAATGTATACGCACATGCATGTATCATATGTAACTATGTTACAGTGACAAATGCTTAAATTCCAGATCTCATATTCAAATTTATCTTTCACTAGTTTCCTTATTTTTAACCCCTTTAAAGATCACATATCCGACGCAAGCTATGTATACCTGACCTTATTAGTCATTTTGTTTTCTTAAGGTAAATAATTCCTATGTTGAGTATACTAGTGGGGAACCCGTGCGTTGCGACGGAGTCGACAATTTCCGCAAGTTTTATGTTAGCTTATTAATCACTTAAAATAATTAGGGGTTTCGCGTTGGGTTAGTTATTCTATGTCGGAAAATGATGCAAGATATCGGGTAACATTAGATATCTTCTAATTATATTTGGGTATTATTATTATAATTATTATTATTGATGTCTGACCCGACCGAACTAATATGTATTATTAAATACCAAACGTATTATTAAAATAATAATGAATAAACGAAATTTAAAACTAAAATATTAAATTCAGCTAATTAATGACCCGTACCCCTTTTTTACTCGAACCAAAATAACACTAACTCTATTACTTTTTTTATGTTAAGTGTAATGGTATTTTAGTACTTTTACATCTCAAGGGTTGTTTATATAGATTATAAAGTTATTTTTTATAATATTTAAGGGGCAATTTATGTAATTACTCAAGTTAACAAAAACCAAACCACAATTTCATTCTTCCTTTCGTATAAAATGAGTTTTTTTATTTGTATATATTTAAAATAAACTGTTTTATTTTTTAAGTATTTTTATTGTTATTTTGTTATTTTATGATTATTATTTAATAAAACTTGTTTCAAATATATAAATAAATACATCTTTTTTAAAAGGGTAAGGGGAAAAGAAAATGATTTAATTAAGTGTTGGGTTTTAATTGTAGAGATTTTGGTTAAATGCCTAATTGAATGGTGGACTTTAATCGTAGAGATGAGTTAAATGACTAACTGAATGTTCAGCTTTAATTGTATAGATGGATTAAATGGTAACTAGGTTAAAAAAACCGTGTATTACACGGGTTAAATAAATATAATTAGGGGTGTCAATCGTGTCGGGTTGGCGGGTTAACGGGTTTCGGGTTGGCGGGTTGAATTCTTTAGCCCTAACCCAACCCATATACTTATTCGTGTCAAAAATTTCATCCCTAAGCTGAATACATTAAATTCGGGTCAACGCGAACCTGACCTGTTTAACTCATTTATCTAAATTAAAATCATAAACTACTAAATTCAAAATCTAATTCATTTAATGTAAACTGAAAAATAATTGAATACTCATCTATTGAAAGAAAAAAAGAAAAGTTTTGGTTTAAAATCAATTTCTTTTACGGTAAACACCAAATACAAAAGCAATTGAACAAACGTTTCTAGAAAAGGAAATATATATAAGAAAAATTGAAACATAAACGGGTTATCGGGTCAACCTGTTTTTTAAACGGGTCAACCCGGACCTGGCCCGTTTTTTAAACGGGTTGTATTCTCCAACCCAAAACCTGTTTTTTTCGAGTTGGGTTCGTGTCAGGAATTGACACCCCTAAATATAATATTATATATTAAGTAAAAAAAAAATTATTTTTTTAAAAACTCGTGTTTTACATGGGTTGAACAAACTCGTGGAATAAATTATAATCTGTTAACACATTCATTTATCAAAATACGTTAGGAGATTTATTTATTAATATAATATATAGATTAGTTTTTCTTTAAAAATATATTATTAATAAAAGATATAAGTGTATTTAATAAGATAGAGAGACGGGAAAAAAAAGATAAGAATGAATGTAAAGGTGACACGTGGCATAGAAAACCTTTATTTACTATATACTATAGATTTAACACATTTTATGCATTGGTGAGATATACCCTGTGTATATAGAAATTTGTGTTAGTTGTCTTAAAAATTTAGATAAATTACAATAATATCTTTTCAATGTGTATTATATAGTAGTATAGATAACTGAAAATTAGTTACCCTTCCATGGACAATTTCATATATACCTTTACAAACTTAAAAAATATCATATATATCCAATCAAAACTAAAAATATCATATATACCCCTTTACACACATGTAATATTATCATATATATATATATATATGTCCATTTCATTAAAAATAATTTAAGAGATGACTATTTTACCCTTGATTCTCTAAAACTTTAAATTTCATCCCATTTTTGAACTTTGAAATTTCATATCTACTCCATTATTTTACCAATTTTTTATAGCGTTTATACGTCATACAAAGCAATTTTCTTTTACAACATTTATAAATTTCCTTCAATCATTCTTTCTAAATCGATGCCTTCTCAATGAGTTTGGAAAATCGAGATGGTCACCATCAAGAATAGGAGAACGGATGATTTTTTACGTAAGAAATTAAACTAAAAAATTAGGTTATAAAAAAATCATATAACAGATATAACGGATAAGGGTAAATCGTCCTAAAGTAAAAAATTGAATAAATTGGGAATATATGAATTTTTAGTTTTGCTTGGGTATATATGATATTTACCTATGTTTGTTGTAGGTATGGTATTTTTAGTTTTTTTTTTATATATATGATATTTACCTATGTTTGTAGGGGTATATATGAAATTTTCCCAACATTTCAAAACCAATTTAGGATTAAAAAATATAAATACATTAATTATTTTTTTTGAACTACCAACAAATACTATAAACCCGGCCAACGGGGTAAACCTGATAGCGAAAGGCCACCCACAGCCGCGAACGCAGACAGCGTTGGTGACCCGGCTCGCCCACCATTCAAGCTTTCCAAGGGAAACCCACCACTCAAAGACTCACTGCGGTAAAATCCCTGGTGAACCCATGGCCTCCACATTAGAAGGCATGGGAGAGTGCCTCCTCCCAAACCAATATAAATACATTATTATTAATTTGATATCTAAAATTAATGAAACTGGTTATTAAAAAAAAAGTACGGAAATATAGCTGTTTCTTTAAAGCCAGCACAACCGAATACATACTACAGCTATGATTTTGGCGTTTCCAGAGATAATTGATAGTTTGATACGACATCTTTGGCCCAATGTTCTAGGGCCCAAGCCCAAAATCAAATCAACCTTACAGCTTCTGCTTTGGTTTTTATAACTATCAATATTCAATCATGCTTTTGTTGTCATGGTTTGACCAAACCTGTCAACCCAAACTGGCATCTAGCCCGACCGCCCGACCCGTACCAGTACGGTCTCTAACATTTGTTTGACTAACTTCGATCAATCGATTCAGTAAACAAACTAACTAACTAATATCTCACTCATAGAGTAGGGTCCACCAACGGTCTCTAACATTTGTTTGACTAACTTCTATTCAGTAAATTAACAAAGTTGTGCAAATTGGTAGCATCAAAAAGGCTTAAAATCACTTATCATAAGATCTAAACTCCAAAAATTTTGCAAATCAAAATAGCATTTATACAACATAAATGAAGAGAACCAACTAGAAATAGCAGTACAACATACTCTGAATATTTCAAGCCTGGAACAGATCGGGTCAGTCAGGTCCAGTAGACACGAGAAACTTGAGTAGATTATGCACATTTTCCAACGAAACTGTTATCCCATGAACAAAAGAAAACGACTTCAAGGTTGAAAAAAAAGTTTTGGCGTTTTTTCATGGGACCGCAACAAGGTTTAATCATATAAATTCTGATTTTAAGTTTTTTTTCTAGATGGCTAGATTCTTCATGGCTTCTAGCTTTTCTACTGTACCATTTGATGGAATGAATTCAATAGTCCCGTTTTCAGCATTCTCGTGTACCTGTTCAGAAGCTTGGTTTGTGGTTATTGTAGAGCAAAGGCTCCCTTCAAAGTAGGTCGAGTATGGAAACTCTACCGCGCATCGGTTTTTCCATCCTACCACAAAAAAAATTTAAAAAACTCAGATAGAGAATTGGCAGCTGTGTGACAGGTAATTAGAAAAAAGAACGGTAAGACAGACTTAGTGCAGCGTCTTGATCATCAAAAGTAGCAATTAGACTCTTGTGAACGGCAACACAGTCTTTCAGCTTCCATTCTTTCACAGGTCCAAGCGGTCCATTGCTAATTTGGTTACAAAACAGACATTTAGGTATACAGGAGGCTTAGATTTTGTGCAAAATCAATACTGGTTTTCCTGAAAAATTGTTTTATTAGGTTGGTTTACCTTGGAGCGGGATTATTTGGTGATGCTTCAATCAACTTGATTGCTTCTGCCTTCTTGTTTGGTTCTAAACAATAGATCATTTCGGCTGCTGCTGCCCTGTGCATCAAGGAATCTGCAAAATCACCAGCATTGTGTCTTAAAGGTGTTCATAGTATGCAATTTTCATGCAAGCGTAATCATTAGTTTTTTTTTTAGGGAAAAGAAAAATGAAAAAAGATGACCTTTATGTTGCTCAAGGAAAACCGTATTTGCCTCCATCAGAGATTTATCATGCAGCTGACTACAGAAGAGAAAAGACAAAAATATTTTAAGTAATGACTTAAGAAACAAGGAAGTGTGCATTACAAATGCATGAAATAGAGTTGTAAGATAACCTGAAAGTTGGCCGTTCTGCTTCTAATACTCCTGAAATGAGTTTCTCGGCATCAGTTGTAGGAGCTGGCCTTGATGCTACTTTATGAAAGAATCTTATCTGTGAAACCCACAATTATAATAATATTTCACATTTTTTTTCAAAGTGAGATGAGAAAAAATATACAACTGAGGGTACATGTGTTATGATACAAGGTATTAAATTTATATACATAAACAGGTAGGAATGACATACCATGCAACGATGAGTGTCTGGGTTTTCAGCATCTAGTTGTACCAGGTGCTTCAAAGCCTTAATAAAATGGAAAAGCAGTCAAAAGGTTAAACATTTAAATCAATCATTAGTGGAAAATTTGACCCATTTGCGGATAAACCGGTAAACTTGGCTAATACTTTGCCTATAATGGGTCAAGTCAAATGGGTAGAACTTTCAGTGAAAATGAAAAGGTCAAAAAGTCACCCAAAGTGAATTCATGATGCACCAAAACTCGTAAAAAAGAAAAGACAGAAGTGTATGTGGGTCAGCCCGATCTGACATGTCTTCACCCGTATTACAATATACGTGTCTTAACCCATTTACCAAACACACCCAATTTTCCACCTCTACTGTTCACTAAAAAGAAAGCCCAGAAGGATAAAATGGAAAGGAGGTTGCATAACATTAAAAAAAAAAGATGAAATGTTGTAAATCAAAGCAAAGCAGATAATGCAACAATAAGATAGGCTGAAAGAAAGCAAGTGTCTTAAGCTTTCTCACTAGAAATAAAATTACCTGCAAGGCGAGCAATATCTTTTCCTTTCTCATGTTAACTTCAAAAGACAGTAAATGTGTCTCCAAGTAATCAGATGAGTGCTTCTGAAGCAGTTTCAAGTACTTTCCAGCTTCCGTTAAAGGATCTTCAATCTAGGTCAAATAGAAAAGTTGCTTTACAGACAGGTAAAAGAAAATATTTTTCAATGTGAATTTTGATACATCTATATATATAATGATAAAAAACAATCAACAATTTTTTCACAACAGAAATAGTATTTTAAAATACAGGGAGAAAACCTGCAATAATTTGTCTCCATGAGGATCCGGATCAACTGTCTTGACATTCCGTTTCCCATACTTGGAAACACCACCGGCGTTCACTTCCTCACTCTTCACTTCTGCCTCCTGACAGAACATCACAAAATATGTCTAACAAGTTAACCAGGAAAAAAAATAAAACAGACTGAGAAGAAAACATGTCAGATGTGTCAAATGCCGCTCCAAAGTGTATTTTTAATGCTGAAATAAAATGACAGTATTTAAAGAAAATATTTCAAAAGTGTTCCGAGATGATCTATTACAAAATATTACATGTTTTGACTTGTTATCCACTTGCCCAACCCACCCACCCATTTTGCCACATTTGGTAAAAGCTCTCAACTTAAATCTGTTAAGATGAAACTGAGTAAAACATGTAAATACCTTTTTCGCCCTTGCTTCTGCCTTCCTCTGCTTTTGCCTCAGTTTCTTCTTTTGGGAAGCAGGCAACTTTGCTAATTCAGAATCTTCCTCTGGTGATGGCTTTGGAGGTGTATCATAAAGCTTGATGTAGCATCTACATCAGTCAATGGAGCACAAAAATTATCAAACAATAATGGCTTTTCAGGTACAAGAAATCAAATGTCAAAACTGGCATATGGTTGATTTACAAAGAACCGAATATCTTTCTCAATCAACAAAACAAAATACTGTTTAAATGGGCTATTTGCCTAAAAAGGTAACCAATTTTTATATAAGGTAACTAGCGAAGGGTTGGAGTTTACAGTTGGCTAAAGAGTTTTTGTTGCAGCCGAGAGTCAGAAAAGAAAATATTAGAAGATAAAGTTAGTTGTGTTCAAATAATGAAAGTATTACCTAATTTTTGAGTTGTCGGTTGGTATTGGGTAGTATTTGAGTCATGGTAGGACAAGTTTTATAGTTGGGGTCAAATTAGAATTATTTGGGTCGAATTATTAGTATAAATAATAGATAGAGTCGATGTTAATTGTCGTGGTTTTGATTAAATATAAACAGAAAAGTATCGTGGGTGTTTTTCCCACAAAAGTTCGACTGGTGTTTTAAGTCTATCGATCCAACCAAGTAAAGCCAACAACCAGCCTTTATAGACCAAAAAAACCATAATGTTCCAAAAAGAAATTGATTTACGGTAATCTGATCTGGTAACATGTCACACTGATGACATGTTAGTAACTTTGACTATGTTAACCTAGTTTTCAAACATGAATAGAAACTTCACCTTATAGCTCCAGCGGCTGCCTTGCGAAAGTAAGCATGCGCATGAAGCCGATCTTGGAATCTTAACATCTCAATATAGGCACGCAGAGTCATTTTTCTTAGACAATAAGAATGGAAATCAAATTGATCTTCAGTTATATCTGCATAATGTTTCTCCACCGCCAAAAAAATCTTCAATGACCGTCCAAGCTCACCCTGCCGGAAATAACTTTCACCAGAAGCAAGTTCATACCTTCAAATGGAGAGATTCATTAAATTTCATATATTTATGTTTGTTATATATATTCAGTAACAAGTTTGTAACTGTAACGAACCAAAATCCGGGTTTCGTTTTCAAATAAATAAATATTTAATAAATATTATGGTGAAAATAATATTTATGAAATAAGTTGAAACAAGTGGGTTTCAAGTTAGTAATGGGGTTATACTAGTTTTGAAATGAAGTGGGTGAAATGGAAGTTGAGGGGCTAAACTTGTAAATATGGCAAATCTGCCATATTTGACTTATTGAAGTCAAAATTGGCATTTGTGTTGTTGAAAGGGTCGTTCATTCCAAGAGGTGAAAAAGGGAAAAATCGAATTTGAAGCAAAACGTGCATTTGGAGCTTGATTTGTGGGGGTTTTGGCTTGCACATCACTCTCCTAACATCAAGTAATCAAATTGCAAAGCTAGAAGGTGGTGCGGGATCTTCTAACTCAAAAGGTAAGTGCCTTTGCACTTACTTAGTAATGTTGATAATTGGGTGGTATATGTATTATGATGCATACTATGTGTTGAAATGAATGTGTGTGATTATTGAATGAACTAGTATGTGGAAAAGTATGAATTTAGTTATAGTGATAAAACTATAATGGATATGTGTAAATGAATGAATGTGGTTATTGTGGAAATACCATAATGGTTATGTGAATGAATGTAGTTATAGTTGAAATGCTATAATGGATATGTGCAATGAATGAATGTAGTTATAGTGTAATACTATAATGGATATGTGTGAATGAGGTTATGATCTAAGTATCATAATGGATATGAGGTTATGGCCTATGTGCCATAATGGATATGAAATGGTGAAATATGAAGGTTATATGAAATGAATAAAACTTGTAGTGGAAATGCAAGTGTTAAGAACCTTAATTGACCAAATGGGTGCAAATGGGTGAAAGGGTGAAAACAAGTGTAAATACTTGTTTGAATTTGTTTATTGTCATTACTAACGGTGATATGCTAATGTGGTTATGTAGGGAAAGCTCCAATGTAGGTCAAAGTCAAGTCCAAGGCGTTGAAGGATTCTCGTATGCGTTTTGGTATTTTGAGGGTTTAAAGGAAAATCCATAGATAGAAGTGTAAATTGATACAAGAAATTATGTTTTTGGGTGTTTATAAATGTGGTATGAATGTTTTTGATCAAACCCAAATGATAGAAATGTTTTTGTGACATGTTGGTGAAAATGGTAGAAATTTGGCTAAGTGTGGAACTGGGCAAAAAAACCCAATTTTCTGTTTACAGACGTCCCCCGCGGTACGCGAGAGCCAGGGAGGGTTCTCTCGCGGTACGCGAGAGACCTGGCTCTCGGACAGGCAAAGTTGGACTCCCTCGCGGTACGCGAGAGGAGGTGTCCAGGTTCTCGTGGTACGCGAAAAAAATTATAAAAAAAAAAATCTTGGGATAAATGCTTCCGCGTGTGTTTAATGTTTTAATAATTGGTGTTTCAATTATGGGTGTTACAGTAACAAACACTAACCACATGCATTGCATGTCATGCAGGTTAGTATGTTGTTCACCATCTTTTGTGAACAATACAGCTGTCTTTTCTGCAAGGGGAACCTATCAAATTCATATAAAACCAAAATTCAATACAAGGGAATAAGTACAAATGTTTAAAATTAGTGAGAGAATATGATATAACATATATGGAGGTTTGGACCTGATCAGCCTGCAGCATTCTTTTAACACACTGACTATTTACATAACGATCTGCAAGATCCATGCACCTAGCTTCATCTGCTAATGCAGCTGCTGCTGTAAAGTCGCCAGCATGTTTTAGTATCTTGCTCTGCAAGAAAAAGAGCACCTCACTAAATGTTGCATACTTTCTACCAATTTCATTGAATTTGACAAGTATTGTTTATATTTGTTATGTATAACTAATCAACTTCTTAACTCGGTCTTAAAGAGTCACTGGATTCAAATTGTGGATACAAGGGAACATCTTTAGAGTAATAATTTATTCCCTTTCAAACTCTGAATTTCAAGCACTTTAACTGTGTGTTCTTTAATCCCTCACACTTTGCACTAGTTAGATTTATTTTCTTTCTGACAATTATTATCTAAAATTTCGGTATGTTGCAAGGATCTTACTTAGCTTTAGAACTCTTTCATCACACTGAGAACCAATTCACAAATCACAGATTCACAACCTCAATCATTTTATGATGAAATTGTTACAAGGAAAAAATATTATCCAAAATTGATGAACATTTTTAAGGATTCTTGGTATCAAAACATTCAGGAAAAAAAGAGCGGTTCAAATACCAGCAGGCAATAAATTATAGACGATGGCTTTCTCTAAAAGATATATAAGAATCCACATGTATGATTATCCATAATAGAAAGAGGAAAATAAGGACAGCATTAGCAGACCTTGACAGAGTACAAATCAATAACAGTTGGAGTATGTTGCATAGCTTCCTCGATTTTAGCGAGAGCCATGTCATATTGGGCCCGTCTGTCATAATGCTGCATAAGCACAACAACATAAGAACAATATTATGCAAATTTATTCAAATCCAAACAACTTTTGCAGCAAGAACGAACCTGAGCCAAATAAAACAAGGTCCACAAAAGTGTTGAAGGTGGCTCTTTTTCTGATCTGGATATAAGATATAAATTATAATACAATATTACTTCACACATCCACAAAAATGGGACACAATGAGCAAAGTTCATGATCCAGTCTTACCTTCCAGGGTATCCACCTGTCTTTTTAAGTGATTCCTCCAAGCCAAGAACCAAGTTTTCAAGAATATCAGCCTACAAAAGGGTCAAAATACGTCACAGTAATGAAAAGTCTAAAACCTTCAATGAGGTAGCTTGCACAAACCTTGCCAGCATGATCATACAGAGGAGAAAGGTCAGAAAATAGTGAGGGGACACCCTGCATTTGCGATTAATAAAAAATATAAGTTTGCATTAAGAAAATGTGACCAAATGAATAAATACTCGAAGTACAAGTACCTTTGTTAACAGAGGCCTGGCATAATTATCTGCCGCATCCCGAAACTTTTCACCATCCAAAAAATCTAGTGGGATCCTCTAAAAGATAACATTGTGATTTTAAAATTTCATTCAAGACTTAAAAAAATAAATATTTTAATGAATTGGAGTAGGAAATTGGTAAAAGCCAAGATAAATTTAATCACCTTAACAGCAGAAGACCAGGTGTACTGCTCCCCAAGAGATCTGTACAGAGCATCCAACTTATCTATTTCATCAGAGGAATATTTGCCAGTCCCCGAATGCAGTCCAACACACTTCTGTAATCCTTCATAGTATCTAAATAAAAGGACTCGATTATTTTTGTATTTTTTCACAGTAAGAATTCTACAAAGTAAAAAAAAAGTATCATCAACGAACTATGTTTTCATGTACCTGTAGTTGTCAGGATTCATAGCAAGTAGTACCCTGTACAACTTTTCACCTTCCTCAAGACAATTAAGCTTCAAAAGAAGCGAAGCTTCCTCTTCCTTGTAGGATAATTTATCAACCTATTATGACAGTCGGAATAAGTTATGAATGTAGCTAATTGTCTATGTCATCTTAAAAATTATTCAAAGTAAATGAGATAAACTTACAATCTTAAACTCCTTTTTGCGCAACTCCTTAAGCGCTTTATCAAGAAAGCCACATTCCTCCAATAAAGATATCTAGATAAAGAATTTTCCAAATAAGTTCTTAAAAAAGTTTCAGAGGGTGGGAAAAAGGCCATATGAAAATTATTTTATCTTAACAGGCATAATGGTTTCAAAACAATCAATGAACATGTTTATTTTTATAGCATTATTACTTATCATAACTATTACCTTGTATAACAGCATTTCCCCGTGCTCACAGCGTTCGCTTTCTGGAGGATAATCATCTTCAAGAGTCCCTTCATAAGCTTCCAAAATATCAATTGCTTTTGATGCACTTGTAGAAAAACATCCGTAAAGAAGTTACATACAGCCAAAGAAAAGAATGAAATTGCTACCATAACCAATGATTTGCAGTTAGTAAACTTTCCCTTTATGACACTTGTATGAATAGTTTATTGATGCTAGGGAATTAAGATATGCAAGAAAAATCTGCAGTTAACTTCCACAAAAAATGCAGAAAGCTACTTAACCAAAAACTGGAAGTTCAACAATAAAAAAAAACTGATGACAAACATATGTACCCCACATGGATATATGATGCAAACAAATTATGTGAATTAATCAGCAGGAATTTTTAACACCTTACTTTGAATTTAGATGATGAGAAACCGCAAACCCAATCCAATTCATCCGATGATTAGGTTTCAAAGTCAACAATCGTTGTCTAGTTTCAACAAAACCTGCCAAGTCACGCATTTGTGCCTATAATCGGATAGGGAAAGGCACTATTAGCTACCCAAAACAAAGAAAACAATAGATGACAAATCTAATGTCATTGGTGCTGACAATTTATGATTTTCTAAATAAACATTAATGAAAAGAGTCGATTCTTTTCAAGGTATAAATTTTAATCATTTCAGACCAACTTTAAGGGCCTGTATGTCACAGTGTAAGATGCCAAACAAATGTTGTGCAACTATTACATAATTTATAACTGCTCATAACGGTATGGCAAGTAAAAAGTAGAAAGATAAAGAATAGGTATACGATCTAAGGATATGTACCTGTAAGAGAGATAGATCCCTAAGTATTTCAATGTTGTCAGGATCTATCCTCAGAGCATTCCTATAACACTTTATTGCCTCCCTGTACTCTCTGTCTGATCGGTAGAGAAGACCATAGACGTGCCAACAAACATGGCTTTTCAGGTCACTCTACAGTTCAATAAATGAATTTAATATGTGACAATGTACAGTTTGAATAATTTCAAATATGTATACTTTATTACTTTCAACGTATGGTTTGAAATTACCCAACCTTCAATCCTAGCCGTACAAGCTCATATGCTTCTTGCTTACGGTCCATGCAGTTCAATGTTAATCCCTTCATCGAGAGGGTTTCTAGCAACAAAAAAAAGTTAAATAGATGAAAAAAATTATATAATCTATATTATTACCCACTGGTATCCCATGACCATAGGCAACCCAGAATATAATAATATCCATTGACCATCGTATGTGTTGCAAAATTTAGAAAATGAAATTATTTCTAATAGCAAAGGCACCAAGAAGAATGTGTAACAGCATTGACATAAGAAAAAAATGTGTTTTTTTATTCAAAATATGAAAACATCGAATTATAATATAGAACCTTTTTTTCTTAAACGAAAGAGAATGTCAGTGATTGAAGCAATGTTTCACACGAGATGTATAAAACATATACAAGACAATTAGTATTTCCAAATACCCTAGTTCTATACGCATCAGGGTTATGATAAAGTTGCATCAGATAATAAACTTTTCACAAACCTCCATGATCTGGGAACTTCCTCAATATAGCATCTGCAGCCTTAAGCCCCTTTTTATACTGTTTTATTTCATAAGATTTCTGCAAAAGTGACAATCGAGAGAATACGCATCATTTTCTCAGTATAGAAAGAAAATAGTTCTGGTGTCAAAAGTATAGCAGCAGCATCAAAACAATGCAATGCTATGATTATTTGAGGCTAACCCTTGTGAGAGGGTCAAATATTATCAGGAAAAAGTATCAAAATATTTTTTCCGAAACTAGAAAAGCATGAGCATCAGTTAGAGATTGAGATTAAGGTGTATAGAAATCAACTTGGTTTTATACTAGAGAAGAGATCGTTAGAAAACCAACTTTGTTCATCAGAAAGCTTAAAGAAGAGACAAAGGGGACACAAAAGGAACTTGATCACTTGAGAATTTTTATTGGTCTAGACTCTAGAGAAGATAAAAGATAAAATAAAATCAATCTTCCTTTAAATAAAATAAAAAAATCAATAAAATAAGTTTAGGAAGTTCATCAAGATAGGTCAAGGATTCATCCAAATAAATGTCAGTAGCTACTTAGTCTCACTATTGTCCTAAAGGGAAAGGATGTGGCCGGATCTTGAAAAGCAAGCTTCTATAATGCATGCTGAATGTGATCAAACATATACAATGATACTATATGAAATACAAACGAGTATGCTATTCACTACCATATCATTTTAAATGATGATACCAAGTAGAATGCATATATCATAATGATTGTCAAGTCGATTCGAGGACACATTCAAGATGTTTTAGTATTGCTACTGCTTTTATAGTTTCTTCTACAGTTTAGGGAACGAGTCCTACTAATTTTGTACTGCTACCGAGACAATGTTTAACTAAGTTATAACAGTAGTCCAAATAGTAGTTACACCAGCAATTAAACAAAGAACAATCATAACCATATGCTCTATTTCAAAAGAGTTGCAAGTGACATGAATCTTAAACTTTCATTAATGGTAAAAGTACCAAAAACTGTCCACAGTTGATTCAATTTGATAAACCTAAATGCATTACTGATTATAACACCAATACGCTCCAATTTCCTGAGTCAAAATGAGATGAAAAATCGCATGTTTACGTCAATTCAAGACTACGAAGTTTATAACAACAATTGACGATCCAAGGTCATTACAAACTTACAATACAAATGATTAACTAGGGTTTAGATACAGTGGTAGAATTGATAACAGTTATTCAACTCATAAGATTGTAGTGCTTACGACGATGAGTTTGAAGAGATTTGCCTCTTTAGGAGGAAGCGAAGCGCCCATTGTTTGTGTTGTGATTTGTAGAGAGAGAAAGTAAGTGCAGGGTAGAGATAGAGGGATTTGAGGGTTTATAAGACGAAGTGTGATGAGAAAGAGACGGGGTGACCGACCGGGGGCGTTTGTTTATCTTCTGCAACCCTACTCAAAATGAAATGAAGATGCAACTTCTTTCTAAATCTTTTTTTTTTATTATTATCAAAAATCAAAAATAAAGGGTGGCATGTGGTTATTTATAACCTCAAACATTCGGGGCGGTTATTCGGATATCATGGGATTAGCTTTAGAATTTTTTACATGTGTTGAATTAGGTGATGCTCAGCCCGTTTACCCAAAACTACATATGTGGAAAAAAGATTATTTTTATCGTGATTAATCTGCAAATCGGAAGGTAACTTGGAATTTTCATCAAATCGGAGCATTAATCGCTAGTCGGTCAAAGCCAGTCCAAATCGGCCCATTTTTTTTTCATTTATCACTTATTCTTTAATAAAATTACAAGTTTATCCTTAAATTTACAGTTTTAACAAAATTAACCAAGACTTTTACATTTTTTTTTTCATTTATCACTTGTTCTTTAATAAAATTACAAGTTTCGTTCTCAAAATTATAGTTTTAACAAAATGGACCAAGACTTTTACATGTGTGTGCGTCAAGTGTTGTACATATAGGTTTTTAGGTTGTACGTATGTAACGAACCAACTTTCAGTTTATTAAAATAATACATTTTATATTAATTGAAGTGGTGAAATAAATAAAATGGAAGTTTGGGGGTGTTATGTTGCAAATAATTGGTTTTGACCAACTTATGGCAAGAAGGAAATCAAAAATGAAGTTGAAGGACTGATTGTGTAATTAAACTAATTTGGGTTTGGTCTTGCGAAAATGAGAAGAGAGAAAGAGGTGGAGAAGCTAAAAATCGAAATTGGTGATTTGCATTAAGAATCAAGATGAGTGGTGGTGTTTATCTTCTTCAAGAATACAAGTAAGTTCTCTTTCAAACCTTGAATCCACCATTAATGGTGTTCTTGGTGGGTTTTGAAGAAAATCAAATTAGAGGCTGAATTGGTGGTGGATTATGGTTCATTACTTATAATCTAGCTTGTCTAATATTGATTGAGTGGTTAAAACATCCTTAAACCATCCAATTTAAGAATCTTAGAATTAGGGTTCTTGGGAGTAAAATTGGGGTTTTTGGAAATTGGGTGTTTTAATGTTGAATTGAGTGTTAATAAGTGTTTATAGCGTTATATAAACACATTAACAAGTAGAAAACTCAATAAAAGTGTTGATTTGAAAATAGTTGAAATTGAGGTAAATTTGGTGAAAACCCAAACGGGTCATTTGGGTTAAGGGAGTGTTGAGTGGTGTTTGAATGGTGCATGAGTGTTGTGGCATGTCCATGATTCATGAACATTAGACCAAGTAGATACCAAATTTATAATGGGTGATTTATATAATTAAAGTGTTGGGTGAACTTGGGTGATCCCTTAACGGGTCAAAATGGGTTGAAATGTTGATCTTTAGATGATAGTTGTGTCTTGAATTTCAATTTAGTGAGTGAATTGAGATCAAAAGATTTATAAATACAAGTTGATTGCTAGGTGATCAAGGCGTTAAAGGAGCTAGCTTGAAGATCAAGTGGGATCCTTCTTAGCAAAAAGGTAAGTGATTTGCACTTACTTAGTAATGATAGGTGGTAGTAAACACATATAGTGTTATACATGTTGATTTGTTGACTATCATATGTGTAATTATGCATATGTTGTTTTGGTAAACTTGCATATGGGAATGTATGCAAGGGGAGGGTGTTTAAGGTGCTTGAGGTCCATGAACCTCACATTTAGTATGGTGATAAAGTCTTTGAATGACTTATATGGTTTAGAATCAAACAAATTAATTAAATGGTTTATGGTCAAACAAATATAGTAATTTGGTGAATTTGACTTATACGGTTTGGAGTCAAACAAATGTGGCAATTTGACTTATGTGGTAAATAGTCAAACTAAATTGTGGGATGTGGTGTATTAGTGTAATTTGGCTTATGTAGTAAAGAGTCAAACTAAACTGGGTAATGTGGTGTGTGGGTGTAAATTGACTTATGTGATAAATAGTCAAACTAAATTGCGGAATGTGGTGATTTGGTGTAATTTGACTAATATGTGGTAAGAGTCAGAGTAAAATGCAATTGGTGGAATTGAGGCCATGAACCTCAATTATGTCAATGTAGCTTGAAGTATTTGAACTTCACTAATGTCGTTGTTGCTTGAAGTCTAAGAACCTCACACGAAAGTAATTTGAGGTCATGAACTTCACAAAGTTGTGTTGTGGCGTTTGAGGTCTTTATAACCTTATGTAGAGGAGTTTGAAGTATAATAACCTCACATGGTAGTTATTTGAGGTTATGAACTTCACAAGTCGTTGTGGTATTTGAAGTCTAAGAACCTCACACGAAAGTTAATTGAGGTCGTGAACTTCACATAGTCTTTGTGGTGTTTTGAGGTCTTTGGAACCTCACAAGGAAGTATGGTAGGGTTGTTAGGTGTTTAAAACATTCATGACATGTTGTTGGTTGCTTAAAACGACTGGGGGTCCAGTCGGAAGGGTCGGGAAGGCTAAAAATTTGCAAATCAAATTGGCTGATTTTGGACCGGAGTAATTTACGGCAGGCTGGAGTATTTTACGCCCGTAAGGAGCTGTTTACGGCCATATTTACGCCCAAATTGTTGAAATGTCGTTTTTTGTCGATTATTGTTGTAAGGGCTGAGGGGGCTCACATGGGGTCGTATATCATTACTAATGGTTGTTTATGATATTTTCTTGTAGATAAAGATCCGGTTGAAGTCTCGGGTCACGCTTTGTGTCATATGGATTCTCATTCTTTTTTGTGGATGTTTACGGTTGGATTTAGAACTCCGGTTGAGAGTCTTTTAACTTGTTGTTTTGGAGATGTCGGTTGGATGTGTTAAAACAACTAATATCGTTGTCATTTGTTGTATTTAACATGTGTCGTTTTGTTAAGGGCGTTTATGGGACCTAAATTCCACATATTTTTAAAGTTTAAATTTGGTTGAAATTTTTTGGTGTTACAACGTATATATTTTTTACATATCTATACTATATAATAAATAAAGGTTTCTCAATGGCATATATCGCATCCATATTTGTAACAACCCCAAATTTAGGGCCTGGTTTTTTTATTATTATTATTTAATTACATGCTACTTAGTTGGATACTTGAACTATTGAATAGCAAATTCGAACACTTTGGGCTAACATTTAGAACCCAATAAACACATTGTGATCACACTAATGGGCTAGGCCCATTGAACTTGGCCCAACTGTAGATAAACAAACTCGACCCATAAACGACTCAACTAAAGGCCCTGTATACGAACCCAATCAAAAACCAACTAATAAACATTGTTTGACGGATCGTTTGATTCGATATAATCTATAATAATTACGAATTAAACCATTTACGTGGAGAACTGTTAGAATGATTAACGCGCTCGTACGGGTTATTATCGGTTATCCGACGCGATAAAATATTTAGACGTCAAATCTCAGAAAAATAATATCAAAAAATACTAGTATTTAATTCGGGCGACTGACTAGGAATTTATACGCGAGATATGCGACGTTGGATGCGCGACCGTGACAAACACCGGTGTGGACATCAGCGGGTTTTGCTAGATCCGGTATAACTAAATAATATAAACAAACATTTATTCTACATCTATCTTATTAAATTATTAATATTATTACTCTTTAAAAAAAATTAATAACTACATGTGGAACGCGACACGCCTTACCCGGAGCAGACGTGTGTGAGCACGCAGTACAAGAGCGATACCGACTATTTTAGAAATAACATAATAAAATATATAACTAGTTATTATTATAGTTTATAATATTAGTATTGATAAATAATAGAAATTATCGGAGCGCAGATCATTAGTTTGAGCATACGCGGTTAGACACGCAGTACATGAGTAGTATCCGACTATTCTAGAACTACGCGGTTAAGTAAATAAATTAAATAATTATTTATATTTATTGAATATTACTACTAATAATATTATTTAAACGAAGCGCAAAATGTTTATTTAGACGAACGCATATGAGACACGCGGTGTAGACGTATACAAGCGTAGATACACGATATGCTGTAACTGGTATAATTTACACGGTTTTTAGACTATTTCTTAAACATGTTTTACATAAATAATTTATTTAATTATAAATTCTTTATAATCTGGATTTAATTAAAAGATCTTTGAAGATCTCGAAAGTCCTTCATTGTCAGATTTATTGATATGTGAAGATCGTGTAATATTGAGAAGATATCATGAGATTTTTGTTCTTCTCGAAAAATCATAACTCTTTTCCTCTGATATAACCTTCATTTTTTTTCTCTTCCTCATTTCCAAACACTCCAACACTCACCAAAATGCTCCCTGGTTGAAGAGAAAGAGAGAGATCGTATGGAGCTTTAGAGAGAGATTAACGGGGAAAGAGAGGGGAGAAGCCCACCGCCGGAGCCGGCCACTCCACGGCGGCGGTAATGGGTCTGAACTTCACCCACGACCCACACTACTCTCGTATTCGGCTATCTTCGATCCGGATTCAACGGTGGTCTCACGGCAGTTGGTGGCGGCCTAGGGTTCCGGCAAGACCCCTAGGACGAGCAGGCGACGGGTGGAGTTCAGGGGATGGATCCGCGGTGGCGATGGTCAGATGGCTCCAATGGCGGTAGGAGAAGGCAGCGGTAGATTCAGGGACTTTTTCCTGGCGAATCCGGTTCTCCGGCGGCCCTGACGGTGGCAGAAACGGTGGATTCAGGTTCGTGTTTCTGGCCATTCTCATTTTTTTCAGTGGCGGCGATGACCCGAGGAGGGTCACCGCTTCTCCGGCAGTCCCTTTTGCCGGTGAGTTTTATTTACCCTTTTCGTGTCATTCCGGGTATAAATCTTCCCAGTTTTAGTAATTTGTTTTCTGTCTAAACGATTTCGGCAAGGTTTTTCGGTTAAACGAGTGGTATGAAGTGGTCAGGTTTCATTCCCGTGCGTTCCTGTGGATTTTGGACAGGTTACGGGGAAGACGGGACGTCACCCGGATAGGCGGGATTGTTCGGGTCGTTCCCAACAGTCCCGGGTTTTGGTCAACCACAGTCAAAGTGGTCAACTACAGAAACGGCGAGCGGGAAACAACCGGAGGTGAAACCGAGTCAAACGGGTCAACGGTTCTCTAAACAGGTCTTTACCGAGCCGGTCCGCGTACGAGTAGAGAGAGGTATAAACGCTCGACATGTTTTTGTATTTATTTTGTATGTAATCGTGTGTAATAGGCTAGTTGAGCTTAACCGATTAAAGTCCCGACCCCGGGATTTAGATGTAAAACCGAACCCCGTTCGTGTATTTGTAACAACCGGGTCTCCGTCCGAACCAAAAAGAAAATATAAAAGTTATATAAATACGCATATATATACATTTATTTATAAATCTAAAATATACTAGTTAGAAATATATATATATACACATGTATACACTTACATAATTATTTAGAAACCGTTTATATAAACATACGTTTATACATTTAGCTATAAATATTAAACGCTTTATTTAGGAATATAAAATATAAATATACGCAAAAACATGTACTTATAAAATATATTATTTGGTAAGGATTAGGTTCAGGTAAAAAGGATTCTAATTCTAAGAAGGGTGAGAAGGATTTAGAGCCATTAGATCAAATTGTTGAAAAAATTTAATGTTTGAGATTAAATTGTAAGAGAAAAGTTTGTTGGAAGGGTATTTTAGTCTTGGCCACTTTTGTTGACTTTTTATCAATTTCCTCTCTCATTTTTAAACGTTCATAACTTTTACATACGACATTATTTTTTCAAAAAAATTACACAATAAAAACGAGCTTTTTTTATCTTTAAAACGAGTATAGTGTCGTTACAAACAAAAAAGAAAAAAAAATTACGTTTTCCAGTTCATTGTGTAATATAAGTTCATTGTGTAATACAAGTTTAATGTGTAATACAAGTTCATTGTGTAATACAAGTTTAATGTGTAATACAAGTTCATTGTGTTAAATGTATTTATCATTGTGTTTTACGTTTTTCAGCTCATTGTTTAATTAGTCAGGTTATTATGTAATACAAGTTCATCGTGTAATACAAGTTCATCGTGTAATACAAGTTCATTGTGTAATACAAGTTCATTGTGTTATATGTATTTATCGTTGTGTTTTACGTTTTTCAGCTCATTGTGTAATTAGTCAGGTCATTGTGTAATACAAGTTCATCGTGTAATACAAGATCATTGTGTAATATAAGTTCATTGTGTAATAAAAGTTCAATGTGTAATACAAGTTCCTTGTGTTATATGTATTTATCATTGTGTTTTATGTTTTTCAGCTCATTGTGTAATTAGCCAGGTCATTGTGTAATACAAGTTCATTGTGTAATACAAGTTCATTGTGTAATACAAGTTCATTGTGTAATACCACGTCTGGTCATTGTGTAATTAGTTTGGTCATTGTGTAATGCAAGTTCCCTGTGTAATACAAGTTAATTGTGTAATACAAGTTCACTGTGTAATACAAGTTCAATGTGTAATACAAGTTCATTGTGTTATATGTATTTATCATTGTGTTTTACGTTTTTCAGCTCATTGTGTAATTAGTCAGGTCATCGTGTAATACAAGTTCATTGTGTAATACAAGTTTATTGTGTAATACCACGTCTGGTCATTGTGTAATTAGTCAGGTCATTGGATAATACAAGTTCATTGTGTAATACAAGTTTAATGTGTAATACAAGATCATTGTGTTATATGTATTTATCATTGTGTTTTACGTTTTTTGGCTCATTGTGTAATACAAGTTCATCGTGTAATACAAGTTCATTGTGTAATACCACGTCTGGTCATTGTGTAATATTTGGTCATTGTGTAATTAGTCAGGTCATTGTGTAATACAAGTTAATTTTGTAATACAAGTTCATTGTGTAATACAAGTTCAATGTGTAATACAAGTTCATCATGTAATACAAGTTCATTGTGTAATACCACGTCTGGTCATTGTGTAATACAAGTTTATTGTGTAATACAAGTTCATTGTGTAATTAGTCAAGTCATTGTGTAATACAAGTTCATTGTGTAATTAGTCAGGTCATTGTGTCAAATATTTTTCATCATTGTGTTTTATGTTTTTCAGCTTATTGTGTAATTCGCTCAAATATGTCAGGTTATTGTGTAATATGCTCATTGTGTAATATCAGTTCATTGTGTAATATCAGGTCTGATCATTGTGTAATATCAGACCTTGTATTACACATTGACCAGGTGTATTACACATTGACCTGATGTATTACACATTGACCTGGTGTATTACACATTGACCATTATGCCCTCCCTTTAAAAATAATAAATGACACATGTCAAGCTTAGAATCCTTCTTACCCTTCTTATTTTTAAAACCCTTTTTACTATAACCTAACCCTATTTGATAAAACTAACATTATAAAATTCGTCATTAGTACACTTATATATATAAATGGGAGTATTAGTTATAAACTAAATAGGCGTATTTATATATAAAACTTATATGTAAACATATTTATAGACATACAAATATACTTAGTTTCTTTCGAGTATACATATATATTATTTTACAAGCATAAACACATGACCCATGATTTTACACATATGTTTACAAATATTAGTATTTTAAGGTTGTGATATTATTAATATCATGATAACCTTAATTAGTTATGAAAATATGGGATAACTAATATAAAGTCTATTTTTATCATTATTACAAAGGTTGCTATTAAAATTAAAAAGATATATTATTTTTATTAGTGTTAATATTAATTTATTTAGATTATATACCATATATATATTTATTTGAAACTAAGTAATGCTTATAATATAAAAGTTGTTATTACTAAAAACGTATTTATATAGAACATTATAAACCTACGTTTTCTTTACCAAATCGTTACACTTATTATTAATATTACTAGTTTTATAAATACTAAAAGTATATTATTATTATCATTACTTTTATTAGTTATTATTAAAAATGTTATTATAATTATCACTAACATGATTTTTAAAATTAAATATTTTATTTTGTAACATGATAGTATAGGTACAAAAATTTTCTTATAAACTTATTAGTACTATTACTATAAAACAATACCGATATTATTAGTATTGTTATTATTACTAAAGTTCATGATATACATTGTTTAAATAGTATTAATATCATAATTATTCTCATCTTATTATCATTACTTGATATTACTAATACTAACATTATTTAAGTCGTCACCACTGATAAAAATGTTATTATCCTTATTAGTATTATTACTACTACTACTTGTACTTAAAGTTTACTATTATATGACCTTATAAATTGATATTTTACTTTGATACCTAGTTATGTTATTATACTTATATATTTATTATTACCCAAACGCATCATTATAAACCATAAACATCTATTTTCAAGGAAAACATATTTATATAAGTAACATACACTGTTCGAGTCAAACATAAAATACTTAAGTGACATATATATACATATTCATATACAACCTTATTTTGCTTACATATACATGCATACTTAACCATATTTTATTTTACTTAGCATTAGTTAACGAAAACGATATTGATACGATACTTTATACATATATTATGTGTATGTATATATATATATATATATATACGAACATTTTATAAACTTCAAACATTTATTTTCGATATAAATATACTTTTATGTGGCTTCTTGTAAATACAAGTTAGACATTTTACCAATACTTGTAAAGTAATCCTATAACTATATTTAATACTAGTTTAGATCCCGTGTATATACACGGGTGAAAAATATTAATAAATATTTTTTTTAAATCTTTATGTGTATATTTTACACGTATAAAAATTTATCATATAAAAATTTATCATATACTAAGGATAGAAAACAAAACTCAAAATATGTAAAAACTAATATATATTTGGGTTTCGAAAATAAGTTAAGTACCATTTAATTTAATTTGATTTTAATTTATTATTTGATTGAAAATAAAAGTTATATAATTAGATTTTCAAAGTTTCATAAGGGATAATTTAAAATAAATGTTTTTATTAGTATAATTAATATTTTTTTAAAATATATATTATTGTAAAAAATATGAGGTGCATTTAATAAGATAGAGAGGCGAGAAAAAAATAATGAGAATGAATGTGAAGGTGACACTTGTCATGGAAAAACCTTTATTTATTATATAATATAGATTAGATGAACATAAATAAGTTCGTCAACCCTTATGATTTATATAATACGAGTATATTTTGAACATATGTATATGCATAACTATAGACTTTGATTATTATTTTCGAAACAAATGTAACTACTTGTATATATTTAGTTATTTATACATATATTACAGATATAAGTACATCACGTAAGTAAATAATGTCTAGTGTTACCTTATTTGAATCGAAAAATTGTTAGAATACTTACTTTGATTCTGGTCGTAACATTATTTTACTAATTTCATTTAAACATATACACAAATATTACTATTATACACGAATACTAAGTCAAACCGACGCTCTTATAGTACAACTATTTTAGAATAATAATTAGAGGTTACAACCCGAGACTTTTACCAAAACGACCCAACACCTTAACGAATCGGTCGAGCTCAACCACACGGTTAATGTCATTACTCTAGTACAATATTCTAATGTCACAGTTATAATTAGGATTTGTCTTAATGCCTACACACACGATCGCAAGCTCGCAACTTTGTGTATATGTTTAAATGAAATTAGTAAAATATTTTAGAATAATAATTAGAGGTTACAACCCGAGACTTTTACCAAAACGACCCTAAACCCTTAACGAATCGGTCGAGCTCAACCACACGGTTAATGACATTACTCTAGTACAATATTCTAATGTCACAGTTATAATTAGGATTTGTCTTAATGCCTACACACACGATCGCAAGCTTGCAACTTTAGCATATTATTTGGACATATACGAGATTATTAGGTGAGTTCATGTGTTTTTTCTCTCTTTTACTTAAACTTTTAGAGTGAATGCATGCTTCTATTTTGTTTACATATTTGGTGTATAAATTAAATAAGGTCATTTGTAACATCCCGAGTTTTAGAGCGCGAGAGAATTCACGAGGAATTAAAACTTAAATAAAAAGAAAGGGAGCGGGCTTGGGCCGGGGTGTATGGGCCGAAAGGGGAAGGGTTTGGGCCCTTATAAGCCTCAAGATCAGCCAAAAGCCCTCATTTTCCATCCTCATTTCCGGATTCTAGAGAGAGAAAGTGAGAGAGAGTCTAGAGAGAGAAAGTCCCGGTTTTTGGATTAGAGCCTCAAGGATCGTTAGCAAGAGTCTCGTGGGTGTTTAGCAACGAAAAGGAAGTGATTACAGGTAACCGATTCTCCTAGATCTGAGTTTTAGTTCGTTTTTGGGTTTTTCGGGTTTTGGGTGAAAAGGTTATGTTTAATCGGATGAAACGGAAAGATAAGCATAGATTTGAGTTCCTTAATAACCTGCGCACTTGCTAAGTGCGCAGGGAGGGAAGCCTGCGCACTTGCTAAGTGCGCAGGAAGAGGGACCTGCGCACTTGCTAAGTGCGCAGGGAGGGAAGCCTGCGCACTTGCTAAGTGCGCAGGGAGGGAAGCCTGCGCACTTGCTAAGTGCGCAGGAAGAGGGACCTGCGCACTTGCTAAGTGCGCAGGAAGCAGTGTCTGCGCACTTGCTAAGTGCGCAGGCATCAGGTCTGATTAAGTGAAGTCAGTATGTTAGAATGGTTAAACCATTTAGCATTGAGTTAAGTCTGATACGTGTCAATTGTCATGATTGTTCAGATTGTGTGAGATACAGTAGAAAATTGCAGCTAAGATACCAGGTGAGTTCTAATCCCCTTTTTGCCTTCTTTAGGGGTGGTGTGCATACTTAGTGTAAAGCGTTTATTATATTTTATATATCATAAACTGAAAGGAAAAGTTATGTTTTAGTGGAAAGTTTAAAAGAGGCAAAAGTACGTTTTGAGGAAAGTATATCTATATTATGGCAAGCGTTTACTATATTTCTATATACATAAACAAAGGCATGATATATGTGCTAGTATGTTTTCAGTAAAGTAAGATATATCATTTGGCAAGCGTTTACTATATTTCTATATACATAAACTAAGGCATGATATATGTGCCAGTATGTTTTCAGTAAACAAGTTATATTTTATGGCAAGCGTTTACTATATTTTTATATACATAAACAAAGGCATATTATATATGAAAGTTATGAACAAGATTTACAGAAAGTTTTATGAACAGTAAAGTGAACAGCTTTCCTTCGGGAATGTGTACAGTTTGTAAAGGTCCTTGGGACAGATGTTACTTGTACAAGATGTCAGATATGGGTTTTACCCATTAGTAAGAGTCTTGGTGGCTCGTTAACAATTGTACAATTGGGATGAGTGACGGCGGTTGCTCGGGGGACTACGCAATCCCCTATGTACCAGTTAAGAGGTATTGATCACGAGGACAATACCCGGTGTTGATCACGAGAACAACATCGTGTCATGTGGTGTTGCCCGCAAGGACAACATCATTGGGTCACGAGGACCCAGAAGGTATTGATCACGAGGACAATACCAGTATGTAACAGAATTGACGGATAAGCGGTAGTGTCGGTTCATGGTGTAAGCCTTGGGGGCATTGACCAGGTACTTGTCGATTCATGGATGTAAGCCATGAGGGCAGTACAGTAAAGAGGAATTGACGGTTAAGTGGTACTGATCACGAGGACAATACCAGCAGTGATAAGAATTGACGGTTAAGCGGTATTGATCACGAGGACAGTACCAACAGTGACAAGGAATTGACGGATACTTTATGAATGTATTAAATTATGTTTTGAAAAGTGTAGTATGTAAAGTTTTGCCTTAAGGGCAGTATGTATGTATGTATTAGTAAATCTTTTGTATAAATGATTTAAAGTAAACGTTAGAACTCACTCAGCGTTGCTGATTTTTAGTATGCATATCAGTTAAGTGCAGGTTTAGTTGATGGATGTGGATGCTTGGCTTAGAGAGAAGAGTTACCCGAAGATCAGTGTCTGGCATCCCGATTATGTTTTATGTTATGTTTTAAGTTGATGTTGTTAGAGATAAATGGTATTAGATATGTTTATGTTTCTTTTGATTATGTTGATTAAGACAAGTTTCAGTTGTATTTGGCTAGCTATGTTTAGACATGTTATGTTTCAGCTGCGTATGTTGAGATTTTAAAACGTTTCCGCTGTGTTAATGAATGTCTTATGTTTAAAAGTGCTATGTGTTGATGAGTAAATCCAATAAGTGAGGTCTCCCGGGTTTGGGGCCTCACAAGTTGGTATCAGAGCCATAGTTTGAGAGATTTGAACATCCTCGATGTTCAGACTTAAACTGAGAATGGGACAAGTAGCGGATGCCAGTAACGGGTAACTCAAGCCAAAGCACCAGAAGTGGATAGTGAGTAAAGTTTACCTTTTAGAGTGTCAAGATAAGAATAGAGGCTTTAGTGGAACCATGAAAGCGAATAAATAGAAAACGAGAAGTGATGTAATGGTTAATTGCAGATGGCCAGTGTATATTAACATCTTACCTTACTTATTGTGTTCTACATATTCCCTAGCATGATGAAATTAAATCTTTTGTTCTCTATCTTTCAGTTAGAAATGGCTAGACGTGGAGGAACTAGAGGAAGTGGAGGAGGAAGACGTGGTGGACGTACAGGCCGCCGCGGTGGAACTAGCATAAATCAAATGATCGAGGGGAGTGTACACACTACCCATACTGACACAGAGGTTAGTCAGCACAATGTTGAGCATGCGGAAGGAGATGACCAGACGTTTGAGTTTGAACCAGTAGTACAAGCAGCTATTAGCCGCGAGTTTACCCGATTGCTGAAAGAAACCTTACCGGCTATACTAGACGAAGCGTTGAGGAAGGCTAAGGAAAACCCCAACGTAACCCCAGCCACTGAAGGGCCAGTGGTGCTTCCAGCCATGGGAGGACCAGTTCTGGTGGAGAATGTTGCACCGCCTACTCGCGGGTGCGATTACAAGGCATTTCGTGGGTGTGATCCCCCTGAGCTAACTGGGGAGAAAGAAGCGGCAGACACTTTAGATTGGATCAATGGCATGGAATCCACCATCAGCCTCAGTGACTGTCGACCGGATCAAGCGGTCAGGTTCGCAGCTAAGTCACTAAAGGGAGAGGCAGCACACTGGTGAGAGACTGTGAAACAAGCGAAGGGTGACCAAGCGGTCGAACTAATGAGGTGGAATGATCTGAAAGCGTTAGTAATTGAGAAGTTCTGTCCTAAGAACGAAGTCCACAAGGTGGAGAGAGAGTTCCTGACGTTGCAAGCCGGACTAATGACTCACAGACAATATACTTCCAAGTACAACGAACTGGCACGCCTGGTGCCTCATCTTGTAACCACAGAGGAGAGGAGGATTCACTATTATGTTCAAGGGTTGCCTCCAAAGATACGAACCTTTGTAAGGGCCAACACACCGAGTACCTTTGAGTCGGTGTTTGTTTTGAGCGGAGTTGTCTATGATGACATTGCCTCTGAAGTCATTTCTGAAGCACCTAAGAAACAAGCGGCTAAGCGGACTGGGGAGGAACTTCAGGGTCCTAGTGATAGGAGGTCAAGGTTAGAAGCAGAGGGTCTGTGTGGAAAGTGTGGGAAAAGGCACGGAGGAGAGTGCAGAGCTGGGCAAGCGGGTTGCTTTAAGTGTGGAAGGTTTGGACACCAATCACGTGACTGCACGGCGAAGCCTAAGTGCCACAACTGTGGGGAGCCAGGGCATTTGAGCAGAGATTGTAAAAAGCGCAAAGAGCCGGAAGCGGGAGGATCCGGAAAGGGTAAGGGTGCAGAGAAAGAACCTTACATCAACAAGGCCACAGCAAGGGTTTACTAGATGACTCAGTAAGGTACGTTGCAAACTCTTATTTGTGATATGCCAGGTTTATGTTATTATTTCCTTAAGTGATTAGTTAGCACCATCAGCTTAGAAGTTAGCACCATCAGCTTAGAAGCCTTAGAGCTAGATATTATCCGGATTAGATCCTCAGTGGTAGTTAATCACAATGGCCTTCATGACCAAGCTTCCTTGCATAGCTACGGTTTATGCCACCCATTCTGTGATTTGCTATCAGTATAGCTTATGGCAGGTTTCGAGGACGAAACCTATTGTAAGGAGGGTAGACTTGTAACATCCCGAGTTTTAGAGCGCGAGAGAATTCACGAGGAATTAAAACTTAAATAAAAAGAAAGGGAGCGGGCTTGGGCCGGGGTGTATGGGCCGAAAGGGGAAGGGTTTGGGCCCTTATAAGCCTCAAGATCAGCCAAAAGCCCTCATTTTCCATCCTCATTTCCGGATTCTAGAGAGAGAAAGTGAGAGAGAGTCTAGAGAGAGAAAGTCCCGGTTTTTGGATTAGAGTCTCAAGGATCGTTAGCAAGAGTCTCGTGGGTGTTTAGCAACGAAAAGGAAGTGATTACAGGTAACCGATTCTCCTAGATCTGAGTTTTAGTTCGTTTTTGGGTTTTTCGGGTTTTGGGTGAAAAGGTTATGTTTAATCGGATGAAACGGAAAGATAAGCATAGATTTGAGTTCCTTAATGGAAAACGAACGTTTTGAATGCAAACAGGTTTGGGATCTTGAAGTGATCAGACCCGAATGCGAAAGTTAGGGTTTTTCGCCAAGAACAGGTCGTGCGCACTTGCTAAGTGCGCACCGAGCAGGTCCTGCGCACTTGCTAAGTGCGCAGGAAGAGGAACCTGCGCACTTGCTAAGTGCGCAGGGAGGGAAGCCTGCGCACTTGCTAAGTGCGCAGGAAGCAGTGTCTGCGCACTTGCTAAGTGCGCAGGCATCAGGTCTGATTAAGTGAAGTCAGTATGTTAGAATGGTTAAACCATTTAGCATTGAGTTAAGTCTGATACGTGTCAATTGTCATGATTGTTCAGATTGTGTGAGATACAGTAGAAAATTGCAGCTAAGATACCAGGTGAGTTCTAATCCCCTTTTTGCCTTCTTTAGGGGTGGTGTGCATACTTAGTGTAAAGCGTTTATTATATTTTATATATCATAAACTGAAAGGAAAAGTTATGTTTTAGTGGAAAGTTTAAAAGAGGCAAAAGTACGTTTTGAGGAAAGTATATCTATATTATGGCAAGCGTTTACTATATTTCTATATACATAAACAAAGGCATGATATATGTGCTAGTATGTTTTCAGTAAAGTAAGATATATCATTTGGCAAGCGTTTACTATATTTCTATATACATAAACTAAGGCATGATATATGTGCTAGTATGTTTTCAGTAAACAAGTTATATTTTATGGCAAGCGTTTACTATATTTTTATATACATAAACAAAGGCATATTATATATGAAAGTTATGAACAAGATTTACAGAAAGTTTTATGAACAGTAAAGTGAACAGCTTTCCTTCGGGAATGTGTACAGTTTGTAAAGGTCCTTGGGACAGATGTTACTTGTACAAGATGTCAGATATGAGTTTTACCCATTAGTAAGAGTCTTGGTGGCTCGTTAACAATTGTACAATTGGGATGAGTGACGGCGGTTGCTCGGGGGACTACGCAATCCCCTATGTACCAGTTAAGAGGTATTGATCACGAGGACAATACCCGGTGTTGATCACGAGGACAACATCGTGTCATGTGGTGTTGCCCGCAAGGACAACATCATTGGGTCACGAGGACCCAGAAGGTATTGATCACGAGGACAATACCAGTATGTAACAGAATTGACGGATAAGCGGTAGTGTCGGTTCATGGTGTAAGCCATGGGGGCATTGACCAGGTACTTGTCGGTTCATGGATGTAAGCCATGAGGGCAGTACAGTAAAGAAGAATTGACGGTTAAGTGGTACTGATCACGAGGACAATACCAGCAGTGATAAGAATTGACGGTTAAGCGGTATTGATCACGAGGACAGTACCAACAGTGACAAGGAATTGACAGATACTTTATGAATGTATTAAATTATGTTTTGAAAAGTGTAGTATGTAAAGTTTTGTCTTAAGGGCAGTATGTATGTATGTATTAGTAAATCTTTTGTATAAATGATTTAAAGTAAACGTTAGAACTCACTCAGCGTTGCTGATTTTTAGTATGCATATCAGTTAAGTGCAGGTTTAGTTGATGGATGTGGATGCTTGGCTTAGAGAGAAGAGTTACCCGAAGATCAGTGTCTGGCATCCCGATTATGTTTTATGTTATGTTTTAAGTTGATGTTGTTAGAGATAAGTGGTATTAGATATGTTTATGTTTCTTTTGATTATGTTGATTAAGACAAGTTTCAGTTGTATTTGGCTAGCTATGTTTAGACATGTTATGTTTCAGCTGCGTATGTTGAGATTTTAAAACGTTTCCGCTGTGTTAATGAATGTCTTATGTTTAAAAGTGCTATGTGTTGATGAGTAAATCCAATAAGTGAGGTCTCCCGGGTTTGGGGCCTCACATCATTTTTAGCTGCCATAACGAATCCCCGAAATTTAGCACACAATCATTAACTCCTTCGGAGCCAGCGAATATATGGGTAGTACTATCTGGTGAAACCCCCGCACACCATGGGCCCGACGTAACCGGGACAACTTCCCATGGAATGATAATCATATAATGATAATAAATATCTTGTGACATATATTCGTTTAACAGTTTTAAATTTATGTTGGCAAACATGAGTAATTAGACCCATAACAATAAGGGGTATGGGTTAGGGAATATTATTATTATTTCTAGATGTCCACGGGTTGTGGGCACATGGTTGATTGTGAAATTGTTTAATTTTACACCATACATATTTGGTTTCTCAATACAAATGCTCTATTAACTAAACTTGTGAACTCACAAACTTTTTAGTTGACACAATATTTTTAAGCATGTATTCAGGTACCATTCTCGAGTTTGAAAATTAGCAACCTAGACACGAGCCTGCTTGAAGATAGATGATTACTTAGAAGACTTATGTCAAGTCATTCCACCGTTAAAGCTTTGATGAGAAAATAGAATCTATTATTTATTATATTTTTAGTTAGTGTATAGTTAATATGAACCTTTATAAATGTATATTTTGACTTAGTTGGACCAATGACATTTATAAATTATATGTCACGCTATTTCCGCTATGTTTTGTTTTGGTATTCGATCGTCACGCTTAGCCCCCTGGGTCGGGTTGTGATAGTATTCATCCTTATAAATTTTTTCCCGCCTCTCTCTAATAATAAATACACTTCCATATTTCAATAATAATATATTTTTAAACAAATTATTAATTATACTAATAAAACACATTTATTTTAAATTATCTAATATTAAAAGAAACTTTGAAAATTTAGTTACCTAGCTTATGTTTTCAATCAAATAGTAAATGAAACTCAAATTACATTGAATAATATTTTATGAATTTTTTAAACTTAATTATATATTAATTTTTACATATTTTTTGGTTTTGTTTTCTATTGTTAGTATATGTAATACATTTTTCCACTTATAAGATACATATATAAAGATTTAAGAATATTTTATATATTGATATTTTTTCACCCTGTGTAGTACACAGGTTCTAAGCTAGTTAAAACATATATAAAGCTTATTTATAGCTAATTTTTTGGTAAATAGTTCTAAAAAGGCGGCGAGGGAAGGAAAGGCATGCGACAGTGATGGATGTGGCTAGAAGTGGCGCCTGCGCAGGGTGGTGGTTCACGGTGGCCGGTCGGCGGTGAATAAGGGGAGACGGCCGGTTTCACTTCTTGCGCAAAAGGGGAAGTGGCAAAGGGTTGGGATTAGGGTTTTATGTTAAGGTGAGTTTATAATTAAGATAACTACAAACTACACCCCATACTATTAAATTGTTAATCCCCTTGTAACTAATTGTTAATTACTTAAAACCCTCAACCTTTTACTAATTACAAATGATTAGTAAACATGTGTCTTTTAACGTTTAACTGTTAAACGTCCAAACATTTCGTCTATTAATTGTTTCTCTAAAAAATTAATCACCATATTAAATCGCTTAAATATTTCTCTAAATTTTTTTCCACTGAATAAATCTGTGTTGCGTGAACTATAATGTTTACGGCTAAACATTACTAACTGTTCGTTGTCCAAAGTGTAACTCTTTGGATCGTACCTTGATAGCAACGTTGGTATAATTGATGATCAGACATCTAATATGCAACACACACAAGGCAATAACGGATAAGGAATGGGGTTTATAGAGATACATTAGGGGTAGCACGTATCTCGTGGGAGAAGATTGAGATGGACTGGGCATTTGTGAAGGAAACAGATAACGACACCAATAAGGAGTGCTTTAGAGAGCTTTTGATATATAGTGAGGAAGACCAGAAAGCGAGTCTAAAGGAGACGTACAAAGAGTCAAAGCGAGAAGCAAAGAAGGTAGTGGCTTAAGTAAAGAACACTGCATATGGAGAGATGTATAAACACTTGGAAACTAAAGAATGGGAGCATGGCATGTTCAAGATTGCTAAGGTCAGGGAGCAGAGAAGGCATGGTTTAGGAGTACTGAAGTTCGTAAAGAGCAAGGATGGACGAGTTTTGGTGAAGGAAACAAACATTAACGTGAGATGGAAAACCTTTACCACGATCTTTTCAACGAAGATATAAATATTGAAGAGTGCGAGAGCTGTGGGCCCGTACAACATTCCCATTGAGGTGTGGAAGTGTCTAGCGGATGAAGGAGTTAGGTGGTTGACAGTTTTGTTCAACACTATACTTGAAACAGGAAAGATGTCGGATCAGTAGAGATGTTGTTTTTTAGTACAACTCTACAAGAATAAAGGAGACACATAATATTGTCATAATTATAGGGGTATTAAGCTCTTAAGTCATACTATGGAGTTATGGGAAAGAGTGATCAAGACAAGATTGAGACGCGAAACTCAGGTTACGGTTAACCAGTTTGGATTCATGCCGGGGTGGTCGACTATAGAGGCGATGCACATTATGAGGAGACTGATGAAAAAATATAGGGAAAAGAAGCAAGAATTTCATTTGGTGTTCATCGACCTTGAAAAGGTCTACGATAGTGTGCCACGTCATGTGATTTGGGATTGTTTGGAGAGTAGGGGTATATATAGTTAATTAGGATATGTATGGTAGTGTTAAGACGAGTATCATGATGCCAGTGAGGGATACACACCTATTCGGACCCCGTGGAGATATGGCTCCACCATTGAGCATGTTCCTTTTTCATATAGATACCACTAAAAGAAGCAACACCAAAACCCCTTAATACAACTAAAAAAACACGTCTTTTTACAAGCACTAAAACTAAGTGCCCATAGCATGATTACAATTGATCGCCATGACATTAAACAACTGAACTAAAGTTTATTCAAGCAACAATACCGAGGGTAAAAACCGAGCAGGATACATAAAATTCGATTCTAAAGATTTGCGACACCGAAGTTTATTCAGGAAATCAAATTGAGATTTGTTTTTCTGAAGTTGATTCCAGCAATCAGACCAAAGATTGGGTTCTAAAGATTTGCAATTTCTTCTATGGAAAAGTTCAATTAATGATGCGTGAAGAGGAGAAGTCAAACCAATCGGGGTAAATGGTTATATACGTAAATAACTAGATTAGAATCTCGTGTATTAACCGGGTTGAATAATGTAATGTTATATACTTAGTTAATAAAAAAATTACGTCTTTTAAAACTCGTGTATCACACGAGTTGAATAAACCATGTATTACACGAGTTGAATCAAATATAATATGCTAACACATACATATCACACGCCACTGTCGGGGCTAGACAAACAGTTGGATTTATACAATGCGTAGTCGTTTACATTACAACACAGCAGAAGTCTTGAGGTCGTCCACAATAATCAAACTTAGATTAACTAGTCTACAACTATGCAATACAGAGTTTCCTCATGCCAAGTACTAGCCTTGCTAACTAGTCATCCGATGTCTTCAAAATCAATGTTATGCCATTGCAATGAAGGAACAAACCTTACCTAGAATACACACTAAAACAAGTTAGCTAAAACCCGGTGAGTTCTAAGTTTAACACAATTCCCATTTATTACATGCTCCATAAAAAAAACATACGTCAACATAAAGCCGATGAGTCCACGACTGCCAGATGCTGAAATCAAGTTTAGTGTTATTTAAATACATAAATTGCCGATGTGTCAACTCTTCCTCAAAGTGACCAACACAATGGAAGCCTGTTAACATACATACACACAAACTCGTTACTGTACCACTCCTGCTAAGTCCCGGGCGGAAGGCCATACTATCACTGATCACATGTCTTTTATACTTGCGAGGGACAATATAGTCATATTGGCCATGCCCTTGGCACAATACAATTGTGTTGTCTAGACCGTGGGAGGAAACCGAGGTTGGTTTCTAGTTTTTCTTGAAAAATGCATGACAACTATCAATATGAACGTATTGGTGGTCTCCTATTGTGTCATCTTTCAAATTCGGCAGATTTAGTCCTTAGACTTGATCTTTTCAGTTATGACGATTTTGTCCCCTCATTTTTCAACACCCCTCAATTTTCGACGACCAATTTAACTTCTTTACTCCCTTAAACACTCTTTCCATTTTATATTTTGGAACTACAAATAACTGCATACACCTTCATTTGATTAGCAAAAAGTAGGGTGTTACAATACGCTAGTCAATATATGTCTTTAAAGAAATGTAATTTGACATGACAGTAGTGGCGGATCCAGAAGTTTTTATGAGCGGGTGCACAAAGTAGGTCTGATTAAAGCGGGTTTGCTCAAAACAAATCGGTTCAAAATAGGTGGGGTAAAAATAAATAGTTATTTATATAATGATATAATAAAAATATTTATACCTATTTACTTAAAGATATTGTAAAACCATTCATACTTATTACTTAAACTTGTGCGGATAATAGATTAAAGACAAGAATATACCACAAATAAGGGAAAAAAACACTTGTAAATCATAAATAAGAAAAAAATATACTTATAAACCAAAAGTAAAAAATATTATAAATCAGTTAAATAATCAATAATAAAACATATTATTTATCTATAAAATTTAATTTGTTATGATTAATGTCTATTTTTAGATGTTTAATATAAAACTATTTAAAAATCAAATGAAAGTAAGGTTTAATATGTAATTTTAGTTGTATTAGAAGGGTTAATATGAAATTTGTATTTATTCATCTAACTATGAATGAACATTTTGGGTTTCTCACATTCTCACTTTCACATGCCACTTTCTTCTTCTTCTTCTTCTTCTCTCTCTTTCTTTCATCTTTTTTCTCCATTAAAATTTTAAGCTTTCATGACTTTTTTATAGAAAAAATTATTATTTTTACTTAAAATTATCATCAACCTCTTTGGTTTCTTTCTCTCTTGGTTTGTTGAAAATCGGATGACGGGTGCCTCTTAGCATATTTAGGAAGAGGCCTACTAGGAGAGATCGAAAATTTCCCACTCGCTGATGAATCTCAGCGGGTGCCTCGCCACCCATACATAAATTCGTCCATGCATGACAGTAATAAATTATGTTAAGTTAATTTCTAAAACATTTTTTTTTCAACTTGGTATTAATTTTTTTTATGTAATTAATGAATGTCAATTCATATAAAATTTAGAGTAAATTACAGAAGTCGTCCTTTATGTTTATATCATTTTTTAAAAATTATCAAAGACCATCCTTTATGTTTTTTAATCTTACATATTACGTCCTTTAGCCATAACCCATTTAAGTTTCTCGGTCAAGTTTGATAATGTGTCAGACACATAAGAGTATTTTTATATTTTTACCCATTTTATTAAAAATATGTTAGTCACTCTCCTCCCCTCCCCTCCCACCACCCCCGCCGCCGCCGCAGCAAACGCCACCCACCACAACCGCCGCCGCCACCTCCTCCTCCCTAGCAAACATTAATTCACGTTGGGATTGATAAGCAAAGCTGGAGATTTGATGTTTAAAGCTTTCACGTTGGGTTTAGGCGTCGCCACTATCTATCTAGGCGGTACATTTTCCGTCAACGTTTACCGCGGCCGCCTGGCACAACGCTCAATCGGTAAAAACCCTAACTCTTAATTTTCTGTTCATATGCAATTCCCGATCGGTGCTTCTGTATTGCTAGAAGCACTTGCTTGTTGATTTACTTGCCGTCCGTTCTGAATCTATCATGGCAGGTAGATTGCTGATTTGGTAGGGTTTACATAACGTGGTTAATCCAAGTGTTTTTTGTTTAGGTAGCACATGAATTGATGAATAGAGATAAATAGGATGTTTTATGAAACCTAAATTAGCTGTGTTTTGGTACTTTTTTAGGGATGAAATTGGGTATATGGTTCAGCTTGCGCACAAGTATTCAGTAATCTTTGTGAAAACATTAATTCCTGATTGTGGGTATCTAAGCAACCTGGAAGATTTTAAAGAGAGATTTGTGAAGAAAATCGATGTTTTTGCTTTTTAGATCGGGGAGAAACTGACGCTCCCCTGTAACGCAATCGATGCTCAAAAAGATGTATCAAACAAAATTAACGGGAGGTCTGCACTAGGGTTCCGGTAGAACATAAACTCGTGATCGCAACGTTTGCCGGAGCACCACCCTAGCCGCTGAAACCCACTGTATGTTCGGTTCCTTGGAAGACGGAGTTCCTCTAGGGCTCAGATGCAAATCGATAGTAACACAACAAGGGGGGTGGTGGCGGCGGCGGTTGGAGGAGGGAATAGAGTAGGTATAATATATAATGTTTTTTTAACTATTTGAGTTTTTAGGGACGTTTTGGTCATTTTATAAACAAGTACTCTCGTGTGTCTTGCATATGACCAAACTTAACTGAGAAATTTAATTGTGTTAGGGCCAAATGACGTAACGTGTAAGATTTGAAAACATAAAGGACGGTCTCTGATAATTTTTTGGCCAAGGGACAATATCTGAAAAAGCATATAAACATAAATGACGATTTCTGTAATTTACTCTTAAATTTAATTGGTTAATGATATTAAATTTAATTGGTTAATGATCTAATAACAATTCATAACTAAATAATAAGTATTGATAATTAGATTTATATTAAATATTTAAACATATATTCTTTTAATATCATTCCCACCACCCTAAGATCCACATGAACAAGATGCAACATATAAGACGTTCAATTGCAAAAGTCCTTAATAACAAATGAAATGTCCTAATCCAACACATCTATTAATCTATAAGTTCTCAAACTTAAATACAATATTATATGATAAGTCATAAGATCAATTATCCCTTTGTTACATACATCCCATCCCACTAGACATGAGCCATCATCTATCTTCTTGAACTATTATGTTTCACGATCAAGTATCAAAGCAATCAAACAAATATCATTAAATGCATCAACTTAGTTTGAGAATGATCATACATCTTTTTATCATTTTAAATCGCCAATAGACCAGCCTTGCCAAGCTCTCAATCAGTTCTACATTTCCTAGCAAAAGCGTTGATATGAACAAAAGCACAAGCTTGCTTTTGTGAGCTTGAAAATAGTTACTAAAACCATGCCAAATGAAAGTTCAACCTCAACTTCAAAAAATCAAATAAAAGTCCACCCGTTCGCTGCTCCAACTACACATGCTAATATAGGATAAGAATCCACCTATAAACTCGAACATTGACTAGACGAAAGTCAACCCTAAAACTACTCAATCCTCAAATGAACAAGAACAAAGTTAACATTTATTGCAGATCCCATGGTGGGAAAGAAGAAAGGCAACTACCATCGGTCTCCACTAAGTCATACAAAAATATGAACAAAATCAAGTCTCCAAACACGCTGCAAAATTAGACCACGGTCCAACCCCCAAACACAACTCAGTCCTCAAAAGTCAGTAAAAACAAGCACAGAAGGTAAAAGATTAAAAAAAACACAATTATAGCTAGGAGAAAAGCTTTACTAAACTTGACACAAGCCACTGATGCAATACCTCTTGGTTTTATACTATTCCCCACATAGTTTTCACAGAGCGCAATGCCAAAGACTTTCACGAAAGTAAAAAAATAAAGAAAAAAGCCAGAATAAACCTGAAATTGGAAAGAAGGATGTCAACCGATCACAATTATGTTCAAAATAAAAAATTTATGCATCGACAAACGAGAAGTAAGGTTTTTATACCTCGCATCCAAAAAGAAAACGTCCTGCCACCTGTCAGACTGCATTCTTATACTATGAGAACGCAGCATGAGCAGGCATTTCAAAAACATACCTGAATGTAGACACAAACATTATTATTGTAGTCCCGGAATTCCAACAACAAACACGTGAATTAAAGTAAACAAAAAGAAAATTGTTCAACTTTCATACGCTTTGCAGACATTTTCATGTATATAACTAAAAACGATAACTATCTACAAGGACATACGCTTGTAGTCCAAAATATCAATGTAAGTTGTTCCTAGAACATGATAGAATTAATTTAAAAGGGGCGATTACCGTAAATAATTGGGGAATACAGCAGCCGCCCAAAGTGGTCCAGGAGTAAACTGGAGATCACAGAAGGCCTAAGGCCTGCAGCACCACAAGCACCACTCAGAATTTCAGAACAAGGGACTCGTCAGGAAATTTTCAGTTGGAAAGTGATCTTTCTCAGCTAATTTCAATAGCTTTTTGACCTATTTAATATTTCACTTATCAAACTTCATCTCTGTGTATCTGCATAGAGAGTAAAAGCAGATAAAATCACTCTTCTGTACAAAATGAAAACAATATCTAAAGACAAAAAGATGCTTAAAAAATTCAAACTTGCCTGCGAATTTTGTCGTCGTCTAAACTCATCCTTTTCAAACTCTGCTAAAACAAGCTGAATTAATTGCTTAACTACAAACTTAACAAAATTAAGTTAAAAAAACCAGCATCAAGTCTTACCAGGTTTCTGAGAAGGCTTCACTTCACTGCCAGATTTATTCATATTACTCTCTTTGCTGCAAAGAAACCGAACAAATAAAAAACCAAGTAAATAACCTTAGTAAAATCTGTAAAAATGACTTTCAGCATAACAATGTCGTACTTTAAAGGAGGAGCTAGTGAAGCTGGTTGGCCAGATGGGCATCCATTGTGATGTACGGGTATGGTGCACCTAGTCCAGCAGCACCTAAAGCTCCAGCAGCACCAGCCAAAACAGGTAACCTAGTAGAGTGTATGACATCATCAATGATGCTAGTACTCAACTTAAGAAGGCAAAACAAATTAAATACTATACTTAAAATCTCAAGTTTTGGTACCATGTCATCTCTGAATTTCCCATCCCATTGGGCTGAGCAACATAGCCAGGGAAAGCCATGCCAACAGCAGGAACCCCAAGGCCACGGGGATGCTGTCCTGCAAATTGCATAACTACATACCAATCCACAAAATTAACAGATTAGATGCCATCATTTCATGTCTCCAAGAAACAAATGACATAAAAAAAAAGTTATAAATTCTGGAAAAAACGTTATCTAATAGTTGTTCACCTGGCAAGAATGTTGGAGCTCCAGAGAAATTTGGATCGCCATAAGGAAACGAGCTCACTCCACTGCTTGGAATACTATCTTTTCCTTTCCCAACCAATGCAGTCTTAGAATCATTAGATTCTGTAGAAGATTCCAGGTCTATAGATTCAAGACCATGTGCAGGACCGGATGTTTTCGGAGAGGAAGGCGCACGGGACCCACTAGGAAATCGAGCAACAAACTGCTGACCAGAAGGTTGGAGATTGCGCCTATTTACATTATGAGGTGGCACTGGTTGATAGGCCATTTGCCCGAATGAATTTGGGCCTCTCCCCTCGGCCCGTGTCTGCAAGTTGTTTAGGGGTTTGGAGATTGAATCATTTATATAAAGCTTTTCCATACCTAATGAAACAGAAACATTTCTTCTCCCTGCAACATTGGACTGAGAAATTGGATAATTCTCCGCCATAACAGATGGGCGTGGGCCCCGATTGAGTGATCCACTTTGAGCATCTTTTTTCTGAGTTATGTTGGTTTCTTTATTTGATGAACCAGAAGGATAAAATGGCGGAGAAGCAGAATTCAAATTTGATGCAACAACATTTTCCCTAAAGCTGAGTTGAGCAGCTTCTAATGCTGATGTGGCTGTAGATGCTCTTCCTGAACTTGCATGTGAGGTTTTCTCCATTGGTTTGGCAGGCCTAAAAAAAACACTTAATATTTTAGTAATCAAAGGTCGAACAAATCATACAAGTAACAATTGAAAAACCATAAATCATGATATTTCTACTTACTGTCTGCTTTGTTCAGGAGCATCAAAAGCATTTTGTGTAGAAGGCTGATATCTTCTAGGGCCTCGGCCTCTTACAGATTTGGGCCCACTCGCTTGATTATTATTGTTGTAACTTTTAGGCAATCCACGACCTTCACCACGATTTCTACCACGAGCTCGACTACGACCCCTGGGAATCCTTCTACGCTGTAAATACAGGAAATATTAGAACACAAAAATTATATACATACATATATACACACATGTCAGAAACAACGGTTCACCTCATAGTAATGCCTATCCTGCACAGTCATTTCTTCAAACTTGTCATGGCCCCATTTGCTGTCATCTCTCAACTCCCATAATTTCCTCCCGCCAAGAGTTCGCCTGCATATAAATTCAAAACTTGTAAAGACGATAAAATGAAACTGGATAGGAAAACTAGATGCTGAATAAAGAGTACTGCTACATCATTAAATAAGACGATAAAATTACACAGCTACGATAAAAGCAACAATCGTTCAACTTGCAGCATTGAATCTTTGATATATGAGGGAGAATAAAAAATAAGTTTGTAGTTTCAGGGTTAGTTTTGTAGAACATACAACAGCAGAACAGTTTTTATCAAGCAGTTGCGCCAGCAAAAGAACTGGTTATACAACAATACGTATATCTTGAAAAATGAAGCATTATTTTATTAACTACAAAATATGTTTACAAATTACAATGAATGCTCTTCATTTTATCAACTAGACTAACATCTCTCCTACCAAAGGTGTTGGGATTCCAGAAATATCTGAGCTAAAGGCTAGCATACGGAAGATGAACTTTTTGGATAAAAAAAAGTCAGTATTACTACCTTATCTTACTTGCTTTGCAAGTTTCGACAAAACTACAGTGTTTATTCAACTGGATTAAATTTGATCATAACAAAAAGAGTATATCAAAGCTGTGCCAATACGTTCATAGAACAAAATATGCGACTCCAAATAGCTAATTGGAATCATGTCTCATTCATCATACAGCAAAGTTGACTTGTATTATAACATTCTGTGAAAGTAAAACAGACGCCAGTTTTATTATAACAAAGCTTTTTTCCGAGTGGATTTATTATAGTGATATCTGATAAAATTCTAATGAACGAATGGTACAACATGAAGTTCTTGTGACTGATGCTTCATAGTTCATGCCTGCATATTTTAGTCCATAGGTGTAAATGTTTACCTTTTTCAGTTTTTTGTCATACTTCCACATATTACACAAATTATTTCAAACAGACTGATATGGATCTAAAATTACTTTTGATTCAATGATTAGTGTAACTATTGTATCAAGCTGACAATAATTATAAGGTGTATTATCTTTGAATTTCACTAAGATCCATTTGTCAACTGATTTCACTTTAGAACTTAATCCATCTCTTCAAAAAATGAGTCCACTTCCTGATATAAAAAATCAGCATAGTAGTTTGTTTAATTAAAAAAGAGTAAACTACATGAAAGCTCCCCGTGGTTTGTCATTGTTTTGGATTTGCTCCCCAAGTACGAGAAACTACATGTTTCCTCCCCGTGGTATGTTAACTTTTAACATAATAGGTCCCCAAGTTGTATGTCTGTAAATTTTTCTATCAAATTTTTAAAAAATGACCAAAATACCCTTAATTAAAAAATAAAAAATAAATCTTTGTTTACTCAAGAAAATTAAGAACCCTAAAACCCACCCCCTCGTTTATTCCTCCATTTATCGCCGCTCTCAATTTGAATCGCCACCGCCATCATCTCCGGTGAGTCTATCACCACAGCCATGGAGACCTAAACAACCACCACCACCGCAGCCACTGTCGCAAGTTCTTTCCCTAACCATCATATCCATCGATTCAATCTGTCCCCAACCCCACGACCAAAAAAATTCCTCTGATGGCTAAGTCGTCTTCTCCGGCCGGTTCCAGTTCCCGTCTTTGACCAACAATTTCGTCGTTTTGATCATGAAAAACACCATTTCTTTAATCCGAGTTTGTAATTTGAAAGCAATGTATAACCGGTAGCTTCATAGCTCAGTGGAATGCGTGACGGTGGTGGTTTAGATGGAAGCGACAAACGAAGGGGGTGGTGATGGAGTCGATTCATGATGATTTGTTTAAGAGGCATAGTGATTCTCGTATTGTTGTTGACGAAAAGCGAACCCACCACCGAGATGAAGAACATATTATCATATTGTTGTTGAGGAAAATGAACTTCGGACAATCGCTGGATTTGTTTCTCGATCTCAATAGCAACAATGGATATGAAGAAAATATTTGTTGGAACACGATTTGCAGGTGGTGTCGTGGCGGCTGCCTGAAATTTTGTTGGTCGGGAAATCAAATGAAAATGACAAAGATGAAGATGTAGGGGTGGGGGTAGGGTTTGGGTAATAAAATAGAGAAGACATGTGAAATGTGATGGAGCCACAAGAAGTAATTTTTTTTAATTTAATTTAATTTATTAACAAGGGTATTTTGGTCATTTTTAAAAAGATTAACAGAAAACTTAACAGACATCCATTCTAGGGACTCTTTATGTTACCTGTTATCATACCACGGGGAGCAAAAATGTAGTTTCTCATACTTGGAGAGCCAATCCAAAACATTGACATACCACAGGGACCTTTCGTGTAATTTACTCATTCAAAAAATAGCAAACACAATTTTACTGATGGGACCTCCAATCAAGAATGTGCTTAACAAGTTATTTTGTGGCTTGTTCGTAGCTAAATGTAACCATGCACTCATTAACTTGAAAGGCCAATGACAAAAATAGTTACAAATATTTCCAGTATGGTATCTACAAGGAATATTTCCAGTATGATTCCAGTACTTGGGTAGTTAAGGTGAAGATTGTTGGGTGTGGAGTCTCGTTTAGAGGCGGCCGGCCCTAATTAGGGTTAGCCGCCCCTAATGGGCCTATCTCTACGGTTTGGGCCTAACTTGGAGAACAAGTTAGGAACCCTAGTTTTAATCTATAAATACCCTATGTTATAACTGTAATCTGTGTGCCTAGAGCTTAATGAAATAACCTAGTTGCAGCCCGTGGACGTAGGTCCCCCACTGGGACCGAACCACGTAAAATTCTTGTGTCGTTTATTTTTCTGTACCGCGTGATTATCGTTTGTGCATGTGTGTGTGTTGATTCCGCTGCGCCACGTTGTTCCTAACAAGTGGTATCGGAGCCAGGTTCGTTATTTACACACGGTCTGCACGGTTTTCGATCGAGAAAAAGGGTAGAGGCTGATTGAGTGTTGATTCAGATCTGCTGCTACAGTACCGCCGCCGCTACAGTACTGCCGCCGCGTGAACAGTGTTTTCCGGCATGAACAGTGTTTCCAGAAATTTTTTCGCTTTTCTGCTGCTGTTCCAGGGCTGATTCGTAGCCTGGTTTCTTGTTTTTTGGGCCGTCGGACTTAGGGTTTTTTTCAAACCCTAGGTTGCGCAAAAAAAAAAACCAGGGATGTTTTGGAGAAAACAGGGCTGTTCGGGACTGATTTGGAGTGATTTTGCAATTAGAGTTTCTGTTGTGGATCTCTTGGAGTTGCTGGTTTCACTCGGGTTTGCAGGTGAAGCGTCGGGTCAGGTGTGGTACTGTGGGATAAAACCGGTGAAAATGGAACCAGCAGGTTTGGAATGCTTTGGGTTTTAAGTATTCCGGTTCTGGTGTGCTGGTGACGACATAAGTGAGAAAAAAAAAGGAAGTCAAGTGATATTGCTCTGTTGAAAGATTTTTCGGTTAGGGTTAGCCGATCGGGTGTACGGTTGCGGAATCCTTGGTACCGTTTGCTTTCATGAAAGCTCTACTGTTGTTATAACCATTTGTCGGTTAGCTGGTCTGGAACTGTGAAGCTATTTCTTGTTCGGTGGTGATCAGTGGTTCGACATTTGAGGGGATCTAGGATCTTGTGCTGGGTGAAGACGTTTTCCGGGAAAGTACGATCGGGGATAATCTCATGGAATGTTGGTTTTGGTAATGGGTTGGGATAACAGGGACAGTGGGAGCTGGGCATAGTTGACTTGGTGGAGCTGCATGGAGGTATGTGACATTCTTTAGAGTCGATGTAAAAGATAGTAAATTCTGCTTCTGAGAATGTGTCTGGGTTGATGCATTGGTACTCAGTGAAGGCAGTGGAGACTCTTGGGTTCCAGATTCTTGTATGCTTCATTACTCACTTCTGTGAAGCATTGGTGAATCTATTGTTTGAAGACTTTGGGAAGATACAGGTTTATGTATCGCTGGAAGAAGGGAACCAACTTCCGAGTATTAAAGTCTTGGCTCGCTGCATCGGGTAGAGCTAAGCGGATTCATTTTGCAAGTGTGAATCCTAGAGCCACGGAGATGTTAGCTGAGTGCATTCGGAGGTTTAAACCAGGTCAGGGGTTTTAGGAATAGTGGAAGCATGGGACGTGTTCTGGGTACAGTTCAAAACACCGTTGGGTTTTGAAGACCGGAATTCCGAATGGGAAAATCTCTCCATGGTACTTGCAGATTTTGGAGAGTGGTGTTTCCTCTGGAAGTCTCTAGAGTCGGTAGTTCGAGTGAGTAGGTGCCGGTTGATATTGAGGATGAGTCAATGGCGGGTTTTGCCATGGCTGGGTCAGTGATGACTGCTGGGTTGGAGCTCGGGGGAGCTTCAACGGGCTCTTCTGGTAATTGAGGAGTTGGCTGCTGCAACTAGGAGGATTGGATTGAAGTCTTAGCTTGTTTATGGGAACTGAAGGCTTGGAGGACTTTTGTTATTTGAAATCTTAGCTTGTTCTTGGGAGCTGGAGGCTTGGAAACTTCTAATAGTGAAGTGTTAGCTTGTTCAGTGTTGTAAAAATCGCGCCTAGGCGCCGATTAATCGCTAGGCGCTCGGCTAAGGAGGAATTTTGGGCCTAGGCGGTCCTAGGCGGGCAGATTCCGGCGAACATTCCGGCGAAAACCTGAAATTTCCGGCCAATTTCCGGCGAAAACCTGAACTTTCCGGCCAATTTCCGGCGAAAACCTTTGGTGTGGTTTAAAAATGAACATTTTTATAAAAATTACATATAAAAATGTGTGTATATATATAAAAAACTGAAAATTACATATAAAAATTCTAATCCGATTAATCCCGCCTAGGCCCCGATTAATCCCGCCTAGGCCTAGGCCCTACCCCACCGCCCGACTAGCGCCTAGCGATTTTTACAACACTGAGCTTGTTCTTAGAACTTGAGGCTTGGAGGATTTCTGTTATTGAAGATTACTGGAGTTACTGGTATAGGGTCTGCTTGGATGGTGGATTGAGGATTGCTCGAGCCTCCAAGTGGGAGATTGTTGGGTGTGGAGTCTCGTTTAGAGGCGGCCGGCCCTAATTAGGGTTAGTCGGCCCTAATGGGCCTATCTCTACGGTTTGGGCCTAACTTGAAGAACAAGTTAGGAACCCTAGTTTTAATCTATAAATACCCTATGTTGTAACTGTAATCTGTGTGCCTAGAGCTTAATGAAATAACCTAGTTGCAGCGCGTGGATGTAGGTCCCCCACTGGGACCGAACCACGTAAAATTCTTGTGTCGTTTATTTTTCTGTACCGCGTGATTATCGTTTGTGCATGTGTGTGTGTTGATTCCGCTGCGCCACGTTGTTCCTAACAAAGATTAAATAAAAATGTGGGTAGCATTCAATTATTTCCAGTTACACTCTTGCAGAACATATATACAGATGATTCAGCGAGTCACGTTTCAAATTTATTGACGTGATCATGTAACTTAGCAATTAATGTAGTAATAGTCTTCAAATTTAATGACGTGATACAGATGATTCAGCTGATCACATTTCAAATCTAATGACGTGATCATGCAACTTAGCAATTAATATAGTAATAGTCTTCAAATTTAATGACGTGATATAGATGATTCAGCTAGTCACGTTTCAAATCTAATGACGTGATCATGCAACTTAGCAATTAATATAGTAATAGCCTTCAAATTTAATGACGTGATACAGATGATTCAGCTAGTCACGTTTCAAATTTAATGACGCGATCATGCAACTTAGCAATTAGTATAGTAATAATCTTCACTCTTCAGAACACCCTTTCATATTTCAATCTAGCTTGACAACAAGTATAGAGTGTTTTCTATCAGCGCTAAGTAATGAACTACTCACCAACACCCCCCCCCCCCCCCAAAAAAAAAAAACCAAAAAAAAGAAGCATCCAAGTGTCTCCCAACCTTAGACTATTGTGACATACCATTCCTATATACTACTCATGAGGGTCATAACATGCTTTTTTTTCACAACTTCAACTACAAATGTTGATGCCGAAAAAGAACCATTAAAGGGAAGATAAATTATGATTATTTAACTTCTGTTTCAGTTAGACAGTTATAATTTAATCAAAGTGATTAATGGTGAGATACTTGGTCAAAGTTTGTGCCATTTGAAATCTGAATGATTCAAATGCAATTCGCCTTGAACATTCCTCACCCTAAACAGAAATGCACACCCTTGCAACAATGAGACTGATTCAACTAACATGTAAAGGATCATCATGCATGTAAAAGACAGTAAACCTAATGCTACAACAATTTAAAGGATCATTCCATTCGATCATAGCAATGCACCTGTTTCTACCGCCAGCGCTGCCTCTGAACCGATCATCATGCATGTAAAACGCCCCAGCCGTTGGCACCGCAGACGGCTCATTTTTCTTCTTCTCCTCTTCCCTTCCCTCACCCACTCCCCCTCCATTAGCATTATCATCAAACTGATCAACATTATCCGCTCGATCGTTCTCCCTTTTAACTCCATCGACTTCCTCCCTCACGCCTTCAACTTCATCTTCCTTAATCAACTCTTCTTCCTCCTCCACTAAATCCAATTCTTCATCATCATACTCTGCCGCTGCACCCTGACCATCAGATTCATAATCCGAAACCCTAGAATCGACTATAACCCCCCTACCCCTACCCCTAACCCTAGAATCACCAACATCCTCATCGTCTTCCTCTTCGTCGTCACTCGCCTCCCTCCTCCGCCGCATCTTCAGAGAAAGCTTCGCCTGCTCCGGATCACTCTCGTACTCCTCTTCTTCCCCCAAATCCGCCATGTGAACACTCAACAACCCTAGAACAAACACCCAAACTGACACCACCAGATCAGAACATCCAAAAAATTCACTCGAATCTAAAAAACAATTGTAATGTGCAAAGATTAAGAGCACTATTTGATCCCTAGGGCTATTTGAAAACAGAACAAATGTCGGGCTAGGGTGTGGACTTGTAAAATTGAGATTAGAAGATAAGGGGCCGTAGATATATAGAGGAAGCCATGAAACCAAAGGGAAAAAAATATTGAGAAAATCAAATGGTTTCAAAAATATTTAAGAATTGTGATAGCATGTTAAAAAACGTAGCACATTGAAAAATTCATAAGTCAATAAGTATTTTTAATAAAATTACATGATTGGCCTCCGCATGTTAAAAACCGTAAATGTAGTCCAAATTTATTAGATCTTGTTGTTCCTTTAGTGTTTGACATTAACACCGGTTAGTTTTTAACGAAAAGTTAGTCAATATGCAAACTTAATCCTAAATATGAGTTGAAATCATTAATAATCATCAAAAAAATCAATAACAAATTTGTAAAAATCACTATTTTTTACTGAATTTAACTCATTTTTAAGATTAATTTTGCAACCGTAAGTCACGTGGATGCCACATATGCTATTTTTTTGTTAGAAACTAATTGAGGTTAATGTCAGGGGTTAAAGGCGCAACCCGATCAAAAAAGTTTGGGCTAAGCTTGCAATTTTAAAAACCTGAGGACCAAACATATAGTTTGATCAAATCACAAGGGTCATTTATGCAACTAACTCTTTTTTTAAGTATATTTATACTTGGTATATTTAGATTGTGTTCTAACTCAAACAGAACAAACACATTAAAATCACTCAAATTCTAATTTAAATGTTTTGAGATTATAAATTGTTTTATTCGAGTAATTTTATCTTTACTGAATAATCACTTATTATTTAAAGAAATAAATAAAAAGAAAATTGTAAGTCGACCTAATACAACCAATTTCGCGCATACACGAAAATATTCATTCTGATTTCTTAGACATTATACAATCCTCCTGACCACAAACCAACAGTTAAAGGAAAAAAAATGATTGACTTGTTTGAAGCCCTTGCCTCTTGCAAAAAGAAAAGAGATTGAGGACGACAAATAGGTTATGTATGGATTGATGACGTGCATTGAAACGCTTGTCCCTAACAAGTTCGAACAAGGTTTAATTATGAGGGAGATGTAATGTGGGTAAAACAAGAGGGTCATTTTGGTATATAAATGGCAAAGCGAGCACATGGTAGAATAACTCCTGGTAAGTTATTTAAGTTTGAATTATTTTTTGTTTTAATGTGTGATGCGTGCTAAAATTGAAATTTTTTATCAACTGATAGTTGAAATTATACGAGAAAGGAGTCCCAAATATACAACGGGTAGCTATTAAAATGCTTAGTTTAACATGCCGTTCATCAGGACGTGAAAGAAAATCAAGCACATTTGAGCATGTATGTATTTGAACTTTCAAAGTTTGAGCATATGAAGTTTCTTTATTCTTTTTAACTATTATAAACTAATCATTTTTAATAGATCATTCAAAGGAAAAGAATCGATCAGAGCACAAGAAGTTGCAAGATCTCATGAGCTGACATGTGTTTTAGTGACTCGTGACCGTAAACGACTGTTTAGAATTCTTCCCGTTTTGCGCATATTGAAACTCTGGGTCAATGGCAGCTTCATTTTTCTTGACTCACATGTTAAACGCCCATTTAAAATATATGTTAAACGCCCATTTTACTTAGTTTGGCAACCACCGAGTTTTCTGGTTGAGTGGTAGCCCCATGACTTTTCAAATGGGACGTCTTTGAGTCTCGCTTGGGACAAAATGTTCCAGGTTGAGCCAAGGTTTTCCCGGTTGTGAGTTACATCCTGGGAGGTGTGGGGCCGGGTCACCACGCTTCTGTTTTTGGGGCAGAAGGGTGATCTGTTTGCCAGGGTGATCCCGGGTGTCCAGACCTTTGTTATTCAAAAGAAAAACTTAGTTTGGCAGAATTACACTTTAGTCCTTCGACTTTCAATTTGACAGTTTCAACCCTTCAACTATAATTGGTCTTTTGATTTGCTTAACACCTGTTTATACACTATTAAACATCCGTAAAACAGCTCTTGAAATATAATTCAACTCACATGTGATGTATTTATACTCCGAAAACAGGTTATTACACAGATGATCAACTATGAACATTTGTATGATTCTTTATTGCCTTTGAGGCTTTGATATTTTAGTATTACTTTTGAATTACAAATGTTTGTTAATACGTTTGAACTTTTGGTATTAAGTAGATGATATTAGTTGCTAATTACAATAGCTTTCTGTTATATTTGTGGAATGCTATTAATTTTCTAACCTATGTTAATTTTTTTCCAGGATTTGTAATTTTCTTGTACTTTGCTAGCGCTTTTTTGTGTCTAGCCCCAGAACGAGGCCTTTGCGCCTTACGAGTATGCAAAATGAGCATGGTAAAGATATTATTATTTACTTATACAATAGTTTTACGTGTTTATTAAAAAACATCTAACATCATGTTAAAAAGAGTTGATCGTATTAGAATATATTTGCGCCTTTAATGTGCCTCGCGCCTTTAATGTGCCTAGCGCCTTCAATTCAACTACTATGATTACAACAATGTGGTATTGTAGACAAGATGAAATGAAATACTGAAAATATCTTTTGAATTATGTCTCAAAAATAAACTAAATGTGCATAAAATACAAAACAGTTACAAAAATGCCTGAGTAAAACACATGGGAACTAAAATACTAGAAAAAATAAATAAAACAAAAAGAGCTCTTATCATATACTTCTAATTTTCCACAACTCTTCTTTTCTTTCCCTTAAGATTGGCATCCCCGTTAGCAGTAAGTGGGCCACTTTGCTCCAAGTTACTGATCTTGTTATCGCCTGCGTCCTGTATCTTCTTTCGCTTCACTCTTTTTGGTTGTTCGGGGCTACAAGAACAACGGGACCCATGCATTACGATTTAAACAAATAGTGAACTTGACCAAGTCCCTTATGAGTGTGTCGGTTTGGGTCGTATTTTTATCTCAAACGTGTCAAATCTAGAACTTAGCGAATAGAGGAATAGGTCAAACGGGCCAAACATGTTGAAAGTAGTCTTAAGTCTTATTTTAAATGCATACAATCTCCTAAATTGTTTTATTCAAAGAATCGGATTATTATATTGTTCTGGGATTATAATTAACGCATTAATTATTTGTAGAAAAAAGTTTAGAAATGAATGTAAAAATGTTTGTGAGTCAACCGACCGAATTCAAACCCGTTATCCAACCAGCCCATTTTGACAGCTCTACAAATTACTTGGATCAGGTAACAATTACTACAAAAGTGAAAATAAAAAAAACAATTGCAAGGAAGAAGAAAGCATTTATATACAGCAGGTAATTTCACCTTGTGGACATCTTTGAAGCAGCCTTTTCTATAATACTTTTATAGTATTGTGTAAATGGAGTATTCAAATTGCCTTTTTCAAACTGCAAAAAAAATTAAAAAATAAAAATAAAAAAGTTGCTCAAAATTAGAAAAAAAACACAAAGTTGATAAGAAAGAATTGAGTACCTGCAAAAATAGATCAACAGACTCATTGTCTTTCGGTGAAAATGCCACATCATCCCTTTTCTTCTGCACAAACTCAACATTCTGTTCCACCTGCAATAAATACGGAAGAATTAGAAAATAGTATAGGTGGCAAAATGGGTGGTCGGGTGGGCTAGGTACCGGGTCAAAATCTGATAAGTTGAAACATATCAGTTTTAGTGTCGGTCAGAACAGGCAGGGTCAGGTTGGTTTGACCCGCATACACTTTTTGTTCATTTTGTTTAAAGAACCTTAAAATAATTAATGCATTAACTATGATTTATTATTCCAATAATTATCTAAATCTTTGAAGAAAACTCAGGAGTTTGTACGCATTAAAAAGGCCCGGGACAACTATCAACCCATTTGACCCTTCCTCTTTTAACCCAGTTGAAACAAAACATAACCCAAATTGACCCATTTATAAGTAAATGGATCAAAATTTCCACCATCTAATTAAAATTTTTAAAAAGACGTTTTTTAGAAATTATTGCAATACCATGTCCATAAGACGTTTCACCACACGCCTCAAACTTTCAACTTTACTTCTTTCATAAAACTTCCTTAATCTGATAAGTGGAATAACTGCTAATTCAGGAAAGGAAATGTGGTAGCTCCACTGAATGAAGTGCACTGCAAGCAGCTCAATTGCTGAATAAACACATTGCTCCATAAAGTTTTGTGATTTCAACCAAAACTTAGGTAGCTGAAAACAAAAAACATGTGAGATGATAAAAGCACGTACAAATTTATAAGAATAAACAAATAATCACCCACTAACCTTCAAATCTGATGCCAACTTAACAGTTTTTCTTGATTTACCACCCTCGTTAACTTTATACTCAACCATGTCCAAAATTAATGAAGCAACAGGAATAAAAATACCACAAGAACTTGAAAGTTTGTTTAACCACTGAATACATTTTATCCTCAAGGGGAGATATTTGGGGCCAGGAAATAGGCAAGCTACTCCATTTATAAGCTGGATCATTGCATACAACAATGACTGAATATCACATTCATTTACATTTGCTGAAATGAAGAGAACCCATATATCAATGCACTGAACATATTGCCAGCTGTATAATTTCTTGATTGCTTCCTTATTTTCGTTCTGCCTCGCGTGCTTCAATATATTAGAAAGTTGTTGAATAGAGACAAGTGCCTTGTTACAAGATTTTTCCAAATCAAGGGAGCATAAATTGATGAAGGAATCCCTAAGGAAGTCAATATGTTTTGTGTCAACGGTTTCCATATTTCTACATCGAGCAAGATAGGCTTTGTATGTTTTGATAAAGCATGTGTCAAAATAATTAGAGCCACATGCAGATACCACATCTTGTATTACACAGGAAGAACTAATGGAAAGGATCTCGTCACCTGTCGCCCATAAAGGAACTATCATCTGCATCATATATACATACAGAAATCAGAAGCTAACAATGGGTCCACTCAGGTAGCAATTTTGACCCGATTACTAACAATGGGTCCAGTCAGGATATTTTTATCTCTAATAGATGAAAATTGTAAAAATTGTAGTATGGATTAAAACAGGTCAAATGGGTTGAAGCTCGAATTTCGAAAGTTGTCCAAATTGTATTTTAACGCATAAAACCACTTAAACATTTTACCTAAAAAGTGCATTATAATTGAAATAATACAAATATTGTTATCATATTTGACACGCTAATTATTAATAAAAATAAATGAAGGAAAAACAGATGGGATCCCTCCACCTCGCGCCCATAAAAGAACTAAATCCTCATTTTAAACATAAAAACCAGACATAATGAATTTGACACGGTTAAAAAAATAGTCAAGGTGGCAGTTTCAACCAATTTACTTATAAGTGGGTCAATTCAGATTATGTTTTTTTTCTACTGGGTCAACGGAGTAAGAAAGCAATTAAAATGTAACAGGTCATGTGAGCGGGTCAATAGTCATCCATGTTGGGATGTAGGCTTCGGGTCAGCCGGCCCTAGCCCGAAGCGGGCCCAGTTTAGTTAACTTGTTGATTAAGGGTCTAACCCTAATTTATGCCTATAAATTAATCTCTTGTACTTGTAATTTATTATCACTCAATAAAGAAAACCCTAGTTGCCCCCGTGGATGTAGGTCACATTGACCGAACCACGTAAATCTTGTGTCTCTTTATCTTTCTTGTTTGTGTGTTGCGTGTTTGATCCTAACAACTGGTATCAGAGCTTAGGCTCTCGATCAGCACACAAGAACAGCCTCCAGCCTTTCTCAGCCATCAGCCCTTCTTGTTGCAAACCCTAATTAGGGTTTCAGCCTTCAACATCTTTCAGCAGCCGTCACAGCCTCCGGCCGCCGACCACTGCTACTGCTGTAGCAGAAGTTTCTCCGGGCAACAGGGTTCCGCCGCTGCCGCCTCAGCCCACTGCCCCCGCCGGTCGCCGGAATTTTTTCCGGCCAGAAATTTTTTTTTTCTGGAACAGCCTGCTGCGTTTTTCGGATCTGGTCAGTTATTTTGGTTGATTTTTTTTTGGTCTAAGTTACTCAGGTGCGTTACCAACTCTTTGTTTTTTTCGGTCTTTTGAAACTGATTACACGAGTAGTGTGCGATAGAACAACACTCAAGTTCAGGCAGCCGGCCAAAAAGTTGTGTTCGAACACTATTCCAGTTTTGACTCGATCGTTAAGCATTTGTAGTTGGATAATGGCTGAGGAAGGAAAGACCAAGATAGAAAAGTTTGACGGGCAGAACTTTGGATGGTGGAGAATGCAAATCACCGATTTGCTAATTCAGAAGGATTTGGATTTGGTACTAGAACCACCTCCCACACCGATGACACCAGTTTGGTTGGCACTTGACAAGAAAGCCAAGTCAACTATAAGGCTTGCTCTGTCAATGAACGTTGCCTACAACATCTTGGAGGAAACCACAGCACGTGGCATAATGGATGCGTTGGCCAACATGTATGAGAAACCATCAGCTGCTAACAAGGTGTTTCTGATCCGGGATTTGGTTAATACCCGCATGAAAGAGGGAAGTTCAGTTACTGATCATATTAATGTTTTTAATTCTCATCTGAGACGTCTGTCTTCAGTAAACTTTAAAATTGACGATGAGTTACAGGCGTGCTTACTTTTGTCTTCATTACCTGATAGTTGTGTTAGGAATCAGAGTCGGTAGCGCAGCGAACACAACACACAAACACACACAAACGAAAAGAAGAATGCAATAAAACGACACAAGGATTTATAGTGGTTCGGTCAAGGTGACCAACATCCACTTGCTGCAACTAGGGTTTACTTTTATTGATAGGTGCTACAAGAATTACAATTACAAGAGTGAGATATATATAAGACAAAATTAGGTTAAACTAAAATAGGTAACAATGGGTTTTAGCCCATTAGAGTCAGCTGCCCTATTCCCCTTAATTCCAGCCGTAACAGGCCCAAAGGGGAGCCCAGCCCGGCCCAAACCCAATAGCTTTCATAACCCAACAATCTCCCACTTGAAAGCTTTGCCCATACAAACCATCCAAGTCAACTCAGCACCAGTAACTCCAGTAATCTTTATAATCAAGTCCTCCAAGCCCAAGCTAAGACTCCATGTCAAACCCTCCTAGTTGCAGCGGCCCTTATCATCAGTTACCTGAAAGGCCCGTTGAGGCTCCACCGAGCTTCAACCCAATACCAGTCATACCAGACCCAGCCGTGATTATCTCCATCACCGACCCATCTTCTGTCTCAACCGACTTGCACGTTCCGCCGGCTCCAGAGATACACCGAAGACCATCATCACTCTCCAAATTCAGCAAACAATCCTCAGGAGAGACTTTCTCATTTGGAATCTTGGTTTTCAAAACCCAACGGACTCTTGGAACTGTACCTGGAACACGTCCCGTGCTCCCACTGTTCCCAAACCCCCTGACTGGTTTCACCCTCCGAACACGTTCAACTGACATCTCAGTAGCTCCAGGCTTCACGTTTGCAAAGTGAACCCTCTTAGTGCGAGATTCAGTGAACCGGATTTTATTACTCTGAACCGGGACGGTCACACATCCCTCAGCAGATACCTCAACTAAATACAGTGATCCTCGTTTTTCTCCCCGAGCAATAACGAGATTTCCATCTAACACTTTCCACTTTCCACCGCCAAACTTGACATCCAGTCCCTGTTCATCCAATTGACTAACAGAAATAAGATTCATCATCAGACCTGGAATTACCCTGACGTTTTGCAAGTTCCATGCAGTTCCTAATGGAGTCTTCAGATTCACATCTCCCATGCCCGTAACCTTTAAGGTTTCACCATTTCCTAGTCTTACCTGTCCAAAATCACCTTCTTTTAGATTCACCATCGATTCACCGCTGTGGATAGCATGAATCGATGCTCCTGAATCCATGACCCAAGAACCCACACTGCTTTCCACACTACAAACCAGTACATCATCATAACAGACCTCAGTAGTGTTCACTTCAGCAGACTTTTCCTTTTTGGCCTTTGGATACTGACTCTTAAAATGTCCAACTTCTTTGCAGCCCCAACATGTGACAGTCTTAGGAGTTCTGGATGCACTCCTACCCCTGCTCCCACTTTCCCTGTTATTCCATCTTCCCCTGCTTACACTTAACAATTCAGAAGAAGATGAGCTACCTTGCTTCCTGCGTCTTACGTCTTCTCCAAGAATCAAATCTCTCATCCCTTCAAATGTAAAACCACTGGGCCCTGTAGAATTGGTAATAGCAGTTACCGTTCCGGACCAGCTATTCGGCAGTGAAGATAACAGCGCCAGACCTTGAGTTTCATCATCAAAATTGATTCCCACAGAACTCAATCTGGACAAAAGTGAATTTAAATTGTTGATATGTTCTGTCACAACGTCTCCTTCCTTCATCATAGTCAAGAAAAATTCTCTCAACAAGAACAGTTTATTTGCCCCCGACGGTTTCTCATACATGTTTGACAGAGCTGTCATCATGCCACGAGCCGTGGTTTCCTTCATGATGTTGAACGCGACACCCTCGTCAAAGACAATGTAATAGCCGCCTTGGCCTTCTTGTCCTTCGAATCCCAAACATCTTGACTAATCTTATCAGTTTTTTCTTCCAATACCACATCCAAGTCCCTTTGACTCAACAGAGCTACAACTTGCATCTTCCACCATGCAAAGTCGGTCCCGTCGAACTTCTCAATCTGTACCTTCCCGTCCTCAGCCATCACAATAGCAAACAGAAAACAGATAAACGAACTTGAACACGAAAAAAAAAACTTAACCCGTCGACTCAAGGGTTAGAACCCTAATCGGCGATCAACCTGGCAGCAACCCAAATCAACAGCGACCAGAAAACCAGCCACCACAGTCCCGGCGACCAACAGTTTGTCCGGCGGCTACCTCAAAACCCTAATCGAACCCGCTCTACACTTCCTCCCTTCCTGCGACAGTGATTAGCAGCCAAAACAGGCTCCAATCAGCCCTGTTACAGCCGAACAGAAGCAGAACAGAAACGGAACAGCAGCAACAGTCAGCGACTAGATCTCCAGCGACAAAAACAGCCGCAAAAAATCGAAACAGCAGCCCTTGCGGCTTCGAAGCAAAACTCAGCAGATTGGTTCAGCACCAATCGCAATTCTGACAGCCTCTCGGATCGTTTTTTTGTGCGAAAACCGTGTGTAACAACTACCAGTTGTTAGGAATCAGAGTCGGTAGCGCAGCGGACACAACACACAAACACACACAAACGAAAAGAAGAAAGCAATAAAACGACACAAGGATTTATAGTGGTTCGGTCAAGGTGACCTACATCCACTTGCTGCAACTAGGGTTTACTTTTATTGATAGGTGCTACAAGAATTACAATTACAAGACTGAGACATATATAAGACAAAATTAGGTTAAACTAAAATAGGTAACAATGGGTTTTAGCCCATTAGGGCCGGCTGCCCTATTCCCCTTAATTCCAGCCGTAAACCCAATAGCTTTCATAACCCAACAAGTTGGTCAGGAACAATCACTGCAGTCACAGGTTCTGTTGATGTTTTAACGTTCAGCAAGGTTCGTGATTTGATCTTGAATGAAGACTCCAGAAGAAGAAGTACCGGAGAATCATCAAATTCCCTGCTGAGTACTGAGTCAAGGGGGAGAAAGAATGAAAGGGGGAAAAACAGAGGTAGATCCAAGTCAAGAAAGAGAGGTCAGTCAAAGCCAAGGGCTGACATTGAATGTTGGAACTGCAAAGAGAAAGGGCATTTCAGAAACCAGTGCCCCAAACCGCCGACCGTAAAGAAAGAAGTAAACAATGTGACAGTCGAAAAACAGGATGATGAAGAATCTGAAGATGAGACTCTCATATGCTGTGTTGAGAGTTCCGTGGGATCCTGGATCATGGATTCAGGTGCATCATTCCACGCGGTCTCATGCCCTGATATAGTCCGAAATCTTCGAACAGGTAATCACGGTAGAGTTCGGTTAGCTGATGATCAGATTCTTGATATTACAGGGATTGGTGATGTAGACTTAAAGACTTCCTTGGGAACCACTTGGACATTGGAGAATGTCAGGGTTATTCCAAACCTCAGGAAAAAGTTGATCTCTGTCGGGCAGTTAGACGATCTGGGATATGATGTTACTTTCGGTGGAGGGCAATGGAAGGTCGTTAAGGGAAATATGGTGATTGCAAAGGGTAAGAAACGGGGTACGTTATACATGGTTGAAGTACCCGCAAGTGGTATTAATGCAGTGACTAGCGGGTCGAGTCCTTCGAGTTTGTGGCATCAAAGGCTCGGCCATATGAGTGAAAAGGGGATGAAAATGCTCGTCGCCAAGGGAAAACTTCCAGAAATAAAGAGGGTCGAGTCAGAGTTCTGTGAACCCTGTGTTCTCGGGAAGAAAAAGAAGGTGTCATTTGTGAAGACTGGCAAGACACTTAAAGCTCAGAAATTGGAGCTCATTCATTCAGATGTTTTTAGACCAACACCAGTTCCATCCTTAGGAGGCTCGAGATATTATGTAACCTTCATAGATGACGCCACACGCAAGGTATGGGTGTATTTTCTTAAAAATAAATTTGAAGTTTTTGATGTTTTTTAAGAAATGGAAAACTGTTGTTGAACTTGAAACTGATTTGAAGGTAAAATGCTTGAAGTCGGATAACGGAGGGGAATACATCAGCACAGAGTTCACTAATTTATGTGCTGAACATGGCATTCGGATGATAAAGACAGTTCCAGGCACTCCTCAACAAAATGGAGTCGCAGAAAGAATAAACAGAACGTTGAACGAAAGAGCCAGAAGTATGAGATTGAATGCAGGGCTCCCAAAGACGTTCTGGGCTGATGCAATTAACATTGCAGCCTATCTTATCAACTGTGGGCTTTCGGTACCGTTAGGCTATAAAGTTCCTGAAGAAGAATGGAAGGGTACATCGGTCAAATATGAGCACCTGAAAGTTTTCGAGTGCAGTGCTTATGACCTAAATAAAGATGGTGACAAGTTGGATGCAAAAGCCAAGAAATACACCTTCATTGGCTATGGGGTAGATCAAATGGGCTACAGGCTGTGGGATTTTGAAAGAAGAAAGGTAATCAGAAGTAAACATGCTACCTTCAATGAAGCAGAATTGTACAAAGACAGGAAAGATTCTAAGGTTCAGAAAGAGTATGTGGAGGTTGAGATAGAAAACCAGAAACCGGTTCCCGAACCTGATGTTGACATGTTTCCCGATGGTGGTAATGATGAAGAGTCAGGAGGAGTTTCTGACAGTGGGAGTTCAGAGTCTGAAGATGAACAACCCCCTCAGCAGCCCGACCAGTCTGCAAACTGGGTCAGAAGGTCCACCAGAGTTACTAAACAGCCTGACAGATACAGTCCAGGTCCTTCAGTTAATTATATTCTCTTGACAGAAAATGGTGAACCAGAGAATTACACTGAAGCGGTAAAGGTGAAAGATTCGCTCCAGTGGGAGCATGCTATGAAGGATGAAATGAGCTCTTTGAATAAGAACAAAACATGGGTCTTAGTAAAAACAAATGGGTCTTCAGGGTCAAGGACGAACATGATGGGTCTAAACGGTACAAAGCCCGTTTAGTTGTCAAGGGATTTCAACAGAAGAAGGGGGTTGATTACGATGAGATCTTCTCTCCAGTGGTGAAAATGACAACCATTAGATCAGTTCCGAGTCTTGTAGCAGCAGAAAGCTTACACCTTGAGCAGCTAGACGTGAAGACTGCTTTTCTTCACGGTGATCTCGATTAAGACATTTACATGGCACAACCTGAGGGTTTTCAGGTTGTTGGGAAAGAGAATTGGGTCTGCAAACTGAAAAAGAGTTTATATGGTCTAAAACAGGCGCCTAGACAATGGTACTTGAAGTTTGATAACTTCATGGAGAGGTCAGGGTTCAAGAGATGCCAGATGGATCATTGCTGCTATTTGAAGAAGTTCAGCAACTCTTATATCATACTGTTACTTTATGTTGATGATATGTTGATTGCAGGATCTGATATGAAAGAAATTAGCAAGTTGAAGAAACAGATGTCTCAAGAATTTGAGATGAAAGACTTGGGTGCAGCCAAACAGATTTTGGGAATGAGCATAACCAGAAACAAAAATGATGGTTCTCTTACACTTTCTCAGGAAAAATACATAGAGAAAGTGTTAGAGAGGTTCAAGATGAACAGTGAAAAGACCAAGCCTAGAAATACTCCATTGGGAAGTCACTTGAAGCTTACCAAGGACCAATGTCCTAAAACTGAAGAAGAAAGAGCAGAGATGGCTGCGTTCCTTATGCATCAGCAGTCGGCAGTCTTATGTATGCCATGGTCTGCACTAGACCAGATATAGCTCATGCCGTTGGGGTCATCAGTAGGTTCATGTCTGATCCAGGGAAAGAACATTGGGAATGTGTCAAGTGGGTGCTCAGATACTTGAAGGGTACTCAGAAGATAGGGTTATGTTTTAAGGGGAAGATGCTATACTCAAGGGTTACACTGATGCAGATCTAGGTGGTTGTAAAGGGTCGTTTAAGAGCACAACAGGGTATGTTTTCATAGTGGGAGGTACAGCAGTGAGCTGGATGTCCCGTCTTCAAAAGAGTGTTGCTTTATCAACTACAGAAGCCGAGTACATGGTTGTTGCTGAGGCCAGCAAAGAATTAATTTGGTTAAGAACATTTCTTGAAGAGTTGGGGGAAACGACAATCTGATTACTCATTGTATTGTGACAATGAGAGTGCAGTGAAACTTGCCAAGAATCCCGTCTATCATGGGAAGACAAAGCACATAGGGATGAGATATCACTTCGTCAGAGAATTGATCAATGAAGGAACAATCAGTCTGAAGAATATCTCGGGTGCGAAGAATCCAGCAGATATGTTTACCAAATCTGTGGCGCTGGATAAGCTGAAGCTTTGCATAGCTTCAGCTGGTCTCCAGGAATAATGTTGAGGAGACGGGGTAACTAGGGAGTACTGAAGATCAGAGGGGTTTTCATTTGCAGAAGTACAAAGTGGAGTTGAACGTGTTTCGAAGCCTCCAAGTGGGAGATTGTTGGGATGTAGGCTTCGGGTCAGCCGGCCCTAGCCCGAAGCGGGCCCAGTTTAGTTAACTTGTTGATTAAGGGTCTAACCCTAATTTATGCCTATAAATTAATCTCTTGTACTTGTAATTCATTATCACTCAATAAAGAAAACCCTAGTTGCCCCCGTGGATGTAGGTCACATTTACCGAACCACGTAAATCTTGTGTCTCTTTATCTTTCTTGTTTGTGTGTTGCGTGTTTGATCCTAACAATCCAAAGGTATACTCATAAACGTTCTAAATTGCATGATTCAAAAGAAAATATAACTGTAAAAATATGAACTTTTAAATCGTAATTGACACTATTTATTTAGGGAAAACAAAACTTTGAACAAAAAGAGTTTTGGAACAACCCCATCCAACCAGACAGATGGGATCCCTCCCCCTTGCGCCCATAAAAAACTAAATACTCATTTTACATATAAAAAAACCCGACATATTGAACTTGACTCTGTTAAAAAATATTTAAGGTGGCAGTTTCAACTAATTTACTTATAAGTGGGTCAATTCAGATTATGTTTTTCTCTAATGGGTCAATGGATAAAGAAAGCAATTAAAAATGTAACAGGTCATGTGAGCGGGTCAATAGTCATCCAAAGACATATTTATTAACTTTCTAACACGCATGATTCAAAAGAAAATACAGCTGTAAAAATACGAACTTTTACATCATAACTAACACTATCTATTTGGGAAAACAAAATTTTGAACAAAAAGAGCTTTGGAACATCATAACTAACAAAATTAACCATTATACTCATTAGCCATTACCCAACACCCGCCCGTTTTGCCACCTCTAGATAGTAGTGGGCTTAGTTAGTTTACCACATATACACAAATCAAACAAAAAAACTCAGCTAAATATAACAAAATTACCTGGATAAGCCTGTTTAGCAACGAAGGAAAAGCAGCAAAAAAAACAATAGATGCTCTCAAACGGTTAATAGTGAAAGCCAAGATCTCTGAATCAGTGACCTGCTTCAAAAGAAATAATGTACTCCTTAAATAAGACTTGATCATTGGTTGAACTTTTTTCCATCTCGAGGTATTCTTCAACTCCAATAAGTTCTCTTTTTTGCAATTGGAAGGAATCTTCAATAAAACCCTAAATATATTATCAGCTTCACGTAGCATGAATGTATATATGTTGCAGAAAGTCTCACTGTCTTGAATAGTGGGGCCAGTTTCTTCGGGACCAAAATGGCATGCAGCTCGATATGCATTAATTAGATTTATTAGAGCAGCCTCGTTATGCTCTTCTGTAACTAGTTTACTCAACTTACTTATAACTGAAAATGTCAATACTTTGTGCTTAGTTGTAGCAGAATCATCTAACACCATATGATCTTCATCTTCATCAGAATACTGTTACAAAGGGCGTGTTGCATGTCAATATTTCGATTAGTAATAAAAAAGATATCTTAAGTATCGATGTCTTACCAACTCCTCATTTTGAGATATCTCTCCCTTTTTGTAGCTTTCTAAAAACTTAACAAACTTCTGATCCTGAAAAAATTTCATATTAAAATGCTTTAGAACACGTATATTAAACCATTTGTACTTCTGTTGATTGCAGCACAAAAATGTATCCTAAAGGTTAAGGAAGCTAGAATAATGGTACGATACACAATAATAAGATATAACAACATAATGTAGATATGTTATATAATTTTATATATATCATGTGCGAGTAAAATACTGAAATAAACATGTTTATGAACAAGTTCCATGAAAATTAATACACTGAGCATATCTTTCAACATTAGTCATACAAATTGCATGCACATTAAGAGGACCCACAACCATTACTCAATCTATTCTAGACTGTAGGTAGAAATACTGAAATAAACATGTTTATGAACAGAACAAGTTACAAAACGATGAATTCTACACAACTGCAGCGGGTTAGTGTCAAGATTACAACTCAGCATAAAAGGTCTGTATTTATTAGATCTAATACATGTCTAAGAAACACAAGATTTGAAACAAGGATATCTAATAGAAGATCTTGTGGGTTGTAATCAAGTGCAATCCCACAAATCATTCAATGGTTTCAAACTTTGAAAAAGACTTTCAAGATTTGAAAGCAACAACTTTAAAGATAAATTGAGTGATGATGCTAAAAATCAGCAAACACTATATATTCTAATCTTTGTCAGAGATTAAGCATGTGTTGCAAGGTATCCAAAGAGTGCTCATAGAATCTGTAAACAACTACAACTTTAGTATGTTCTAGGATCTATCTGTTGTTCAATAGTCTGCTTGATTCCGCCAAACAGGCATTAATTCTTTGGTACATATCAAGAAAAATTTAAACTTAGAAAAACTTGCAATTTTTTTCATATTCATACTCACATCCACCGATCCTCCATATCTCTACATTCAAATCTTAGAAAACCCAACACCAAGTGACTAACAATTACTAGAAATTCTAAGTAATCTATTTTCACATTAATATGGTGAAGTTAAATATTAAGAAAACTAGACATGAATGAGTGAGAATCAAAAGAACACGAGAAAAAGTTATACAGGTCCTCAAAAGATATTAGCAAAGTAACCATGGTTCATACTACTTGCTATACTTATGGCTAATCTTAACTTTTTCATCAACTCTATACTATTTGTTGATGAGATTGGATTAGGACACTGATAAAAGTTGGTGAGAAGTAGGCCTCAAAATAACTGTAAAGCAAAAAACACTGCAGAGAGAGAAACTGTGCTACATGAACCAATTCACTAGTGTTTCACATATACTAGATATGCAAAGGGTGCTAGGCTAGAGATTATAAAACATAAAAAATGCAAATGAAAATTATTGGAGGCGGTTCATAGGTCATATTTCAATGACCCATTGCCCTAAACAAGGTAGTGCACTCGTTCTTTCCCATTAATGGCAACCCCATTACAACTAAAAGTAGATAAATAACAATGATCATAAGAAAATCTATATAGTAGCTCCTAAAAACAACTCCATTGCCTTAATTGAAAAAAAAATTATGTACTCACTTTTTTCTTCAACTTATCCAATAACTTCTTCTGTGCTGAAAGTTCTTCATAATTTTTTTGATTATGAACAGACGAAGTACGTTTACGCTCAACATCTACGAAACGAATTAACTGGTCAAAACTCAGAATAAAAAAAGCAAGTAAAAGATGACAGTCTAGGTGCCAAGTAGAACATAGAGGTGAGGGAAGGTAAAAATACTAGACAATAAAAAAAAGAATACAAATTACTAACCTTCTAAAGCAACATCATTGTCATTTCCCACAAGATTTCCACAGCTTGAGTCCTATAAATTATTATTATACCAAAAAAATAAGCCTATAAAAGTTTTCAATGTAAAGTAAAAACACTGCAAAGTTAGGTAAGTCTTTAACCTCCGAAAGATACCCATCACTGTCAGAATCATATAGAACCACGGCATTATCATCATCAGAAAATATTGCATCCAAAGAGGTAGTCACGGTGACTTCATTGACAGAGTTCCTAATAATAATATAAATTGTTAAACGCAAAGAATATACAACAAGAACATGTATCTTGTTAGGAATCAGAGACGGTAGCGCAGCGGATACAACACACAAACACGCACAAACGAGAATAAGAAGAAAGAAATAAACGACACAAGGATTTATAGTGGTTCGGTCAAGGTGACCTATATCCACTTGCTGCAACTAGGGTTTACTTTTATTGATAGGTGCTACGAGAATTACAATTACAAGACTGAGATATATATAAGAAAAGATTAGGTTAAACTAAAATAGGTAACAATGGGTTTTAGCCCATTAGGGTCGGCTGCCCTATTCCCCTTAACTCCAGCCGTTACAGGCCCAAAGGGGAGCCCAACCCGGCCCAAACCCAATAGCTTTCATAACCCAACATATCTATCTCTTTGTTAGTCATAAGAAAGCTGTAAGTATTTTATAACATCAAAGTATTGAACTTTCATGATAGATTAGAGGTACCAAGGGACTTTAAGTTAAATTTTTGTAGGAAATAAACCTAGTTGCTAAAATCACTAAAACGGTTAATATTCAATGCGTAGAACTCATTTACTAACGTGATATCTTTGATCAATGTGACTTGCAAACCAGCTAACTAAAAACACCAGTTAAACGTTACATAGGTAAAAAGTGAAAACCCCAGTCTGACCCAGATGAAAGTGTTAACCAGGAACAAAAACCGGCATAAGTTTGCCACCAAAAATATATCCAAACTGGGGCTGTAGACGCACAAAATAAACCTTGAAAGAACACATGATAAACCCCAATATGTTAAAAGCATGGCTGTAAAAATTGCGATTTAATCGGTGATCAATCACTAAGGACCAAAAATCGGTAGGCGGTATCCTAATCGGCCAAAAATCGGTGGCAGCCCAGCGATTCCGGTCAAACCCTATAAATTCCGGTGATTCTAGTCCTGAATGGGTCGAAAGGGGGTTAAAACCTGTCTACTTCAAAAAATTACAAACAAAAATGTGTATATATATAAGTTTAAAAATCTATACTATATAATAAATACAAGGTTTTTGTGTGACACTTGTCACTCTCATATTCACCCTCAAAAAAAATTTCCCGCCTCTCTCTCCTATTAACTATACAAATTTCTTATTTTTTTTTTTTAAATTTGTGTTTCGTCGCTCTCTTCTATTAAATTTATTATAATATTTTATTAAGAATTACTAAATTATAAGAAAGTTTTAATTATATCTTATCTTAAAATACAATTTTATAATTCTTAAAACACTGCAAAGTTAAAACATTGCAAGTTTTAATACTGCAAGTTTTAATAAATCTTATCTTAAAACACTGCAAAGTTAAATCTTATCTTAAAACACTGCAAGTTTTAATAAATCTTAATAATAAATCTTAATAGAAACTGGTGTTTTATAACAAGTTGTATTTTTTCAAGCCATGTAATACATGGGTTTTAACCTACTTTGAACATTACATATAAAATCTCCAATCCAATTAGTCTACTGACTAGCGCCTAGTGATGTTTACAATATTGGTTATAAGACGAGGCGGTCATCAATCATATAGAGAAACACAAGCAGGCAACAAGAAGTTCACAGTTTTACCTTCCTTTAGACAACTCTGCTGTCTTCACTACTTTTTCAGCATCATCTGTTTTATCTTCTGCAGCAATACATTAAAACATAAGTTTTTTAAACCTATCAAATTCTACTGAAACATAAGTTGCATACAAATTTCATCTCCATCAACACAAATCAATACAAAATCATCAACCAACAAATCACAAACCCTAACAAACATTGCATTTTTTATTACTCCATCATATTCATTCTGAATCAACAAACAATACATTATTACTGTATGATTTGAGAAATTAAATAGAATATTACTTTTCGAAGGTCTTTTCTTGAAGACAATCTTGTTTTTCCGTCTTTGTTTCAGCACAGACGGAAGATTCTTCTTCGCAAACTTACGAGCTTTCTTCCCGAGCTTCCCCATTAATTCCTTCAATCCGACGATTAGATTCTTTCAAAAAGTAACGAGATTATTGTTCACCTGGTTAAAAGATTGAAGGCCGGAACAGGGGTTTTAGGCTAAATTTAACGGCGATTTTGCAGCGATGGTTTTGAAGGGTTTTAGGGCTCCGTGTGCGTTTGAACAACAAAATAACATGTATAATACAAAAATAAAAAATAAATAGTTTATTTTATTGTGTAACATCAACCTATTTTCTATTCTATATATTAAACAAGTAAAATATTATGCCACTTATCAGCATCATATTTCACCTCAGCTTTTGAATCCATCAAAAACCATGTGGACATAAAGCGGGTTAAAAACCACCCGAATTAATACCTTATAAAAACCTTTTAAACCCGGTCAGACCTTTATCACATCACTTCCCTTTCAAAACAACACCCTAATCGTCTTCCTGACCGAAGCTCTCTCTCTTTCATCTTCAACAACCGAACTTCAAAATCAAATCAAGAATCGGTATGTAATTTATACTCTTCATCGATCTTACCTTTACGCATCGATCACTTTTTATGAAATTATTATGTCTAATCTCATTGAATTTGGAGATTTTATGAATCTCTTTTCAACTTATTGAAAATTCTTACCTTTACATGATCAAAATACCACCGTAAAAATTTTTAAAAAATGGTAAGACTTTTAATAGAGCTAACGCTCCGTCCAGCAGATACCTTTACGCATCGATCAATTTTTTTCTAATTATTATGTCTAATCTCATTGAATTTGAAGATTTTTTTGAATCTATTTTCAAATTTATTAGGTTGTGAATCTTTAGAAAATTTAAGTTTTTGATGATAATCATGTCGAATCGACCTTACATTCTTATTGTATTTTGACATTGCATCCCCTAAAATTTGTGTATTTTGACAGTCCTACACCTTTTAAAGTTACAGTTATAAATTAATTTATGTTAAAGTTGAATCCTGTGTATTATCAATCTTTTATAAATCAGTTTTTATTTCCATTGTATCAGGGTTATATTAAATATGCATCCGTCATTCTTCAAATTTGTAAAGGACCCGGCAACCCTATATTTGGTAATTTTCTCATTCAAGTTTGTTTATTTATTATTTTCCAAAAAAGTGTGTTAACACGTAATTTTTTTAATAAAGCCATTGCCTCAAGTTTTAATACAACAATTAATGACTCATTATACATGTTACACAATTACATCAACAAACTCTTTATTTATTTAAATTTACAATTACACCAAAAAAAAAACATGAAGGTAATTATTTAACATTTTAAAAAGTATGATTTACTAAAACAATTACTAACAATCCAGTATAGTCAAACTTTGATTCAAAATTAATCATTCTCGTTTTTTAAAAAGAATTGAAGTTTATGATGTAAAAAAGGAAAACTTTAACAATTAAATGACTAATTTATTTGTTAAAGTGAATATTTTTCTAATCTATTTATATTATGAAATAAATGTTAGTTATATACGGTATACTTTTACGAATTATATTAGTCATTTGAATTTTATCAATGAATAGTTAATATTTTTTTTGATTTGAAATTACTAAAAATAAGTCCCATGATTGATATTTTTTTATATAATTACAAAAATTTAAGTATTGATTACTATCATTTAGAAAAACATCCATCTGGTTGTCAATTAAAATCATTTTCCATATTTACATCAAATTTAAAATGCAGATCCAAACAGGGTCGGGAGATCTTAGGAGGAGAATCGCGAGTGTGTGTGTGTGTCTAATTCGTTCAATTTTCATCTAATTGTATGATTTGATTACGGGTTTAATGTTGACAGCTGTGAGCTCTCATTACGCATGAATTCGACGGTTTAGAAACGAATTGGGTCATGTTGTGGTACTAGATACATGCGGGATTGAGCAAGGCGTGATTTGCGGGATAGATTTCGCTCAAAATCCTTTATTTGGGGTCGGATTGAACACGGTTTTGACTATTCAAAGTCAAACCGTTTCAAACTTTGAATTAGCCGCTCAATTGATCAGTTTGGTGTGTTGTTGGGTCGGAGCATGGTCTGAACACGATTTTTTCTTGAATGAGAATTCCATGCCAAGCCCGATTTTATTGAATTAGGTCTTGTAGTGCAAAGTCTCGACTGGTTTGACTTTTGAGAGTCAACCATAGTCAAATTTGGGGCTTGGATCAACTCTAGGGTTTGAAGGTTCAATTCTAAAAGTGAGGGTTCAAATTTGAGGGTTCAGCATGGTTAAGGGTTCAATCAAGGGTAGGTTTACTTGTTAATTTAGTGTATATATGTGTATGCACTTGTATAATGTGTAAATGTAAGTCTAAATATATATATAAAATAATAAGCATGAAACTTATCTATATAAATCACTATTTATTTTTATAAAATAAAAGCTTACATTTATTTATAATTTACACAATTTTAACGCTATTCATTTTATTAGGATTAAAACCCTGTCTTATAAAATTTAAGGTTTTAAAAATCTATTTATTCAATATAGCCCTTCATTTTTATAAAACCCAAAGTTTTATATTTGACTTGTTTATTAAGACGTAGTATACATATATATATATATATATATATATGTGTGTGTGTGTGTGTGTGTTATATAATAAAAGATAGATATATATAAGATTGAAATCCTAAATTTGATACACTTTAGGGTTTATGTGACACGATATATATTGAATTAGAAATGAAATTGAAATATTTTATTGTACCAAAACAAGGCGTATAAAAATCATGGATGTTACAGTATCCCCATGTTGAGAGAATTTCGTCCCGAAATTAACTAGTGTAGTCTACTGAATCAAGAAAGAGGGGAGGGTTTTGGTTCTCAATGTGTTATGATGGTTGGTTCAAGGAGTATAACTAGTGACAAGATTTAGGTTTTGATACTCAAGGTTAGGTATGAATGTTGATGATGAATTAAGTTTTGCAATGAACTGTTGGACGGTATTGTGAATCCTAAAGGTGAAATGTATTACTTGGAATGGATTTGATGGGAACTTGATAATTAGGGTTTGTTTAAGATTTAGTCTAATATGCTAAAAAATTGTCAGTATTTCACAGACATTGGTCTAGGTCAAAACTTCACGTGACACGAACAACGCTACCTCTGATAATATGACAGGAACACTTATATATAGGAAGTACCATCGCTTATCCACCATGCCCTTGTCATATCACATTAGTTTCGTTGCTATATATCACGATAGGTTCTAGGTCATAACACACGGCAAAATTTACTATGTTTTCCATACGCTGATTTTTATAATTACGTGTGCACCCGTAATTACTCAAATCATCGCATGGTCCGTATAGATCCTTCCGTTGTGTGTGGGTCAAAAGGGGGCACAAATTCACTTAGTTCATGTATATTGTTTTCACATATGAGTTGTTAATAAGTAACTATGTCTTTAAGTAGGTAGGTCAGTTAGCAACTAAAGAATAATAAAGGTAGTATAACTTAGAGTTTCATAGCTTACTCGTGTTTAAACAAGAATACGTCAAACACCGAGTTGTTTTAAAGTGTTACAGCTTCCTCGGGTTTGAACAAGAATACGTCAAACCCTGAGTAGCTTCGATGTGTTATAGCTTACAACTTTGGTGAACAAAGTGTATGACCATTCTTGTGTGTGTAATAAATCAAATTGCATCAATTGTAAGCAGTTTAGTTTCATGTATAAGGTAGCACCCAAATTTCATGTATGATCTAGCGTCATGTAGCTTGTAATAAAATAGGTTTCATGTGTAACGTGAACAACTTAGCATCATGTATATGGTAAGAAATGAATTTCATGTATAATGTTAACAACTGAGTATAATGTGCATAATTTAGTATCATGTACTTTTGTAACCAAATGAGTTTCATGTTTAATGTGGTCAACTTAGTAGCATGTGTATTGCAAATAAACAAGTTTCATGTGTTATGTGATAAATCCAGTAAATTGTGATATGTAAATAAACTAGTTGCATGTATTATGTGATCGTGCTGTGTATCTTGAGAACGTGCATGAGTAAGTTATTGAATTTCGTGTGTGACGTATACTAACAAGTTTTGTATGTGATCAAGTGTTGCGGAGGAGCGTGTTGCTTGGCGTTCATGTACAGTGTGAGTGGCTGGGTTATAGCTTACTAAGTCTCATTGAGTTTTGTAGGGATGGTTAATGTCTATGCGGAATGGGTCGTCTCTTGAAGTGGCAAGTAGACTCATACATTATTGAAGGTGCAGGGTAATGAGGAGATTCTGAAAATATTTTAGGTAGTGCTTTTACGAATAACCAATCTTGTTTGCAAGTAAGAAATTGTTCGTAGGTGAATAGGAGGGTGAAAGAAATGGGTTGAATAAGTACATAGATAATTATATGAAAGCCTTTTTATAAAAAAAATTTAGGAAAATACTGGTTAAATAACTTAAACCATGGGTTACAATGGCTAAACAAGTAGTTGTACATTAATTTAGCCAATGTTTAGAAATAATTAATTTAATGAGAAAAAATCATAATTATTTATCAATTTGAAATAATGCTTTTATAAAATAGGTTGTATTAAGTTTCCTTACCAGGTGAAAATGTTTATAGAAGTTTTATATTTCAGATACTATATAAAATTTTAATAAACGTTTTTCTTGAACAAAATGACGAGGTCGTTTAAATCAAATAATAGTGTGAATTGTTTACGAAGGAGATTGCCGGCAATGTACTAAATTATAGAGAATGAAGAAGATGATAATTGGGAAATTTGGATGCAAATATGACGGGTTTAATTCGCACTCGCTGTGTCAAATCAAAAATTAATAACATCAGAGTTTTAATATAAAACTCATTATTCAATGCTGAAATGTTGAACATTATTCAAAACATAGGGAAATGGTTCTCAAACTGAAAACTTAAAGACAATAAATGGAAATTTCTTCTAACGTCTTATTTAGCTTTCAACTAAGATGTAGATGAGCACTAAGACGAGCACTGCTCTGGTGACTCGGGTAGCCAATCTGGCCTCAGCTCTAGCTGCTTCCGTGCGATTCTCAAGCATTTCTTTTTCGAGGGAGGAAATTAACTCCTTTTGGTACCATATTTGATTCGCTAGGCTATCTATTCTTTGTCCTTGCAAGTCGTGCCTTATCTCGTGCTCCATCCTTTGCCTCGCAAACTCTGAGGTCCTCGCATATTGGTGAATGTCATCGATTGGAATTCCCATGGCACTAGTGGGTGCCATGGTATGCCTTGCCCAAGGGTTAGGATGATACGGGTCGGGCACCAGATACGGGTCTCTTAGTGGGGGGTGGTAACTGAGTGTGTAAATGGGGTGTCTGATACGAGTTTCTGGGTGGGGGTGATCCAGATGCTCGAAGTCTCGGGCCAGTGTTCCTAATCCAGTCTGTCCTTACGTCAAACCTTGGTCTAGCAGCTACGGGTGTTAGTGACCGATACACGGGTGACCCGATGTATTCTTCCTGATCAGATTCTGCTCCGGGACGGTATACCGGGGAGGAAGGAGAGTAGGAGTCCATGTCTAGCAGAAAAACAATGAAAAGGTTGTAAGCGATAATGAAATACTGAGTGTTAAATATAGGAGTTCTCATAGGTTTAGAGTTTGACTAGTCATGACACCGAGTCTTCACGATAGCATTTTAGAAGTACATTTGACCTATAAGTAGTGCATCCCTGAGGAGAATTCCCAGGAAAGAGGGGTGGGTCACTAGGACACACTTAAGTACCCTGTCTTTCCTTAGTCAGAATTCCTCATGGGTCTACACACTCTTCCAGCCATCATGCACTAATAATACTATTGTTGGATTCATGGTCATGATGAGAATCATTGTGGGCTGGGCTTTGAGGCCCGAAAGTAAGGTTTATTTATTGCAGCAGACTTCTTCTTCTTAGAAGGTAAGTGGGCTTCTTAGTTTATTATTAATGGATATTAGGCTCAATAGTTTAAATTCTGTTCATAAGAAATGATGGTATCATGTGTGTGGGAATTAGGGTGCATGAAGAATTAGGTGTGTATAAGTGTGTGGTGAAACTTAGGATAGCACTTAAATCAATCAAATAGGTAGCATGTAGATGGCAATGAATATAAGCATAAACGTTATCAGGTAGTGTGACACATAATCTATTGAATATTGTATCATGTAGTATAATTACTTAGGATAACATGTAGAAATATTAACACAAGAAGTAATCATGTAGCATGGCATAGTATGGGTGTCTTAAGGTTATATTCTATGTCAAAAGTGTCTAATAACCTAATTTCCTATAACCAAGGCTCTGATACCAATCTGTCACACCCCAACTGACGGCGGAAACGTCGAGGCGGGACATGTAGACTGTTCATGAGCACATGGTTGACTAAAATTCAATATATTAAAACGTTACATTTCCATTCATAACTCCAAATTCAACAATACAAGAATTTTGAAATACATAACATGTTCATTTGTTTCAATTAACTGTCCTCAACCTAAGTGAAGCAAACTTGATCAACTCAAACTTTTGTACCTGAAACATGATGAAAACGAGGTCAACTAAAAAGTCGGTGAGCATACATAGGTTTTGACTCTAAATAGCATCAAAGTGTTGTGTGTATACAATCCATACATATCATGGTTAATAAGGCAAAAATGGAGAGTTACTATTGTGAAAACCAAGTTGTACAATCAAACCTTTATAACTAGCATGCAAAACAAAGTGTGTTGTCGGTAACAATCACCCTAACTGGATGGGTTTATCAGACTCAATAGATCTATCATTGTTAACTGTCGGTTTGTATAGTTAATGATTGCACATGAAATTGCACACAAAGTAGTTAACACACCTAGTACTCAAACATAAAGCTCAAATTGCACACATGAATGTAAAGTGGATTTGTATTTGTGTAGTTTGTGTAAATCATTGAATATAATGTTCATGTTTCACCCCAAAAATGTAAAACAGTGTAAAAGGGGCTATGTAAAACTCACTTGAATCAAATGTGTAGCTAGCACGAGAGACTAGACAGCAAAGTGATCCTTGTAACTCACAACGTTAACCTAGTGTGTAATGTATATGAATCTAGGTTAATAATATGCACAATAGTCTATGGCTAAGTCTAGGATTGCAATGGATGTGTGTATAAAGGGTTTGAGTTATAGTATGTAAAGGAGTGTGTAGGTAATTGTGGTTGTACTTGGGTGAGTGTTTTATAAATTGAAAGGTTGAAAATAAATAATTTAGGGTTTGGGTTTGAATAACTAAATAAATTAAATACTTGCTATTTATTTATTTAGTTACAAAAATAGTGTGTGAATTATATTAAGTATAAATGAAATAAAAAATTTTCTTTCTTTATTTATTTATAAAAATGTGTAAAAATATTGATGTATAAAATTAATATTTAATATACATTTAACTTTTTAGTGTAGATTATAATAGATAGATTTATTTATCTATTTATCATTTAAAAATAAGCATTTGATTGTTCTAAATAAAGTTTAAAATTTTATAACTTTATAAATTTGGTTTTTAAAATGGGAAATATTTTATAAAGTAAATATCTTATTTGGTAATTAATTTCCTTTAATTATTTAAAAATATAAAATTTTGTTTTAAATAATTAATATATAACTTTAACAAAAAATTCATAATAAAAATGAATTTATGTTGGAAATTGGAAATTTTGGTTTTATTCTGCTCAACATGTAGGTTTATAAAAATAATTTTTATATAAATTTTGGGGTTGTAAAACGGTTTTAAAAAATATAAACAGACCACCCAGTTCGAACCCGGGTGGTTTCTGTGAGAGGGCTCCGAGTTACCACCGGACCAGGAAGGTTTTACTTGACATGTGGCCGGTTTGATTTGATCATAACGTTTTCGAGACAGGGATCCAGGTCAGTCTATCATAGGAGACCAAAAAGAAAGGTGCGGGACTTGGTTTTGAACCCGCGACCTATTCTGAATGGGGATTATGTTCTAACCGCTGTATCACACCCCAACCGACGGCGGATTATACGTCGGGGCGGACGCGGTTGTTCAAAAGTACAAGGTTGACTATTAAAGTTTAAATTCCATTAATAATTTTCAAAGGTTCAATACAAGGAATGAATAGAATACAACAAGAATACAAGTTTAATTTGATAAGTATTCTAGGTTCAAAGCATCCTATGTGATCACAATAAGGCTTCATACTTGCAACCCTGAAACATGTTGAGTAAACTGTCAACTAAAAATAGTCGGTGAGATACAAAAGTTTTATCATAGTTTAACAAAGTTTTGAAAAGTATTACAATTCACTATGTCATGCATTCTATAGTATAAGTGTGAGAACAAAACATGTTAAACATTGTGCATATCAATCCTCCAACCAAGTTTAGGCATAACCCGAAGGTTACCCTTAAAAGTTTAAAGTTTAAATTTAGTAACAATCACCATGGGCTCCCCCAAAGGGTCAATCAATCTAGGTGGATTGGTCAAATACAATAGATCTATCCTTGTTACCATAGACTTGATCAAAGTTAATGGATATGCTAGTATTAAGTCTAATTTAAGCATGCAAGTCTCAAGCATAACACAAGAATAAACATATATGCATAGTTGTACAAGAATTGTATAGGTGTTGATACATGTTTCACCCCAAGTTTATAAAGAATGTAAAACAAAAGGGGCTAAGTATACTCACTTGGATGATGAAGAGTGTCCAACAAAGATTAAGAGTAGCAAAGTTTTGAGGAAAAATATCCTCACAACAACCTAAGAATACAAGTCTAGAGTTTCAAGTTTTGATTCTATAAGTCTATGGCAAATGATCTATGATTCTAAGTTTAACTAGGGTTCCAAATGGGAGGTAGGAATGATTGTGTTTGTAAGTTTAAATTGAAGTTTCGAATAAGGTTTCAATAACTACCCAAGACTTGGATATCAAAGTCAAATAAGTTTACAGTGTTAGAATAATTACTAACTAAAAATAATTATTTAAAAGTCTTAAAATTATTAATTACACAAAACATGTAATAAAAATCTAAGATAGTTTTCTAAGTATATATATAAATAATCAAATAAATTAAGTGTAAGACTAAATAATTATTTAAGATTTATAATAATTATTTAAAGAATAAATAGTTATCAAAGAATAATAATTATTTAGAGGACAAATATTATTTAAAGATTAATAATAATTATTTAAAGACTAAATAATGGTTAAGACTTAATAATTACTATTTCAAGAGTAAAATATTTACTAAGGATAAATAAAATCATATAAAGAATAAATAGTGACTAAGGATTAATAATATTCGCAGAGATTAGGGTTAAATAATTTACTATAAGAAGAATTATTTGTCAATATGGATCACTTAAGATTTATTAAAGTATTTAAGTGTTAAGCATCTATTTTTACAATTTAATTTGTAAATACATAATGTTTAAGATGTGGTTATAAGTTTTAAGTACCTACAAGTTTGTATTAAAATGTTAAATAAAATTTCTTATAAATTTTACTTTTAAATTATAAGTTTAAAGTTTAAATACAACTCATAAGTTTATAAATGTATTAAATATAGTTTATTTAAGTTTATAATTATGCAAATGAGTATATAAAGGTTTTAAATTACAAGTTTATAAATATTTTAAAGTTTATTTTATAAAATTTATAAACTTCTTAGAAATTCACTTAAAGTATATTTGTTTTAAATAAATAATTAAATAAGCTTTGAAAAACAAATGTAAAAGTAAATGGATATATAACTTTCGTAAATCTTTTCTATTTTTATAAGAGTTATATGTGTTTTTATTAAATTAAAGGTTATGAATTAATTAAATGTCTAAAGACTAAATAATATATTTATTCCAGAAAATATAAATCAATTTATAAATTCTTGATTTAAGTTTTCATAAAATTTTATAGTTTTTTAAACATTTAGAAACTATTTTAAAGAATTTAATCTTTTTAAGTATTAATTAAGTTTAATTAGATAAAATGTTTTCAGGATATAAAAATGTAAATAAAATTGATTTTTAAGTTTATAAAAGTATTACTAAGTTTATAAAAATAATTATAAGTTTTAAAAGGCCAAAAAAATACAAGAAGTAAAAACTCGGGTTGGCCGGATCAAACCCGGGCCAACCAAGTCACACGCACACACACTTAACCACCTGGCTATGGGCCTCGCTAAGATTAAACCTGGAAAAACAATTTGATAAACACATGTTCGATTTGTCCCCAATTTCCTGTATGAACCCTAGAATCTTAATCCTACCAATGCGAATCGATTAACTCCCTGATACTGTAAATTGATAGAGGGCTAATGTTCTATGAATGAAAACAAAACCAATGATCATTTGAATTACCTGGATTGATAAAGAAACGATCAAGAACCGGTCTGTGTTCGGAGGCGACTGTCCACGAGATCAAATCGGGAGTTGCAGGTATGATACAATGAAATTGGAAGTTCGGTGAGTTTAAGTGTGATGTCGTGAGGATGTAGCAACTGGTATTTGTACTCAATTGCATCATTTAATGCTCGGTTAGTTGGAGAGATTATCGGTGGGATAAACGAATTCAAATTCGAACCCCGCGGGCGTTAAAGTTGAAATTTAACATTGAATGTTCTTGGGTTTAGGTCGCACGCTCGAGTAGGAGCTCGAGGTGCAACGAACCTGGTCGATTACGCGGTTTTTGAACAAAAGGGATGAAAAACGATGTGACAATCCGAACTTTTTAGACTAACTCCGTTAGATAAATTCAGTTAAATGTTAACTTAGTTAACCTAACTCAAAACCCAGGGACTGTTTATGTCATTATTCCAACTCAAACTGAAAGGACTAATTGTGTAATTAGTCAAAAATCCATTCTCTTGACTTTGAAAAGTCAAAATTGATTATAGTTTGTTCCTGTTTGACTTTTGTAAGTCAAACCTCTTGATTTTGAATCCAATTTGAATTGTTAACTGAAAATTCGTTCGAATCCATAACCGAAATGAATGTTAATGGCATTCACGACATCATTGAAGCCTTAAAACACCATCATTATGTCAAATTAAACCGAGTAATGGCCAATTATGGCATAACCGTCGACTTAAGTGGGTAATTACCATCTCATTCATCGAATTTGTATACCAATTCATGAATTAAGCACCTGCGCACCTCATTCGTACCCCACAGAACCTACAACACCATTCAGTTTCACCGGAGAAGCAACGGAAATCGCCGGGAAGCAATTCTATCACCGTCGGCATCAATTTTAGTCGAACTCCACTAATCCGACATCAATTCCGATAAGTGATTACATATCTAGCTTCGTTTCAGTCCCTAAATTAAAAGCCCTATGACTATTTGGTCTTACATTATCGAATCTGACAAGAACCGATTCTATGGTTCTTGTCATTTTGGGTTTAATCGAAGTCCACCTTAGACCCAGTTTAAATCCAATTAAACTACATGATGGGTTTCGTAATCTCACACTATCAGATAGCCCTATATCAATTCAATTTCATATTATCGATTTGACCAAGATCAAGATTCTAGGGTTCATCCGTTTTCGGGTTGATCGAACCCCAAACAAATCACCATTTTAATCAAATTAAATTACAGGGTTTATTTCGTAATCAACTACTTAGTGAAAGCCCTATGAATCCAACACCTCTCATTATCAGAGTCGATCAAATCGATTCCTTGTTCATACCTAGGGTTTTGTCGACTGAATCTGCTTTAAAACGATCATAAACCCGATGATTTTCAAATTAAACGAACCCACATACTCGCCACCACCCGATTAACAAAACCCCTTTGATAAATTGACAAATCGCGATCAGATTAGTGGAATTTGGGACGGGATTCGAAATGGAATGCGTATGGGAGGGAAGCCCTTTTGACTTGTATGTTAAAAACGTTTTGAACCGGGTTTTGTATGCGATACCCTAGCTGGAGGGACTGGTTAAAGCGGTGCGCGTGTGAGGGAGAGACCCGGGTTCGAGTCTGGGTTCCCACATTTTATTTTTGAGGCATTTTTGATTATATTTAATTATTAAAAATCAAACCCTGTATTATTATAATATTATATTAATGTGTTTTAGCCCGAGAAACCACCCGTAGGCTCGTGTTTGGATTTATAACATATTTTCATTATTTTTTTCACTTTTAAAAATAGTATATTTATATTATTTTAAAGCCATAACCTTGTATAAAATAATATATTTATATTATTTTCAACCCGTAATTAATATTATAAAATAATATATAAGTTATATTATTTCGGCTCGTTTAATTACCTCGTGTGACGTTTTAAAACTATAAATAATATAAATTGTTATATTATTTACCTACGTTTATATTCTCGATTAAAAATAATATATTTATTATTTTTTCACACAAATGATTATTTAGATAATCCTGCGAACCTAAAAATAATATATTAAATTATATTATTTTTCTAATTTTTGTAAACGACTCGGATGTACGAATTTATGTATTTGTTTAATTATTATTCATTATTAACGTACGACACGTAACGCTTCAATCGTAATTTTTGTATTAAGAATATTTATTCCCGTAGACACGTTCGTCTACTCTTAAATCCTTATAATGCGTTAAGATGTTCTAACTTTCCGTGTCGTCACAAATCCCAACTTGTCCCTAATTTATGTGTTTATAATTTTAGGGCATACGTAAGTCGTCTGAGACTTACACTTGTGGTTTCAACTTATCTCTTGTGTGAGCCAATCCACTACTCAATCCAGGTGAGTTTTCACGGCCCCTTTTACTGTTTTATCTTGGGGGAGAAAACTGTCGCAAACTATTTTTGGAATATTGTATTCATATTTTATCAATGTTAAAGCTAAGCGTAACACGCTATCACTGAAAGTCCTCGACACACATCGAACCGTTAATATGGATCTTAGCGAGGTAATGTTTAGTAGTACTAATGGGTTTGAAAAATCTCACCCGCGTTAGTCGCGCTAACTCGATTGGAGATCGAACGGGTGAAATGTTAGCCTACTCACATCGCCAGGGTTGATAGACCTGGCAGGAGGCAAATAAACAAACAGTCAGCTTCGATTGCGAGCGCTTAAGTTAAACATGAACATAGGTTAGCTACCTATAGATACATATTGAATGATCAATCATCTGGTAAACGTTTATTTATATACTGAAACTTGTGAACTCACCAATCTCGTGTTGACACATTTTCTTACATGTTTTCTTAGGTCGCTAAGATAAAGCACAAGTGCATATATAGGACATGCATGGGATTCTCCTATTGATTGATATTTTATTAAATTGTTTAGACTTTGTTTTGAATTATGTTGGGTTTGGACTTTTGGAATTTTTGGGCGCGTGTGTTTTGCGCATTTACTTTTCTTTACGCTTTCGCATTAAACTCTGATTAATATGATATTTTCATTTGAGTCCCATGTAGAGCCGTTCGATGTAACTAATGACTGAGATCATGGTTTGTCACTTCCCAAAACGGTAAAACTCCGTTAGTTGAAATTGGGGGTGTGACTAACGGCCCCTGTGGGATTCGAACTTAGGACCGGTTTCAGGTGCTGGAAGTTTGGTTTAATGTCACTGTTGGTCCCTGAGGTTTGAAAGTCTTGTTATTTCATGTTTGAAACATGGTTTTTAGTTTTAAAATAAGTTTAAATAGTGGTAGTTTTAGTCCCTGGACTTTTTATAAAAACAAATATATTTTATTTTTATAAAAACTAAATAAGTTTTACAAGTTTTATTTCCTTTTATTATTTTATACATTTATAAAAAAATTTCTAAGATTTATGATTTACAAGTTTAAGTATTTTAGAATAAGTTTATAAATTATTTTATTTATATAATTACAAATCCATAAAGTTTTTTTTTAGAATTTAGTATAGTTTATTTATAAGATATATATACTCTTAAATAAGTCTCATATATATATATATATATATATATAGTATTATTGTTTTTCTTAAATATATATCCATTAACTCAATATTTATTATTCAAGAAAATAGTTTTGATAAAATTTCAAGTTTTGAATTAATAATACGTGCAAGGGTTTAGGAAAGTATAGGTCGGAAAATCCTGGATATTACACGCTGGACCTGGGCAAATGCCTTGACAGAAACACCCACCCTTTAACCCTTAAATAAACAAACCCGTTCATCCCTTCAGTCCCCAATAAACCCGAACCCTAATCCCCAAATTAGTCGAGTTTGAGTACAGGTTCAAGCCCAAGATGATGGGGCTTTTGATCAGGGGTTTATGACGTCTCTGTCAAAGGAAGATTTACCTGATTCGGCTAGATGGTGAGGGAGATCGACAAAACCCCGAAGGCGGTGATGCGTGGTGCTCGATCGACGACTTGCGGTGGAATGCAGATCCAAACAGGGTCGGGAGAGCGTAGGAGGAGTGTCGCGAGTGTGTGTGTGTCTAATTCGTTCAATTTTCATCTAACTGTATGATTTGATTACGGGTTTAATGTTGACAGCTGTGAGCTCTCATTACGCGTGAATTCGATGGTTTAGAAACGAATTGGGTCATGTTGTGGTACTAGATACATGCGGGATTGAGCAAGGTGTGATTTTCGGGATTGATTTCGCTCAAAATCCTTGATTTGGGGTCAGATTGAACACAATTTTGACTATTCAAAGTCAAACCGTTTCAAACTTTGAATTAGCCGCTCAATTGATCAGTTTGGTGTGTTGTTGGGCCGGAGCATGGTCTGAACACGATTTTTTCTTGAATGAGAATTCCATGCCAAGCCTTATTTGATCGAATTGGGTCTTGTAGTGCAAAGTCTCGACTGGTTTGACTTTTGAGAGTCAACCATAGTTAAATTTGGGGCTTGGGTCAACTCTAGGGTTTGAAGGTTCATTTCTAAAAGTGAGGGTTCAAATTTGAGGGTTCAACATGGTTAAGGGTTCAATCAAGGGTAGGTTTACTTGTATAATGTGTAAATGTATGTCTAAATATATATATATATATATATATATATATATAAAATAATAAGCATGAAACTTATCTATATAAATCACTATTTGTTTTTATAAAATAAAATCTCACATTTATTTATAATTTACACAATTTTAACGCTATTCATTTTATTAGGATTAAAACCCCGTTTTATAAAATTTAAGGTTTTAAAATTCTAGTTATTCAATATAGCACTTCATTTTTATAAAACCCAAAGTTTTATATTTGACTTGTTTATTAAGACGGAGTATATATATACATACATATATATATATATGTCTATATGTTATATAATAAAAGATAGATATATACAAGATTGAAATCCTAAATTTAATACACTTTAGGGTTTATGTGAAACGATATTTATTGAATTAGAAATGAAATTGAAATATTTTTATTGTACCAAAACAAGGCGTATAAAAATCATGGATGTTACATCAAATCTCTTGGTAATCGTGTTATCGAGACGGAGATCATTTCTGGAAGCAATATAGGAACTCGCACATTTATTCCAAGAATCAATTTAAGGCCTTCAGACAAAAGAATCCCTTTCAAGCTATAAAGAAGATAGTTTCCACTCTCGGTTTGTTTCGCCATGACAATAAATAAGAGTCAGGGTCAGTTACTATCAAGGGTTGGATTGTTCTTGAGGAAACCGGTTTTCACTCATGATAATTATATGTTGCACTTTCAAAAGTTAAAAGAAGAGACGAGTTAAAAATTTTAGCCTTAGACAAGGATGAAAAATTTTCAAACAAAACATCTAACGTTGTATACAAAGAAATATTTATTGATTTATGAATTGTATTCATCATTTTTTAGTCTCAAATTGTATTTTGTTTTAAACCACGTGTAATACACGGGTTCTAACAGTAGTTAGCATCTAATATGTAAGGAAATCAAAGATATGAACACATATTATAAAGATTACAGAAAGTAAGAGAGAATAGAGAATGAAATAACTTATTCTTATTGATATACTATATCATGTATAAAAGCCACTATTTATAGGGTCATAATATTAATACAAACCTAATGAAGAAATGAATAACCATCAGGAGTTTTAAACCACACTTAATTATATTAATAACAATATTAATAACCATACTTAATTATATTTATAACATATTTAGATTATAAATTAAAAAAATGTGTAACTAAAAAATAAAACCTTGTCTTAGCAAATAAAATATTAGGGAATAAAAAATGAATTTACAAAAGTACTACTTTTAGTCAAAAGATAAAATCATGACCTATTCAAAAGTGTATGTTATTTAAATCTAACTATATATATTTTATATAAATTATAATTGTTTTAACTTTTTTATCATTTAATAAAAATGACTAAAATGCTATATATAATAACTACTAAAATATAAATCTTAAAGCACTTATAATTTATACATAATATAAGGTTCGATGTAAGTAAAAGAAAAGTGTGTGATGAGGTGAGAACTTAATCTAAAAATAGGAAAAATAAGTAATAAAAGTTTTTTGAATAAAAAAGTTGTGCCAACATAAACGTAAAAATGTGAGCTACATATTTGAAAATATGAGCGTTAAAGTACATTAAAATGAATTGAACAAAAAAATGATTATTTTTGTAATTTCACCCACTTAAAAGGACTATTTCTAGAATTACAGCAATAGTCCTTTTACAATAAAAATACCAAAATCCCCTATGTGCCTTGCACATAACATGACTTAACGGTGAAATTTAACGCACGTTAGTTTAATGGACGTAACGTGCAAAGTTTTAAACATAAACGATGTTTTTTTGTAATTTCCTTAGTTAAATAACTTATTTTGAAATTTGGTCCATGCTTAAATGACGTAATTTGTAATTTGCTCAAAAGGTTAATAAAATAGTCGTTTTTAAGTGGACTGTTAAGGAGCCACAACGTCTGGTCTGTGAAGGAGCCAGATCATAAGTGTGTGGGTTATGAAGAAGCTTAATATATGGAGTTTGGGTTGTAAAGGAGCCGGATTTGTGGAGTGTGGACTGTGAAAGAGTCGGATAGACGTTGAATTTTACAATTGTTCTAGGGGGTGTGCAGGAGTTGGGGTGTGGGTTGTGAAGATTGCAGATTATTGGTGTGTGGGCTATAAATGAGCCTCTCTGCTTATTTATCCTCCTTTAATTAGTTGTTTCGGGATTGCCTATTTGATGTAATGTAAAAGTCAAATGCTTATTTTTTTTAACGAGCAACGAAAACTATAAGCACGACCACCTGGGTAAACCCATTGTCGAAAGCCCACCCACGTCCGCGAACGCAAACAACGTTGGTGACCCGCCCCACCCACCATTCCAGGGGAAACCCAGCACCCGAAGGCCCACTATGGTAAAATCTCTGGCCACCTAAACATATTACACCAAGTGCGTCTCGTACACCCATGACCTCCACGTAGAAAGGCCATGGGATGCCTCCTCCCAAACCAATTGATCTAGGGTTCATTGGTAAGGTAATTAGGTAAAGGACTTCTGAGAGTATTCACATTGTGTGTTTATTTCAATCTCTATAATAATTTAACTAAATAACACATTTTTCTAAATTTAGCTCTAACATTTGTTTAACCTACCACATCTCATCCTCCATCTCTATCTTTACCTCACTCACAATCACTTATTTTATTATTTTTCTCTTTCTTAAAAACATTTATAGAGATGGTGAATAATAAAGCTTTATATTTAAAGAATCCTTATTCATAAGACTCTTAAGAGTTTAAAATAAAAATGAAGATAGAGATTCCAACGAAGATATAAAATAGAGAAAATCTCTCAATTTTAGAAATGAAGACATGTACTGAGATTCCATTAGAATTGCCTTTACTTATAACTTCAGGCTAATTTAATTTAGATTTATTATTATTTTAGGTTTATTTTAATTCAATAAAATTAATATAAAAAGGTATTTTGGGAGAATTGAAGGTATTATAAAATAGTAAAGGCCAGATCAATTACAACTTCACATCAAGACCCAATCATTATTACAAAGAGGATTCAGCTAAAGTCAGAAGCCTGGGTAAAAACTGAAAACACCATTACAATTTCATGAAACCTATATGAATGTTGTTACATCCCACACTTATAAGCAGCAGTCATTATAAAATGTCATATAAATCGCAATAAAAATCGCCGAATATTCATAGAACGCTTAAAGAGAGGTAACTAATTCACTCACTACCGAACTCAAATCTGCTCTCAATCACAAAATTCGGTGCGCGCTACAAAATTACACCATGTTCATATCAGACAGTTGATCATCCTGCATTCGCCCCCTTTCTCGGTACCTGTAAATGAGGTTTTCAATTATAATTCTTGTCTACATTATTAAATATGGTTAAAAAACTATATTATGAAGATAATAATCTAGTTCTTTTGAATAAAGTGATTTTGGAGGTATTTGAATATGAATTATTAAACCCCACAACGATTTCCATTAACTGCAAAAGCACACCCGAGGGTAGGGGTGTGAATTTCTGACACGAAATTCACGGGTTTGGGTATAATCTAAACGGCCTAGGTGTTTCTCGTCAAACCCGTGTATATGTTTAGCTTAACGGGCGTGTTTGGGTCGACCGGGCAAATGATTGACCCGTTTAACTAATTGGGTATATTATACGAAAACTTAAAAGGGGGAATTTCATATATACCCCTACAAACATGGGAAATATTTTAATTTTAAAATTTCATATTTACCCATTTTTAACTTTAGAATTTTATATTTACTCATAAACAATAGTCTTCTAGTCGATGCCTTCAGAATCGGTTCTAAATCAATTTGGAAGAAAAAAGAATGAACTCGCAATGGAACTCACGATTATTAACCGATTTGGAAGAAAAACAATGAACTCGCAATCGTCGCCTTTTGATGCTTCTAAATCGGTTTGAAGAATCTCAATAGTCAACGTCAAGAATAGAAGAACAAGATGATCTATTACGTATGGGATGAAAAAATATAGGTTATAAAAAATCATTTGATGGATAGGGATAAAATGGTCATAAAGTAAAAATTCATTTAATTTGGGTATATATGATATTTTTAGTTTCGGTTGGGTATAATATGATATCTACCAATGTTTGCAGGGGTATATATGAAATTCTCCCAAGCTTAAAGATAAAAGAGAAGTGAGCATTAGGTTTTATACATTAAACGTATATGCATTCATGTTTTTGGTTGTGAATTTGTAACTTCAGAGTATTAATAAGCAAAAATAAAATTTCAGGTTACACAACATGTCCGTGTCAACCTGCGAAAACACAAGTTGTGTCCGTGTTCATGTGTTTGACACGATTTTTTTGTTTGTGTCAAATTTTCGGGTTCAACTCGCCAACCCACGAGCACAACCTATCTAACACCCCTACTTGAGGGAGTTAGAATTTGGGGAGGGCTAAAAAAATATCCACAGATATATAATTGCTCATACCTCACTCTTCATCAGCCTAATTGCCATTAACAAGTACAGCACCATCTGTAGAATCATTATCCATTGTAACAACCTCTTCTTGACCTCCCTTTTCAATCACTTGTTGACCATCAACAAATTCCTCCTCTCCATTCTGTTCCATACCCTGTGCCAGAATGATGGTGAGAATATCGTAAAAAATAAATGGCAGGAAAAAATAGAGATTAAAGAGATTAAATATAAAAAAATGTACTTCATGATCCAACTCTCCATTTTCCAGTGGTTCCTCAACTTCCAATTGAATATTTCTGAATTTCTCCACTAGGGTGATATGCGCTCTATCAACATGGTTCGCATACTCTACTGCTGGAGGATAACTACCCCTGCAGAAAATTAACGTTATTTTGTCAATACGCATAAAATTCATAAAATCATATTAAAAAAAGGACAACAAATGAAACCTTGTCTCTGCAGTCTTTGCTGCAACCTCAAGTGCAATTTGCCAGTCCTCAAACATATTTGGGTACTCCTCAGGATCTGCTAAAGATTCTGCAGCTTTCTGGTTAACCTGAACTTAAACCGTTTTATTTCAATAACTAGATTATCATTGTAATAATATATCTTCTTAGTCATATTTAAAACTTCAACTATATTCGAAACCCAGCCCGTTTTGAGCATTTCCAAAAATGGCCCAATTTGACCGTTACCTGACCCACCCATTTTTCCCCTAATTAAAATACTAGGAATTTCATAATTAACCTTGTTAAGGTCTTTTCTCCAAAGGGCAACAATTTCAGAAACCTTGCTTGGAAGATAAGACCGAGCCATTAGGGCAGCTTCAGGTATCCGATTGCTGCAAGGACAGTTAATTTCAGAAATTGCATATTAGGGTTGATTTCATATGGGTCTTGGATTTACTTATGATTTATGAAATACGATGAATGATCACCTGTCAATCAACAGATGCAGGCAATCTTCCAATTTACCCAACATAAACAAACAAGCAAATGCTACATTGTTCTTTCCATTTTCTTTTGCAAGTGATGCAAGTTTTGCAATTTCTTCAGCATCTCCCAGAGAAGAATAAAGGAGCAACAAACCGCTTAAATCATTTGCATGCTTCAAACAATCCTCTGCCATTTCCAACTGCAATGAACAAATGTTGTATATGAGTTGAATATACAATTACAGATCTAATTTAGATCATTTACATCTCTAAATTTAAGCGATTTATACGGGCTTTAAATGTAGAATGAGAAATAATAATAAAAAAGAATAATGTTTAAGAGTCTTTTGTGATGGGGACAATTAATGTTTAAGCTAGTCAGAATATAACATACCATTCCAGCAGACATGGCTAATTCACCCAATCGCTTCCATTTTGACTCGCTCTCTGCTACTAATGCAATATCCTGTATGCATATCATATTATTGTTTAGATAATCATTTTTTTTATCAACTTCACTATATATCTATTTATGAAAAAAGAATTAGACAAAAATGTCCTGCAATAAAGACTACCCATTTTGACATGTTTGCCACATCCAAAGGACTATTACCTTTGCAATCTCAAGTTTACCAAGCTGAATAGCCAACTCGAATCTATAGTCAGGATCTGTAGCAACCTCCATGGCCTCTTCAACCATGCCACGTGATTCCAGAAAATGTGCAACACTGTCAAAACAAAATTATATCTAACTAAAATCCGTTTTTTGCTAATACAGTATCTAAGATATGCCAGAGTTTTCTTCTTGAACTATGAAATGCATGAATATAAAAGAGAGGATGGAAACAATGCAAGGTGTTTGAAATGATTTTGGTAAATGGTACATATAAATTGAATACAGGATTAAGGCCAGATAATTATAATATACACATACAGGATTAAGACAAGATATTTATACAATTTGAATAAAGACAGAAGATACTTGAACTCTACCTATTATGATGCTCCTTTGGAATTGAGGGTAAAACTCCACTAGCCCGCTCTATGTCTCCACGCATCACAAGTGTTTTATACTCGATTAAGGTGAGAAGCAAAGTGTATCCAACGACACTAAAATGGACATACCCAAAAAAAGATTATTAGCAGTGATAATAACACAAGTTTTCATCCAAAGTTAATAATCTAAGACCCACTCACTTGAATTCTTTGTCAATGAGATAAACTCTGCTCTGATTAGCTAGATATCCTAGAAGATACATAGGTCGATCCAAATGAAACATGGTAGTTACCTGAAAATGATGTGACATCAATTACTGATCTATAATGTTAGTCAAACCATCCAAGTATAAGTTCTCTGATTTCATACCTCGCCACCAACACAGTAGTTGAGTCTCCAGGAAGAATTGGTGTATATAAAACAGTCTCCAACCCATAATCCAGTTCTTACTCTTTCATCTACTTCATACAGAATTTCAAATGAATCTTCAACACCTTGCTCGTCTACAGGTCTACCACTGTCCAGATGTGCTGACACTACATCACGCTGCAACATGACCAAATCTATTATATTAATGCATTTTTGCACAAACACAAATAGAGATAAATAATAGAAGTTGGAGGTGTTGTAGGATTAAGGTAAGCATATGTAGATAAGGATGTTACATTGTATTTTAGCACGTAGAATGACGAATCACTGGTAATTGCCACCAAATCACCACTATCTGCCCAGTATAGGTTCTAGAAATAAATTAAGAAAAATGAAAACAAGCTAAATGGTAAGAAAAAACAGTGATACCACATTTAAGCCAAAAAAAAGGTAAGGTTCATGATTCACTACTTTGACATTAACATCAATCCGCTGAATCAATCTGCACTCAGTCCAATCATAAAAACATATAAAATCATTTGAGCACATTGCTAATAAAGATCCTCCATATATGCGCTCAACTGAAAATGTCGGCCGTATACTCTTCTTTTCCTGATTAACACAAAAAATGGTAGTGTCACAACATGCTTATTACATTTTTAACACCGAGCGTATATAGGTCATTGATAGAATTATTAGGCATCGAGAGTGCAGCAACCTGAAAAGATTTATTAAAAATCTTGACTTTAGATGTGCTCTCCCTAACAGCATATTCACCATCTGTAGACCAAACAAACTCCAATGCAGAGCCAAATGATCTATTTCTCCATGCTAAAGCTGTATATATGATGTATTCACCATCACCGCAGACTACAACAAACCTCCCATTGGGATTGTGCTTTAAGCTCTGAACAGAGGATCAAGGATAAAAAAAATGCATAATCAACATTATGAGAGTAAAAAAATTATCATGTATTAGATTTCATGCATCAGTCCTAGTTTGATAAGTTGTTTCCCTTCAGACTGACTGATGTATACATGGGAGTTCAATCATGACCACAACTTACCCTTAAATGTGGCCAGACGTGTGGGTCGAGCGGGTTGGTAAATGGTCAAAATGGGTTCAAGTTGAAACTTGAAACTGGTCATTTATTATTACGGGTTGGTTCTGGTTGACCCGCAAACACTTTTTTGTCCAAATTTTTTCTCTATATAAATAATTAATGCATAAATTATGATTACATGAAATATTACTACAATGATAATCTAAATCATTAAATAAAAAGATTTAGGATGTTGTATGTATATAAAATAGACGTTTCAAGACATTCAACCTGTTCACCAACCCATTTGACCCCTTCCCTTTTTAGATAAGCTTCAAGATTGACCCGTTTGAGATATAAAAAACAACCCAAATCAACCCACTCCTAAAGAAATAGGTTAAAATTTCCACCTCTACTTACCATGTATCTAATGACCATCTTTCTTTTATTTGAAGTTTTAAACTTTAGAAGAAGCTATATGACAAAACAAGCATAACTTACTTGTGGGTACATATCACATGTTCCCAACTCTTTGACTGCTAAAGGTAACCTCTCTCCATCAGAAACCTGAGAAGCAAAGGGGACCATAAATTCAACTTCACAGAGAAGGAGAACCAAAAAGGAACCATTTTTTTATCTTTTTTTGTAGGACAACCAAAGCCAGACCTCATAATCAGCTCCTACACTCTTGATGTTAACGGTCTGAATTTCATTATGCTTAGACCATATAACTTTTCCACTATTATCCATACTAACGACAGGCTCCTCACGACCAATTTTCACCATTATGGTCCCATCATCATATCCAATGACGACCCTGTACAGTAGAACAAGCTATTGAAATGAGTTGGTTATGAACTTTTTGATAAACAAAAGCAGAATATCCACCAAGTAAAGATGTCAGCCACTAATGAGGCATGTTCACAGGAATGATAAAGGAACCAGGAAACATAGAATGACAAAAAAACCTAATTCTTAAAATGAAATAATACAAGTTCTAAAACATGTTTTTGTATGTAACTAAAAAACAACTTACCTGCGTGAACCTTTCATGTATCCAACAGCCCAGACCCTTTCAAGTCCATAATTCAAAGTGTTTTCTAGTCTGCGCCAGAAAACGAGAAAAGCCGAGTAATGATTAAACAACCAGCATTGAGCTTAATGTGATGTTTATGTTTTAATTACAACTGCAACTTATATGGTTAGTTCTATGTTCTGCATTTTGTAGCAATGGTACAGCTAGAACTAATCCCTTACTAGCAAACAGTGTGCATAGGATCACAAGAGAGTGAGAAGACGCCAAGAAAGGTGGTGTGTTGAAGCCGGCATTGCATCATCCACTCCCTCCCATGCATTATATATCCCTTTGTAGACATTTTCTATAGATATTACATCATGTAAACATCCTAAGACTTGCTAGATACTTTGATCCATAGTTGTCAATAGCGAATAGCGGTAAATAGAGACAAGCCACCTATATGCTACGTAGCGATAGCGATGAAATAGCGGGCGCTATCTCACGTTTAGCGATACACTAGTAGAAAATTTTAGAAATATTTTATATTCAACTATTGTAGGATTCGTAGCAATTATAATCAGTAATCATCTAAATCTTCATATATTAGGCTTATTAGCAACCCTATTTATATTAATCAAGTAAAAAATTAAAAAATAATTAAAAAAAAATAAAAAAAGGAATATTCGCTATATGCTCGCTATTCATTCGCTATACACCATATAGCGACCATAGGCCGCTTCGCTACATAGCGCGCTATAGCGAGCGCTATGGTCGCTAATGACAACTATGCTTTGATCATAGCCATCCCTTCAGTTTAATCCTACCCCTTTATTTGTATAAATGAGTACTGTAAACAGGGGCAACCATGTCTTTTGTAACCATCAAGCATTGAATGGAACAGAGAGTTGATGCATCGTACAAGCAACACACGTGTGTTCTTCCATTTCTAGTTTACCAGGTCATGTAAACTACCACTTGGCGATCTTCAAGTGCCAAGGCCAAATGGTACTTCGGGAAAACAACACCATGACAATAAGCTTAAAATTTAACTTTTCTAACTGAATAATCATCATCATTGTTTTCCGGTCATGTGATAACGGGATGCAGAACTAGGTGACAAGAACCACACATGTATGTGCATATAAGTCGGACAAATAACAAGATGCGAATAGGGTGTCAAATGGCAAATGCATAATATAATTCTTTTTAACTAGTAGTGGGATTATATACAACCTGAGGAACACTTCATTTTGTAATGATTAACAAATACATACATTTAAATTAAGAGTGTACCTATAAGTGGTTGAATGCCATATACGTACAGTACCATCCTCAGAGCCTGTAATGATAATTGGGAGCTCAGGATGAAAGCATACAGCAGAAACATTGTGTGTGTGACCTTCTAAAGTCTGGACACAAGCTTTGGTTTGATAATCCCACACCTGTTTCAAATATTTATAAACATACATACAGATTCAGTTGTCAATTGAACTCGACGATAAAGAGAACACAATGATTATAGACACAAACCTTAGCAGTGTGATCATCTGATCCAGTAATTAGATAAGGTTTATCACCACCCGTGAAATAATCCACACAATTCACTCCTTTGAGATGAGCATCAAGTGTGAAGTTAGGATCAGGTGACCCAAGATTCCAAATCTAGAATAGAAAAATATGAAGGGCCATAAGCATGCATTACAACATGTTACGCTGATAGATATTAGATACCATAATCATTCTTAAAACTACCTTTATAGTACGATCAAGCGATGCACTAGCAAAAGTATTGGTATCTTTAGGGTTGATTGTCACTTGCATCACATAATGGGAATGACCCTCAAAAATTTGAGTACAATACCAGCTCTTCTCCCAATCCCAAAGCTTTATAAGCATGTCATCAGATGATGATAATACATATGGGAGGGTAGGGTGGACAGCTACACACCGAATATAATCCGTATGTGCCTCATATACTTTGACTTTATCCATTGTATTGTAATTGTACACGCGAATAAACATGTCATCTGCACCAGCTACAATCCACTGTTTGCGTGCTATGAACTTTGCTGATCTAACTGCATTTCAATAACGTAATCATCAAATATCAGATCCAAGTTCCCATCAGGGTCCAATCATGCAAAAGAATACATATTAGAGAACAGAAATATCAACCACGAACCTGGTAGCTCAGTAACTTCAAAGGATTTTGCCACAGTCTACAATAAAAAAACCAATATAAGGCTCGCATCAGAAAATTTTATTGAAATTTCTACCGTAAGGAAATGCCAATAAAATTTTGCCAACAGATGTAGACCCAATATAAATTTCATGGGTCTAATTGTCTAAAAGTTTCCTTTATGTTAATTTTAGCCAAGAAAAAACCATGACAGTTCGAATATTTGAATTAGTTTTGGGGAGCTGATGATTACAGTATGCTTCTCAGGAACTTGTTGATTTTGATGTTGAGATGACTCAACAGAAGGCACATTTACTCAATGTTGATAGGAATAAATCATTCTTCTTCAAATATCTTTGTAAGTGTTCACTCGTCCTCTTATTGATATAGTTAGCTAAGCTTCACTATAAATCTACAAGTAGTTTATCTTTTAGCCTACAACTTTGATGGTTTTTCCCAAATATCTAAACCTCGACATTCTATACTATGAACTGAAATCATTCCAATTTACAAAATAAAAGGAAAATTTTGAATAATTCGGTTTTCCTCAATTATATTCAACTGAAAATCTACTCTACACAAAAAGAAAATAGCATAGGAAAAATATGTAGCTACATCATAACAGCATATCATGAGTCTGTCCCTGAATACAAACTAGCAGTGACTAGTACTTCAAATAATTTAAAATAGTTTCATACCTGAGCCTGGTAATCCCATATGTTAACTGTCCCTGAATACAAACTTGTCAGGATCCTGAGAAAAAAGAAGACATAAGTACCCATGTTCATCAAAAAATAGATGTATAACAACTTGATCCCCAATTGAGGCTCAATGGTATGCAAATCAAAGCAACATGTAAGGTATAGCCATTGTCAAGCAATGCCAGCCAACTTCATAAGTAAAAGATACCAGTCATAGACTCACCAACATACAAACTACTAAAAGATATATGTATCATTACCATGGTTCGGTCGGATGCAAGTCAACTGATTTTACTCTTTCTGATCTTTGAGCAAGCTTCCTCTGCCAAAAATTAAATTAAAAAAACTTATCATCATTATAGAGTTAATCTCTTACAACAAATATTGAAACAAATTGAGATCACCAACAGTACCTTGATATCGAGTCTGAGAGGCTGAAAATCCACCAGCAAAATTTCAAAGTTTCAGTTAGAAAACATTCAAATCGAAATTCAACATCAGGAATGTGATTGAACAATGATCAAATGTCATTTCATCAAGGATTCAAAACCGGATCTAAAATACAACACTGAAAATAAGCATCAAGTAGAAAATGAAAGCTTACCATAGTAAAATGATAAAATTAAGCCTTGAATCGATGATTAGCCTTTAAACCCTAGGATTCGAGTAAGAGATCCAGCGGTTGTTTTTAGGGATTTGAGATCGGGTGGTTGTTTTGTGCTTGTGTAACAGCACCCCTGTGATTCGTGAGCGAGGGATAGAAAGAGGTGGGGTTTGAGGATGCAAAGAAATGGAAATTACTTATTGCGTCAGCTCTGGTTTGAACCACCGTCGGTATATCGAACAGATCTGTGAATTTGTACGGCTCAGATGAAAATCTCAAGGATTCATTTTTCATCTGATACCAGCGGGTTATGTTCGTGCGATATGACGGGTCGATTTTTAATAAAATTTATACGAAAATGTAGAGAAAATAATGCAATGTAACAATATGTTTAGAATTTAGGGTCATTTACATATATCTTATTCGTAAGTTCATTTATTACATATTTACTTAACCCTTAATTTTAATTATATATTTCTCTTTTCTAAAGCTTATATATTACATGTTTACCCAATTTATTTAAAATAACTTATTGAATTACTATTTTACCCTTAATGAACCAATTAAAATACTATTTACGTATATTTCCTTCCTAAATATATCAATTTACATATAAGGGTAAATAAGTAATTGTGTAAGCATTGGGTAAATATGTAATTAATTTTTATGGTTGGGTATATATGTTATTAAGGATGTTAAGAGGGGGAAATATGTAAAAAAAAAAACTCTACAATTTAGAGTAAGTGCAATTTGCATCCCTGTGGTTTATGTCCGCTGACACTGTGCAATCTGGTTTTAAAAGAAGTGCAATTTAACCCCCTGTGGTAATGTTTCTCTTTCTTTTTGCACCCTTTCGTAAGATTTCGTCTTAACCACCATCCAATTTTGCTGAAAAGTCTTTTTTACCCTTGTTGCCTTTATATCAGACCTAATTATACCTCCATAAACGAACAAACGATGAGCAATTCAATCAATCTATAAAATACGAACAAAGGAAAGAGGGAAGCCATAAAACCCTAGCAGCACTAATCCTCACGCCAGATCCCCCATCCGGGGAGAACGCCACCGTTGTACGTCCATAAATCTTCAATCGAAACAGAAAAACCTTCAATATCATGGCGATGGCGAAGTACGATCTAACACCTCGAATTGCTCCTCACGCCAGATCCCCCATCCGGAGATAACACCACTCCTTTACGTCCATAAATCTTCAATCGAAACAGAAAAGCTTCAATATCATGGCGATGGCGAAGTACGATCTAACACCTCGAATTGCTCCCAATCTCGACAGGCATCTAGTGTTTCCGCTGCTGGAATTCACTCAAGAGCGCGAGCTTTATCCGAACGATCAAATCCTCAAGGCTAAGATCGAGCTTTTGAAAAACACTAATATGGTTGACTGCGCCATGGATATTCACAAGTCTCTGTACCACACGGAAGATGTTCCTCAGGGTAGTAAAGGAAGATTCCGTCATCAGGGGCAAAAAATATACGAACAAACACCCTACAGAGGTATAAGGTAAACGAAGATTCTCTGTACCATACCCATCCTCCATAAACGAACAAACGATAGCAAAAGGTGGAATTATTAGGGTTAAAATACCCTTCAATCAAACGAGTATTAAGACGGAATCTTGACGGAAGGGTGTAAAAAGAAAGAGAAACATTACCACAGGGGGTTAAATTGCACTTCTTTTAAAACAGGGTTGCAAAGTGTCAACGGACATAAACCATAGGGGTGCAAATTGCACTTTACTCTAGAATTTAATAAAACGTTACGTTGTTGTGAAGAAGCGTAAAGAATACAAAAAAAGAATTGTAAATAAAAAAATAAGCAACTCGCAACGGTACATTCAGAATTCCAGTAAATTCAAACGAAACTGCAAATTACTATGAGCAATCAGGTATAAACGAAACAACCCTCAAACTTAGTAATTCAATGCAAAAAAATGAAGAAAAATAGTTTTTTGATCGTGGATCAACCAATACTAAGACTTATGAACCCTCGTATATAATTAACAACACAAGATTCAATAAAGAAAAAATCCAAACTGCAAATGATGGTTTTTCAATGGTGAAAGGAGCTGGCATTGTGAAGATTTCTCCAACAATTGAATTGTCAAATTGATTTCCTTCATTATCTTGTAAACTACTTTCAAATAATCATGTTACACGATAATTAAATTGCAGGGGTGCTAATGTATCCAAGTTTTTGCCTCTTACGGGATATTCTTACTCGGGAGGTCATTAGGCGTGGCACTGGGCAAGGAAGGCAATAGAACTTTGTTCGCCAAAAGGCCATATTATTACGATTAATGGCGCGATAAATTATCCAACTTTGTTGGAATAATTTATGTGCTGAAAGTCACAAAATACTTAAGAAAAGGATGCTTAGCATACCTTGTTTCTGTAACTACCGACACTAAGGCGAAGATTGAAGATGTGCCGGTTGTGGCTAAATTCCCTGATGTTTTCCCTGATGAACTGCCTGGGATTCCTCCTGAAAGAGAAGTAGAGTTCAGAATAAATCTGTCACAACCCCGGGCTACCCCTGCCCGGGCGTCGCGAGACAACGCTGGTATCTGAATGAGGTCCCATAAATTTGGACAGCGGAAGTCTTTGTTTTTACTTGATGCCTTTTTGTAATGAAATGTCATGTAAATAACCTCAAGGGTTAATTCTGTACTTTTTGTCAAAACTTGGGATCCACGTCCCTTTTCATTTCATGATAATAGACATTCAAAAGTCTATTATATAATGTACATCTGCTGAATTAATTTACATAATACAAGCCATTTAAAATGTCTAGGATCTACGTCCGTTCCAACATTTGGTCTTGTATTAGTCTGCCACAGGGATTTAAATATGCCTAAAGATCTTGTCTTTACTGCACCACCCTGAATTTAATGATTTCTTTCATTACCTGTGAAAAACGTTTTGAAAATGAACATCAGCATAAAGCCGGTGAATCACATTTAACTGACACGAAAATGATTTCTAACATAAACCAAATTAAAGCCTTTAAGCACGTTTTTGTATGGTAAATCTACACATTCAGCAGTCTTTTTCACCTGAAGTATATACCACCTACATACACTGGGTTAACTGCCATGGGGTCAACTGGCTGAGCGCTATGTCTCAGACTGATAGCCTATTCCCAGGGTGATGATGCTAAGAACCTTGTTCTTAGTCTTACATGATACTCAGGAACTCGTCCCTCGTATAATCTGCTAAGGAACCATATCCTCAGTCTTATGATTTCCCATTACATGATCTGTACCCAGCCACGGACCGGACTTTCACCCGTCACATGTATACCATTTGATCAAATCTACGTATGCTTATGGCCTGAATGCTATCACGTAGATTACCCTTATGATTAAAGCATTTAATTTGTTTCATGCCGTTTTCGTAAATAAAATGGTTTTTATCGTTTGAAAAGCGTTAAACGTGTTCACCTTGATTTTGATGGCTGGTAGGGTTGTAGGCTTCGGAATTTGAGCAGAACCTCGACACGTTTCTTCCTAGGGAAGACACGATTAACGAGAATATATATGAGAGAATATATATATAATTGCGGCTATATATATATGAATAGTTTTAACGATACCTACTTTGCGGGATTTGGACAGAACTACGGCTTGAGCAGGGTTTCGTTGGAAGGTTGGACGGCGGCTTGGAACGTCGTAGAGTTTTGAGAGATCGGGTTTGTGTATAAGGAATGTTTGGAAATTGTGTAGAGATTTCAATCCCGTTGACGGCCTTTTATAGGCTGGAATTCCGGTCTCTCGCGTACCGCGAGACTGGCCAAGGAAATCCCTCGCGTACCGCGAGAGGATGAGGTGTCACGAACGGTGCTGAGTCAGCATGACACGTGTCGGCTGGTGGCAAGGGTGAATGACACGTGTTTTCTGGCCCTGACGCGTGTACTATTCCCTCGCGTACCGCGAGGCTTGGTTGAAAATCTTCTCGCGTACCGCGAGAAGGTGTAAATCTGGCGTATAAGCAGTCCCCTCGCGTACCGCGAGGTTTTGTCAAAATCTCCCTCGCGTACCTCGAGGGAGTGAAATTTTGAATTTTTCTTTTCTTTTTATTTTGGGTGTTACATCCTCCCCTCCTTTAGAATAATCTCGTCCTCGAGATTTATTGAAAAAGATGTGGATACTTTTTGCGCATTTCTGACTCAAGTTCCCAAGTATATTCTGGGCCACGCCTGGAGTCCCATCTTATTTTGACCAACACCAATTGTTTCCGTTTAAGCTTTTTGATTTGTCGGTCTTCAATTTGTAACGGTCGTTCAATGAATTTGAGCTTTTCATTTACTTCCACATCTTGTAAAGACATCAGCAAGGATTCATCAGCTAAACACTTACGTAGGTTTGATACATGGAATACATCGTATACTCCACCCATCTCTACTGGTAGTTCAAGCTGATAGGCAACAGATCCGATTCGTTTAATGATTTTGAAAGGTCCAACAAAACGTGGACTTAACTTTCCTTTCTTTCCGAAACGAATAACACCTTTCCAAGGTGAAACTTTTAATAATACCTTGTCACCGATTTGAAATTCTAACGGCTTTCTTCGTTTATCTGCATAACTCTTTTGTCGATCTCTAGCCATTTTTAGACGTTCTCGTATTTGCAAGATTTTATCGGTAGTTTCTTGGACTATCTCTGGTCCTGATAGTTGATTTTCTCCGATATCTGACCAACATACAGGCGTTCGACATTTTCTTCCGTATAATGCTTCAAATGGTGCGGCCTGAATACTTGTGTGATAACTATTGTTGTATGAGAATTCCATTAGAGGTAAATGATCATCCCAATTACCTCCAAAGTCTATCACACAGGCTCGGAGCATATCTTCTAGGGTTTGTATGGTTCTTTCGCTCTGCCCATCAGTTTGTGGATGATAAGCAGTGCTAAGATTCAATCGAGTTCCTAGAGCTGTTTGAAAACTTTGCCAGAATCGAGATGTGAAGCGACTATCTCTATCTGACACTATGGATAGAGGCACACCATGTAATGTTACAATTTCATTAACGTAAATTTGTGCCATTTTGTCCATACTCATGGTGTCCTTGATAGATAGAAAGTGAGCTGATTTGGTTAAACGGTCAATGATAACCCAGATTGCATTATTTCCACGAGTGGTTCGAGGAAGTTTTGTAATAAAGTCCATAGTTATCAATTCCCATTTCCAAACTGGTAATTCTAACTGTTGCAATAATCCAGCTGGCTTTTGGTGTTCGGCTTTGACTTTGGAACAAGTCAAACATTTTGCTACGTAGATAGCAATGTTCTTTTTCATACCAATCCACCAATAACTTTCTTTGAGGTTTTTGTACATTTTATCACTTCCTGGGTGCATGGTGTATTTGGACTTGTGTGCTTCTTCGAGGATTCGCTCTCGAAGATCACCTGTAACTGGTACCCAAATACGTTTATTCATGCGAAGGATATTATCTTCTCCTTTGATCAGTAAATCAAGCATTCCTTTCATTCCTTCTTTTTCAAAGTTACCTTCCTTCAAAGCTAATTCTTGTACCTCTTTTAACTGACTTACAAGATCAATTTGTACTTCAAGTCTGAGAGAACGTACTCTCTTTGGCTTGACATTTTCTTTTCGGCTCAAGGCATCTGCTACTACATTTGCCTTTCCTTCATGATAACAAATTTCACAATCATAATCATTCAGGATTTCCATCCATCTTCTTTGTCTCATATTTAACTCCTTCTGGCTAAATATGTACTTGAGACTTTTATGATCAGTGTAGATTGTGAACTTAACCCCATAGAGATAGTGTCGCCATAACTTTAAAGCAAAGATTATAGCGCCCAATTCTAGATCGTGGGTTGAGTAGTTTTTCTCATGAATTTTCAACTGACGAGATGCATAAGCAATGACTTTCTTGCGTTGCATTAATACGCAACCTAAACCAGTATGTGAGGCGTCACAGTAAACTACGAAGTCTTCAATACCATCTGGTAAGGATAAGATAGGTGCGTTTGTCAGTTTTTGTTTCAAAGTTTCAAAAGATTCAGATTGTTTGGGTCCCCATTCGTATTTTACAGATTTCCGAGTTAGGGATGTGAGTGGGATTGCTATACGAGAAAAATTTTGAATGAACCGGCGGTAATATCCCGCTAATCCCAGAAAACTACGAATTTCGGTGGGTGACTTGGGAATTTCCCATTTGGATATAGCTTCAATTTTGGAAGGATCTACTTGAATTCCGTTCATATTGATGACATGACCAAGAAATTGTACTTCTGTTAACCAAAATCCGCATTTGGAAAACTTAGCATATAATTTCTCTTTTCGAAGAAGTTCAAGTATGGTTCGAAGATGAGTTTCGTGTTCAACTTGGGTTTTGGAATAAATAAGTATGTCATCAATAAAAACTATGACAAACTTATCCAAGTAAGGTTTGCAGACACGATTCATCATGTCCATGAATGCGGCAGGAGCATTTGTAAGTCCAAATGGCATAACCGTGAACTCGAAATGTCCATACCGTGTTCGAAATGCAGTTTTCGAGATATCGTTATCATGCACTTTCAACTGATGATAACCTGAACGAAGATCGATCTTTGAAAAATGACAAGCTCCTTGGAGTTGATCGAATAAATCGTCAATCCGTGGAAGCGGGTATCGGTTTTTAATGGTAACTTTATTTAATTCCCGATAATCAATACACATGCGCATTGATCCGTCTTTCTTCTTAACAAAGAGAATTGGAGCTCCCCAGGGTGAAGAACTTGGTTGGATAAAACCTTTCTCAAGAAGTTCATCCAATTGTTTCTTGAGTTCTGCCATTTCTGTGGGTGCCAGTCTGTACGGGGATTTGGCAATTGGAGTTGCACCAGGTACAAGGTTGATTCGAAATTCTACCTCTCGTTCTGGTGGTAATCCAGGCAGTTCTTCAGGAAAAACGTCTGGAAATTCAGATACTACATGTACTGATTCTATCTTCTTCTCCTTTTCCAAGGCAGTAATTGATACCATACATGCCAGATATCCTTTTCTTAAGCACTTGGTTGCTTTAAGTATGGAGATTATCTGGATAGGTTTTGTGGGTTTATCACCTTGGATAGTTAGAGTTTTGTTTGTTGGTGTAACGAGTTTTACAACTTGTTGATTACAAAGGATTTCGGCTTGGTTATTTGATAACCAATCCATCCCCAAAACAATGTCAAAGCCAGTTATTGACATTGGTAACAATTGTACTGGGATAGTGAAACCAGCCAATGTAATGTAACAGTTGTTCAGTGATTGGGATATTTTTATCAAATCACCGTTCGCTGTTTCTACTTCATATGTTTCAGCTAAGGGACTTAATGGTTTATTTAATAGATTACAAAAATTATAATCTATAAAACTCCGGTTCGCACCCGAGTCAAATAAGACCTTAGCATAAACATTATTAAGAAGAAATGTACCGGTAATTACGTCCGGCGTTCTCTCAGCTTGGTTAGCATTCATGACAAAAGCTCGTACGGTCTTTTTGTTTTCTGGAGTGATCTTGGCTCCTGATCCTCCAGCTCTTCCGGTCCTTGCAAACTTAGGGCAATTAGTGCTGATGTGCCCCAGCTCTCCACAATTGAAACAAGTAATCATTCCCTTTCTCTTGAAGCAATTCTCAGTAGTGTGACCTGAGACCTTGCAATGATTACAGAATGGAGTTTCAAAAACACACTTTCCACTATGCCTGCGTCCGCACGTTTTGCATGGTGGATTGTTAAATGGAAATCCTTTTTGCCCAAAGCTTTTGCTAAATCTTTTGGCTTCGGGTTTTGTTTTTGTAGAGGATTCGACTTTCTTCTTTTCCTCTATATTTCTGATTAGTCCAGCCGTCATGGTACCGGTCAATTCTACGGTGGACTCAATGGTTTTTGGTGAGACAACCTTCACCAAATCACGGATCTCTGGAACTAAGCCATAAATATATCGAGTTATGAGAACTGATTCAGGTTTAGCCAGGTGAGGTGCCAATCGAGCATATTCAAAGAATTTGGTGGTGTACTCTCGATCGTTGGTACCCACCATTCGGTGCTCCAGAAATTTTCTTTCAGCTTGTTCTTTTTCAGTCTTGGGGCAAAATTTCTTTTTCACCTTTGCCCGAAATTCTTTCCAATCCATAGCATTGGTCTTTCTCCTCCCTTTGGCAGAAATGATTGAATTCCACCATTCCAACGCTTCATTTTTGAAGGAGTTTGAAGCATACAGTACTTGATCTTTCTTAGCACACTTGCTAATTGCTATTACTGACTCCATCTTCTCTAGCCAGTGAAGAGTAGCAATACCGCCTTCGGTGCCCTTAAATTCATAAGGTTTACAGTCCTGAAAGGTTTTATAAGAACACCCTTTGTGTCTATACCTTTTTGTTTCTTTCTCTTTTTCTTCAGAGTCTTCACTGCTTAAATTTAAGGATTCTTCAGATCCAGAATACTTATTGCTTGATGTTCTGGACCTTTTCGAGGTTTGAGTTCTACGAGAGCTTGCTACTTGCTCTGTGTTGGTTTTCGAAGGGTTTTCCATTCTTTTTGAAGGAAGAGTTACGTGGCTTGGAGTTTTGATGTTTTCTTGTACTTCCTTTATTATGGCAGGAAGCATTTCTTTAATGCTTTGCTTGACCAGTTGTTGCAATTCTGGTTGTTGAGTAGCTATTTCAGGATTATTATTAATTTCTTTTCCTTTTTCCTTGGTAATGTAGGTAGCTGGACCGCTATTGTTATTTTGTTGAGACATCTAAGAATACAAGACAAGAATTTGGGTCAAAATTTGAAGTTTATTATCGCTTAAACTTCATCTATTTGTTACAAATACAGAAATATAGATATGCATCTATATCACGTAGGGTTAGCTAATTATACAAATACTATCATTAACTTTAATCGAGAAGCACATCTCCCAAATCTTGATAGAATCTCCCCAGGGTCTCGGTCATAGCACCCTTCTGGATCAACTGATCTGCCACCCATTGTTCTGCGTACTTCCTGTCTTCCTGGGCTAGTTCGTAGTCAAATATAGTTTGTTCGTTTTTAACTACGACTTGTCTGGTGAAGTACAGTTCAGCACGTAGATCGTCAGCCTCTCTAAGAGCACGATCGAGGTGTTCATCAATTGATTTTGGCAGTTCATCATGGTATCCATAACAAGGAGGTGGTTCCCTGTGTCCCATCCTAAGATCGTGATATGCTGAGTTAACAGACCACACGACTTTTCCGTCGGTTGCATACTGACGTCCATCGGAGGGATCTACATAGAAGAAAGGTTCCTTGAAAACGGGATGTTCTGGAATAGGATCAAAGAAATACTTTCCACCACTGCCTTCACAAACGGCAGCCTTGTCGGATTCAGAAATCGAATGTGGAGTTTCTTCACTTGGACTGGGTGGATGTTCTTGAATTGTTCCGGTAGGGTATACTATGTCTAACGATTGAGGTAGTGGCATAGATGTCATAACAGGACGTAAAGATTCTCTTGAATCTTCCATTTCCACTGAATACTCTGATTCTTCCCTCAGAGGTTCAAGCCTTGCTTGAGTCTGCTCCACTTGTTCTGCGACCATTCTGTTCCAATTCTCCGGGGTCGGTAGATAGTGGACATAATCATCATAGCTTGGTACTATTTGATCGTTTCTTGGATTAGATAATTCTCCAGGAAAGAAGTTTGGGTAGTTATGAGGGTAATAGTATGGATCTGTCATCCTGAAATTTATTGGTTATGTTAAAGGCATTTTCCTACCGTTCGTTTAGTAGGCACAACTATTGGTTAAAGCTAAGATACTATCATACAAGTATCTAATTTTGCTAAAACTCTTAAATGCGGCTCTGATACCAACCTGTCACAACCCCGGGCTACCCCTGCCCGGGCGTCGCGAGACAACGCTGGTATCTGAATGAGGTCCCATAAATTTGGACAGCGGAAGTCTTTGTTTTTACTTGATGCCTTTTTGTAATGAAATGTCATGTAAATAACCTCAAGGGTTAATTCTGTACTTTTTGTCAAAACTTGGGATCCACGTCCCTTTTCATTTCATGATAATAGACATTCAAAAGTCTATTATATAATGTACATCTGCTGAATTAATTTACATAATACAAGCCATTTAAAATGTCTAGGATCTACGTCCGTTCCAACATTTGGTCTTGTATTAGTCTGCCACAGGGATTTAAATATGCCTAAAGATCTTGTCTTTACTGCACCACCCTGAATTTAATGATTTCTTTCATTACCTGTGAAAAACGTTTTGAAAATGAACATCAGCATAAAGCCGGTGAATCACATTTAACTGACACGAAAATGATTTCTAACATAAACCAAATTAAAGCCTTTAAGCACGTTTTTGTATGGTAAATCTACACATTCAGCAGTCTTTTTCACCTGAAGTATATACCACCTACATACACTGGGTTAACTGCCATGGGGTCAACTGGCTGAGCGCTATGTCTCAGACTGATAGCCTATTCCCAGGGTGATGATGCTAAGAACCTTGTTCTTAGTCTTACATGATACTCAGGAACTCGTCCCTCGTATAATCTGCTAAGGAACCATATCCTCAGTCTTATGATTTCCCATTACATGATCTGTACCCAGCCACGGACCGGACTTTCACCCGTCACATGTATACCATTTGATCAAATCTACGTATGCTTATGGCCTGAATGCTATCACGTAGATTACCCTTATGATTAAAGCATTTAATTTGTTTCATGCCGTTTTCGTAAATAAAATGGTTTTTATCGTTTGAAAAGCGTTAAACGTGTTCACCTTGATTTTGATGGCTGGTAGGGTTGTAGGCTTCGGAATTTGAGCAGAACCTCGACACGTTTCTTCCTAGGGAAGACACGATTAACGAGAATATATATGAGAGAATATATATATAATTGCGGCTATATATATATGAATAGTTTTAACGATACCTACTTTGCGGGATTTGGACAGAACTACGGCTTGAGCAGGGTTTCGTTGGAAGGTTGGACGGCGGCTTGGAACGTCGTAGAGTTTTGAGAGATCGGGTTTGTGTATAAGGAATGTTTGGAAATTGTGTAGAGATTTCAATCCCGTTGACGGCCTTTTATAGGCTGGAATTCCGGTCTCTCGCGTACCGCGAGACTGGCCAAGGAAATCCCTCGCGTACCGCGAGAGGATGAGGTGTCACGAACGGTGCTGAGTCAGCATGACACGTGTCGGCTGGTGGCAAGGGTGAATGACACGTGTTTTCTGGCCCTGACGCGTGTACTATTCCCTCGCGTACCGCGAGGCTTGGTTGAAAATCTTCTCGCGTACCGCGAGAAGGTGTAAATCTGGCGTATAAGCAGTCCCCTCGCGTACCGCGAGGTTTTGTCAAAATCTCCCTCGCGTACCGCGAGGGAGTGAAATTTTGAATTTTTCTTTTCTTTTTATTTTGGGTGTTACAAAATCTTATGCCCGGTATAGCACCTATTGCTAAAGCCCCGTACCGATTAGCTCCAAACGAAATGGCTGAACTAAAGAAGCAATTAGATGAACTACCGGAGAAAAGATTTATAAGACCAAACTCATCACCTTGGGGAGCTCCAGTCTTATTTGTTAAGAAGAAAGATGGATCAATGCGTATGTGCATTGATTATCGTGAACTTAACAAAGTTACGATAAAGAATCGTTATCCACTCCCCCGAATAGATGACTTGTTTGATCAACTCCAAGGAGCTCATTATTTCTCTAAGATTGATCTTCGATTTGGTTATCATCAATTGAAAGTTCAGGAAGAAGACATTACTAAAACTTCTTTCAGAACTCGATATGGTCATTATGAGTTTACAGTTATGTCATTCGGACTTACTAATGCACGAGCATCATTCATGGATATGACGAATCGAGTCCGAAAACCTTACTTGGACAAATTCGTTATCTTATTTATTGACGATATCCTCATCTATTCCAAAAGTAATGAAGATCATGCCAATCATCTGAAAATATTACTTGAAATTCTGAGAACGTCAAAAGAGTTATACGGATAAGAGACGAAAGCCTTTAGAATTTAACGTCGGGGATAGCGTTATGTTAAAAGTGTCACCCTGGAAAGGCGTGTAAGATTTGAAAAGAAAGGTAATTAAGTCCTAGATTCGTAGAACCATTCAAAAACTTGAAAAGAGTTGGGCCTGTGGCCTATCAACTTGAACTACCAGACAAAATGAATGGAGTACACGATGTATTCCATGTGTCAAATATACGTAAGTGTTTAGCAGATGAATCTCTCGTAATGCCCCTACAAGATTTAGAGGTAGATGAAAGATTAAGGTTTGTAGAACAACCTTTGCAAATCGAGGACAGGCAGGAAAAGGGATTGAAAAGAAACAAAAATTGATTATTGTGAAAGTGAAATAGAACTCCAAGCGTGGACCTGAGTACACGTGGGAACTGGAGTCTGAAATGAAAAAGAAATAATCACACCTGTTTGAGTAAACTCGAGGACGAGTTTCAAACAAGGTGGGGAGGATGTAACACCTGCCCCAAAAATGTCCAAGATTTTGCAAAAGGTAAACCCTAGGGACTATAAGTGTAATTATACTTAAGTTCAGGGTTCAAAATAAAAATTTAGGATTTTTAGACCTTAGCGGACCGCTAAGGTCAAGCCTAACGGTCCGCTATGAGAACAAGTTGGGTGACGGACAGCCACCATATGCATAACGATCCGCTACTTGGTCACTAAGCAAACTATCCGGTTAAGCCACGTGTATAGTGACTAATGTCACTTATTGTAACACGTGTACTCATGGCGGACCGCCACACCAAGTGATAACGGTCTACCAGCCGCAAAATCACCAGAACTTGCCACGCGTACTAATGGCGGACCGCTACGCCTAGCGGTAACGGTCCGCTAGCCGCAAATTAAGGAATGGTCCAATCAGAATTGGACGTGTAGGGCTGACGCATGCAAGGGCGGTAGCGGACCGCTACGGACCTGGTTTCACCCCTATAAATAGTTTGACGAATTCATTCGTTTTCTTCACAATCAATTCGTCCTTTACTCTCAAAATCAATTCCAGAACTCCAGTAGACGACTCCCGACAATCCTGGTTCGATTCCCGCTCCTCGTAGTGCCGGTTAAGAAAGAAACGCTCGTAGGAAGGTCGGAACGCTAGAGAAATCAAGTTAAGAAACTAGACGTTAAGCTTTTGACTCTAGAGGCTCATTCCCATCAAATAAAGGTGAATACTTTATCTCTTTCAAAACTTGTGTCAAACATTTTATTTACGAAAATGGCCAAATAAAGGTTAATGAAATAATGCTCAACGTTTTTCTACGAACAAGCATTCAGGCCATAGGTATACGTAAAACTTGCAAGGGATACACGGGTCTATGGTGAAATTTCCGGATTGCGGCTGGTACTTCCCTTTATAACAAATGAAGAGACATGGAGTCCCCATTGTTATAAAGACACTACCAGTGTATACTGTGGTGCGATTGAACAAGATGGGCCTGCTGAGTGTGTATAATGAACAGGAAGTTGTGGTTATTATATTAATATTGTTTGTGCCAAATAATTTTAATATCAAGATATTGTATTCACCAGCGTTCGCACTGACGTTTTATTTTCAAAATGTTTTCCAGGTAATGATTAAAATATGATGAGAAGGGAGTATGGGCAGACATGAGATCTGACCGAGGAAAAAGGATGGAATACACGTAGGATTCTCAGGTCTCGTGTAAAGGAAAATACTAAAGAAAGGAGATAGGACTAGGAAACTAATCAACCCTGTGTTGTACTATTTCCAGTGGCTCATCATGTATTTGATTTCAAACAATGTTTTGTAATCAAATAAAAAGGGTATTGAAACCCTATGTTTATAAAGTAAATACAAGTCTTTTGTTTTCCAACTGAGTTTTTGGTATTTACAATTACAACCCTTGAGGTTGAAAGAATGATGAAACGATCCTTTGAAAATACTTCCGCTGTATTTTACAAAAACTCCGAGATCAAAGAACAAAGATACCAATCGGGCTCGCACACGTCCAGGGGGTGCCTGAGGCGGGGTGTGACAGTTTTTGGCCGGAGGCGGTAACCACGGCTAAGTACTTACTAAACAGACTACCCACAAAAATATTCAATTGTTAAACCCATATCCAAAACATGTCTTCACATACAAATATACCTTCACACTTTATACTTCCACAAAAAATATTTGGTTTAACTGTTTTTGTCTACATACAAAAACTGACCGAACCAAGTTTGATCCATGTGCACGTAAGTGTGTGTTCATGGGGTATGCAGTTCACCAAAAGGGGTATCCGTCACATGTATGTCACAGGGGACTATACCTTTGTCGAGTCAGAATACTACTATTCCAACCATCTCAAGGACTAGGGGGAATTAGTGATGCCACTAATGATCCGTTAAGTTGTTGTATATGCTAGTATTGTCCGAAGTAGTCCCAAGAGAGCAAGTGCACGGCCTTACCGAACCAATATATGAAAACACTATAGAGCCTGACGAGCCATGTCTATTAACCGATGAATCTCATGAACTGGATACTCGTGATGTAACAAAATCTTCTCCTAATGACGATTATAATCAAACTAACCCTGGAAAAGATCATAATGATAGTTCAACATCTGAACCGATAGTAGAAGAAGAATAAGACCGATATGGGCTACCACCAAGAAGTACTAGAGGGATACCTCAAAAGAGATGTTCTCTTGAACATGAACCGAGGAAATCTAGGCACCGAGTCGGAATTATGGTTAGAGTGAATCTCTTAAAAGAAACATATGCTTTTACAACAACCTTGCTTAAAGAAGAGATTCCAAGGAATCTGCAAGAAGCCTTGTCCGATAAAGAATGGAGGGAAGCCATGGATGCCGAAATCACTGTCTTAAAGGGGAGTGGAACATGGGAAATATGCAATCTGCCATAAGAAAAAAACCAGTGGGATGCAAATAGGTGTTCACAATCAAGAACAAGACAGATGGAATAGTGGAAAGATACAAAGTGAGATTGGTTGTAAAAGGATACACCCATACATATGGGGTTGACTATTATGAGACATTCTCTTCGGTAGCCAATATTGACACAATCAGGGTATTATTTTTTGTGTGTGCAAATCAAAACTGGCATTTTCATCAATTCGATGTAAAAAATGCTTTTCTCCATGGGGAACTAAAGGAGGAAGTATACATGGATGGTCCTCCTAGATTTATGGAAGAGTTTCAAAACAAAAAAAGTGTGTCGATTGAATAAAGCTTTATACAGTGTAAAGCAATCGCCAAGAGCATGGTTAGGAAGCTTTACAATAGCGATGAAAATATTTGGGTATAAGCAAAGTAATTCGGAGCATACACTGTTCCTAAAGAAGAGAACGATTTTGATAACATGCCTCATAATCTATGTCGATGATATGATTTTAAATCGACGTGACTCAGAAGAAATTGTGAAATTGAAAGAAAGCTTGTTTGACGAGTTCGAGGTGAAGGACCTTGGAGCCCTAAAGTATTTTTTAGGGATTGAGGTCCTAAGATCCGAAAATGCCATTTTCATATCTCAGGAAAAAACCGGATTGGTTCAATTAAACACCAGTTGTGGTTAATCGTGGACTCGAGATAAAAAAGGAGGAGAACCAACAAACTAGGAAGTGTATCACAGACTCGTTGGGAAACTGATATATATCTTGCTCACACTCATCCAAACTTAGCATACATAATCGAAATAGTAAGTCAACTTATGCATCATCCACAAAAGGAACGCATGGAAGTTGTTCCTAGAATTGTGAAACACGTGAAAAGTACATAAGGCAAAGGAGTAATTTTTAGAAAAAAATGGAAATTTGGAGATACAAGGGTATACGGATACAGATTGGAAACTAATTCTAATGACTGAAGATCGACTACAGGTTACTTCACATTTGTAAGAGGAAATCTTGATACATGTTGAAGCAAAAAACAAAAGGTTGTTGTTTTGTCAAGTGTTGGGGCCGAGTTTAGAGGCATTCCCATGGAGTTCAATGAAATATTATGGCTTAGAAATTTCATGGAAGAAGTTGGTTTCCCACCTCAAAAAACATGCAAACTTCTATTTGACAATAAAGTAGGTATAAGCTTGTCATAAATTTTTGTGCAACATGATCAGACAAAACATGTGGACGTGGATCGACATTTCATACAAGAGAAACTTGGGAATAGCTTAATTGAACTACCATTTGTCCGATCTGCAGACGAAGTGGCATACATACTAACGAAGGCGGTGAATGGACAAAGCTTTAGAATTATACTTTGCAAGTTGGGTATTGGTGATCTCATTGTTCAACTTGAGGGGAAATGTTAGAATATGTTATCTTGGGTATAAGATTTGAGTCAAACAATTAGAGCAATTCTATGTGATGTAATGTAATGAGGAGTAAATTCCTTCCATGTGTAGTGGGTCTATTTGTCTATATATTGTTTTGTAATTGCATGAGTGATGTACAAAAAAATATTCTAATAAAATCTCTCTCACTTATATTTGAAGAAAGGAGATTCATGTATGAAGGTGGAGGCAAAAGAGAGGATTGTAATAAAGTTGAGAAATTGGATTAAGAAGATAAGTTTGGGTTATAGAATAATAGAGGACGACATGGGGGGGGAGGAGGAAATTAAAACAGTAATAGTCCTTGTTTTAAGGTAACTAACTACTTTAATGGGTAAGGATTTGATTTGAGAAAGATTTGATGGTCAAGATAGATCTCAAAGGTGGTTAGACTCACATGGGTCATTAGAAGGTATAATTACCCCTTTATGTAAAAAAAAAACACACACCAATTAATTCCCTCCATCGTACAAACACATTTGACTTCATCCCCAACCCTAGCTGGCCCAGCCCAGCCCAGCCCCTTCTCTTGCAACCTCCTTCTCCTTACCATCCGAAACCTACTCCTCATTGCCACCAATAACCTTTTCCTAACTTTCCTTCTCTCCATCACGTTCATCCTCACTTTTTCTTCATTTCGCATCTCTTGATGTCAACATTTCGATCCATTTCGATCAAGTTTCATATGAGTCAATAAAACCACCACGCATGCTATGAAAGTCGAATAAGAGGATTGCAATGATGGTTTTAGGTCAGATCTTGGTTGGAATATGTTGGTCGTCTTCTTTCTAAGTATAACTCCACGTCAACGGAGTCCTAAAAACCAAAACCCACGTTACAAGCTCTAAACGACTCAAAACAAGAAATCGAGACTACCTCTGATCTATGGTCCACCCTTAATGTTTTGGCGGCAACAGTGGTGTGCATCCATTTAACAGATCTAACGGCATGATAGTTGTGCGATCGCTGATTGTTGAACATTTGAAACTTGAAAGAATTACCCAACAGTTTTTTGGGAATATAATAAGCACCTAATATATAATCTATATCTATACTATATAATAAATAAAGGTTTTGAGATGCCTCATGCCGCATCCATATTTAATCTTGTCATTTTTTCGGCCTCTCTGTCTCACTTATTAAATACACTTCTATTTTAATAATATATTTTTAAATAAAATACTGATCTTGATATTAATAAATCTTCTAACATATTTTAACGAGTGTATGTGTTAACATATTATATTGTATTCCACGGGTTTATTCATGTAATATCCAAGGATTTCCGATCTATATTTTTCTAAAACACTTGCACGTATTATTGATTTCGAACTTGAAATTTTATTAAAAACTATTTCGTATATAATAAATATCGATTTGAATTAAAAACATATTTAAGAAGAACATTTATACTTGAAATATATATACATATATATATATATATGTAGATATATATATATATGTAGATATATATATGAGAATTCTATTCATATACACATACGTATGTTAAATTCTTAAAACTTATGATTTATAATTAAAACTCTAAATCTCTAAAGTTATAATCCTATAAAATACTTTATAAAGTTTAAAAATATGAAAACTTATTGGGAGATTTATAAAAAAATTAAATATATTTATTTTATAAAAGCCCAAGGACCAGAACTGTCAAAAATGAAACTTGATTTAAACTAAGATTTATTGTTTCAACATAAAATGATAAGATCTCAAAACTACAGGGGCCAAACCCGTAAAACTGCCCAAACTTTCGAAAACAGAATCAGTCCCGGGTTCGACCCCAGTCGAGACCGATTTTCAACCCCACTTTTCAAAATCGCGATTTCCGGACAGATTCAATGAACCTCGGTCCTCGCCTCGCGCATGCGACCATCACCCGACCCTCATCAATGCTCAATTCCAACGGTATCAAATTTGGATTTATTTCCCTCAACCGTAATCCTCCTAACTGTTCAAGCATTAATCGTCAAAATCACCTATAAATACCAGTTGCAAACGACTAGCGACATCACCCTCTAACTACACACATCCTCGATTTGGTCGTTCATCACCGGCATTGCTCAATTGATCCTCGCGACAGCCGACGCTAAGCCTGAAGCCGTTCTCGCTCTTTTCGACATCATTTCAGGTAATTCAAAAAGCCATTAGTTTCGTTTTCATTCTAGGATCATTTGCCCTCTATCAATTGTTAGGAGACAGAGGGATCAACATGTCATATTTGTCGAGTTTCGTTCTAGGGTTCATATGGGATTTGGGGCCGATTCGAGCTTTTGTTTAAAAGTTTTTCTTTTTCAGATTATACACTAACGAGCAGTAGTCGGGATGGTTAGTGATGTGTGTGTATGTGTGACCCGGGGCAGGACCCGAGTTCAATCCGGCCTGACCCCATGTTTTGTTTTTCATTTTTTCTTCCATTTTCAACAACTTTTAAATTCTTTAAAAATGTTATAAAATCTGAAAAATTCTTATAAACGTAAAAACCATTTTATTTCCACTTTTAAAACCTGGAATTATTTTAATTCAATTAAACTTAATTAAACTTATAAAAAAAATAAATCATTTAAAAATAATTTTAAATATTTAAAAACCATAAAAATACTTTTATACTTTATAAAACTTGCATTCTAAATAGGAAATAATTTGAAACTTTAATTCCTAATTATTTCCTGTTTTTCTTGTTGAATATAAATAAATAAATAATTTATATAAGTTTTATAATTAAACATAAACTTTTAAACTTTTGTAAATTATTAAGAACCTAAATCAAGACTTATTTGTATACCTATTTTAAAACAAGAAAAATAAATAAACATTATTTATTTAAAACTAGAAAATCTATGAATCTATAAACTTTATAAAGATATAAAATTGTTTACTCATTTATTCTAAATTCACAAACCCTATAAATCTTAAGTAAAAACTTTAAACATTACAAACTTGTAAACTTTATTTTAATACCTAAGAAACTTTAAAATGTATAAACTTATAATTTAAAGACATAAACTTTATGAGAAATTCTATGGAAACTTGACAGTTATTTAAACTTATAAACATTATTCATTTACAAGTCAAATTATAAAATAAATGCTTAACACTTAAGTACATTAATAAAATCTTAAATGATTTATATTAATTATTCTAAATAAAATAATTATCCTTTTAGATAATTATTTATCCTTAACAGTTATTCACACTTTAAATAATTTCTATTAATCTTTTATTTATCCTTTAAATGTTGTTATAAATCCTTAAAGGCTATTTATTCTCTAAAATACTTATTATTTATCCTTATGATAATTATTAGTAATCTTTAACAATTATCCATACTTTAAATAATTATCTTAATCGATTATTCTAAACTACAAACTTATTAAGACATTGATATCCAAGTCTTACATTCAAAGCTTTTATTTTAAACTTAATTTAAACTTCATAAACACAACCAACCCATCGCCCATTTGGAACCCTAGTCCATCTTGAAATCCTAGATATTTGTCATAGCCTTATAGGGTCATACTTTAAACTTTTAGACTTGCATTCTTAGGCTTATTGTGAGGATATTCTCCCTCAAAGTCTTGCAAATACCTATCCGTGTCGGATACTCATCATCAATCCAAGTGAGTATACTTAGCCCCTTTTTCCCTTTTATACTTTTGGGGTGAAACATGTTCAAAACTTTAAACTTATACAATTCTTGTACAACTATGTCTAGATGCTTATTCTTATGTTAAACTTGAGACTTGTATGCTTAGATTAAACTTAAAACTAGCACATTCATTAACTTTGATCAAGCCTATGGTAACAATGATAGATCTATTGCATTTGACCAATCCACCTTGATTGATTGACCCATTCGGGGGGGAACCCTTGGTGATTGTTACTGAATTAAACTTTAAACTTGAGACTTATAAGGGTAACCTGCGGGTTATGCCTAAACTTGGTTGGAGGGTTGAAGTGCACAATGTTTAAGATACTTGTTCTCATACTTACATTATAGAATGCATATATCATAGTGAATTGTAATTCTTCTCAAATACTTGTTAAACTGTGTCAAAACCTTTGTATCTCACCAACTATTTTGTAGTTGACAGATTCTTTCACATGTTTCAGGTTTAAATCATGAGACTTATTCGTGATCACATAGGATGCTTTGGACCTAGACTACTTAAATTAAATGTTGTATTCGTATCATTATTCCTTGTATTGAATATTAAATTATTCATTAATGAAATATCGAAACTTTAATAGTCAACCTTGTGCTATTGAACAACCGCGTCCGCCCCGACATATAATCCGCCGTCGGTTGGGGTGTGACAGATTGGTATCAGAGCCTTGGTTATAGGGAATTAGGTTATTAGACACATGACCTAGACTATAACTTAGGAGACACATGACCTAGACTATAACTTAGGAGACCCAAACATGAGTTATCTCATGTCCTTTAATAGGAACTTTCTCCTCATTCTATTCTTAAATCTTATACGTGAACGCTTGGAGATTCTACGTTTCTACTTACCTACGTGCTACAAGAAGCTACTACATCGAGGACACGTTCTTAGGCTTCAAGCCTAATCCACCACTAAACTCTCGTCAAGAATATTTAAGTTCTAGATAATGTGTGAGAACTTGTGCGGACCGGAAGGGTGGATACCTGTATTCTGGGAAATTCTGTCAAGGAAAGCATTTCGTATAAATCAAAATCAACCGTTGGACCAGTATGCTTTCCTGGGAATTCTTGGGATGAGTATCCACTTATAGGAATGCATGACTTCTCTAAACATTAGTGAGATTAGATCTCTCTTGATATGTCAAAGTACTTACTTAGTGATATGCACTAAATGAGTACCATCTCAAATACTATACGCTTCATAAATTCATGATTCAAAAAAAAAACTTTCCTCTATAACCTTTATTCTATGATTCTTAAGTCCCGTCTTGTCAGATGACAGCATGCTTACTCGTCATGACCTGAAGGAATTACCTTCAAGGAGAAATTCTTACGAGATTATACTTAAAAACTACATACATAAACTTATATTTATAGATACTACCCAATAAACTTCATGATCGTTGTAATACAACCCTTAAAACTAGGTATTACTCTCCTATAAACTTAATTATTTTATGAACATAACACTTAAGGGGAAACCCTTGTGTTTCATCTTATTTTCATCATCCAACCAAACTACTCTAGATAACTCACTCAAACTTTTGCTACACTTTTATACATCTCAAAGTGTTCATACATCCTTAAACTTCATGAACCTTGTAATACCGGCACATTTAAAACCATGTATTATCCTACAAGTCCTTTTTACAAGCTTCATTATTTTATAAACTTGGCACATAAAGGGAAACCCTTGTGTCTCATTTCATTTTTCGTCACTTAAGCAAACTTCATTTTATTACTAACTCAAAAACTTTGTTACACTTTTAATCTCAAAACCTTCATACATCCTTAAAACTTACACATCACCGTTTCTTGTAAACAAAACTTAACGTCTTTTAAAATCTAACGTACAATTAACAAAGAAATTCGTAACCTAAGTAATTTCCTTGTAGAGGAAGAAGCCCACTATCGAACAAACAAGCTCCACGTTTAAGACTCTAAACCCATAATGAACCTCGACATAGTACCATAAACCCAAACGTCGGTGACAACAACTTAGAGAAGTTGTAGGCCCATGAGGAAGTCCTGGCTAGGGAAATAGGGTACTTAAGTGAGTCCTTGTGACCACCCCTTCTTCCGGGAATTTTCTTCGTTAGCCCATCAACTTCAAGTCAAAAACCATTTCTAGACTATTACTGTGATAACTCAGTATTATGAATAAATAAATAAAAAAACTTTTGAACATATTTAATCAACTTACTTACACACTTTAATTTTCCGTTTAAATTGTATTATGTAAGGGCTACAAGTCCTAATTTTGAAACATCTAAATGGAAACTATTTTGAAATTTCATCTTGTCATCATTTACTAGTTTAACTTTCTTTTCATCATTGTTAACTTAACACACCTACCCTAACACTTTCGTCAAAAACAACTTACGTTAGTACTTGAAATAATTAACGTTGCATTAAACTATAAAAATCCTAAGTGACACGTGTACCTGAGGAATAAATCTTGAACAAATCTTCTAATTCGTAAGCACTTTTTCAAAAACAACCCGACTTACGAATCATTACCCTAAACAACCATGACCCTTACTTCTTGTATAGACTTAACACTTGTAAACTTGACCAACTTTTCGCTTGACAATCACACCTATCTTTTATAAATCTTACTTATACTATTTATCAATATCTAACTCGTCATTTTTGAACATCCTAATTACACTCTATATAAAAGAAAATTATACATGCTGTCATGAAACAAGATAAATCATTTATAAACACACTATCATAAACTTTATCAAAACTTTTCCGTTACCAAATACTAGGAGACTTTCCTCATTCAACTCTTGTCGCGTAAAAGACTTACTATAAATCACAACGGGGACTAGAAGCTTAAATACACGTTGCTAAAACATTAAACTTCGTATACACCACTATAAGGTCGAAGACTTTTGAGTCATGTAAAACTTGTACAGATACTCAATCCCGTATTCCTGAAACTAAACACCTTCTAAACCACCAAATGAAGCATGTCCAATAAGGGATCATGTGAAACTTAATACTGAAACTTGAAACTCAACTGACTGATCCTATTTTCAAACTTATACTTGGATTCTTAGTCTTGGAAACTTTTGTGTGTCCATCTTAACCAAACCCTATAAGACTTGATAAACGTACATTTCAAATACACGAGAAAATTTCATTCTTGATACTAGAAACTAAAATGAAGGGAGACGTTGCTCTCTTTAGCAGAATACCTCCCTAGTCTTCTCTTCAAACCCAAAAAATCGGGATCCACTAATCTTCTGGACAACTCGAATCTTCTGTGAGAAAGCGTATAACGGTTAATCATGTTCCAAACGCTGTCTCATACCTCTCTTAAACACTAGAGTATTTAGATAACCGCTTTATACTCGAAACGTAATCGTATACTTCTATACACTGAAGCTAAACTAAGAGACTTTAAGGCTATTCTATGTTTGACGTATTCTTGTTCAAACACAATTTAAACTATCCTATGTTTGACGTATTCTTGTTCAAACACAATTTAAACTATTCTATGTTTGACGTATTCTTGATCAAACACAATTTAAACTATTCTATGTTTGACGTATTCTTGTTCAAACACAATTTGAGCTACCCCATGTTTGACGTATTCTTGTTCAAACATGATGAACGTATGAGACTTTAAACTACTCCATGTTTGACGTATTCTCGTTCAAACACAATTTAAACTATCCTATTTTTGACGTGTTCTTGTTCAAACACAATTTAAACTATTCTATGTTTGACGTATTCTTGATCAAACACAATTTAAACTACCCCATGTTTGACGTATTCTTGTTCAAACACAATTTGAGCTACCCCATGTTTGACGTATTCTTGTTCAAACATGATGAACGTATGAGACTTTAAACAACTCCATGTTTGACGTATTCTTGTTCAAACATGATGAACGTATGAGACTTTAAACTACTCCATGTTTTACGTATGCTTGTTCAAACATGATGAACGTATAAGAACTTTAAATTACTCAATGTTTGATGTATTCTTGATCAAACACGAGGAAAGTGTAAAGACTTTAAACTACTCCATGTTTGACGTATGCTTGTTCAAACATGATGAACGCATAAGGCTTTTAAACTACTCAAGGTTTGATGTATTCTTGATCAAACACGAGGAAAGTGTAAAGACTTTAAATTACTCAATGATTGAAGTATTCTTATTCAATCATGAGGAAACATTGAAACTCTAAATCTTGTCACATTCTTCTCTCTTTAATCATTGAATGACGTTTCTCTCGAAGGGACTCGTTAATCAATGATCACTCCTATGTGGAAACTCTAGTCATGAGTTAAACAAATTCTTGTACTCTTTCTTGATCCGCACACAAACGGAAGGACCTATGCAGACTATACGACGATTTAAATGCTTGCGGGTGCACACGTAAGTATGAAAATCAGCGTATGGGAAGACATAGTAAACTCTGTCGTGTGCTATGATCTAAGACTTATCGTAAAAGGTAGCCACGGAACTTAGGTACCGTAGCAATCCTTAGACGTATTAGTCCACAAACTCAAATTCTTGAACTATCATCAAATCCATCCTGAGTGATACATTTCACTTTAAATCTTGAATGGAAATTCAGCAGTTACCCTCTCAAAATACATTTCAGAAAACAACTATTCATATATTTCAATGAAACTATATACTTCTTAGGGAAACTCTTGGCAACCATATAATGTGAAACTTAGAAACTAGAGCGAAATCTTATTTCCTATCATCCCATTTAGAATTCTAAACGTAACCCAGGGTTACTTGGGAACGTGAAGTACCTTTTCTGTGCGTACCACAGACTTAAATCCCGAACTAGATCCCTCTACTTTAATTTCGGGACGAAATTTCCTAAAGTAGGGGAGACTGTAATATCCAAGGATTTCCGATCTATATTTTTCTAAAAACTTGCACGTATTATCGATTTTGAACTTGAAATTTTATTAAAAACTATTTCGTATATAATAAATATCGATTTGATTTAAAAACATATTTAAGAAGAACATTTATACTTGAAATATATATACATATATATATATATATATGTAGATATATATATGAGAATTCTATTCATATACACATACGTATGTTAAATTCTTAAAACTTATGATTTATAATTAAAACTCTAAATCTCTAAAGTTATAATCCTATAAAATACTTTATAAAGTTTAAGAATAATAAAACTTATTGGGAGATTTATAAAAAAATTAAATATATTTATTTTATAAAAGCCCAAGGACCAGAACTGTCAAAAATGAAACTTGATTTAAACTAAGATTTATTGTTTCAACATAAAATGATAAGATCTCAAAACTACATGGGCCAAACCCGTAAAACTGCCCAAACTTCCGAAAACAGAATCAGTCCCGGGTTCGACCCCAGCCGAGACCGATTTTCAACCCCACTTTTTGAAATCGCGATTTCCGGACATATTCAATGAACCTCGGTCCTCGCCTCGCGCATGCGACTATCACCCGACACTCATCAATGCTCAATTCCAACGGTATCATCGCGTGGGTTCGAATTTGGATTTATTTCCCTCAACCGTAATCCTCCTAACTGTTCAAGCATTAATCGTCGAAATCACCTATAAATACCAGTTGCAAACGACTAGCGACATCACCCTCTAACTACACACATCCTCAATTTTGTCGTTCATCACCGGCATTGATCATTTGAACCTCGCGACAGCCGACGCTAAGCCTGAAGCCGTTCTCGCTCTTTTCGACATCATTTCAGGTAATTCAAAAAGCCATTAGTTTCGTTTTCATTCTAGGATCATTTGCCCTCTGTCAATTGTTAAAGACAGAGGGATCAACAGGTCATATTTGTCGAGTTTCGTTCTAGGGTTCATATGGGATTTGGGGCCGATTCGAGATTTTGTTTAAAAGTTTTTCTTTTTCAGATTATACACTAACGAGCCGTAGTCGGGATGGTTAGTGATGTGTGTGTATGTGCGACCCGGGGCAGGACCCGAGTTCGATCCGGCCTGACCCCAGGTTTTGTTTTTCATTTTTTCTTCCATTTTCAAGAACTTTTAAATTCTTTAAAAAATGTTATAAAATCTGAAAAATTCTTATAAACGTAAAAACCATTTTATTTCCACTTTTAAAACCTGGAATTATTTTAATTCAATTAAACCTAATTAAACTTATAAAAAAAATAAATCATTTAAAAATAATTTTAAATATTTAAAAACCATAAAAATACTTTTATACTTTATAAAACTTGCATTCTAAATAGGAAATAATTTGGAACTTTAATTCCTAATTATTTCCTGTTTTTCTTGTTGAATATAAATAAATAAATAATTTATATAAGTTTTATAATTAAACATAAACTTGTAAACTTTTGTAAATTATTAAGAACCTAAATCAAGACTTATTTGTATACCTATTTTAAAACAAGAAAAATAAATAAACATTATTTATTTAAAACTAGAAAATCTATGAATCTATAAACTTTATAAAGATATAAAATTGTTTACTCATTTATTCTAAATTCACAAACCCTATAAATCTTAAGTAAAAACTTTAAACATTACAAACTTGTAAACTTTATTTTAATACCTAAGAAACTTTAAAATGTATAAACTTATAATTTAAAGACATAAACTTTATGAGAAATTCTATGAAAACTTGACAGTTATTTAAACTTATAAACATTATTCATTTACAAGTCAAATTATAAAATAAATACTTAACACTTAAGTACATTAATAAAATCTTAAATGATTTATATTAATTATTCTAAATAAAATAATTATCCTTTTAGATAATTATTTATCCTTAACAGTTATTCACTCTTTAAATAATTTCTATTAATCTTTTATTTATCCTTTAAATGTTGTTATAAATCCTTAAAGGCTATTTATTCTCTAAAATACTTATTATTTATCCTTATGATAATTATTAGTAATCTTTAACAATTATCCATACTTTAAATAATTATCTTAATCAATTATTCTAAACTACAAACTTATTAAGACATTGATATCCAAGTCTTACATTAAAAGCTTTTATTTTAAACTTAATTTAAACTTCATAAACACAACCAACCCATCGCCCATTTGGAACCCTAGTCCATCTTGAAATCCTAGATCTTTGTCATAGCCTTATAGGGTCATACTTTAAACTTTTAGACTTGCATTCTTAGGCTTATTGTGAGGATATTCTCCCTCAAAGTCTTGCAAATACCTATCCGTGTCGGATACTCATCATCTGTCACACCCCCAAATTCCACTAACGGAGTTTTACCGTTAGGGATGTGACACACTAGGATCTCAGTTATTAGTTACATCAAACGACACTATATGGGACTTGAAATGTCATAACATAAATGTTCAGAGTTAATGCGGAAGCGTAAACGTTACAATGAAGTCAAACGTAATTACACGTAACAAGCGTCAATTAATGTAATTTAATAAACTGTTTAAAATATTTGAAATGAATGATATGACAGTAGGACTCCATGCATGTCCTAAGTGCGCAACCTGTGCCAAAGCGACCTGAGAAACATGTAAGAAAAAGTGTCAACACGAGGTTGGTGAGTTCACAGGTTTCAAGTTTACAATAAGAGTATGTTTGCCAAATTATGTACTTTCAATATGCATATCTATAGGTAGCTAACCTATGTTCATGTTTTACTAAAGCGCTCGCAACCGAAGCTGACTGTGTTTGTATGCCTCCTGCCAGGTCTATCAACTCTGGCACATGTGAGTATGCTAACATTTCACCCGTTCGATATCCAATCGAGTTAGCGCGACTAACGCGGGTGGGATTTGTCAAACCCAGTAGTACTACTAAACATTACCTCGCTAAGATCCATATTAACGGTTCGAAATAAGATGAGGACTTTCTGTGATAGCATGTTACGCTTAGTCTCAACAATGATATCATATAAAGTACCATAATCAAATAGTTGCGTCATATTTTCTCCTCTGGCGGGAAAAACAATATTTGCTTGCGTACCTGTTTCTCCCCCACGGGGAAAACAAGTAAAAGTATGATAATTGGTGTTTCATGTTTGTTTCTTCCTCAACAGGAAAACAAGTAAAATACGTTTGTGTGTAAGCATGTTTCTCCCCCAATAGTAAAAACAGGTAAAAAGGGGCCGTGAAACTCACCTGAGCTTGAGTAGAGATTTGGATTCTCAATTGTTAGCCTGCACGGCTTACGTATGCCCTAGAATTATAAACATATAAATTAGGGACAAAAATAGGAATAGTGACATTGACACGGAATGAGAAACGTCTTAACGAAACACTCTAATATTCAAGAGTGAACAAATGTGTCCACGGAAATGAGAATCCTTAACTAATAAATAAGATGTATACGTTACGCGACGAATGACAAAATACTATGTGTCGTTAACTAGAAGTCTAGGAAAATAATATAATTTATTATATTATTTTTAAGTTTAGCGAAGTAGCGTAAACAATTAACTTGCGTGACAAAAATAATAAATATATTATTTTTATTCAAGGATATAAACGTTGGTAAATAATATAAATAATTATATTATTTACTAGTTTGAAAACATTCCTTAAGGTTTATAAATATAGAGAAAATAATATATAAATATATATTATTTTTAATTGGAGTCACAGGTTGAAAATTATTTATTCGTAATCGAGGTTTGAAAATAATATAAATATATTATTTTAAAAGTGGGTATTTATAATGAAAATGGGTTACAAACCAAACCCGAGCCTACGGGTGGTTTCCCGGGCTAAAACACGTTAATATAGTATTATAATAATATGGGTTAGGTTTTTATAATTAAAATAATAATAAAAACTATTCTAAAAACGAATTGGGGGTGGAGGGAATCGAACCCGGGTCTCCTCCCCCACAGTCGAGTGATTCAACCAACACAGCCGCTAGGCAATCGCGATGAGTTCCGGATCCGAATTGTTTTAACACACAATTAATGTGTTCATCCCCTCCCCATCGAAGCCGCAACAAAAATCGTCCAAAAACGCCTCAATTCGATCGCGATTCACAACAATGGTTTATGGGTTTTGTTCAATAGAGTATTGTGAATCTTTTCATGGTTTCTTTTTGAAAATCAACGAGTTTTAAGTAGTTTAATTCCAGTTTTAGAATCCGAAACCCTAGATTAGAACTCTATATCGATTTGCTCAATTCTTGTAATAGTAGTTGTTGGATTCATGGGGCTATTAATCAGTGGAAGATTTCGATTCTAACCACACAATTTAATTTGATTAAGACCGCGTCTAGGTTAGGGTTCGATTAAACCCGAATAGATATGAACCCTAGAACCCGATCGTGATCAATTCAGTGTTGTAAGTCGCGATTATGATAGGGCTTTCAATATATGTATTGAGACGAAGCTAAGGGTACAATCAATTACCAGAAAGAAGTTTGAATTGATGGTTATCCGCCAAATTCCAGTTACGGCTAGCGTGGTTTGATCTCCGACCACTACGACTTCAACTCCGCCCAACTTCGTGTGTGCAAAAGCTTCTAAGGTATGCGATTAAGGTGTGAGGTTGTTCAATTTCAGTGTATTTGATCGGATTGTTGCGAATTGGAGAGCAATGAGGATGAAGTCGACGGTTACATTGATAATGATCATAATGGAGTTTAATTTGGCACAATGATGATGATGATTAAAACTGTAGTGAAGGTCGTTAATGCTTATAATGTTTGATTTCAGTTACAATTTCGACTACACATCGATTAAGGATCTTGAATTTGGATCACATATTACGACTTTGACTTTCAAAAAGTCAACAGGGACTCAATTTGTTGAATTTTGACTTTGCAAAGTCAATGAAGTGAGTTTTCAGTAATTACACAACTAGTCCTTGGAGTTTAAGATTAAATATTGACAGGTTTGGTCCTTGTGGTTTGTATGGAGTTATAACTTGGTTAGATTGACTTCCAAAGTCAACATAATTGGTATTTTGACTTTTCAAAAGTCAACATAGCAGATTAGGGTTATTACATAACTAGTCCCTGTGGTTTAAGTTTGAGATATTGGCAGAAATAGTCCCTGAAGTTTGAGTAAAGTAAATTTCAGTTAACTTTAACTAGATTTTGTTAACTGGAAAAGTCCGGATTGTCACATCATCAATCCAAGTGAGTATACTTAGCCCCTTTTTCCCTTCTATACTTTTGGGGTGAAACATGTTCAAAACTTTAAACTTATACAATTCTTGTACAACTATGTCTAGATGCTTATTCTTATGTTAAACTTGAGACTTGTATGCTTAGATTAAACTTAAAACTAGCAAATTCATTAACTTTGATCAAGCCTATGGTAACAATGATAGATCTATTGCATTTGACCAATCCACCTTGATTGATTGACCCCTTCGGGGGGAGCCCTTGGCGATTGTTACTGAATTAAACTTTAAACTTGAGACTTATAAGGGTAACCTGCGGGTTATGCCTAAACTTAGTTGGAGGTTTGAAGTACACAATGTTTAAGATACTTGTTCTCATACTTACATTATAGAATGCATATATCATAGTGAATTGTAATTCTTCTCAAATACTTGTTAAACTGTGTCAAAACCTTTGTATCTCACCAACTATTTTGTAGTTGACAGATTCTTTCACATGTTTCAGGTTTACATCATGAGACTTATTCGTGATCACATATGATGTTTTGGACCTAGACTACTTAAATTAAATGTTGTATTCGTATCATTCTTCCTTGTATTGAATCTTAAATTATTCATTAATGAAATATCGAAACTTTAATAGTCAACCTTGTGCTATTGAACAACCGCGTCCGCCCCGACGTATAATCCGTCGTCGGTTGGGGTGTGACAGATTGGTATCAGAGCCTTGGTTATAGGGAATTAAGTTATTAGACACATGACCTAGACTATAACTTAGGAGACCCAAACATGAGTTATCTCATGTCCTTTACTAGGAACTTTCTCCTCATTCTATTCTTAAATCTTATACGTGAACGCTTGGAGATTCTACGTTTCTACTTACCTACGTGCTACAAGAGGCTACTACATCGAGGACACGTTCTTAGGCTTCAAGCCTAATCCACCACTAAACTCTCGTCAAGAATATTTAAGTTCTAGATAATGTGTGAGAACTTGTGCGGACCGGAAGGGTGGATACTTGTATTCTGGGAAATTCTGTCAAGGAAAGCATTTCGTATAAATCCAAATCAACCGCTGGACCCGTATGCTTTCCTGGGAATTCTTGGGATGAGTATCCACTTATAGGAATGCATGACTTCTCTAAACATTAGTGAGCTTAGATCTCTCTTGATATGTCAAAGTACTTACTTAGTGATATGCACTAAATGAGTACCATCTAAAATACTTTATGCTTCATAAATTCATGATTCAAAAAAAAAAAAATTTCCTCTATAACCTTTATTCTATGATTCTTAAGTCCCGTCTTGTCACATGACAGCATGCTTACTCGTCATGACCTGAAGGAGTTACCTTCAAGGAGAAATTCTTACGAGATTATACTTCAAAACTACATATATACACTTATATTTATAGATACTACCCAATAAACTTCATGATCGTTGTAATAAAACCCTTAAAACTATGTATTACTCTCCTATAAACTTAATTATTTTATGAACATAACACTTAAGGGGAAACCCTTGTGTTTCATCTTATTTTCATCACCCAACCAAACTACTCTAGATAACTCACTTAAACTTTTGCTACACTTTTATACATCTCAAAGTGTTCATACATCCTTAAACTTCATGAACCTTGTAATACCAGCACATTTAAAACCATGTATTATCCTACAAGTCCTTTTTACAAGCTTCATTATTTTATAAACTTGGCACATAAGGGGAAACCCTTGTGTCTCATTTCATTTTTCGTCACTCAAGCAAACTTCATTTTATTACTAACTCAAAAACTTTGTTACACTTTTAATCTCAAAACCTTCATACATCCTTAAAACTTACACATCGCCGTTTCTTGTAAACAAAACTTAACGTCTTTTAAAATCTAACGTACAATTAACAAAGAAATTCGTAACCTAAGTAATTTCCTTGTAGAGGAAGAAGCCTACTATCGAACAAACAAGCTCCACGTTTAAGACTCTAAACCCATAATGAACCTCGACATAGTACCATAAACCCAAACGTCGGTGACAACAACTTAGAGAAGTTGTAGGCCCATGAGGAAGTCCTGGCTAGGGAAATAGGGTACTTAAGTGAGTCCTTGTGACCACCCATTCTTCCGGGAATTTTCTTCGTTAGCCCATCAACTTCAAGTCAAAAACCATTTCTAGACTATTACTGTGATAACTCAGTATTATGAATAAATAAAAAAAAAACTTTTGAACATATTTAATCAACTTACTTACACACTTTAATTTTCCGTTTAAATTGTATTATGTAAGGGCTAGAAGTCTCAATTTTGAAACATTTAAATGGAAACTATTTTGAAATGTCATCTTGTCATCATTTACTAGTTTAACTTTATTTTCATCATTGTAAACTTAACACACCTACCCAAACACTTTCGTCAAAAACAACTTACGTTAGTACTTGAAATAATTAACAACATTGCATTAAACTATAAAAATCCTAAGTGACACGTGTACCTGAGGAATAAATCTTGAACAAATCTTCTAATTCGTAAGCACTTTTTCAAAAACAACCCGACTTACGAATCATTACCCTAAACAACCATGACCCTTACTTCTTGTATAGACTTAACACTTGTAAACTTGACAAACTTTTCGCTTGACAATCACACCTATCTTTTATAAATCTTACTTATACTATTTATCAATATCTAACTCGTCATTTTTTAACATCTTAATTACACTCTATATAAAATCGGTATGGGTGAAACCGGTTTGAAACTGATTGAAACCGACGGTTGAAAACCGAAAGTATGAATTCGGGTTGACCCGAACCAAATCAATCTAAGCTCCCTGAAGAACTGGTTTCAACCCAATTTTAAATTAGTCAAATCCTCTGAAGAACTAGTTTCACCCCAAACCAATTTTGACTGTGTTGACTCAAACTAAACCGGTTAAGGCCCAAATATTGATTTGTGAACCTCAATAGTCAAATGTGAGTTGAAGTTAGTATTTTTTTGCGCACCTCAACACCCATCGAAAATTAATTTATGCACCTCAATAGTCAAATATTGATTTATGCACCTCAATAGTCAAATATTGATTTGTGCACCTCAACACCCTTCGAAAATCGTCGAATATGATACGTAAAAAAAGTTAGTATTTTTTTTACAAAAATGTGAGTTGAACTTTAGTAAATTGTCAACGGCCAAAAAGAATACGTGATTTTCTATAAAAAAACGCAATTTTAGTGGAGGAAAAAATGTTTTTTTTTAATAAAAAACTTGAATCTTTATCCCGCATATTAAAAAATTTAGTTTCCGAAACGTTTCGTATTTTTTTGAAATAAGTGAGAATCTAAATGTTTTTGATATAATTTTCTATGGCGAAGAAAAAAAATGTAAAAATAATGTCAGAAGTGGGATTTGAACCCACGCTCTCTCACGAGAACCAGAACTTGAGTCTGGCGCCTTAGACCACTCGGCCATCCTGACTTTGATGTTAGGTCATCGATATTTAATATAATTAAATAGACTTTATTGATTCTTCTATATCTTTTAAAAATTCAATTATTTAACAATTTCTAATATATTTCTACTGTTAAGTTGACGCTAAGAGATATTAAAAACAAAGAAGATAACATAATCAAAATTTGTTTTTCAAACATTTCCGAAGTGTACTAACAAATTTCTTTTTATCTACATAAAAAAAACCTTCATTTTTTTCTTATAAATTACACCCTAAAATCAAAATGTTTGAATTACTACCAAGGTTAAAAACTTGTGTATAACACAGGTTGAAAAATAAAAAATGACAAAATTCATACAATTGCAATTACGTCTCATGATTGAAACTATGTATTATTACATATAATAATGCCAAAGTTACAATAATATTTCATAAATTTACAAATACTTTTTTGTATTCAACATTTGATGTTCTATTTTAACATTATTGTTCTTATCTAAAATTCGTAGTTTTAGTATGTCTCTAGTTTTAACTCTTGATAATACAAACCACAAGAAAATGCAACCACATCTTTGTCAGGTAAGGCTCGTATTTCTAAATCGTTTTTTTTTCATTTGAGTGTTGGTAGATATTCTAGCTCGTAGCTATATTTTGGTAGGCGTAAGAATTTGAGAACGTCGACAACTAAGAGGGTGTTTCGAATCAACGGTGGTTGTGGTGGTGAGAGGAGTGATGGTAGAATATATAATGTTTTTTATATAAAACATTTTATTTATTCAACCCGTGTAATACACGGGATTTTAACCTAGTATATAATTTATCAAAATAACAGTTAATATTATCAAGCAAATCAAGTGAACATGCAATGTGTATGTTGCATAATATTGAGCAAGCTTGAGGTTAAATTTTTTTGTGCCTCACATTATCGACATCGGGTAGTATGCCAATAAAAAAAAACATGTCAAACGGGTTGAAAGCTATCCGAAACGTATTTTTTATACATATAACATCTATAATTATTGTGTTAAGTAAATAAATCATTATTATGATAATATTGTTTATGTAATCAACTTTGCACACTAATTAACAAATTATATTGTAACCATATGTTGTACATCTAATCTCTATTACCTATGAAAATAATTTTTAAATTACAGTCAATGCATATGTTAAAATGATCATTTATTCATGATTCATTAATAATTGATGGAGAATTAGCATCACTAATTGTATCATGATTTATGATTTTTAACATAATCCAACCATATACACAAGCAAAATATAAAAATAGCCATAAAGTTGCTTAAAGTTGACTGTCTAAACATGAAGTTCAATCCATTTTCCATCTTGTGTTTTTTTTCCACCACCTGCCACAACATGAACTCCATGAATTAGACGATTCACATAAAAAACCATAATTAAAATACAGATAACCACATCCTCTTGTATCATGATTTATGATTTTTAACGTAATCCAACATATACACAAGCAAAATATAAAAACAACAAAAAAGTTGCTTACAGTTGACTGTCTGCACACAGTGGCGGATCTAGGAATTTTTTCCAGGGGTTCACTGTTTTTAGATGCTCAAATTTCATAGGGCCGGACATAAAAAATTTCAGTTCGGTTCGAGTCGATTGTTCGGGATGGGTCGGGTAAGGCTCATCACATAATAAAAACACATAATATATAATTTAATATTTTAAAACTGAATCGGTGAATGAACCGTCTGATGTAAAGGTTCATTGGTCAGACCGGTAACTGAACCGGATAGTATAATATATAATTTAATATTTAAAAAATATAAATAAGTTAAATTATATATTTAAACATATTTGAACATCTATCAAAAGTTAATGGGAATGTCTAAACGAAGCTAGTTTGCAAAATAAAAGATAAAGTAATATTTAAATCAAAGAAAACCTGCAAAAAGTAAATACTATAAAATTTTGTAAGATTAATTCATATTAATTATTATAAGAAGTCTATCAGTCCACTTCCCAACACCTTTCATCATTTTCGATTGCAACTATTCTTCTACACATTTTTAATTTTTTTTTATCATTATTCTTCACCTTTATCTTTTCTCTTAGAAAACACAGTAATTTTCATCTCTTGGAGAAATAAATACATTCATTCTTCTTCATTTTCATCTTTTCTTCTTCTTCAATCAATTTTTTTCTTTTAAGGGGTCACCCTGTATTTTTTAAGGGGTTCACCCAAGGTTTTGTACATATATTTCTACTACAATTTCAAAAACTCGGGGGTTCCGGTGAACCCCCGGAAGCTATGTAGATCCGCCCCTGTCTGCACATGAAGTTCAATCCATTTTTCATCTTGTGCTTTTTTCTCCACCACCTGCCACAATATGGAACTCCATGAATTAGGCGATTCACATACAAAAACCATAATTAAAATACAGATAACCACCTCCCATTGTATTAAAAAAAATCAATTAATTTGGCATAGAGGATAATGAAGTGAAATCAAGGGGTACCTTCATGACTTGAATCACTCTAATAAGAATCTGAACACATGTTATGTTCATCTTTATTGTCCGAGAGCTCCATAATGCTCTTGCCTAATTTCATATAGTTGAGTTGAATCAAGATTTCATCAGTAGTAACAAATACATAACATAACCAAAAGCACTTAATTTATTGTTCCGTACCAAGACAAACTCATAAAACTCTCACATTAGACTATCCGTAGTGGTTTCACGCCTCTCCACGTCAGCACCACATCAGCATATTGGTTTCACGCCTCTCCACGTCAGCGCCACATCAGCATAGGGGTTTTCACTGCCCATTTTCACCAATGTGCGTAGTGGTTTCACTGCCACTTCATCCACTGCATTAATGGGTGAACTTTTTTTTTAATTTATTTTATTAAGTTTTTTTAAACAATTATTTATCATTCGAAATATCGATCAACTCCGTTTTCGTTAAAAATAGTTTTTTTGAAAACAACTTTGTTTTCGTTAAAAATTATACATACATGTTCAGAAAAATAAAATAAACAATCCCATGTATTTTTATTTATTTTTAAATAATTAACGAAAATGAGTTATTTGAGAAAACCAAAATAATTCCTAAACTAAATATCTAATTAAAAAAACAAAAAAAGAAATGATTTGTTGTCTCATTGTGATTGGTCATACTTTTGCCCCCTTTGCCGTGAAAGTGGTCACTCCCCAAGGGCTCACGCCCTCCGCCCCCCCGCCCCCCCTTCACGCCTGCAGGGACGGTGTTCCACGCCAGTGAACTAACAAGGTGGCTCTCGCCACCCTTTTCACGCCTCCACTACGGATGACCTTATAGATAACACAAAAGCAACCTACGATTCATTAGTCAGTTGAAGTATGAACATCACTATAAATAAAGATGTCTTACATGATGCAAATATAAATCCATACCACAAAATAAAAGCAGAGTTGAGTCGGTAAGCACGTCATTTTTTATTTCCTTTTACGTTAAAACTCATAAAATACTCAAAATTACACAAACCGCTAAAAAAAATACAAAGTTATATAAAAAAGCATTCATCTAAACATACACAAATCCTTTGTTGAGACTTTTAGGAATTGCGGTATCGGCTTTTACCACCATCATACTTTCAGCAAATCTATACTGTATAATAAATAAAGGTTTTAGTAGTACACTTGTTACTCTTATATTTATCCTTAACATTTTTCCCGCCTCTCTATCTTATTAATTATACAAATTCTTTAATTTTTAAATTTTTTTTGTTTCCCCTCTCTCCTATTAAATAACAATGATTTCTTTTTATAAAACGTTTTTTATTTAAAAAAATATGTTTGTTTATAAAATATTTTTATAAATTGAACATTTCTTTCATTTTTTTTATAAAATATATATTTTTTTAAAATGATTTTTTTTTTAAATAATTATTTCACTAATAACATCAAACATACAAATCTTCATGAAAAGTGTTGGTTTACAACAAGTTGGTTTACAACAAGTTGTCTTTATTTAACCCATGTAATGTTTCTTTCAACCTAGTTATAAGGATATAAGAAAACACACTTGCCTGTTCAAGAGTTAGCCTGGTTGGTTCGTTTGTTGGATGAGTTGAATCAACCGGTGAATTACAAAGTGAAGTTGTTTTGTGATAATAAATCGTCTATCCAGCTAGCCGAGAATCCCACGTTCCATGCTCGTACGAAGCATATTGAAGTACACTATCACTTCGTTCGTGAGAAGGTGCTGAAAAGAGAGATTGACCTTACCAACAACCAGGTAGCAGGATGTGCTAACAAAAGGTTTGCCCAAAGCAAAGTTAGAAGAATTCTCATCAAGTTTAGGAATGAAAAAGGTCGGTATTGAGAGGGAGTGTGAAAAATACAATACCGACATGGTCGACTGATTGGAAGAATTGCGAGGGTGGTTCGGTTTGATCTCAAGGGGCGGTTTTGGAGGAGATCGGAAGTCTAGGGTCTAGAATGAAAATAATAATAATCAATTAGAATTAATTATTGAGTCCAAATTATGTTTCCTAGTTTTTTGGGTTAGAGGTCTAATTATAATAGAACACTTGTTGCGCAAGTTTAATTAGTTTAAATACGTGTTTTTTATATTTTTTTGTAATCGTATCTTTGAAATTCTAATAAGAAAATAGTGCATATGTTTATGCAATTGAGGTCGCATCTCTTTTGATTTGATTACTACCAGGTTAACATATAACAATGGGTTATGCATAAAAGAAAAAAAAATATATAAAACTATGTTCTCCGAAATCTTATAAATTAATAGTGCGAAAATCTATACTATATAATAAATAAAGGTTTTTTTAGTGTCATGTGTCGCCTCCATATTCATTTCATTATTTTTTTCCCGTCTCTCTCTTATTTAATGTACTTCTATATTTTAATAATAATATATATTTAAAGAAAGTACTAATTATACTAATTAATAAAACACATTTATTTTTAAATTATCCCTTATTATTAGAAACTTTGAAATTTAATTATGTAACTTTTATTTCAATAAAAAGTAAATGAAAGTCAAATTACACTAAATAGTAATTAACGTATTTTCAAAACCCAATTATATATTAATTTTTACATATTTTGAGTTTGTTTCTATCCTTAGTATATGTAATATATTTTTACACCTTTAAAATATATACATAAAGATTTAAAATTTTTAAATACTTATATTTTTCTTCTCGTGTGTAGACACGAGATCTAAACTAGTATCTAATATATGACAAACGTATTTGAAATCCTGTGATCTCGGTGATGATTTGTTGTAAATAAGAAAACATAATAAAAAAATCACGACTCTACTATTAATATGTAAATCATTTTTACTAATTTCAAATTTGAAAATTTCGTTTTGTTATCATAATAGGTTAAAATCCCGTGTATTACACGAGTTGAATAAACTCGTGGAATACAATATAATCTGTTAACACATACACTCGTTAAAATATGTGAGGTGATTTATTAATGTAAAGATTAGTATTTTCTTTAAAAATATATTATTATCTTGCTGGTTGTGAGCTGTATGAACGGTAACGTCCACGTACGGCTCCGTTAGAAGGGCGGTGATAAAGACAGGGGCGAAGCTATGAAGGGGCCAGGGAGGGCCCCGGCCCCTGCCATTTTTTCCGTTAGTAGTGTTAATTTTTCCGTTTTCGTCCGAATTTTTTTTTACGTATAGAGCCGGCCCCTGCTTATTTTTTTCGGCCCCCGCTTCTTAGATTTTCAAGCTCCGCCACTGGATAAAGATGTATTTAATAAGAGAGTGATGTGGGAAAAAAATGATGAGAGTGAATATGGAGACGACATGTGACATGAAAAACTTTTATTTATTATATAGCATAAAGATGCGGGAAAAAAATGATGAGAGTGAATATAGAGACGACATGTGACATTAAAAACTTTTATTTATTATATAGTATAGATTAAAGATATAGAAATGTGAATTAACAGATATGAAACAATAAATATGTTTGAGAAATGAACATATTTATAAATTTATTCATAATCAAAATTTATATCAAGATATATCCCCGATTTATGTCCAATTGAAGTTTTTTTTTAAAATATATAATGTAAATCTAAACACTTAAATAATCGTAAAACAGTTTTAAAATTTACACAATACATCTTAAATGGGAATTTTTAATAGAAACCTCATAAATATAATTTCATAAGTATTTACCGTATTCATGTTGAGTGAAGAAAATAGTGTCTTCAACCGAAAGACACTTTGATGATACGAACAACCTAAAGGAAATTGAGACATGATTGTGTTTAAATGTTTATGTACATAAAGTGAATATTCTAAGATAAATGATATTTTATGACTTTGAACAATTTTGAGAACTGACATAGACCAAATATGTTACGTTTATGTATAATTTAAAAACCGACACTGTAATTTTCTAAACTTAATAACCAAATTATACTACTTAAAGAGAAGTGTCGCCACCGACCACTTTAACCCCTTAATTTTGGTTAAATGGTAAAAATGGTCTCTCAACTATGTAAAATGGCACTTTGATCCCCTCAAGTTCTTAAAGTTTCAAGTTTACCCCTGTACTATTTATAATATGATTTTTCCTTAATTATTTTCGTTTGTTTGTTTAATTTTTTTGAACGTCCCGGTATAAATTTTGTTAAAAATGGAGTCACATTCAAAATAAAATATTTGTTGGTATCGTGGGTTATATCGACTGAAGGTGACGTGTTGGTATCGTGAAAAATGAAACCGACACCGGTTGAAAAACATCGGTACCTTTATATAACTGTCTTTTATCTATGTTTCAATCTCCACAACTGAGTCGCCGTAACTTCATACGTTTCTTTAATTTATTTGATCACGTTTCTTTTTGTGCTTAGTCACGTTAATGTCACCGCCTCAACCGTTTAAGGTCCGCCTCCCACTGTGCAGCGCGAGACAAAATTTATTTAACCAAGTTTCATTTTTTTGCTTGGTCATGTTAATGTCACCGTCTCAACCGTTTGAGATCCGTTTCCCGTTACAAAACACGGGGCATTTCTAGTTTAAAATTTAAACATAAAAGAGTAAAATACACTGCACTTTACCACATGGACCATCCATCTATTTTACTTTAGAAAATCACATAAGAGATAAATAAAAGAGATCTATTTTGAATTTAAATCAAAGAGGCATAATGGGCTACAAAACAAAACCTAGTAAAAAGCATGAGACATATTACATATACCCAAATAAGCCCAAATGTGAAAGATCTTTCTAGAAGGTCATTTCCGGTGCATAAATATTAGTTTACGAACGACCATTTCTTAATATTCTGAAAACTTCTACACAAACCCCTTCCTCTCGCCCACATCTTTTTTGTCAGTCCACCGCAACCCTTTACAAAAGCATCTCCACAAGGTTTTTCCTCTCTTTTTTGAACTCGATCTCCGTTCTACAACTCTTCAGATCTCAATTCGTTACTGGTATCTTCTTAGATCCAATCTTGCTATGTTTACTGTTCAATTAGTTATGCTTGATTTGATCTGAATCTGAATAAATAATATTTTAGCCTGGTGTAAATCCGTACAGATTTAGTAGGTTTTTTGGTTAGGCATTTCTGCAGTGATAGAAACGTAGATCCAAATTTGATATCTGAACTTTTGAATGTTGTTTTTGTCTTTGATGTATTGGTTAGGGTTAGGTTATGGACTGAATTGCATTAATGTGGTCTCTAGATGATTGCTTGGTTGTTTATATGACGTCTGATAAGTTTCATTATCTTGTCTTATAATTGTTGTTTTAAATCAGTTTGATGTTAATTTTGGATCAACCAAAAAAAATGGTTATCTTTTGTCCAGACTCATACATTTGAACTGCATATGTTATAGGCGGCATTAGATGTTAAATTGAATCTCTCTCGAGAGATTCGTCCTCTCGAAAAAATGCTCAACTTGGGAAGGTTATTGTTAAGTAGTTAATAATTTAAAAGACACGAGTCAGGTTTGCATTGTATAATTTCACAGTTGATGGCATATCTGAATGTCTCACATGAGACTTAGGTTTGCATTGTATATGTATGTGACTTTTACTTATTTTATGTGAAATTCAGGTTGATTGTTGTGGGATAGAGTAACCTCATTGAGTTAACAAGTTAGACTACCAAGCAAAGATGAGCGTGGTTGGATTTGATCTTGGAAACGAGAGTTGTGTTGTGGCAGTTGCCAGGCAAAGGGGAATTGATGTTGTTCTTAATGATGAGTCGAAGCGTGAGACTCCTGCTATTGTGTGTTTTGGTGACAAACAACGGTTCCTTGGAACAGCTGGTGCTGCATCCAGCATGATGAACCCAAAGAATACTATTTCCCAGATCAAGAGGTTGATAGGCCGACCTTTCTCTGATCCTGAATTGCAACAGGATCTTAAGGCATTGCCCTTTTCTGTTACTGAGGGACCTGATGGTTTTCCATTGATTCATGCTCAGTATCTTGGGGAAACAAAGACATTTACGCCGACTCAGGTTATGGGTATGGTTTTTTCAAACATGAAGACAATAGCAGAGAAGAATTTGAATTCAGCAGTTGTGGATTGCTGCATTGGGATTCCTATTTATTTCACTGATCTTCAAAGAAGGGCTGTTATGGACGCAGCTACTATAGCAGGCTTGCATCCTTTACGATTGATGCATGAAACAACTGCAACTGCTCTAGCCTATGGAATATACAAGACTGACTTGCCTGAGAACGAGCAGCTGAATGTAGCCTTTGTTGACATTGGACACGCTAGCATGCAGGTCTGCATAGCAGGCTTCAAGAAAGGCCAGTTGAAGGTATTGGCTCATTCTTTTGACCGTTGCCTGGGAGGGAGGGATTTTGATGAGGTTTTGTTCCAATACTTTGCTGAAAAGTTCAAGGCAGAGTACAAAATTGACGTGTTCCAGAGTGCAAAGGCTTGTCTCAGGCTTCGTGCTGCATGTGACAAGCTGAAGAAGGTCCTCAGTGCAAATCCAGAGGCACCTATGAACATAGAATGTTTGATGGACGACAAGGATGTAAGAGGTTATATAAAGAGAGACGACTTCGAACAAATTAGCACCCCCATATTGGAACGTGTAAAGAAACCTCTTGAGAAGGCTCTTTCGGAGGCTCAACTCACTGTTGACAATATTTATGCTGTTGAGGTTGTTGGTTCAGGTTCTAGGGTACCAGCCGTAATCAAGATCTTGACAGAATTCTTTGGGAAAGAGCCAAGGCGTACAATGAACGCAAGTGAGTGTGTATCCAAAGGTTGTGCTTTGCAATGCGCTATTCTCAGTCCCACGTTTAAAGTTAGAGAGTTCCAGGTAAGACCCAGTTTTTTTATACTTCTTTGATGTGCATGTGCAAGTGATCTTTGATTTCATGTCAGTTATGTACGGGATGAAAGAACCTAATTTGGAATTTTGGATTGTTTTTAAGGTACAAGAGAGCTTTCCTTTTCCAATCTCTTTGACATGGAAAGGTACTGCCCAAGATTCTCAGAATGGAAATGTGGAGAATCAACAGAGCAGTGTTGTTTTTACCAAGGGAAATGTAATTCCCAGTGTGAAAGCACTGACTTTCTTCAGGTCTGGTACATTCACAGTGGACCTACAATATGCAGATGTCAGTGAATTGCAGGCACCACAAAAAATCAGCACTTACACGGTAAAAGCTTTTTAAAGATCAAATTCTATAGGTGCATGTTTTGCAGTCTTTTGAACTGTCCTCACTGCCTATTTTTTTCTTTTGGATGGTGATTTGCACAGATTGGTCCCTTCCAAGCAACAAAAGGCGAGCGCGCCAAGGTGAAGGTTAAAGCCCGTTTGAACTTGCATGGAATTGTCTCTGTTGAATCTGCACAGGTGGGTTATTATGGAGTTTCAGAAAATCAGATCTTTTAGCTTTGTTGGTCATTCATGCTTGAATTGTAACAAAACTGTTCTGATTGATTTACATCATCACAGCTTATTGAAGAAGAAGAAATTGATGTTCCAGTGACAAAAGAACCATCTAAAGAATCAACAAAGATGGATTTGGATAATACTCCAGCTGATGTGCCTACAACAAATGAAACTGATATAAACATGCAGGAAGCCTCTGGGGCTGAGAATGGTGTTCCTAACACAGGAGATAATCCTGCTCCAATGGAGACTGATGCAAAGGTTAGTGAAATATGTGTTAATACTACTGCATAATTACAGAAGGCATTTGACTGCAAGTTTTCTATTTTACTGTTGAAATTACTCTTTGAGTTGGATTTTGCTGGGTATGTTTGCTTGTTTGACTGTGGTGCAAAAACTTCTATGGCGACTGATCCTCTAACTGTCAAGCGATTAGCTATGAATTTGATAAGTAGTGGTGGTCAATAGCTTGGTTGGTTGATATAGGTCAATCCGGTGTAAACAATACTTCAAGTAGTAAATATTCTGTAAGTTTATGTTGAATATGCTCAAAATAAGGATGAGAGAACAGACATTGTTGTTGTTACATGCAGCTGATAACCGCTTGGGGTTATCTGGAAGAACCAAAATTTGCATACATCAATGTTGATGATTTAGAAGTCTAATGTTTTTAGTGAGAAATGGTATATCCTTGTAACTTGTGCCTATCCTCCTAATGGACATCTATCGTGCAATGGGGGAAGTTGTGGGCTGGGCCCTTTTTAGGTGTATTGATACTTGCCAAGAAGGATATACCATTTCTCTTTTAGTTTTGATGATTATGATAGTTCATTTTTAGTTGATTTAGTTTACAATCTGACTTTCATGGGTGTTTCTTTTTTTGCATTGGAATAGAATAGCTGGGTGTATACCTGCACATTTTCTAATTGGGTTTTGCTAGCTTAGTATATGTAAGTAGATCATATACTAGAATTTTATAATAATAATGTCATTATATTTGGGACGAGCGGTTATTGTTGTTAAAATGAGAGGTAGTAATTAGAAATATTGGTCTTTAATAGACGCCTTGTCATTCTTCATCAAGTTAATGCAAGGTGAGTCGACCAACTGGAATATGTCATGATGCTGGAAAGATTGAAGTCGCCATGTTGTGTTCTAAGCAATAGATTGGTTTCAGAATCACGATAAAATACAATATTCTAATTCCTATTACCGTGTCCTCTTGAACCAGATTTCCGAAAGAAAAAAGAATCCCTACTATATGTTAGTCATTTGATATGTCATTAGATTAATTCCAAGTAAATTGCTTTTCATGAACAACCTCTCTTCTTATGTTCAACAAGGTGAGTTGGTGGTCTGCGGTCTGTGGTCCTTACTATCATGATTCATGACTTGCTATGGTGACATCTAACCGCTAGTGAAGAGTAACTTGAACTCTCTCCTTGGATGTAAAACCATTCTTTTGGTATTTTGTCATGCAGGTGGAAGCTCCAAAGAAAAAAGTAAAGAAGTCCAACATACCCGTCAAAGAGTTGGTTTATGGGGCAATGCTACCAGCAGACGTGCAGAAAGCAGTGGAAAAGGAGTTTGAAATGGCCTTGCAGGACCGAGTTATGGAAGAAACAAAGGACAAAAAGAATGCTGTTGAAGCCTATGTCTATGACATGAGGAACAAGGTAATTTGCATTTTACTTTCCAATCCCATAAAATATAAATATACACATGGAATTACTGACCCACACTTACCCTTGTTTTTTCCAGTTGCATGATAAACTGCGCGAGTTTGTTAAGGATCAAGACAGAGAAGCATTTATAGCTAAGCTTCAAGAAACAGAAGATTGGTTGTATGAAGATGGTGAAGATGAAACTAAAGGTGTATACATCGCGAAACTTGATGAGCTAAAAAAGGTTCCCTTTCTACATTTCATCTTTTCTTTATGATATTTAAAATGGTCCTCTGACACCTGACAAAACAATTTCAGCAAGGTGATCCCATAGAACAACGGTACAAGGAGCACTCAGAAAGAGGAGCCATTGTTGATCAACTGGTCAAGTTTGTTAACTGGTACAAACAGGCTGCAACATCTAGTGATTATGAACACATTGACTCGAGTGAGAAACAAAAGGTAATCACTGCGAAATTTTCAGCTGTGTATTGAATTCACATTATTCGTCGTTTCTAGTTTAACTTGACTACCACTGTTCAGGTGTTGAGTGAGTGTTCAGAAGTGGAAAAGTGGTTTATGGAGAAAAAGCAACTGCAAGACTCACTTCCAAAGCATGCTGACCCAGTTCTTCTATTATTTGATATAAAAAAGAAATCAGAGACACTTGACAGGTAATATTATAGTCTTGGTTTTAAAAAGCGCGCCTTTGAGGGCTTTGAGGCGGCGCTTCATGTACATGTGGGTCAAAATTGGTCAAATATAGGGTATGGAGGAGGTAGATATGTATAAATGACCACAAAGATGGAGGTAGATATGTAAAAATGACCAAAAGGATGAAGAGACTAAGAATGGTTTATTTTCTATAAGGCCGATATGTAACAGAGATGAGAGAGATGCAACTTTTGGTTGTACATAAAGCAGTGTTGTTGTACATAGGGCAACGCCTCGTGTAAAGCGCTCGCCTTGCACCTCGGCTTTCTTGATCTAAACTCTTCATAGCGCCTCACTTTTTTTAAAACCAAGATACTAGTTGACCTTTGTTGTTGATGTTTCTTTGAAGGAGAATAGTATCTGACAAGTAAATTTATGTTGATGTTTACAGGGTTTGCAGGCCCATAATGATGAAACCTAAGCCGGCCCCACCAAAGGCAGCCACTCCCGATACACCATCCTCACCTGCACCAGCTCAGGCAGGTGAGCAGCAGCCTTCCCAAGGGGCAGAGAACACCACAAGCCCCAACCCAAACCCAGATGCCAATAACAATGGCGAGAGTTCTGATGCACCATCGGCTATGGAAACAGAGAAGCCTGAGGAAGCTGCATAATGCATGAGTTTTTTAATTTTGTTGATCTTGTGTTTTTTATGCAGGATAAGTGTTCCATTACTTTTCATTTGTATACTCACAAATATAGATATTGGTGAAAACCAGGGCCACGGGCATGTCTGGTCTATTTTGTTAGATTTATCTTGTTAAAAATTATTTGATGGTCCCGTTGTCGTGGAGACCTTACTGTACCTCGGATATGTTTTTGGATGATACATTTCATGCATAATTTGTGTTAGATTTTGATGGATGCTTTGGTCTTCATGTCCACCTGTAGGGATCATGTGCTTTGTACACAAGTGCTGATTTTGACATCTCACAACAGTTCTACTTCAACACTATGATCTTTATCTTTTTAGAATTTTCTTCTTCACCCAACCATTTCCTATTCAACCTCTTCATCTCCAATTCTTAGCTTATATGGTTCATCAGGATGAGACAATTACTATTAAAATTTAGAGTAAATTACTATTTGAGTCTATGACGTTTGACCATTTTAAATATTTGAGTCCTTTATGTTTAAATTCGTCTCTTTTAACCCCGACGTTTCATTTTTTGCTTATGTTTGAGTCCAGATGACCAACTCCGTTTGAGTCTAGGAGGTTTGACCATTTTTAAATATTTGAGTCCTTTATGTTTAAATTTGTCTCTTTTAACAGAAGCAAAAATCAAACGTTAGAGTTAAAAGAGACGAATTTAAATAGAAGGAACTCAGATAGTTAAAATGGTTAAATGACAGATACTCATAGTAATTTACTCTAAAATTTATTTATAGGTCTGCCTAAAAACTTTGTTCAAACTTCTGGTATTATCTGTTAAAAAAAGGTTATATAACTTTTTCGTGCTTGATTTTTTTTAATACAAAGATAGGTTATTTGACCCGGTTTTCAGAAAACATCATAGCTCAATGTAGGTTGGTTGATAACAGAAATGTGCTACCATAGATACAATGGTGCTATACATACAAGTGAAATCATTATAAGGGTCGAAGTGAAATCATTATACGGGTCGTATGACTTTTTTTAGTTATTACGTCAATCAATTTTATGTCGGTGTAACAAATCACACAGGCTGTTTAGTTTTACGAAACCACCTCATACATGTCACATAAAAAATGATTGCATATATGATATACTAGTCTAACACGTTACACACAACAACTGATTTAACTTGTATGGGGTGGAGAGGCACCTCGTACCCACCTAAAATTTGCAATTTTTTTGGTATTTCTTCCATTAATTTAAGCTAAGGTTTGAAAGTTCAGACACTATTCTATTAATAAGATCATGTGGTATGGTCTCGTGAGAAACCTTCCGTGAGTTTTCTCACACTAGTGAGGGAGAGGGCACACCACCCCCTTGTTTTCGTGAGGGGGTTAGTGAGCATCATCTGTGAGGTTCTTCACGGGAAGGAGATGGCACACCACCCCCTTGTCTAAGCCTTTTTTTTGAATTTTATTGAAAACGCATTTAATGCTCACACCATTCTCACTCACTTGGTTATTTCCCTTGCCAAGTGAGATTGGTGTGAGACTTGACAGAGATGATGTGACGCCGTCACGTGGTAACTATTTTTCTCCTCACTACACCCTCACTGGCTTGGGTATACCACATGCTTCAATAGGGCACTATTCTCTACCGATTGGGCCCACTTGTAGAAAATGAGAAGTAAAATAAGAAAATAATTTTTAAATTTGTCTTTACAGTTTATACCTTAAAATAGCAAAAAAATTAAAATTGTTGAAACCCTAATTAAGCTAGCTGGTAGCATTCTTCTGGACGTTGCCGGCTTGTTCTTTGACGCTGCTGCCTTGTTTTTATTAGATTACTTACAAAAGGCATTAGACATAGAGCTAAGACTTTATGCTTAAAGTACAAACATGTAATGCATGTTTTCTTTTGTGTGCCTTCTCTCTTTTATTTCAATTTTTAAAAATGCAATAAAGTATTTTCATTGATAGACTTTTTTTATGGAATAATTGGTGATTTTGACTATGATATTTCGAAGACAGTTACACCTACTAAAAATACTAAGACGGTAATAGTGAAAGTGAATTGTTGGTTTTCTAAAGTATTTTGTTTAATTGATACCAGTAAGCTTAACCCGCACGTTGCAGCGAGGAGTCTTCCACGATACAAAAAACTTAAACGCATGTTCGAGAAACCCAATGCATAAAATATTGAAATGCGTGATTGAAAAACACAATTAAACGCAAAATCATTTAAAAAAAGTTCACTATTTCGTTGTGTGAACCTGCTTCAAGGGACAGGGCTGAAGCATTCGAGCCACACACTCTTTTGGTGTCGCATGCTACATAAGAGAATGAACTTGGTGTCACAAAAAGTTTAATAAGCACATAAGATTTCCTAACTAATTATTAGGAGCCCGAAAATGAAATTAGCTTCAAGGTAGCAAGAACAAACTTTTAAGATTACTGAACAAAGTAGAAAACCAAAAGTCTAAAATCAAGACGCTCAAAACATCAAACAACAATCTAAAACCAAAATGAAAAACCAAATAGAAGGCCATTTCTAACAAAATTAGTGAAGCAAACATTCAGATTTAAAAAAAAAAGTTGCACCCTTTTTCTTTCAGTGACTTTCTTCATAATCAAATCTCATTTACATCTTCAGTAGTGAACTAATATTTTCCTCATATTTATTGAGATAGCTAAAACGATTTCTAAAGTTGTTTGCACTAAAAATAAATTATTGGTTTCCTTTGACCGATTTCTGATCTGCATGTGAATTTTTTTCCCGATTGTTCCAGCGTTGTTCTGTTGTGCTACGCATCTGAACAAACTAGATAAACAAATGTATTTACAAAAAAAACCTTTGAGAAAACGGACTAAGGTAACAATTTAACATTTGCTACAATGAGGCTTAGAGTTTGCGGAAGGATCAAACTATTATGTCTGCAAGATAGGTTGCGGAAGACAGGCTGCCATCCTATAATTCTGTCAGGCCAAGGTTTGATCCTTATTCAATTTTCAGTCAGATTTATTTGGTCATCATTGCCCCATGTTTAAGAACCAACTGCAAATGTACCAAGTCATAAAACCAACCGTTAAAGAGAAATGAACTGTATATGATCTATGAAGGTCTAATTCTTGACTTTTTAGTCATATCTATCCATTGATGACTGCCCCATCTGGAAGTACCAACTACACATATGCACAAATTACGGAAGCAACATTTTTAATATGAACAATTGAGCATTCACTGCATACGATTTATATACTTTTATGAATTAAAATATGCAAATACTAAAAAGAGCAAACCAGATACAGAGGCGTAGAATGTAACGGTAAACAAAACTGTCATAACTAAGCAAGACTTCCAATAATACAATGCGCAGGCTGAGAGCATATAAAAATGCAACAAAATACAAATTAAAAGACCGCGTAAGAGTTATAAGTCAATGTTGTTGGTTTACTTTAACACGATGATCGATTGAAACATTCGAATTGGCAGTAGCATGGACGAAAATGCCAAAAAATTTTATAGAAACGAAAATTTTATAACGAAACACTAACCTCATCGGTAAAAAAATTTATGTGCTATAATGAGGATCAGGTTTTGCAAAAGGTGAAATCATCATCGCTGCATTTAAGGTTGCAACTGAGCAGCTACCATCCTCTAATTAAGTTAGTCCAAAGTATGAACTTCAACCTATCTATTAACTTATGACACACACATGTTTAACAAAGCTTAATGAGAGCTAAACAACAGTAGAGGCACCAACAGGCAAACAACTATACTCAAAAGATGTGTATGCACAACATACAGAACCAAACAAACAATTTATAATCAGACAATAAGTTTAGAAAGCGTACCAATACTAACCACAATAATTTTATAGTAAAAACTGTCTGCAAAATCATAACTATCATCATTTTGTTAAAAAATAATGTTTCTATTTTTGGCAACTTTTATTTTGTTTTTGTTATAATATAACTAGAATTACCTCAAGATTAGTGTTGTAACATAAGAGATTTAGAGGGGGATAAAAATAAGAAGTAAATAAATGCATAACTTTTATAAAAGTGTATACATGAGATGTACTTTCTCATTCATTTTGAGGTGATATTTATACTATAAAAAGTTATTACATGATAAACCAATAAACAAAATAAACTATTTTAAATACATGTAGATGTAGATATAAAGCTCGGTTAAAAAATATGTTCATCCATTTCATTAAGGTTCAACGTGACAATAAACTTCGGCTGCTGACTCTTCTATCCGCACCAAATTCCCCCATCGCCGACCACCGGAAAAGCCGTCAAGACGCGCACGATCTGTTGATTGCATCAAATCCATAATTGAGACCTAATTCGAATCAGCTATAACTACACTATCCGTTCATCATGAGGTCTCGGCGGTAAGTGTCTCTTTTATCTCGTATAAATCTCACCGATTTCTACATTTTCGTAGTGCATTTGACCTAATCAAAGTTAGTTATAAATTTTGCATAGACAGCGACGTATTTACTCTTGTGATTTGATTACTGGTGGCAGGTTGCGAACTTGTTAACCCCTATGATTGGAAGTCAGAAGTAACCAACGAGCGATACCAAAATCAAAATCGCAATTGAATCTAGGTTTGTCCGATCCAATTCAATCGCAAATCAAAATCGAAATTATGCCAAAATCAAAATCGTTAATTTATCTGCTTATTGAAAATCGTTACTGCAATTGAATATAGGTTTGTCCGCTGCACTCTGCCACTGTCAGTACCGGACTGCCTGACTCAGGAAGGAAGGAAGGTACTCAACCACCGTCTGCCGTCTCTTCTCGCTTCTTGGCAATTTTCGAGTAAGTGAGATTAACGTTATTTTGAATTAATTAATTGCCATAGCAATGAAATTGAAATTAGTCATTTGTTTTTTGTGTATTTGAAAGTTGAAATCCATCTCACGGCCAAATAATCCTATATATCTTGCAAAGATTAGTATCAAATGGAGCTAGGGCATGCTGAAATTTCATAATGAGATCTATTAAACTTTCTGCATTTATCAAGCAGATGAAGCAATGTATATAACATTTGCCAACTAATATTGGAAAGAGCTAGGTTTCATTTTTCGCGTGAGGAGATTAATTGGTAGCCAAGGGGTTAACTAATATTAGTTAACTGTGCCGTTAAAAAATTTGTAAAAAATCAGTAAAATCTGTAAAAACTCATAAAAATTAGTAAAAATCACCCCTTAGGGTGTATTCTCGCCGGAAGAAGGGTTTGACCCGTGATGAACTGGGCGGGTCCTTGGAGCAGCTCTGAGTCATCCTGGGTATCCCTATTGACCCGCTCAACATTAGTGGCTAGTGGGGAGTTATTAGCGGTTAATTTATTGACTAGTGGTAGCTTTAATTTCGATGTTTTGATTTACAGTGGTTTTGTTCTTGTTGTTATTATCAGAAAACTTTGTATCAGACAGTTTCGCCCCTCTCGAATTGGGCCGCTTAATTACATTCAGCTACCATTTTCATTCGATTACAATTTTACTCTTATCACATTACTAAACTATATAAAAAATGGATGCTAATGAACAATAATTTGGTCTAATCAGGGCTTGCCACGTGACAAATTCTAGTTGATTTTTTTCCAGTGTTTTTTTTATATATATACACTGTAATGCGGGGTTCCTTACGTAAGTGACCAACAGTCCAGTTGTCTCCGCACCTTGGTTTCTTGCCGGCGAGACGTGGGTTCGAGTCCCCGTCTCTCGGTTTTCGGTTCGCTGATGTGAGCAGGTCCCTCTGCTGACTTCATAACTATTTTATTTTTATTTTTTTTCTTAATAATTTAAATCTTTATACTTATTTTTAAACTATAACTTTTAAAATATTATGTTTTTTTAAGTTCCAAACATACCGCTACGCACGCCCATAGTTGTCAATAGCGCTTGTAGCGGGCGCTATAGCGCGCTACATAGCGATTCGATTAGTCATCGCTATCTCCATTTCTCGAGTGAATAGCGACCCAATAGCGAATATTCCTTTTTTTTTTTTATGTTTTTAACCAGTTTTGTACTTGATTAATATAAATAGGGTTGCTAATAACCCTAATATATGAAGATTTAGATGATTATTGATTATAATTGCTACATATCCTACAATAGTTGAATATAAAATATTTCTAAAACTTTCTACTAGTGTATCGCTAAACGTGAAATAGCGCCTGCTATTTACCGCTATTCGCTACGTATCGTATAGGTGGCTTGTCGCTATTTACCGCTATTCGCTATTGACAACTATGCGCACGCCCCGCCGCAGCAAGCAGGTATTTTTTACTAGTCCACATTATGCTAAACATTTTACTATCCATATAATTTAAGAAAAAAATTATACCTGCATTGATTTTGCGGGTGGACCACTCTTGCTCACCACTTAAACTGAACACAAATTTTCAAAGAGTGTTTACTTTTTATGATCCAACTTAATTTTTTTCAGTGAGTACCCAAATTACTATTTTGCCCTTGGAAAACCTGAACAAACTGTCAAACCATACTCCATTTTTATCTAAAACAAAGCTTCGTGCAGATCAAGGAGGAAGAAGAAAGGAAGGATGAACGAACAACAACGATCAACACTTCTTCAATCCGCTTCTCGTTTCCTGCCCCCAAAAGGTCTCATCTCTCTATGTCAAATTCTTTGATTTCAATATCTCTGTATTCCAAACCCTAAATCGAACATTTTCAATTTCGATTCTGAAGGGATCAACAAGCTCTCTTACGGCACTGCCGGATTCAGAGCCGATGCATCTGTCCTCCAATCAACGGTATTCAGAATCGGGATTCTGGCGGCACTGAGGTCGTTGCAGACCGGAGGGGCTGTGATCGGATTGATGATCACTGCTTCACACAACAAAGTCTCCGATAACGGCGTCAAGGTAGCTGATCCTGGCGGCGAAATGCTCACTCAAGATTGGGAGCCGTTTGCTGATTCTATTGCTAATGCTCCAGATTCTGAAAGTCTCATCCAGGTCACATGTTGAGATTTTTTTTAACTGAAGAATGATTTCTTTGTAACCACCGTTTAATTGATTGTGTGTTGAGGAAGAAGAGTTTGATTTGATTTTATTGATTTTTTAAAGCAGTTGATAAATGAATTTGTAAAGAAGGAAAACATACCACTTGATGGAGCAAAGGCTGCAACAGTATTATTGGGAAGAGACACCCGGCCTAGTGGTGAATCTCTGGTTGAGGCTGCAAAACATGTAAGTCTTCTTGATTTGAAGTTTACACTACTTGATATATGATATACAAGTTGTGCCTCTTCTTTGTGGAATAGAGGTAATGACACTTTGCTAAGGTTTTTAGTTCGGATGATCATGGACCCGACCCGAGTGTTGCCATTTGGGACATCTTTATTGTTGGGTTGTAGGCTTCTGCCCATTGTGGGCCCAACCGAATAGAAGAGAAAGAGCAGTGGAGTCCAGCCGGCCCTAGCTCTCAGTTTCTGTTTCCTTTATATATATTAATCTCTTGTACTTGTAATCGGAATCACTCAATAATACAAACCCTAGTTGCTCCCGTGGACGTAGGTCAGATTAGACCGAACCACGTTAAATATTGTGTTCTTTATTTTCTGCATTGTGTGTGTGTGTGATATATTCCCAACAACTGGTATCAGAGCTTTGGCTCTTGATCAGATCACACGAACCGTCAAACCTAGCCGCCGTGAACAGTACCGCCGCGTGAACAGTACCGCCACCGTGAACAGTGTCGCCAGCCGCGAACAGTGTTTTCGGTGAACAGTCCCGCCGCCGTGAACAGTTTCGCCAGCCGTGAAACAGTGTTTTCGGTGAACAGTACCGCCGGGTGAACAGTAGCGCCGCCGTGAACAGTGTCGCCAGCCGTGAACAGTGTTTTCCGGTGAACAGTACCGCCGCAGCTCCACCCAGACGCTAGGGTTCCGCCGCCGTCTAACAGCAGTCTCTCCGATTGCTAGGTATACTCGAAATCGCCATCAGTTTTTCATTAGATTAGCCGTTAAGTTCAGGCAGCCGCCGTTGCTAAGTTTGGTAAACTGATTTTTCGAGTTAACCGGTTCTTTTTGGACAAGTATTGTTTTTATTTGAAGTTATGGCAGAAGACGGTAAACAGAGGATTAAGAAGTTTGAGGGACAGGACTTTGGATGGTGGAAAATGCAAGTTGAGGACTTGCTATGTCAGAAGGATCTTGACATGGTTCTGATAGGTCCTAAACCAGAAAAGATGAAGGATGATGAGTGGGCCGCCATGGACAAAAAGGCTTTAGCTGTTATCAGGTTCACACTATCTAAGAGTGTGGCGTTTAACATCCTGAAAGAAACCACATCAAGTGGGTTGATGAAAGCCTTGTCCAATATGTATGAAAAGCCTTCTGCATCTAATAAGGTATTCCTAATCAGGCAATTGGTTAACACCAAGATGAAAGAAGGTGCGTCTGTTACGGCTCATATTAATGAATTTAATACTATCATATCCCGTTTGTTATCTGTTGATATTAAATTTGAAGATGAAGTCCAAGCATTACTTCTATTATCTTCGTTACCTGAAAGTTGGTCAGGTACAGTCACTGCCATTAGTGGTTCATCTGGAACCTCTAAACTCACGTTCGAGGGCATTCGTGACATTATCCTAGGAGAGGACATTAGAAGACGAAGTTATGGGGAATCATCGAGTGCTTTGCTAAGCACTGAAGGGAGAGGTAGAAATAATGAGAGGGGTAACAACAGGGGCAAATCAAAATCAAGAAAATGGGGTCGAAGTAAATCTAGGGGGCCGTCAAAACAAAGGAAAGACATCACTTGCTGGAATTGCAAGGAGACCGGGCACTTCAGAAATCAATGCCCAAAACCATCAGTGGAAAAAGAAAGAAGAGAGGTAAATGCAGCCACAGATGATTCAGATGATGCCCTCATTTGTTGCGTTGAGAACTCAACCGAGTCATGGATCATGGACTCCGGGGCATCATTCCATGCTACTTCTAGCACGAGGAAGATGAAGAATCTACAAATAGGTAAACTTGGTAAAGTTCGTTTGGCTAATGATGATACTCTTGATATCACAGGTATGGGGGACATTGATTTGAAGACACCAATGGGTACTATTTGGACCTTGAAAAATGTTCGGGTTATTCCTAGTCTTAAGAAGATGTTGATTTCTATCGGGCAGTTGGACGATCAGGGCTATGACGTCACGTTCGGTAGTGGGCAATGGAAGGTTATCAAGGGGAATTTGGTAATCGCAAAGGGTAAAAAGAAAGTCACTTTGTATATGGTCGAAGTGACGAATGATGGTATAAATGCAGTAACCAGCGGACCCAGCTCATCTATTCTATGGCACCAGCGATTGGGTCACATGAGTGAAAAAGGAATGAAGATGCTCGTAGCAAATGGTAAATTCCCAGAATTGAAGAAGGTAGAGTCAGAATTCTGTGAGCCATGTGTTCTTGGAAAGAAGGTCTCCTTTGTGAAGACAGGGAAAACGCCAAAAGCTCAGAAACTGGAACTTGTTCATACAGATGTCTACGGACCAACACCAGTTTCTTCTCTAGGAGGCTCGCATTACTACGTGACATTCATCGATGACTCAACTCGAAAGTCCGACAATGGAGGTGAATACATTAGCACAGAGTTTCTCGAGTACTGTGCTGAACACGGCATCCAGATGATCAAGACAGTTCCTGGCACTCCTCAGCAAAATGGAGTTGCAGAAAGAATGAATAGAACTCTTAATGAGAGGGCCAGAAGTATGAGGTTAAATGCTGGGCTCCCTAAGACGTTCTGGGCAGATGCAGTTAACACTGCAGCTTATCTTATCAATCGTGGACCGTCGGTACCATTGGGATTCAAAATACCTGAAGAAGAATGGAGAGGCAAAGCTGTTAGTTACAAGCACCTAAAGGTCTTTGGGTGCAGTGCTTATGATTTGATGAAAGATGGTGACAAGTTAGACGCAAAGGCCAAGAAGTATACATTTATTGGTTATGGGTCAGAACAAATGGGCTACAGGCTTTGGGATTTTGAAAGCAGAAAGGTAGTCAGAAGCAAACATGCCACTTTCAACGAGAACGAGCTATATAAAGACAGAAATATTGAAACCTCAAAAGTTCAGAAAGAACATGTTGACTTTGATGATGAGGCTATCAGAAACAGAGGTTCAAGGGGTATTCAAAGCAGTGGGAGTACCGAGACAGATATCCAAAATGATTCAACTTATAGTGAAAGCTCTGAAGATAATCAAGATGATATAGTCAGTTCAGAGGATGAAGAAGAATCACCGTCTCCAGTACAGTCTTCCAGTTCACAGTGGGTCAGGAGATCCACCAGAACTACCAAGCCACCAGAGAGATACAGCCCGTCAGTAAATTACTTACTGTTGACTGAAAATGGTGAACCGGAGTGCTATTATGAGGCAGTCAAAGTTAAAGACTCGCTCCAGTGGGAGCATGCTATGAAAGAAGAAATGGGGTCCTTGAATAAAAACAGGACATGGGTATTAACAAAGCTTCCGCTAAACAGAAAGGTCTTACAGAACAAATAGGTCTTCAGAATCAAGGATGAGCATGATGGAACTAAACGGTATAAAGCCCGGTTAGTGGTCAGGGGCTTTCAACAGAAAGAGGGAATCGATTACAATGAAGTGTTCTCTCCAGTGGTGAAAATGACAACCATCAGATTAGTTCTGAGCATTGTAGCAGCAGAGGGCTTACATCTAGAGCGGCTTACATCTAGAGCAGCTAGATGTTAAGACATCATTTCTACATGGCGATCTTGATGAAGAAATTTACATGGCACATCCTGAAGGGTTTCAGGTTACGGGTAAAGAAAATTGGGTCTGTAAGTTGAAGAAGAGCTTGTATGGACTGAAGCAAGCACCCAGACAGTGGTACCTGAAGTTTGATAACTCATGGAAAGAACAGGGTACAAGAAATGTGAGATGGACCACTGCTGTTATTTGAAGAAATTCAGTAACTCTTATATCATCCTTCTTCTCTATGTGGATGATATGCTTATTGCAGGATCTGGCATGAATGAAATCAGTAAGCTGAAGAAGCAAATGTCCAAAGAATTCGAGATGAAGGATTTGGGTCCCGCTAAGCAGATACTCGGAATGAACATTGCCAGAAACAAGGAAGATGGCTCTCTAACACTGTCTCAGGAAAAATACATAGGGAAAGTGTTGGAGAGATTTGACATAAATGGTGAAAACACGAAACCTAGAAGCACACCTCTTGGGAGTCACTTCAAACTTACCAAGGATCAGTCTCCTAGATCAGATGAAGATAAAGAGGACATGGCTAAAGTTCCTTATGCATCCGCTATTGGTAGCCTCATGTATGCAATGGTATGCACGCGACCAGACATAGCACATGCCGTTGGAGTTGTCAGTCGGTTTATGTCTAATCCGGGGAGAGAGCACTGGGGAGCAGTCTAATGGCTGCTCAGGTATTTGAAGGGTACATCAAAGATGGGCTTATGTTTCAAAAGAAAGGATGCAGTTTTGAATGGTTATACAGATGCTGACTTGGGTGGCTGTAAAGAGACATTCAAAAGCACAACTGGGTATGTTTTCACAGTGGGAGGAACAACAGTGAGTTGGATGTCCAGGCTACAGAAAAGTGTTGCACTATCAACAACAGATGCTGAGTACATGGCAGTTGCTGAAGCCAGTAAAGAGCTAGTTTGGTTGAAGACTTTTCTTGCAGAATTGGGTCAAACACAGACTGATTACTCGTTATACTGTGATAACGAAAGTGCAGTCAAACTTGCTAAGAATCCGGTCTATCATGGAAAAACAAAGCACATTGGGATGAGGTATCATTTTGTCAGAGGGCTGATTTGTGATGGTACAATAAACTTGAAGAATATCTCGGGTGCGAAGAATCCAGCAAACATGTTTACCAAGTCTGTGACACTGGATAAGCTGAAGTTCTGTGTAACTTCAGCTGGCCTTCAGGAATAATGTTGAGAAGGTGGTAGCAACTAGGAGGAGCTAAAAGATCAGATGATGTTTACAGAAGTACAAGTGGAGCGCAGTTGAAAGTGTTCGAAGCCTCCAAGTGGGAGATTGTTGGGTTGTAGGCTTCGGCCCATTGTGGGCCCAGCCGAATAGAAGAGAAAGAGCAGTGGAGTCCAGCCAGCCCTAGCTCTCAGTTTCTGTTTCCTTTATATATATTAATCTCTTGTACTTGTAATCGGAATAACTCAATAATACAAACCCTAGTTGCTCCCGTGGACGTAGGTCAGATTAGACCGAACCACGTTAAATATTGTGTTCTTTATTTTCTGCATTGTGTGTGTGTGTGATATATTCCCAACATTTATAACACACATTTAGAATAATTTGGGAAGTCATCATATTGGATATTTTTGATGGGAAAATGGCCTTTTATAAGTTTGTCTCACTTTAATCTGATTTGTGTTTTTATTACTTGGTATCGAAAATCATGTCTCTATTTTGGACTGTCCTCTCGTTATTGAGCTATATTGAGGTTACTGGTTGAATTTCGTGTTTCTATTTGGAATTGCCCCTTGCAAGTTGCAACGGAAGCATTTCCCTTTTCTCTTCTTTTTGCAAATGGAATAGTATATATTGCAGATTCTACAAATGTTGATGTAAATTACATCCATATCCATTTTGGTGTTAGATCACTTTGCATTTAAACAATCTCATTTGATGTTGATCTAACTAACTAACCCAATTGATAGAACAACGTACAATGATCGAATTCTATAAAGCAGCACCTAGAGGCCAAAACTATTGAGACCCATATCACTATTGTGTGATTAATAAATAGTCATACATCAGAATTTTCATGCGAGGCATGAGACTAAGGGTGCATAGGGGTGGCTCAAGCCTGTTAGAGGCCCTAAGTGAACTTTTAAATTTAGGGTTTTTTGATTTAGGTATCACTATTTTATTTCTACATAATAAATTTATTTTTCTATTTTTTATTTGATGCAAAATATTTAAGTATATCTTCAAAATCGGTTTGGTATAGTAACCTTTCTTCAGTCATTAAAATAGTTAATTCTATTGATCTTTTGTTATGAAATGGTATTTTGTTGCTAATTTTATTTTTGAAAACTTAATTGGTTGTAGCAACTATAACGAAGATGGTTAACGTTATCCAAGATGCATTATAAGCATTTAAAAAAGAATCAAGATTTGTATACAGTTAAGTATATTAATTTGTGTATCATTTTTTTTGTATACTTTCTCTTAAGAGTCTTAACTGGAAAATAATTCTGGCATTAATATCATACCTAGTGTGCCTCAAAGAATATACAAGGTTAGCATCGACTATCTTTTATTTATTTTTAATCTTCAAGTATCTTTAATTTTTTCATGTTATATAAAAACTATGTTACTTCATATTTTAAATTGGTCAAATATACTTTTGAGTGATGAAATAGTATGATCCATAATGTACAAAAGTTATTAATTACAAAATCTTTGATGTTTTATTTTTAATAATCCTGTCAACATTATTATCAGGTCGTCCATTTCTACTAATTATACTTTCTTTTTAAATTTAGAATTCCACATCATAATTTCTTTGATGGAACCAAGAGTTATTACCACAACAATAATTCTTACGAAAACATATTTTCAATGTTCTTTATCTCTATCTATCCATTCTTGAATATCTTTATCAATTGTTTTACTCTTTGTCACTCCCATTTCTATATCAATCCACAGTTCCACACACATGTTGACAATATGTTAACTACTTGTTCTATATATACGAGGCCTTTAGAGTGGGGGCCTAAAGCCCTAGCTTTAGCAGCTTTACCCTTGAGCCACCCCGGATGGTGCATCCTTTATCTTGTAAGTTGATTTTGGATTGTTAATTCCAGGGAATCTCTTCAGTAATTGGAGCTGTTGGGAATGATATGGGTGTTGTAACAACCCCACAATTGCATTGGATGGTACGTGCCAAAAACACGGACATGAAGCCTTCTGCCTCTGAGCTTGATTATTTTGATCAGGCTTCCACCTCTTTCAGGTTGGTTGATTTTTAACGGGTATTTTATTTTATTTTCATCATTTAATTATATTACCTCAGATGCTTGATAGATCTGATACCAAAGAAGAGTCATCAAGGAATTGGAAAGTTGATTGTTGACTGTGCAAATGGAGTGGGTGGGGAGAAACTTCAAGTTCTGAAAGAAAAGTTAAATTGGTTGGATGTAGAAATTCGGAATTCTGGTAAAGAAGGTATACTAAATGAACAAGTTGGTGCTGATTATGTACAGAAGGAAAAGGTTGTTCCCCAGGGGTTTGGTCCTCATGATGTTGGTATAAGGTATATTTTTTACATTTTTGTTATTTTAATTTTTAATATTTTTAAATTAATTTGTTAAGGATGAAACATAACCTAAACAACTGAATCATAAATAAATGGTTCCAAATTAATGTGCAATGGTAAGTATGAGTAATAACTTGAATGGTGAGTGTTTCAGGTGTGCAAGTCTAGATGGAGATGCTGATCGTCTTGTATACTTTACAGTTATATCAAATGGAAACAACCAAATAAAACTGGTTGACGGGGACAAGATTTTATCGTTGTTTGCTTTATTTATCAAAGATCAGCTAAGCATTGTCACAGATGATACAAATGAATATCAACCTCGTGTTGGTGTTGTGCAGACAGCTTATGCTAATGGTGCATCAACCAAATACCTAAACCAGTTGGGATTACAAGTCATATTTACACCCACAGGAGTCAAGTATTTGCATGAAAAGGCACATGAGTATGATATTGGTATCTATTTTGAAGCAAATGGTCATGGAACCATATTGTTCTCTGGCCAATTTTTATGTTGGTTAGAGGATAGAAAGTCAACAGAAAAAGGTAATCCTTTCAGTTAGTCTTTGTGATCACTTTAGCAGATGGTTGATACTGAAAACAAAAGTTGCTTGGTCTTTTGAAGGTATGGAAAAGCAGAATGCTGCTAAGAGGCTATGGGCTGTAAGTAAGCTGATCAATCAAGCTGTGGGCGATGCCCTTAGTGGGTTGCTTTTGGTTGAAGCCATCTTACAACATATGGGATGGTCAGTCGATAAATGGAACGAGCTCTATCATGATCTACCAAGCAGACAACTTAAGGTCACTTCAAACTGTTTCTGTTTCTGTTTCAACATATTTTTTCCCCGAGTATGGTGGATTAGAGTGACGATTTTGACCCATTTACTTATGAACAAGTCAAGTCTGGTTGTGATATATGTCTAACGGGTCAATCAGGAAATTAAAAAGTAGTGTAAAATGAAACGGGTCAAATAGGTCGAAAGTCACCCAAAGTATACTTTTAGTGCATAAATCTCCTAAATCATGAAAGTCAAAATAATTAGTTTATTAATGAATTAATGTAACTTTTTTTTTTATCATATTTGACACAATAATTATTAATTTTAAAAAATCTTTGGACAAAAAGGGTTTTTAGTCAACCTGACCCGATCTGCTTTTGACTATACCAAAAGTTACTGTTATGACATGTAACCCATCCGGCAGCTAATATTTAAATGTCGCTATGATTCAGTTTTCCTCAACTCGGTATGGGTATGTTTTGATCTTATAGTCACCAAGTACTCTATTTACTCATCAATTGGTTTGAAGCATTTTGCATGTGCTGTGTGAAGAAATTGGTACCAGATCGAAAATATAAAACACGATAATATGGAAATCTGATGAGAATCTGATATGATTCTGTTATAAGTTGAAGAAGATAATCAAGAAATTGACAGCATAATGCAATGTAATACACGTCAAATTAAAGAAATACAGAGATAACAAGATAGGTCCAGGGCTATGCCCTCTCTCCAAGCACAATGTGCAGGAGCCTAACAAACTAACCACTTAATTCTTCTCCCCTAACATGCCTTATTCCCTACTACTTGTTGGGTTATGAAAGCTTTTGGGTTTGGGCCGGGCTGGGCTCCCCTTTGGGCCTGTTACGGCTGGAATTAAGGGGAATAGGGCAGCCGGCCCTAATGGGCTAAAACCCATTGTTACCTATTTTAGTTTAACCTAATCTTGTCTTATATATATCTCAGTCTTGTAATTGTAATTCTAGTAGCACCTATCAATAAAAGTAAACCCTAGTTGCAGCAAGTGGATGTAGGTCACCTTGACGAGGATCACTGTATTTAGTTGAGGTACCTGCTGAGGGATGTGTGACCGTCCCGGTTCAGAGTGATAAAGTCCGGTTCACCTTGACGATGAATCTTATTTCTGTTAGTCAATTGGATAAACAGGGACTGTATGTCAAGTTTGGCGGTGGAAAGTGGAAAGTGTTAGATGGAAATCTCGTTATTGCTCGGGGAGAAAAACGAGGATCACTGTATTTAGTTGAGGTACCTGCTGAGGGATGTGTGACCGTCCCGTTTCAGAGTGATAAAGTCCGGTTCACCTTGACCGAACCACTATAAATCCTTGTGTCGTTTATTGCTTTCTTCTTTTCGTTCAAGTGTGTTTGTGTGTTGTGTCCGCTGCGCTACCGACTCTGATTACTAACAACTGGTATCAGAGCTTTGGCTCGTTGTTACACATGGTTTTCGCACGGAAAAACGATCCGAGAAGCTGTCAGAATTGCGATTGGTGTTAAACCAATCTGCTGTGTTCTGGTTCGAAGCCGCAAGGGCTGGTTGGGTCTGTTCTGCGGCTGGTTTTGTCGCTGGAGGTCTGTCGCCAACTGTTGCTGCTGTTCCGTTTCTGTTATGCTTCTGTTCGGTTGTAACAGGGCTGATTGGAGCCTGTTTTGGCTGCTAATCACTGTCGCAGGAAGGGAGGAAGTGTAGAGCGGGTTCAATTAGGGTTTTGAGGTAGCCGCCGGACAAACTGTTGGTCACCGGGACTGTGGTGGCTGGTTTTCTGGTCGCTGTTGATTTGGGTTGCTGCCAGGTTGATCGCCGATTAGGGTTCTAACCCTTGAGTCGACGGGTTAAGTTTTTTTTTGTGTTCAAGTTCGTTTATCTGTTTTCTGTTTGCTATTGTGATGGCTGAGGACGGGAAGGTACATATTGAGAAGTTCGACGGGACGGACTTTGCATGGTGGAAGATGCAAATTGTAGCTCTGTTGAGTCAAAGGGACTTGGATGTGGTATTGGAAGAAAAAACTGATAAGATTAGTCAAGATGTTTGGAATTCGAAGGACAAGAAGGCCAAGGCGGCTATTACATTGTCTTTGACAAGGAGTGTCGCGTTCAACATCATGAAGGAAACCACGGCTCGTGGCATGATGACAGCTCTGTCAAACATGTATGAGAAACCGTCGGGGGCAAATAAACTGTTCTTGTTGAGAGAATTTTTCTTGATTATCCTGTCAAACATGATTCAGGAGCATCGATTAATGCTATGCACAGCGGTGAATCAATGGTGAATCTAAAAGAAGGTGATTTTGGACAGGTAAGACTAGGAAATGGTGAAATCTTAAAGGTTACGGGCATGGGAGATGTGAATCTGAAGACTCCATTAGGAACTGCATGAAACTTGCAAAACGTCAGGGTAATTCCAGGTCTGATGATGAATCTTATTTCTGTTAGTCAATTGGATAAACAGGGACTGGATGTCAAGTTTGGCGGTGGAAAGTGGAAAGTGTTAGATGGAAATCTCGTTATTGCTCGGGGAGAAAAACGAGGATCACTGTATTTAGTTGAGGTACCTGCTGAGGGATGTGTGACCGTCCCGGTTCAGAGTGATAAAGTCCGGTTCACCTTGACCGAACCACTATAAATCCTTGTGTCGTTTATTGCTTTCTTCTTTTCGTTTAAGTGTGTTTGTGTGTTGTGTCAGCTGCGCTACCGACTCTGATTCCTAACACTACTTATACTACCCCCATATTACACTTTAGCCCTTTAAGAATACCTATAGCTCACTTCCCTCTCTTAGCTCATTCCCATCAAAATCCCTTCTCCAATTAATTAATAGAAAACTTACAATAAAGAAGAAAAACTATCGCCTATTTATAATTGATTAATCATTGTCCATCAAGTTAATCAATTCCTACAAAATAGGCTAATCTCAAATCCTTCTGAGATATCTCCTAAAATTCCTTCCGACTAAGAATTCTAGTTTGACTCAATTAAAGACTCTTAAAACAAATTACAAAACAGACCCTGTCTATTGTTTTATGTCAAGATTGGTCCAACAATCACCCCCCCAATCTTGACCTCAAGTATTATGTTATTTTCCCGAGTCTTGAATTTCTTTTACTCCCAATAGCTCTTTCATCTCAGCAAACTTCAGTCTTGGTAAAGCTTTAGTGAGGATGTCTGCCCGTTGTTCATCCCCGCTGATGTGTTCAACTCTGATTTGCTCCTTTTCAACACATTCCCGTATATAGTGAAAACGTGTGTTGATATGCTTGCTTCTTCCATGAAAGACTGGATTTTTCATCAAGGCTATTGCTGATTTGTTGTCTACTTTGATCACCACTTGTTCTTCACTTCCGGTTATCTCAGCTAACAATCCCCTTAGCCAGATTGCTTGACAGGCTGCTGAAGTTGCAGCCATGAATTCGGCCTCACAGGATGACATGGCGACTGTTGGCTGTTTTTGCGAAAACTGTTGGGTTATGAAATCTTTTGGGCTGGATCGGGCTGGGCCAGGTTTGGGCCTGGGCTACTTAGCCTGTTATGGCTGGAATAGAGGGAAGAGGGGCTGCCGGCCCTAATTCCTATTGTTTAGTAATTGCCTTATTAACCAGCCCTAATCTTGGTTTATAAATACTCAGTCTTGTAATTGTAATTTCTTGTAGCACCTATCAATAAAAGTAAACCCTAGTTGCAGAAAGTGGATGTAGGTCACCTTGACCGAACCACTATAAATCCTTGTGTCGTTTATTGCTTTCTTCTTTTCGTTCAAGTGTGTTTGTGTGTTGTGTCCGCTGCGCTACCGACTCTGATTACTAACAACTGGTATCAGAGCTTTGGCTCGTTGTTACACACGGTTTTCGCACGGAAAAACGATCCGAGAGGCTGTCAGAATTGCGATTGGTGTTAAACCAATCTGCTGTGTTCTGGTTCGAAGCCGCAAGGGCTGGTTGGGTCTGTTCTGCGACTGGTTTTGTCGCTGGAGGTCTGTCGCCAACTGTTGCTGCTGTTCCGTTTCTGTTATGCTTCTGTTCGGTTGTAACAGGGCTGATTGGAGCCTGTTTTGGCTGCTAATCACTGTCGCAGGAAGGGAGGAAGTGTAGAGCGGGTTCGATTAGGGTTTTGAGGTAGCCGCCGGACAAACTGTTGGTCACCGGGACTGTGGTGGCTGGTTTTCTGGTCGCTGTTGATTTGGGTTGCTGCCAGGTTGATCGCCGATTAGGGTTCTAACCCTTGAGTCGACGGGTTAAGTTTTTTTTCGTGTTCAAGTTCGTTTATCTGTTTTCTGTTTGCTATTGTGATGGCTGAGGACGGGAAGGTACAGATTGAGAAGTTCGACGGGACGGACTTTGCATGGTGGAAGATGCAAATTGTAGCTCTGTTGAGTCAAAGGGACTTGGATGTGGTATTGGAAGAAAAAACTGATAAGATTAGTCAAGATGTTTGGAATTCGAAGGACAAGAAGGCCAAGGCGGCTATTACATTGTCTTTGACAAGGAGTGTCGCGTTCAACATCATGAAGGAAACCACGGCTCGTGGCATGATGACAGCTCTGTCAAACATGTATGAGAAACCGTCGGGGGCAAATAAACTGTTCTTGTTGAGAGAATTTTTCTTGACTATGATGAAGGAAGGAGACGTTGTGACAGAACATATCAACAATTTAAATTCACTTTTGTCCAGATTGAGTTCTGTGGGAATCAATTTTGATGATGAAACTCAAGGTCTGGCGCTGTTATCTTCACTGCCGAATAGCTGGTCCGGAACGGTAACTGCTATTACCAATTCTACAGGGCCCAGTGGTTTTACATTCGAAGGGATGAGAGATTTGATTCTTGGAGAAGACGTAAGACGCAGGAAGCAAGGTAGCTCATCTTCTTCTGAATTGTTAAGTGTAAGCAGGGGAAGAGGGAATAACAGGGAAAGTGGGAGCAGGGGTAGGAGTGCATCCAGAACTCCTAAGACTGTCACATGTTGGGGCTGCAAAGAAGTTGGTCATTTTAAGAGTCAGTGTCCAAAGGCCAAAAAGGAAAAAGTCTGCTGAAGTGAACACTACTGAGGTCGTCTGTTATGATGATGTACTGGTTTGTAGTGTGGAAAGCAGTGTGGACTCTTGGGTCATGGATTCAGGAGCATCGATTAATGCTATGCACAGCGGTGAATCAATGGTGAATCTAAAAGAAGGTGATTTTGGACAGGTAAGACTAGGAAATGGTGAAATCTTAAAGGTTACGGGCATGGGAGATGTGAATCTGAAGACTCCATTAGGAACTGCATGGAACTTGCAAAACGTCAGGGTAATTCCAGGTCTGATGATGAATCTTATTTCTGTTAGTCAATTGGATAAACAGGGACTGGATGTCAAGTTTGGCGGTGGAAAGTGGAAAGTGTTAGATGGAAATCTCGTTATTGCTCGGGGAGAAAAACGAGGATCACTGTATTTAGTTGAGGTACCTGCTGAGGGATGAGTGACCGTCCCGGTTCAGAGTGATAAAGTCCGGTTCACTGAATCTCGCACTAAGAGGGTTCACTTTGCAAACGTGAAGCCTGGAGCTACTGAGATGTCAGTTGAATGTGTTCGGAGGGTGAAACCAGTCAGGGGGTTTGGGAACAGTGGGAGCACGGGACGTGTTCCGGGTACAGTTCCAAGAGTCCGTTGGGTTTTGAAGACCAAGATTCCGAATGAGAAAGTCTCTCCTGAAGATTGTTTGCTGAATTTGGAGAGTGATGATGGTCTTCGGTGCATCTCTGGAGCCGGCGGAACGTGCAAGTCGGTTGAGACAGAAGATGGGTCGGTGGTGGAGATAATCACGGCTGGGTCTGGTATGACTGGTATTGGGTTGAAGCTCGGTGGAGCTTCAACGGGCCTTTCAGGTAACTGATGATAAGGGCCGCTGCAACTAGGAGGGTTTGACATGGAGTCTTAGCTTGGGCTTGGATGACTTGTTTATAGAGATTACTGGAGTTACTGGTGCTGAGTTTGCTTGGATGTTTTGTATGGGCAAAGCCTTCAAGTGGGAGATTGTTGGGTTATGAAGGCTTTTGGGCTGGATCGGGCTGGGCCAGGTTTGGGCCTGGGCTACTTAGCCTGTTACGGCTGGAATAGAGGGAAGAGGGGCTGCCGGCCCTAATTCCTATTGTTTAGTAATTGCCTTATTAACCAGCCCTAATCTTGGTTTATAAATACTCAGTCTTGTAATTGTAATTTCTTGTAGCACCTATCAATAAAAGTAAACCCTAGTTGCAGCAAGTGGATGTAGGTCACCTTGACCGAACCACTATAAATCCTTGTGTCGTTTATTGCTTTCTTCTTTTCGTTTAAGTGTGTTTGTGTGTTGTGTCCGCTGCGCTACCGACTCTGATTCCTAACAAAAACCAAGCAATGGGTCCATCATCAAAATAGAACACTACACCTGTAGTACCTTTTCCATCATCCAGATCAACTGAGAAGCTGCTGTCACTAAACCCAAGTAGAACATTGCTTCCATTTCTTCGATAATGAATTCCCAGATTTGTTGTTCCTTTCACATACCTGAGGATCTGTTTAACAGCTTGGAGATGAGTAGTTTTGGGAGCTTGCATGTATCTACTTGCATATCCCAGAGAGTATGCAAGGTTTGGTCGTGTATGAGTCAAATACCGAAGACATCTGATCGTTTTTCGGTACTCTGTTGCATCTACACAGCTGCTTCCATCATCTTTTGTCAGCTTTAGACCTGGTTCCATTGGGTATTTAGTGGGATTACACTCCCACATCCCAGCTTGTTGTAGGATCATTCTTGCATAGCTTGATTGCTTGATTTTTATTCCATCTTTGCCTTGTATTGCCTCTAGTCCAAGATAATAAGAAAGTGACCCCAAATCACTCATTTCGAACTTGTCTTCCATTTGTCTTTTGAATTGCAGAATTTTCTCCATATTATTTCCAGTTACAATCAAATCATCCACATAGATCCCTAATAGTAATGAACCTTCATGAGTTCTCTTTGTGTACACGGCTTGTTCAAGTTTGCACCTTTGGAATCCATACTCCTTTAGAACCCCATCCAACTTCGTATTCCAAGCTCGTCTAAAAGGATGGAGCCTTTTCCTTCTATTTCGACACTTGAATCGTCTCCAAATCTGACTTTGCCCCCTATGTTTGTATCAAGTGCTGAGAACAAACCTTTGTTGCCCGTCATGTGGTTTGTTGCCTCGGTATCCAAATACCACATATATTGCCCATCATTATGTGACCCGTACTTAGCCGAAAATACCTTCTCTTCATTCACATAGATTAGTTCCTTTTTGTTTTGATCGGCCACCGCCATTAATAATGCAGGCTTGTCAGCATTAGCCTGTGATGTTCCAGCTGTGGTGGCTTGTGTTAAATTGGCCTTTTCCTCGTTCTTTCTAGTTGGGCATTCAGCTGAAAAATGGCCAAATGCATCACACCTGAAGCACTGCAATTTGGACCGATCTTTCTTCTTAGAATTTTGATTTCCTTCTTGAGTATTATAACCACGGTTTGTTCCCCTTCCTTGACCACCTGAACGCCCACGACCACGGCCCCTACCACGGGCGTCTTGGCCATTCCCTCGGCCTCGACTAAAGCTCTTTTCCTGCTTCCTTTTTGAATCCCATTCTTCATAGGATAACAGAAGTTGGTCGTGATTGCCATTGGAGGTTCTGGTATTGGTTCGTTCCTCATATGCTTTTAGCCTTCCCACAATTTCTTGAAACTTGACTGTTTTTAGATCAACCAATTGCTCGATTGTGGCCACCATATTTAGGAAGCTATTTGGTACACTGGTCAGGAGTTTCCTGACCAGTGCTGCTTCCTCAAATGGTGACCCAAGTGTGGCTGATTTTGATGTGATTCCAGAGAGTTTCCCCACGAACTCATCCACCGTGGTACCTTCCTTCATTCTGATCCCATCGAATTCAGTCTTCAATGACTGTAGTCATGCCTTCATTACTCGTTCAACACCTAAGTGTCGAGTCTTGATTGAATCCCAAATTTCTTTCGCATGCTCACAGCTTGCGATTTGAAGAATTAGATCTTCCGGCAGCGACTGGTGCAAAAAGGCTATAGCCGAGTTGTCCTTCTTCTGATCGACATCAGTCCCTGGTTCGATTGCCTCCCAAATCCCATGTGCTTTAAAAATCGCCTTGATTCTAAGCGACCATATTGGGTAATTCGTCGCAGTTAGAATCGGGCACTGGAATGGGAGATTAGAAGTCTTCTCGGCTTGCAGCTGATTGTTCGGAATCACATCATCCCCCATTGATCTTGCCTTCGATCGCCGCTTGTAGTGCTTCCCTGTCTTCGAATCTGGTGACTGATCCAGTCCTTTGGATCAAGTTAATCTCTGGTCCCTCGAATTAACCTAGCTCTGATACCAATTGAAGAAATTGGTACCAGATCGAAAATATAAAACACGATAATATGGAAATCCCTTCTCCAGTTAATTAATAGAAAACTTACAATAAAGAAGAAAAACTATCGCCTATTTACAATTGATTAATCCTTGTCCATCAAGTTAATCAATTCCTACAAAATACGCTAATCTCAAATCCTTCTGAGATATCTCCTAAAATTCCTACCGACTAACAATTCTAGTTTGACTCAATTAAAGACTCTTAAAACAAATTACAAAACAGACCCCTGTCTATTGTTTTATGTCAAGATTGGTCCAACACTGTGTTGTTCCTTTAATTTATTTTTTGATTTAGTTTTCTCATGATCATTTGTAAATCCCAGGTAAAAGTCGCAGATAGAACTGCTGTTGTCACGACAAATGCAGAAACCATTGTCGAGAAGCCTCCTGGCATTCAAGAAGCTATCACTGCATTAACAGGTAACTAGATTGTATGTGGCGATTTCGACCCATTTACTTATGAACAGGTCAAATAGGTAAAAAAAATAAAAAAAATAATTGGCTTAAAAGGAATCCCATCACAAACAGGTTGAAAGTACCCAAAGTGTATGTTTTTAATGCATGAAACCTCCTAATCATTTTATTCAAAAAATAAGATTATCATTGAAATAATACAAATTTTGTAATAAAATTTGACAACACTAATTATTTGTTAAAAAATACAGTAAAATACCCGCAAGGCAGATGCTTTGTTAGACCATCAGGAACAGAGGATGTTGTGAGAGTTTATGCAGAGGCAAACACACAGGAGGCAGCAGACGAGCTCGCCACTTGTGTAGCAAAACTCGTCGATCAGTTTCTCGGGTTCCATTTTTGAATGCGAACTTAAGTTTCTTATGATTGATTATAGAATAATTTTCTCTGCTGGTTGGTAACACTAATCTTGCAACTTGAACTACAATATTAACTGATTCTGCTACAACTAGTTTACTATCAAATGTTTGATTTTTGTTATATATGATTTGCAGATTTCAGACGTCTATTTGGCATTTGTAGGTATATAACTACCTTTTGCAGTGTCATAAACGCTTGCAACGTATAGTATCTTTTTTGGTATTTTCGTATAACTGCTTATTCGTTTGCATTTCAAACTCATGCACGGTGGTGGAACAAGTTGGTAACTACTATCGGGTTTTCTTCTTTTAAACCTATTGTGAAAATCAGATCAGGTTTTTCTTCCAGTGTAGACTGATTATGTAATCCCTTTGAGTACATATTAAGTAAAACGAGTTAAATTCTAAAAAAGTAACATTCTATGAGACGTCGCAAATGGTCTTTTAAGGCTTACTTGGAAAAACCGGTTTAAGCATTTTTGAAAGCTCTATAAACAAAAACTGAATCACCGGATCTAAACGTTATTGTTTCAACAGTCAACTCAACTGGTTCGCAACCCAAACTTTGTCCTCCCGAACTGAAAAGAAACCTCATGTCACTTGGTTATTAGAGCCGCTTGGTTATTACTTCCGTAATCAATAGAAGTATAGAGCTCTAAAGGGCGAAGCACATTTATGTGCATGCATCGTGAGCATGGGTGATGAGCGTACTTGTGGCATATTATTAATAAAGCATACAATTCACACCGATTAGACGTGTCAGTTATGCTTGGGTCTTTGATGCAGGAAAGGACATGAGTTCAAAGGAACGATTCATGTTGGTTTAATCAGAAACATTTGAAGTGTCGACGTGTTTGTTAGGACTTGCAAGGGAACATTTCGATTAGGCATTACACCCATTCGATTCATGATGCAAATGTTTAGTTTAACTGGGACAATTCAAAGGGTTGTGTGTGTTCATGAACCATCACGAAGTCGCCTATATATGCTGGCAATTCTGCCTGATGGGAAGACTAGAAAAAACCACTCATTCTCCACATATGTACCAAACCCTTCGTGACTCTGGAAAAGTTGTCTCTTCACTAGATCTGTTGACATAATTACCCTTTAGTAATAACTGATCGTTACACACTCTAAATCTACACTACTTGTCCACAACGAAACTATAATCCACAACCTCTTGGGAAGGGGACACCATGCAACACACCTAGATACCATTGGTCAAATGCCCTTTGGTTGATTGGTTTGTTTACTTATTCAGAATTCAGTGTCATTTCCAGAATCCAGAATACATTGTTACTACCGCATTGTTGTTCATTTTACTACAACATCGGTATCATGTTATCGTTAACTAACGTGCTAATAACTTATGTTTTATGTGTCTTCTTGTTGTAAAAGTCGTGGAAAACCACGTACCCAAAACTCTTTTCCTCTTTTATTTACCAGATTGTTAAACAGTTATGTTAGGATTCGAGAACGGTTTTTAGTTCCGTGAAATCATTGATAACTTGATAGTTCAACGACCAAGAGGTGCAGTGTTGATAAATGATTCTACATAAGTTGTTTCATTGCATATTGAGAAAAGATTTGCCACGCAACTTATGCACAACGTTTGGTTAAATTGTGAGGGCTAAATTGCTTTAAGGATAAAGAACACTAAGGGGTTATTTAACAAGTGCTAAATCATTAAGTGTTGAAACATTAAAAAGTCTGAATGATTCAACATAGTTTTTCAGCTGAACCATTAAGAAGTGGACTTTTAATGAAACAAAAACCCCTTATTTCTGACTGATTCAGAGGTAGTTTTTTAATGGAATAACTAAAAGACCACTAATCAGCCCCTAACTTTGTAGCAATAAGAAGTAGACCGCAATTGTTGTTTTATATTTATACCCGGTCCATCATCTAGAACCCCATAATCAACAATCTTAAAAGAATTTTTAAGTATGTAATGACATTGAAGAATTTCAACAAATAACAAGTGGAATTGTCATTCACACGGAGGAATCAACAACATTATTAGCTGACTCTTAATTTCGAGTACACAATTTCTACCAAGGGTGAAAATGCTTGACACGATCTGAAACATAACACAAAATAATATGGTTTTGGGTTGTCCTGTATAACTCATTTAATAAATATGTCGTGTTCGGGTTGACTTGTTAACTCGTTTAATTACACATATCAAACTGTCAACTCGCCAACCAGTTTACAACCCATATTGTAACATCCGATCTTTCATACGAAGCAATATTTCCCGCTTTGCCCACTATGAGCTCACATATTTGTTTTTTTTGTTACCCGGGTGGAGACTTCCCATCCGGTACTACTCCCACCTGAATACACTTAACTTTTGAGTTCTCCTCTCATCCACAGCTAATGCGTTCAGACGCGTTGATGATATACGATGCAAGGTATTCCTTATGAATTCACCATCTCTCTTGTCGATGGTTGATGTGAGATTTTCTTAGGGTGTTACAATCATCCCCTTTAGGGTCTCATCGTTCTCGATGAGGTTTGTCCCACTATCCGAATCAGGGATGTAATATTTGCCTAAGGTGTCTCTCAACACCCCCGGGGATTCATCATCCTCGATGAGGTTTGCCTCAACATACCGAACGACACATGTGTGGTTCAGATACCATTTGTAACATCTGACCGATCATACCAACCAATATTGTCTACTTTGTCCACTAGGAGCTCAATGATTTTTTTTAGTTGCCCGGGTGGAGACTTCCAAGGAGGTCACCCACCGTGGTGTACTACTCTCACTTGAGCATGTTTAACTATGGAGTTCTCATCCACAACCAATGCGCCCAAACACGTTGATGATATATGGGGCCAAATATTCCTTATGAACCCAACATCTCTCCTTATCCACGACTGATGTGGGATTTGCCGAGGGGTTTACACATATAATCCGTTTAACATGTTTACAACTTGATTACAACCCGTGATGTGATGTGTTAGTAGTGATATACTTTTAGGGTTTGTGACATAGTTATCAGGTTTTAAAATTAATAAAAATATTATTATTTTAACTAACTACACACAATAGACAAACGCACCTATCACAACGTAGTATAGTTTAGGCAAGAACCAAGTATCGAACCGACGAACACAATGGCTCCCAATAATCAATCATTGCTATTGCCTGACTAAAATAAAATGTGTTTAAACGAAGATAAACACAAAAGGAAAAATTGTAGTGCAAAGTACTATAATTACTTAGGTTATTGTTCTAATGACCACATGGAACCTAGCAGGCTCCCGTAAATCCTAACGCTTCCTCAGGTCATCATTCAGACTAAGACTATCCGGTTGCCTTGACTCCCGCGCTAGGGTTACCAAGCCGTATGGCTCTTTGGAGTGTCAGATGCATAAACAATTACCTCGAAGCCACTCATGAAGACCGAAAGAAAATAACTGGTATATCTTCTTTAGGAATAGAGTGGAAGGCCTCCCAACTAGGGTTACCACAACCCTCAATCTACTAGAAAGTTAGAATAACGAGATACACTAACCACCGCAAGATCAGAATAAAGATATTTTGATTAAAACATCCTTTAACTAAATATTTCTCCTACCTCAAGCCTTAAACCCCATGGCTCCATCTAAGAGTCCTACTTAAGCTAAGACATGAGGATAAAAGGAATACCGTTACAAAACACAAGGTCCAACTAAGATTCAAAATGCTTTGCTTAAATTCCCAATCCTAACTATCCCAAGTTTTAAATATTTTACCAACCAGACCTAGTATAGCACCTAAGACTTGTATAAAAACGTACAACTTTGAATGAATGTTCAAATAACATGTGCTTAAGTCACTCACAAGAGTTAAGACTTTAATAACTGAAAGTTAAGTACTTGTATCTGAAGGAAAATTATAGTTAAAATAACCAAGAGAAATAAACACATCATTTTCATAACTAGAAATTAAATTAAACCAAGGTTCATCTAAACCCAAGTGATACAAGAAGGCTAGCCAAGAATGGTCATAAACATGACAATACTAACACTTGGTGATATCATGGAATGATCCCACGATCAAACTAAAGCCTAGTGAAAGTGAGTATAAAATGCTCCTTGATCCTTAGATATAGTTGATTAGCCTACTACACTACTTGGTACACTAATATTTACAAATTTGGGGGTGGGAGGGTGGAATTTCGTTCCTGGAAGTGCACACCAACGAACCAGGCTTGGATTGCTATTTATAGGCAGAAGTTGGGGGAAGCACGGACGTGTCTCCTTACATTTTCTGACATTGTACTCAACTGAATCTTCAGCTTTTCAAGAATCCATTAGAGGGTACATATGCACGGTCATTCATAGTGAGGCACGACCGTGCCTTTGAGTTTGACCAAGCTTTGACAGTTTTTCTTATTTCGAGGCTTGGTCTCTACTGACATCAAGGAGGCACGGTCATGCACGGGGTGCACAACCGTGCGTTGGCTTATGGAATTTAGAACTTCCATTTTCCTTGACATTTCTTTCCTTTTAGCATGGAGAGCCAAATAACCTGAAATTTCAATAGGAAGCTGAGTATCATTTCCTATGGAATTGCCCAAAAATTAGTCAGATATGAGGGTGATTATGTATGAAAAACATGTACAAATGATGACATATCAACCCATTTACGAACCAACCAGTCAACATGTTTGACTTGCTTAGATAAGTAGATCAAATAAGTCATGTTTGGGTTATACATACTTGATGTGTCTAGGATAGGTTTGATTTATTTGACATAAATAAATATATAGCTCGTGTCCGATTTAATTTTACTCATCTCCTTTACCAAGTCTTGATGCTTGTAAGTATGAATTGCATGACAACACGATGATAAAACACCCTATTTATTCCTTATATTATCACAGTTTTATATTGCGAAAAATGGTCCCAGTTTATCAAAACCTTAACATAAATGGCTAAGGTATATTTTTCATTTATAATATTATTTTACATAAGATGATATAATTACATCATATTACATAGGGATTATTTCATTCCGACCGCTTCGTCCTCAGGAAGCTTTATTCCATATGCCTCTTTCATGCAGTATTTGAAAAACGTTTTTGAATTAGTTTACGTTAAGTAAGCACACTGCATCGTTCATTTTATTATAAACCCTTTTAGTTCTTATTATTGTTCAATTTTCCCAGGCTCTCGGCGCCCTCGTGACCATCTCTAAACGTACCTCCGGTCATACCTCCGGTCATGTCATTCGTATATTTTATGGGTGTGCTAACCCCCTCGCAACCATCTTAGGCCGTACCTCTGGTCCGAGTATTGGAAAGGTTCTTATACTCGTCAGTATAGACCCCTTACAATTTTCACGAAGACTCATTTATTCCTCAGCCCCGTAGGCTTGGAATCTTTTACTCTTGTAACCTAGTAGGCCTAGAGTTTCCTTTTCTTTATTATTGAGATCCACCTTATAGGCCGGGTATCTCATTTCATTTGGGACCTTGAGTATCTTAGACTCACAGCCTCCCAAATGTATCAAGCATTTGTTTTCATTTCATGTATATACTTGATTTACTTCCCAACCAGTCCTCACCTTAAAACTTTGTAACGGTTTCTCCATGATGCATTAAAAGGGTTTATATATAGGACGTACCAGCGGCGTATCCACCACCCTTTTAACACTTTGTGAGTACTCCGCTATTCTATTTTAGGGTTAGACACGTTCCATCATACTTATTCATATTTGCACGTATCATCATGCATTCACATTCATCATTGTAACACCCCAAAATTTCTTAGAAAAAGTGTGACAATCCGACTTTTCGAGATAACTCCGTTAGCAATCCTGTTAAATATTCCGTTAAATCCTAACCCAATTAACCTAACCTTAAACCCTAGGGGCTATTTCTGCTAATATTTAATCTTGAACTACAGGGACTAGTTATGTAATTTCTTAAAAATCAAATCTGTTGACTCTAAGAAGTCAAAATCGCAAGTTTTGTATTCGGTTGACTTTTAGAAGTCAAACCCGTGAACCTATGATCCAAATTCACAGCAATAACTTGAAACCGGTTCAATTCACGACTGTAATGACGAGCATTGATGATCTCGACCCTGCCATAATCATTCCCATACGTTTTTGATCGTTAATGAGTACGCATTTAATCATAGAACCCGTAATCGTCGACCCCTAGTCATTAACCCATCAAAAACGATTACTTCGATCAGAATTCGCACGAAATAAACCCCTGCGCATCTGAATCGCATCCCCCTGAACTTGTTTCATCATCCAATTTGATCGAAAGTGAAGCTGTGGTAGCCGGAGACAAACTCGCGCAAGTCGGAATCTGCAATTACTCGATCGTCATCAATTCGTGCATCATTTTGGTAATTTCTTACACCTACAGCTTCGTGTTTGTTCCTAGATTGAAAGCCCTATGCTATTTAGGCCTTACAACACCGAATCGATCTTGAACCGAATTCTAGGGTTCATAACTTTCGGGTTTAATCAAACACCCACCTACACTTGATTTCAATCAAATTAAATCACTCCATTAAAATCGCAACACTCTGTTTATTGATAACTCTATTCCAATTCGGTCTCATAACATCAAATTGTGTAAAACCAGTATCTAGGGTTTACTCTTAAAAAGATTTGGGGATTTTGATCCTAAAAACCTTGTAAATCTAATTAATATATATGTACAGAATCGAAATGATCTATCCAAAGAAAACCCTATGATTCTAACGACTGTTAATATCAGATTCTATCAAATCGATTTGGTGTTCTTGAACTAGGGTTTCGGTTTCTAAAAACAGGAATTAAACGACTAAAAACTTAATGATTCTGAAATTAAATCCGCCTACAGCTTCAAAATGGATTGATAATCAAAACCCCCAAACTATCATTTCAAATCATTGTTGTAATCATTGGAATCGGGACTGGTTTTGTTTAGATCATCGAATGGGGAAGGAACACCGGTTGGCTTCGTGTTAAAACCCAACTGATCCGGCTTTGGTTGCGATACCCTAGCGGGCTGAGTTGGTTAAAGCTTAGTACATACACGCAGGAGACCCGGGTTCGAAACCGGTCTCCTGCAATTATATTTTTGGGACTTTTTCAATGATTTTCATCTTATAAAAACTATACCCTATATTATTATATTATATATTAAAGTGTTTTAGCCAGGAAAATAACCCGTAGCCTCGGGTTTGGTTTTATAACCTAATTTTATTCCCACTTTTAATTATAATATATTTATATTATTTTCAAACCACGACTTCGTATAAAATAATATATTTATATTATTTTCAATCCGTGACTCCTATTATAAAATAATATATATTTATATTATTTCTCCTCGTTTATAAACCTCGTGTAACGTTTCAAACTAATTGATAATTATTTATATTATTTACTCACGTATTATATCCCCGAATAAAAATAACATATTTATTATTTTTGTCACGTAAATGATTATCGTATATTTTCTATGAATTCAAAATAATATATTAATTATATTATTTTCCTAGCCATTATTTTAATGGTACAAACGTACGAATATATTTATATATTAATATTATTCGTAATTAGAGACGTTCGACACGTAATGTAACTATCTTAATAATTAAATTAAGAAACTCTTATTCCCGTGGACACGTTTGTCTACTCATTGATCCTTGGAATGTCTTAAGACGTTCAAATCTTTCGTGTCGTCGTCACAAAACCCCATTGTATCCCTAACTATTATGCTTGTAATTTTAGGGCATACGTACACAGTTCACAGGCAAACTCTTGTGTTTCCTACTTGCATCCTTGTGTGATGTTATCTACTACTCGTACACAACTCAAGTGAGTTTCACGGCCCCTTTTTACTTGTTTTACTATTGGGGGAGAAACATGCTTACACACAAACATTATTTTACTTGTTTTCCTGTTGAGGAGAAACATGCATACTCACAAACAGTATTTTACTTGTTTTCCCGTTGGGGAGAAACATGCATACACACAAACAGTATTTTACTTGTTTTCCCGTTGGGGAGAAACATGCATACGAACAGGCATCCGTTACTTGTCTCCCAGCCAGGGAGAGACATACACACGGACATGGATCACATAGTATTTCATTACCACTTGTGTACGTAAGTGCAAACATAACATGCAAAGTCCTTACACACTCGGACCGTTAATGTATGGAGTATAGCGAGGAAATTTGAGTAGTACTACTGGGTTTGACAAACCCCACCCGGGTTAGTCGCGCTAACTTGATTGGAGGTCTAACGGGTGTAAATTGTCCTTAACACTTGCCATTGTTGATGTTAGCAATGGCGGAAGGCACCCAAACACAAACAGTCAGCTTCGATTGCGAACGCTTAGAGTAACTTGTACATTGTCTAGCTAGCAATAGGTGTGACTTACGTATGTGGATCAGCAACACTCAAACAGTTTATTTACATACAAACCTGTGAACTCACCAACCTTGTGTTGACACTTTTTCTTACATGTTTCTCAGGTCGCTTTGGCACAGGTTGCGCACTTAGGACATGCATGGAGTTCTACTGTCATATCATTCATTTCAAATATTTTAAATAGTTTATTTAATTACATTAATTGACACTTGTTGCGTGTAATTATTTTTACTTCATTTTAACGCTTACGTTTCCGCATTAACTCTGAACTTTTATGTTACGACATTTCAAGTCCCATATAGTATTGTTTGATGTAACTAATGACTGAGATCCTGGTGTGTCACCTTCCAGACGGTAAAACTCCGTTAGTTGAAATTGAGGGTGTGACAAAAAGGAAGGACTAAAATTGTCAAATTTCAAAGTTGAGGGGTGGCATACCTCTAGCCAGATCATAACGGTCCGCTATGTGCACACAAAGTCAAATAGGCCGCCTCTAGGGGTGGCAGACTGCCACCACCAAGCGTAGCGGTCCGATACGGGTGCCACTTTGGCCCTATAAATAGATGATCGATTTCATCAGTCCTACACACACAAACACACCTTTTCAAACACACACATTCTCTGTAACTCCAATCCCGAGCCCCAGTTCACGTACGAGAGTTCGGTTTCCAACATTTTGGCTTCAAATTTCCATAGATAGTGCTGAGGTAAGGTTTCGACCTCCTTTTAAGCTTTGGTTATATATCCTTAAGCTATGTTTGTATACTTAAGTAATGTTATGATTATCTAGGAACTCTACCCGGTGTGTTTACCACATTACTGATTTATAAGCAGAAATACTATCGAGGTGAGTTCTTAAACTGTGATGCATGAACCCTTTCATGACCATGTCTAGCATGATCGATTTATGAAACATTTTGAGTATCTTGAAACGATTGTACTGATTGTTTATAGATAACGTATTCTAAGCGCTTATTGTATTTCACTTGCCCGTGGAACGACATGTTGGACAGGACCCGCGGAACGATCTTTGGTTATATATATACTAATGATTGTTCATAGTTATCTATTAATTTGGGGGTGGAACCCCATGGATGTGTTCAAGATACTTTGACGGGTCATTTTAATAAACTATTTTAATTTATGAATTCACTAGCTTTGTGCTGATCCATGTTTTATCAAATGTTTTTTACTGCATCACAGGTAGTCATTAGACATGGCATTCCAGGACTAGAATGAACTGACGAACGATGCAGATGATGGGCATGCCAGGAACTATAAGTCACAGATGATATGTTCATTGTTAGGGACAAATGCTGTAACTTTTGTTAACCATGATGTAAACAATGTTTTGATATTAATAGAAGTTATAATTTGGTATTCTGCTGTGTGTTTTTGATATCAACGTCACAGTAACTAGAAGGCGACCTTCTAACTAGTATGTAGTTATCTGACAAACGGAATGTTTTTTCTAGGAAAGAGCGGTATATAAATCTCTCCTAGTCCCGTCCCTTTTACCTGGGAACATATCTGTTGGAGGTACTGCTCTAGTTAGATAATTGTCCTGTGTTACGAGTATGACAAGTTGGTATCAGAGCCTCAATTTAAGGGATTTAGATACTACAGGAATAGTATCTAGACTTAAACTAGGATTCTGAGATTAGTCTGGAATGCCCAGGATAAGTTAGTTGTATACATTCAGGTCGACCTATAACAGGAAATACCTAGAAATCAGATAATTAAAGGCATTATTGGCCGTGTTATTAATTTATGAATTTATGGATTATGACCGGTTATACGAATTCTGATGTTATACATCTGTATGTATGTACAAGATGGCAGGACGAGAAAGAAGTAGGGGTAGGATGCCCAATACTAGGTCCCGTACTCACGATACGACAAACACAAGCACTGATCCAAATGAGAACATAAATACGAATGCCGAGCCACAACAACCTGTGGAAGAAATCATTATGACTGAAGCTCAGTTCCAAGGGGCGGTGGCATCAGAGGTCACCCGTATGCTTCAAACAACTCTACCTGGAATGCTTGATGATGCTCTTAGAAGAAGGGAGAATCATAACAGTTTGGGAAATCAAAATGAAGGAACTAATGGTGATGTTCCTCAAACAGAAGATATTCTTCATACCACTCCGCTAAGAAACAACATAGGCACAACCCGAACTCATGAAACGGTTGGAATGACAAACCAGAGCACTGGAATACACGGCCATGGATGCAGCTAAAAGAATTTCAGTGACTGCCATCCCAAGCCATTTAATGGAAAGAAGGATGCCACTGCAGCCTTGCAGTGGATCACTTCCATGGAAGCTGTTATAAAGATGAGTGAGTGTAGAACAGACTAAGCTGTGAAGTTTGCTGCACATTCTTTCAAAGAAGAAGCTCTTGACTGGTGGGAATCAGTCAAGCAAACAAAGGGCGAAGCTGTGATGGATAGGATGACTTGGGAGGATCTCAAGTCTTTGATTCTTAAAAGATACTGTCCACAGAATGCAGTGGAAAAAATTGAAGCTGGATTTCTACGGTTCAAAGCTGGAACCATAACTCATCAGGAGTACACGACTTAATTTAACGAGACGACCAAGTTAGTGCCACATCTAGTTACTCGTGAATCACGAAGAGTAAAATGTTATATTCAAGGTTTACCTCCTAAGGTTCGTACCTTAGTAAAGTCCATCACACCATAGACGATTGATTTAGCTGTGGAAAAGAGTGCGGTGATGTTTGATGAAGTGGCAGCTCAAGAGCCACCGAAAGTGGATCACAAAAGGAAACTTGATGAGGTTGTTTACAAATTCAAACCAGGGAACAGTAAGTTCCCAAAGAGAGGAGGAGGATTAAATTCCAACCCTGATAGAGTTAATCAGGGAATAAAATGCCAAACTTGTCAAAAGTTTGGACATTTTGCAACCTAATGCTCAAATGTTAAATGCTTTAACTGTGGAGAGATAGGGCATTATAAGACTTCCTGCCCTAAACCACCTAAGCAAGTGTCAAGTGGTCAGAAAAAGGACACCAGACGAATATTCATCTTAGGAAGTGGAGATGAATCAAAAGGTAAAACTAAGGAGGTGGCAGGTACTTTCTTAGTTAATAATATTCCAAGATTTTATTTGATACAAGGGCGAATAGAAGTTTTGTTTCATGTGCATTCACCCCATATTTAGGCGTAAGACCGATTCCACTTATTAATGCCTATGTCGTTGAAACGGCAAGTGACGAACATATTAGGATAACTGAATCGTACCCTGATAGTGCTATCAATTTTGGTGACAATAAGGTATTAGTTACACTAATGCCTATTGATGAGTGGCTGAGAAACCCGTGCTAATTATATATAATCATATGTTTTTAACCCTAATTATGTGTGAAATAATTTATGTTGATCGGTTTTATATATTATATGTTTTAAGATGACATGAGCTTAATTGATATATATACAGTAAATGATTAGTTAAAACTTAAAAGTAATTAGTTTAATTTAATTTTGTTAAATCTAATTAAATTGAATCTATGAATTTGTGTTGAATTAAGTTGAAACATGGGTTAGTGACAGGAAACTAAATGATTGAAGTCAAAGATCAATGGGCTAAACAATTCATATGGGCTAAACTAATGGCCCATGATTTAGTTAAGATGGCAGCCCAACTATGGGATAAAAAGAAAGTGACGCAAGCAGGTCACTAGGGATTTTGGAATACCGCAGAATTAGGAGTGCTTTGCACGATTTTCGAGGCCGAGGGGCAGCCCTCTTGACGGCTGTTAGGCACGAGGATTGAGAGGAGCATTACTAATCAGCAAATTATTATTATGAGCAGCTAAAATCAGTTGTGATTTTCTTCGGTCTGGCTATTCGTATAGGTTTCATATTTTATTCGGTTGTTTATGTTTTTAGATCTATTTAGTTTCTGACAATAACTGAGTATATTGATGTGTTAGTTATTTTAAACAATTTATGTTGATGCTTTGAGTTTCTCGTTTACAATCTTGTTCAGTTGATAACAAAACCTAGTAGCAGGGTTGGGTGACTAAGGGGGTAATTTGATATTCATAAATTGGGTGATTGAATTATATTGGTTTGTGACGAAACTAATTGTATAGGTTGCTGACAACAATCTGTATTCAATTACTGTTTTAACTAATATTCCAACACTATGTCTATGTGGTGTTCAATGAATAACTGAGTTTTACATAAACCTAGAACCTGAAATTTGGAGGGAGTTACATCTTTATTTGATATGTGTTAATTAAAATTTACTAAACTAAGCAATTAATCTTTTCACTGATTCCCTATGGATTTGACAACCTACTTCCCTGTCTACAGTCCAAGGTAGATAAGTAGTAGTTTTTATAAATGTTTTTGATTGAGCTTGACACCGCGATCACCTATGAATTTGAATGAATATGAGGTTATCCTAGGGATGGATTGGTTAAACCAATACCAAGCCCAGATTAATTGTGACCACGGAACGGTCAAGATTAAGAAATCAGATGAAACTAGTTTGATAATTCAAGGAGATAATGAGTCTAGTAAGATTGAAATTATTTCAATAACAAAAGCTAAGAAAGAATTGATTAAGGGAAATAGTATATTCCTACTCCATTCTTTAAACGTTAAAATCGAAGGACAAATTGCGGATATTCCCGTAGTCCGTGATCACCCAGATGTCTTTCTGGAAGAATTACCTGGTCTTCCACCTGATCGTCAAATCGAATTTAGAATCAAACTCATTCCTGGAGCTAAGCCTGTTGCAAAATCCCTTTACCGTCTATCTCCTTTTGAATTGAAAGAACTTATGAAACAAATTCAAGAACTCTTAGACAAAGGGTTCATTCGCCCGAGTACTTCCCCTTGGGGAGCACCAGTACTATTCGTAAAGAAGAAAGATGAAAGCATGAGGATGTGTATTGATTATCAGGAATTGCACAAGCTGACTATAAATAACAGATATCCATTGCCTAGAATAGATGATCTGTTCGATCAACTACAAGGAGCCAAGTACTTTTCAAAGATCGATCTTAGATCAGGATATCATCAGTTAAAGGTACAAGAAGAGGACGTACCTAAGACTGCTTTTAGAACTCGATATGGTCACTATGAATTTTTGGTCATGTCATTTGGTCTAACAAATGCCCCTGCAACATTTATGGACCTAATGAACAGGGTTTGTAAACCATTCCTTGATAAGTTTGTCATTGTTTTCATCAATGATATTCTTATCTATTCCCGAAGCCGGGAAGAACATGCTGAGCATCTTAGAATCATTTTGGAAACCCTAAGAAAAGAAAGATTGTACGCTAAGTTTTCAAAATGTGAATTCTGGAAACGAGAAGTACAATTTCTTGGGCACGTGTAAACGAGCAAGGAATACAAGTAGACCCAAGTAAAATTGAAGCTGTTATGAAATGGGAAGCCCCAAAGACTCCAACAGAGATTAGAAGCTTTCTTGGACTAGCCGGTTATTACAGAAGATTCATTAAGGACTTCTCCAAGATTGCTACACCTTTAACTGCTCTAACTCAGAAAGCAGCAAAGTTTGAATGGGGCACAAAACAAGAAGAAGCTTCAACATTCTCAAGAATAAGCTTAGTCATGCACCAATCTTAGCACTATCTGAAGGAAATGATGATTTTGTCATATGTTGTGATGATTCCCGAACTGGTCTAGGTTGTGTATTGATGCAACGAGACAAGGTTATTGCTTACGCATCACTCCAACTTAAAGTTCATGAGAAGAACTATACTACACATGATCTTGAACTTGGTGCCATAGTGTTTGCTCTAAAGATTTGGAGACACTATTTATATGGTACCAAATGCGTAATATATTCAGACCATAAAAGCCTCCAAGATATTTTTAATCATAAGGATTTAAATATGAGGCAAAGGAGGTGGATGGAACTTATCAACGATTATGACTGTGAAATCAAGTACCATCCCGGGAAGGCAAACATAGTAGCAGATGCTTTAAGTCGAATAGAAAGAAGTCAACCGATTAAATTAAAAGCACTCCGATTAGATCTGAAGTTAGACTTAATGAAACAAATTAAGGAAATCCAACCAAAAGCATTAGAAGAAGGAAACATTAAGAAAGAACGTATGGTTGGGAAACATAAATTATTATCCAAGGGAGATGATGGAATCATGAGACTCAAGCAACTTCAAGAAAAAATATTAGATGAAGCACACAAATCAAGATACTCCATACATCCTGGTGCGAACAAAATGTACAAAGATCTGAAGACTCATTACTGGTGGTCAAACATGAAGAGATCAATAGCCCAGTACATAGATAAATGCTTAACTTGCCTCCAAGTCAAGATTGAGCATCAGAAACCTGCAAGATAATTACAACAAATAGAATTACCTGTCTGGAAATGGGATCGTATTACAATGGACTTCGTAACTAAATTACCTAGAACATAGAAAGGACATAATTCCATATGGGTCGTGGTCGATAGACTGACCAAGTCAGTCCATTTCATACCTATCAATGAAACATACTCTATAGATAAGTTAGCTAGAATCTATATCAATGAAATTGTGAGCCGCCATGGCATACCATTGTCTATTATTTCTGATAGAGACAGTCGATTCACATCTAGATTCTGGACGAGTTTTCAGAAAGAATTGGGAACTTGACTTACCATGAGTACTGCGTATCATCCTCAAACCGACGGACAAAGTGAATGTACAATTCAAACTTCGGAAGACATGCTGAGAGCTTGTGTTATAGATTTCGGAGGTAATTGGGATAATCACCTACCGTTAATCGAATTCTCCTATAACAACAGTTACCACTCAAGTATCAATGTTGCACCATTTGAAGCATTATACGGAAGGAAGTGCAGAACTCCTGTCTGTTGGACTGAAATAGGAGACAGTCAATTATCTGGACCGGAAGTCATACAAGAATCAACAAATAAGATAGTCTAGATTAAACAACGATTAAAGGCTGCTCAAGATCGTCAGAAAATTTATGCTGACAAACGACGTCGACCGTTAGAATTCCAAGTCGGGGATTATGTGATGTTAAAGGTTTCACCTTGGAAAGGTGTGGTAAGGTTCAGGAAATGAGGAAAGTTAGGACCAAGGTACATCGGACCTTACAAGATCATTGAAAGAATCAGAGCAGTAGCCTATAAGTTAGATCTACCTAAAGCTTTACAAGGAATTCATAATACATTTCACATATCCTATTTACGTAAATGTTTAGCCGATCCAGCTTAGGCTATTACACTAGATGATGTGCACATAGACGACAAACTTCACTTTACTGAACAACCAATCAAGATTTTAGATACGCAGGAACGAAAATTGAGAAAGAAAGTTATACCAATGGTATTGGTTCAATGGCAAGGTCAGATTGGAGCCGACAAGACTTGGGAGTTAGAGGAACAAATGAGAGTCAATTATCCTTATCTATTCACTTCTTAATTTCGAAGACAAAATTTCTTAAAGGAGGGGAGATTTGTAACACCTCGAAATTTCTTAGAAAAAGGAAGGACTAAAATTGCCAAATTTTAAAGTTGAGGGTTAGAGATGTAAATAATCAAAGTCCAGGGACTAAAAATAAAAATTCTGAAAATCAAAGGGGTAGCGGACCGCTACCCAAGACTTTAGCGGTCCGCTACGCGTGGACTAAGGAACACCCCGAGAGCTGACACATGTCCCTGTGACTCACCGATTGGAATCTGACGCGTGTAAGGGGTGGCGGACCGCTAGCCAGATCATAACGGTCCGATACGTCACGCAAAGCCAAATAGGTCGCCTCAAGGGGTGGCAGACCGCCACCACCAAGCATATCGGTTCGCTACGAGTGCCACTTTGGCCCTATAAATAGATGATCGATTTCATCAGCGCTACACACATAAACACACCTTTTCAAACACACACATTCTCTGTAACTCCAATCCCGAGCCCCGGTTCATGATCGATGTCGTTTGGTCGGTCAAAAACTATCCTTAAACACCTTAACTAGTAAGGGTAGGTAAAGTATCGTATCCACGAGGAGTATATGGAAAGTGTTACTTTGTTACAATATTCAAAGACAGAAAACAATAACAACTGATTTGGATTTAGGTTTAAAACAATAATGAGAGAGGTAATCCTCTCCGGGGTTCGGGTATGCAAACACAAGTTACTTCAAGATAATTAGCAAGCAATTACATAGACATAATTATACGGTTCAATTGAATTCAATGATAATATGAGAACCCGTTGTAAATAAAACTTATTCTCACACAACCATCAATGATCAACCAACTATAATCCAACCCCCAAGTTGTCCTCGATGTAAAGAAACCCGAGACTATTGAGACTTGAACAACAATTCAAAATCAATCAATGAAGTTTAAAGCATTCAATCAATAAATGAAATCATATGGCTTAACATGCCAATCAAGATTACAAACCAAAGCTAATCATTCAAGAAATTATAAGTGTTCACAAACCCTAGACCCAAAGAGGATTACAAGAGATTTAGCTACTCATACTCATAACAATAATCAAAACTAGTGTACTAGGACTTACAATCATAAAAGATTAAGAACAATCGACTTATGGATAGTGGAAATCGCCTTCTTTTAGCTCTGGAACGGCTGGAATCGAAGTTCGATCGGAATGGGGGCTGCTGTGGATTAAAACCCGATTTAGGTTAACTTTTCTGTAAAAACAGATCTTTGCGTGTTGCAAAGATGGCAACCCAGCTCTTCGCGTGGCGCGAAGAACAAACTAGTCGGGGCGCCTCTGGAGTTTACATAAAACGTGGGAGGTAGAAACAACCATAAACACGCATAAAACCGCACAAAGATACATACAAAGATAACTAAAACGCACGCAAAGCAGCATGTAAACATGGGTTATTAAACCCTACATCAGTTCACTTACGAGAGTTCGGTTTCCAGCGTTTTGGATTCAAATTTCCATAGATAGTGATGAGGTAAGGTTCCGACCTCCTTTTAAGCTTTGGTTATATGTCCTTAATCTAGGTTTGTATACTTAAGTAATGTTATGATTATCTAGGAACTCTACCCGAGGTGTTTACCACATTACTGATTTATAAGTAGAAATACTGTGGAGGTGAGTTCTTAAACTGTTATGCATGAACCCTTTCATGACCTTGTCTGGCATGATCGATTTATGAAACATTTTGAGTATCTTGAAACGATTGTACTGATTGTTTATATATAACGTATTCTAAGCACTTATTGTATTTCATTTGCCCGTGGAACGACATGTTGGACATGACCCGTGGAAAGGTCTTTGGTTATATATATACTGATGATTGTTCATAGTCATCTATGAATTTGGGGGTGGAACCCCATGGATGTGTTCAAGATACTTTGGCAGGTCATTTTAATAAACTATTTTAGTTTATGAATTCACCAGCTTTGTGCTGACCCATGTTTAATCAAATGTTTTTGACTGCATCACAGGTAGTCATTAGACAGGGCATTTCAGGACTAGAATGAATTGATGAACGATCCAGATGATGGGCATGCCAGGAACTATAAGTCCCGAATGATATGTTCCTTGTTAGGGACAAATGATATAACTTTTGTTAACCATGATGTAAACAATGTTTTGATATTAATAGAAGTTATAATTTAGTCTTCCGCTGTGTGTTTTTGATATCAACGTCACAGTAACTAGAAGGCGACCTTCTAACTAGTATGTAGTTATCTGACAAACGGAATGTTCTGTTTAGGAAAGAGCGGTGTATAAATCTCTCCTAGACCCGTCGCTCTTACCTGTGAACATATTTGTAGGAGGTACTACTCTAGTTAGATAACTGTCCTGTGTTACGGGTGTGACAATCATGCATTACATATTCATGTATTGACATTCATCATGCATGGTATACTTTCATCATATATTTATATTCGTCATATATTATAAACTTGAGTGATTTTCTTTCGAGAGTAGTACCTCCAATAGAGATGTTCACAGGAATGAGTGACGGGTCTAGAAGAGATTTATACACCACTCTTTTCTTAGACAGAACATTCCGTTTTTCAGATAACTACATACCAGTTGGATGTTCTCCCATACGTTTACTATATTTCATTATTAATTATTAGTCTATACCTCTAAACATTCATAATGGTTTCACCACGAAGTACCAAGAAGTTTATATATAGGAAGTACTAGTGGCGTATCCACCACCCCTTGGATACGTCGTGACTACTCCATTATTCTCGTTTAGTGTTTAGACTAATCCATCATTTCCCCGTACCCTTGTCCTACTCATAACACTTAACACATATCATTTAAGCACATAATTCACATAACCGTGTCTAGGGTACGGATCCAGTGTACTTACATTATCCTTGGGTAGTTCTTAAGTTCGTTCCTCGCTTGAAACGCTTCTCCGAATTCGAACCTCACTCGTAGCGCACCGTACTCGCACTTAAACGCGCCGCATCGGGTCTTCTAATCCTTCTCAGAGAGTGTGTGTGGGTTGTGGTGTTGGTGTGTGTTGTTTGTGTTAAATGAACGACTCTAACATCTATTTATAGGCTGTTTAGGGGTCCATGTCGGACCGACATGTCATGCCAAGTCGGTGACACGCGTCAAAACCTCTTTTTTTGCTTCTGCAGCACATATCGGACCGACGTGTAATCCATATCAGTCCGACGTCTCCATATCGGACCGACGTGTAAATCATATCGGTCCGACGTCCCTGTGTCGGACCGGCGTGTAAAGCATATCGGTCCGACGTGGGTGCTGCGTCATCAAAACACTTGTCAAAGCCTCCCGAATTGCTTCAACAACACATGTCGGACCATTATGCTTAGGATATTGGTCCGACATACCTTAATTTCATACTCTCCACGTCGAAACACCCCATTTTCATATATTATGGCTCCCGTAACTCTTTTTCTAGCTCGAGATATGCTTACGCAAAGTTTTGATCTATTTCCTGACGAATAGTCTTCCCATTTTGTACCCGGTTGGGTTCTTAGGCCACATTTCTCAACTAACACGTGTCCCATCTTATGTTTAGGAGTTTTGGGATGTTACTGATGAACATATGACAAAATAAAATGATTAACTTATATGTTTAACTAGTGGACGGTGCCGCGTGTTGCTGCGTTGACATTGATATGGTTAAGCATTCCAAATATCAAAACGTAAATAAAAAAACATTTGGCAACGACATATTTGAAAATCAAGAAAAAGTAATGTTGTTGCAAAAATGAGTGTTAAGAAACACGAAAACGTATTAAGAAAAGAAGTAAAAATATATAATGTTTGACCCGGATCGGTTTTGAATAAAATACGTCGAAATGAAGACCGGCTCTAGGTTAAACTTATACCGAAAAGTAGATAAACACAAGAGTATATTCGGAGTGTACGAAAACATATATTAAAATAATATATATTGTTGAAAAAATGTTACTGGTATCGATCTTCAAAATAAGTTTAATACTGATTATGGAATTTTAGTTTGTGTTTTATTCATTTATATTAAGGTGTACAATGATAGTAGACAAAAATAAACCATAGCATAAGGAAAGTGTGTGGACCTAGATTACACAACTGGTTGAATTGTACAAAGTGGACCTGCATGGTCTTGTGTGTGCGAATGTGAACCAAAAAACAAAAAAAAGTGGGGGAGATTCGAACCCATGTTAGTTGGTAAGTGTAAATAGCCTCAATCACCAAGCAAGTAATGGCATTTTTGTTAGAGTTTGTTTGAATAATCTAAATAATAACAATTAGTTGATAAAATAAAAATATATCTACCGTTCATACTTGTTGCTAATGTATGTATATATATATTGCATGATTATGTTCTTGAATGAAGTATAAATTTATAAACACTTGGATTTAAATATTATCATAAAACTTGATTAAAAGACATCAATGAATTAATAGTGAATTAGGAAAACTTGAATGTGATTTTCAATACGTGTACTTGCATGATAAGCTTTACATGTACTAATTTATTTTTTTGAATGGCGAAGAGACACACCCTAAAATCTACTTAAAAAATCCACCTATTGTTCATTTTGTGTGAGTGAAACCCGCATCATATTAGTGGTGATAAATGATATGCCTTAAATTATACATATTTTTCATGCTTAATCATCCCTATATTTGGTTGGTTTCTAAGCAATTACACTATAATATAGACTAAATGGATTCCTTTCTATTTTTTTTGCAGATTGAGGTGGTGGTGTAGTGGTAAGAGAGAGACTTGGTGTTCTTTGTGACTCAGGTTCAATTCCTGCTCTTCCCATTATTTTCTGAGGCATGCAATGAGGCCTAGCTCTTAGGCTGATGCACCTGGGTTTAACCCACGCCGATCCAGGGTTCGAGCCTCGGCTGTCCCGTAAGCCCGGAAGGGGCCGTATTGGATGGGATTTTTCCTTGGATGCTCTCCAACTTTGACGCCAAGTGGGCCCGGTTAAGACAACATATTGGCCGGATTTGGACGAGGCTCTCCCATGTGAACGGGGGGGGGGGGGGGGGTTGCGACGTCACAACATTCAATGTTCGCCGTTCAAAAAAAAGATTTGACCTCCCGTGCAAAAAGGAAGGAAAAGTCAAAGAAAAAGTTTAAACAATTTGTGAAAATCAGAGGCACGCTCGTGCATGGCCGGATACGACCGAGCCTCCCTTGGATCTAGTCAGGAAGATTCTAGAAGCCGGTCAACAGAAGGCACGCCCGTACGTACCGATGCATGCTCGTGCATGTACCCGATACCCGGCTTTGAAAAAGCTAAAGATTCTTGTGGGTACCATTGTACTACAGTACTATTGTACCGGTGCACGCCTCCGCCTCCCCCAATTTTTTCCTATAAGTAGTAACTCAAGCCTCATTAGTGTGAAAGATCAGAGGTGCCTTAAGGCTCCCCTAGGGGTGAAAACCCTCTGATCTAACTCAATTTTTTTTCTATATTTATTTTGTAGTAGGCTAATAAATAATATCAAGGATCAAGAGACATTTTATACTCATTTCACATGGCTTTGGTTTGATCCATGGATCATTCCATGATAATATATCACCAAGTGTTAGTGTAGTCATTTGTATAACCAATCTTAGCTAGTTCTCTTGTATCACTTGGATTTTGATGAACCTTGTTTTATTTTAATTTTTTGATTTAGTAAAATGGTGTGTTTATGTTCTTGGATTATCTTGTTTATAATTTTCTTTTAAAAGACATGAATATTTAATTTTCGGTTGTTAGAATCTTAAATTTTGTGGGTGTCTTAATCAAGACTTCTTACTTAACATTCATTCAAAATTTTTACTTATACTAATATGGTGCTACTGGCCTAGTTAGTATAGATCTAAAACTTTGTATTTGTCTGGGGTTTAGGTATTCAACAATATATTTTGAGTCTTAGCTGGACCTTGTATTTTGTGTCGGTATTTCTCCTTTTCTTTTGTTTTGGCGTGCATTGGACTCCTACCTTAAGCACTGGTGTTCAAGGCTTAAAAAGGGAGAAGTATTTATTTAAAGTATTTTTATACATAAGGTTACTTTAATCTCCGGTCTTGTGGCGGTCATAACGAAAGTTTCCCCACAATTATGACGGTCGAGGTTTGTAACCCTTCCACTTTTTACCAAGAACATAAACTAGTCGATTTTCGTTCTTCATAGAGTGGCTTGACGGTGGTTGTGCGTTCCAACTTCCAAAGAGTCACACGACTTGGCAGTAGGGATGGAAATTTTTGACATGGACCTGTTAACACGACACGACATGTAATTAACATGTCCCATGTTTGACCTCTAAGGTTTCGTGTCTTAAACAGGTCGACACGCTAGAGATATGCTAAATTCGTTTCTAAACAGGTTAAAGACATGTTAACCTGTTAAGACCCGTTAGGGATATGTTAACACTTAACATCCTATTTGCATCTAGATTCTAGGCCAGCCCCAGCCCAAGCCCAAGCCCAATCCCAAGCCCAAACTTTAACCTGCGTTGCCCACTTACCTAGTCGAGGGACTTTAACGAACTTGCATTTAACCTAAGTGTTGATACACTGATACTCCATCAGTCCATCGTCCGCGCAACTGCACCCATCATCCTCATCATCTCCAATTCTCCGGTGTCCATCAGTCTCCACAGTCATCTCCGGTCTCCATCGTCTCTTGTCATCTCCGGTCTCCATCGCCGCTCTTCATCTCCATTAAAGTACTGCGCTTGTCGTCTTCCTTACGCCGCTCAAGTACTGCGTTTGTCCACTCAGAGGAAACTGTTCGAATTGATTAGGTTTAGTATTGCTACAATAAGCTTCTTGATGTTTTATAACTTGTGTGTATGGCTTCTGATTCTCCATCAATTGTTTTGGTGGGGATGGCATTTTGATTATGTTTTGGTGGTGATGACATTATATTAACTACTCTTCTGATTCTCCATTCTAAACAGGTCCCATAAATGTTGGGAATCCTCATACCAGTTTTAACTTTTAAAACAAAATGATATTTAAACGTTTTAAATAAATAAATCATATTTATACATCAGAAGCAATTAGTACGAATAACAATTCAAAACTTAATCCCACCGGTGATCTGATTACACGCGCATATACAATAAAATAAAGGTGTTTTAGGTTATACCTTCAACAATTAACCAAATAAAGAATACATTGGTTCAACGAGTGTCTCGCTAGTTGACAGTTCACAAATCCTGCAGCAAAACGTCAAACTGATTGCATTGAGGAAACTTGCATCGGCTGCAAGAAGGTGCGTCACACGACGATGGCCGGCGGACGGTGGAAACAGGTGGCGGTTCGGCGTCAGACGGAAACAGGGGGGGAGGGGGGAAGGTTTTGAGGCGGAGGTAGCAAACTTATTTAGGGTTTTAGTTTAAGGTTATATTTATAACCTATTATCTTTACAAACATCACCCTCGGTTAATCCCTAGTTAATCAACTTAATAGCTGTTAAAACATGCGCTTTACTAATAAATAATGAATAAAATATATCCTTTGATTAACAAACCCATCAAACAACCAAACCAAAAGCTTTGACCTACACATTTACCCGCGACCCATGCGTGAACAAACACGATTAACAATGGCGGTCCTAGAAATTTTTTTCACAGGGGTCGAAAATTTTTGGGATTGGTTGTATATCGCTAAATATAATTTGTTTTAGGTCCGTTTAAGGTCGGGTCGAGTCACATAATAGAAAGATAAAACCAAATTAAATACTCAATACTCTAGAAAAAACAATAAATTATTAGATAAAAAAAATATAAAGAGTCAAAATTCAAATGGTGGCATGGTCATCGGTCGTTTAATCGCTGTCGTTCACTTTTATGCTTCATTTCTGGTGCAAAAATTCAATTGGAGGGCTCCAGGTTAAATTTTTTACACTTCGACTAATTTTATGTGAAACTTGAGTAAATTTAATGAGACAAAAAAAGTTTTGAGTGACTAGAATGGAACATATGAGAAACTTGTTTACTATTATGTAAAATAATCCATTTTTTAACTTGTTTAAATTTGTTTATTGTATTTATTTATTTTGTAACATGTATTAATTTATAAAACTTAAAATTTTAAATCAACGGGATCGATCTCGAAATTTCTTTGAGGTCGGTATCAAAATTTCTAGGGGTTGGTGTCAAAATTTCTTGGGGGTCGGTTGTCATTAAATTGTATATATACTAATAAAAAAAGTTTCATGGGGCACCAAAAATCCAACAACGTGAATGGTATGGAAGCAAACTGTAAAAACTAACAATTTCCATTTCAGGAAGGAGGATCCATGGTGTTAATTATTGGCTAGAGTAAGGACCATATGCATGTGGGTTCTTTACAAGCAGTGCCAAAAATCCCTCATTTTTGTGGCTAATATATATGAAATAGACAAATGCAAACAGACAACCATAACCTCACATTCTTCAAGTTTCAACTTTGCTTTACTTCAAATCTATTCTATTTTGGAGGTTTTGTTTCACCTTTTGGGTGCTTTCAAATTGGAATTACTGATGATGTTAACTTCAAGCATCTTTTCCACCTGTATTAGACTCAATGATTTAACCAACTTGATCTTTTTTGGAGGAGGATCTTCCTTTTTATTCGGGGCACAAATGTGTCGCGCGCTATGTGTCGTTTACCTTGATACTTTAATGGATTCTTTGATATTTATCTTAAATTAACACAAAGTTCCAAAAACAGTTGCTTGTTTCTTTATGCTCTCTCTTTTCATACAATGTTATCCTCTAATTATTGACAAAAATGGTTCAATACACATATTCAACCAACTTGTACACCACTGTGATCGTTTGCATCGGCAAATCCATTTAGGGGTGCACATAACCGGACTGAAGACAGCGCCTTGTTGAAGTGTTTCGCCTTTGCACCAAGATACTCGCTCCATGTAACTGGCCGGTAAAGAGGAGGGTGACATTTGTCAGTTAGTTTTGAAAGAGGTGAGATCTGAATATTAGATGGTGGCCCATAAAGATAAGCCACTGATAATCGGTGTTGGGTTCTGTTCACCTTGGCTCGATGCAGTACGCTTGTGTATAACCCGTTGGATAGTATGTGAAGGAGGTCGCCTATATTGACAACAAGTGCACCGCGTATTGGTGGGACTGTGACCCAACCTATTCCTTCTTTATGAGCCTGAAGTCCACTTGTGTTGTTCTGGTGAAGGATGGTTAAAAGGGTTGAATCAGTGTGAGCCGCTAGACCCATGGCTCTGTCTGGATCTGGACAAGCTGGGTATGAATTTAATTGCAAAGCTGGGGATGATCCTTGTAAGCAAGCCCATTTCACATCATCCATTGTTACACCCAATGACCCCAAAATCAAGGACATGAGTCTTTGAGCTAATTTATTCATCTCTTTTTTATACTCTTCAATCACATCACTGCAAAAGATCAATCACCAAAAATCAATTTCATATGATGGTCCAGAATTTTCGACCAAACTATACACTATGATAGTATGATAACAATTTTTTGGACAAAAGAGTTGTTTGATTTTGGTTTCCATGTGAAATTTTTATTCAAAATGGTTTTTAAGTAATGTGTTCCGTAGATTCAAGAGTTGTGACAGGAACTGCTCCTTAAAGCACTGTGTTTAACATTAGGATAACATTGAATCCGCTATCTCAAAGAGCGGAATACCTTGAATATGCTATCTTAAGGAGCGGATTACCTTGAATCCACCATCTCAAGGAGCAGATTACCTAGAAATCGTTTTAAATTCAAATTTCAGCTAGAAACCAAAACCATTTTTCTAAGTCCACCAGAAAAAACAAATGCGAATATTAGTGTATATATCAAGATTGAAGGATTGATTGATCACCAGAATTTCGTATAGCACTTGGGCCAGAGTTTACGGGCATGTTCATATGGCGATCCAACGACGGTAAACCCTTCGGACCACATGAGTTTTGGGAAAAACGGCGATATCCTCGCAACTCCATAGCCAGAAACGCCATTAGGAGCTCGAGCCGCTTGTAGCTTTTGCTGAATAGGTAGTGCAAACAATTTTCGACTCGCTTCCACCATTTCTTCAAGAAGATTTGTAGGGACGCCATGGTTTGTTATTTGGAACACACCCCATGTTTTGCATGCATGGCCAACAAGTGTCATTACGTTTGGATCGTTGAGGTTAATCACATGCACTAGATCGGGAACAGACGATCCAAACGAAGGCGAATCGTCTAGTGATAACCATGCATGTGATTCTGGCAATTCTTTCATGGAGTTCAAGTCTAAATGATTTTGGTTGGTGATTGGGTAGTGTATGAAAGAATCGGATAGTCTTGTATACATGTTGTAGTGATGGTAATTAATGAACACTTGTAATGGGGAGAATGAAGAAGATATGATGAGTGAAATGTGGTGTGTGTAGTGTATATAAAGAGGTGAAGGGTAACAGGGACAAAAATGGTGGGGTATGATGATAATCAGCCTCTTGTATGTGTGTGTACATATAACATATGGTGTCTGTTGTTAGCTTAGGTTGGTTGTAGGGTGGTTTTATAATATAACAATATATTTTGTCAATGTTTTACAACGGTCTAAAATTATTTCCTAGATGTTTCATATTAGTGTCATGAAAATGGAACACTTTAATTAAACGTAGTAACCCTACGATCATAGGATTAGTATAGTCTGATATACGTACAAGAGATTAATTATACCCTAAGCGATGATGCATGATTAGGGAGCGTGAGTGGTTTTTTCGCCACGAAGGGCATCACCTCACCTCACTCACTCTACTCACTTATCACTTAATGGTGAGAGGTATACTTAGTAAATGTGAATGGTATAATTAATAATTAATTAATAAATAAAAAAACACATGCACCCACCAATGAGCATGAGTGGGCTCACCCCTTCACTCTTCACGACTTATGGAGGGAGGATTGGTGTTCCCCATGAACATGAGTCAGCTCACCCACTCATGGTGGTATTTCAACACCACGTCAACTATTTTTATTCAATCCTTAACCATCCATAAACCATGAAAATGCTCATCTTTCACATCCCTAATCATCCGTCAACTTTTTTTAAATAAATATTTAAAATAAATAAAACTAATAAAAATAAATAAAAACTAGATTTTATTAAAAGAAATTACAAAACTAAAATTTCATTAATAAAAGAATCTAAAGTACTAAAACTTCATTAAATATAAAAAAAAAACTAGCCGTCAATGGTGGGTAGATGGGTTTTTGAAATATGCTCCTCGAGATTCAATCGCATGACGTAGTGGGTTGCTTGACTATGCAATTCCCGATAGGTATCCGTGTTTACTTCTAAACTTTCGTCTACTATTCGAACCTTATTTTCTTCAAAAGGGCATAGCACTCGACCTTCGTCCTTTATAATCATATTATGTAGTATAATGCAAACGTATATTATTTTCCTAATCTTTACAGGATGCATTCGTCGAGCAGGGTTTTGAGTTATATCCCATCGACTTTTTAGGGTATGAGAAGCTCGTCTTACATCCTTTCGTGCTGCTTCTTGTGATGCCTTGAAATTTTTTTATCAATGTCCGAAAAGGTAAATGATTTGACAAAAGTAACCTCATTTGGGTATATCCCGTCAACAAGATACATGCTTTTATTGTTTTACGTTAACTTTAAATGGACAATTGGGTGTAGTTCCATTTAATACATTGTTCAATAATGGCGATTGAATGAGGACATTGATCGAACCCACGAGACAATAAAGTACATGCTAAAACCATAAATCTTGCGAGGCTACCGCTTTGAGCATAATCGTAGGGTGCTCGTGATCACCTCTCATATAATGACCTTTCTATTATGTTGGGCAATTCCTTACAGACCGATGTGTATATTCAATGTTGCCTAACATTCAAGGGAATCCGTGTCTCGATGCATGTGTCACATACAAAATGTGAATGTCACTCTCAGTCGGTTTGCGCAAATACTATCGTCCGTACCTTTGAATACTATCGTCACAAAAACGTTCTAAACTTTCACGTGATGTTCTTGCAGACATCTTCAAGTGCTTGTCACACGTGTCAGGACTGTCCCGTATGCTAGTTGACGTATTGCATATGTGCACTTTTATAATGGAATAAACGACATTTTACCCCTACCATCCCACATTTCTCTGAAATACGGAAATTCTCTTTCCATATCATTGACAATTCGTACAAATAATTCTCTTCGCATCCGAAACCTTGTAAGTTATATCGAACACATCAACGCCATATACATGATACACAACAAACTAATCTTCTACGAGACGATTATGAGCGGCTAGACGATCTCTAGCTATATATGTTCTTGAAGTTGCATCGCTTGAATTTGCCATATCATCAAAGAGGAGGAACGCAGCTTGAGCCATCTTGAATAATATAAGGTTGTTACTTTCATCAAACAAACCATTCGAAGACTCGTCTGAGCTCGATGATGAAAACTCTAAAGTTATGAATCCATTTTTGTACGAGAGGGTTGTGAAAAATAAGAGTATATGAAGAAGATTTGTTAGAAATTGACGTTAATATATTACTGATGTATTCATATTGCTTTATTTTTAATTATTTTTATTTTAAAATAGCGGTTGGCAACGGCTATATCCCTCTCTAATGCTCGACACACATAGAAGTCACCCTCACCTTCACCGCAAGTGGGTGGGGGTGGCTCCCGCGTAACATCTGAGTGTCACATCACCTTCACCGTACCGCACTGAGGGCACTCCCTCCACGGCTCCACCCATAGTGGTCATGTATTTAGGCCGAGGACTTCAGGAATTGTAAAAGGCATGGTATATTTAACCTTGTTAGCGACCAAAATATATCTAATATATTACAAAGCAAGAGCATAAGACATTAAAACTGGTAGTATTGTTCACCCAATTGATAGGTAAATATTAGATCCTTGAAGAACTCGTTTTTGTTAACTAGAGTCATTGTCACTAATACTAAAAACAAATAAATAACCAAACGACAAATAAGGGCAATTTTGTGTGTTACATGGGTAAGTTTCTAGGATGACAAGAGGATAGAAATACAAAGGACTAAGTTGTCCTCTTATAAGATTTCAAAGTAAGAAACGAGTCTTTGTCTTTTCACGTGACCTTGTCTTGTCTTGAAGCAGAAACACAACTGTAGCATTTGGTATTATAAGGCTAATTAGAATCGTGTCATCTTGTCAAAAACCCATTTGTGGGCTCATAACTATCCCCTTTAGTACAACACCTACTTGACTCCTGCTTCATCTAATTATTTCTTTGTTCTTTCTTTCTAAGGAGCCCCTCCATTCTATGTCCCCTAAACCACAAATCCACATCCTATAGACCTCTTAATTTGGACCTTTATTATGTCACTAATGACCGATTAGACAATATGTAGAAGTGGTTTTGAATTCAAATACCTCTAGGATGGGTTATCCTATAGGAATCCAAAAATCACCCTTTTCGACCATTAACATCAGTTGGACAATACCTATAAATGGGGCTCCAATTTTGGTATAACCTCATCTTTCTTACTATTTAGAAGAACTAGCTATACGGGCCGCGATTCTTGATTAAAAAAGCGCAAACAGATTAGATGCGACTAAAGTAGACACCATGTATTTGTGGAAAATACGAATCGTCTTGATCCTAGGAACTAGTGTAGGAGAACGGTTCGTAAAAATAATATAAAATACTTTTATAAATAATTACAATACATAAATAGAGATTATAACAGTAAATTACTCGTACTTTTACAACTGAAATAAAGGAAAAATACAAGAACAAAGGTGAAACAAAAAAGTTTTGGCCAATGATTCCTGTTCAATACGAGTCCATTTAAACAAATTTCGAGTCTCCAAGAGAATTCAATTGTTTCTTAAGGTACAATAGCCAAAGCAGTTAGTACTATCAAGTAGACACAAGCACCCAAAATTGTACCTGAATCGAGAGTATAAAGGATGATCAAGAGATTGCGTGAAAGATTTGTTGTGTGTTGGTGTGTTTAGCAACTAAAGATTCTTTAGCATTTATAGTTAAACCAAACTCAAAACAACTCAATAAAGAATTAACGAAAAAAATAAATAACATTGAACATCTTAAATTCATTTTATTATGTTTAATCGCCTTTAAATGAAACAACTGGTTTTTTTTTAGTTTCAGCTCAATAGCAACAACGTTTCAGTGGCACTGCTCAGTCTTATTCGAGTAGTGAGAACGAGCAGCAGGAGGGAGGATCAGTTGGGAACTCGTCCAACTGACCCATAGTGGAAACACACGAGCAGTCATAATAGGTGTGACCTGTGCAGCGACAACGAGGCATTAGTGACCCATTGTAACACCTCGAAATTTCTTAGAAAAAGGAAGGAATAAAATTACCAAATTTCAAAGTTTAGGGCTGGATATGTAAATAATCAAAGTCCAAGGACTTAAAATGAAAATTTTGAAAATTAAAGGGGTAGCCGACCGCTACCCAAAATGTAACATTTCTGATTTTCATTATCTGTATTTCAATTCAATGTGATACATTTCAAACCCAATTCTAGTACACTGATTTGTTCTATTCGTACCAACAATTAAATACTATGTTTCAATGCAAATCCACAAAATTTTGCACAAGTATATGTAGGTCCAGGTAACTCAACTACTGATCGAACTCGTGATATGACGTTTCTATAACACGAAGTGCGGAATCCTTCATGTTAACGTTTGTATACTAACCGACAATTCAAACAACACGCGTAAATAAACTTCTCAAATATATTCAGATTCACAATGGTTTACAGACTCAATCAGACAAATTGTTCTCTCTGTTCGGTGTTCTGTCTAATGACTCTGTAAACTCATATATATAGAAACTAACCTGCTGTAAGCGAACTTGTTAAGTTCGCTGAAACAGACTAAGCGAACTTAACAAGTTCGCCTCAGTTAGACCTAAGCGAACTTATTAAGTTCGTCTCTGATAGACCAGGCGAACTTAACAAGTTCGCCTCTAGGCACACTTGTAAAAACACTTAGCAACTTTATACAATTACATAGCAAAAACATAAAGACATAAAATCTAACTATTACAAGCTTTTGTCATTACAAATCTATGTCCTAACAGACTCCCCCTTGACAATAGCTTGATCTTTTGTCTTCAGTCTTTATCTTGAACTCTTCCAGTTGTCTGGTAGTCTGCTTCCAACATGCACACCGTATCTTCTGCATATCTCCAAAACTCCTTTGTACTGTAGACCTTGTTCTCTCCATTCATCAGTATACATGATCTCATTCTTTCGCAGCGTCCTCTGATCTTTCTTTGAAAAATTAATAAGATTCATTGCGTCATAGAAACACACAATGACCTTATTATCTTTATCTTCAACCCTTGCTTCACCAGTATTAACATCAACATACCACCATTTCATATTCCCAAGAAAGTCTTGAGGAATATTCTTTAATGGTATCTTGTGAATAGCACGCACTGGTCTATACTTGTATCTCCAGGTTACTTTCCCAGTCTTAGGATCTGTAATCTTCACTCTCTTTCCCTTCTGTGGTTTCAGCCGTTCATACTTACCCGAACTACCTTATTTCTTTATCAGGTTTGCTATCACATCAGCCAAACCATTCTTCGATCTATTTATGAGTGGCTTTGAGGCTAGACCATTTATTTCACACCTTGGCAAGGTATTGAAATATTTGATCCTTGGCTTTAAGTATTGAACACCATCAGATCGTTTGATTATAAACAATTTTGATTCACCATCATAGAACCAACTTATGATCCTTCCTACACACTGCTCTTTATTCACATATTTCTCTTTCTGAGCAGGTTGTGCTGGAGACTTGGGTAGCACCTTCATCCAACTGTTTACAACTTCTCTCCACTGTTCTCGTGTCATCCCTGTATCTCTGAACATCACAGGTTCTTCATTAATCTTCGAAGACTCAGTGTGAGTAGTTTCAGTTTCAGCACCCTTATTGAATTGAAGATTCTCATCATCAGTATCCATCTTTGACTCGGCTGTATCATCAGGCAGTGTGACTTCTTCAATAGAGTCCATAGAGTAAGTTATTCCGTCATAAGAGAACTCAGGAACAACATCCTCTTGGATGAAGTTATACGGCACCTTAAGACCGTCACAACCTTCATATGTAACACTGTCTTTATCTTTCTCTATTTCAATCTCTACTATTTCACCTTCTTCTATCTCAGTATCTGACATATCATCTTCCATGTCATTGAATAAATCATCAATGTCATCAAGACATTCAATCTTTTCAGCTTCCTCTTCTTCTGAGTCTTGAAAGAATTCTAATAACAGAATTTCTTCGTCATTAGTACCAGAAGTATCTTTGTCTTTGTTTCCTTCAAGAGATTGTGATGTCGACTCCCCCTGAACTCTAGATATAGGATTAGCGTCAGTGTATTGACGATCACCCTCAATATTTCCAGCAGGATCATTGTCTTCATCATCACGTCTTTGAATTGACTCTGTGTGACAAGTATCAGGTATCCTCAACTCCCCCTGAGCGTCAAGACGCTGAACGAGTTTGGACACTAAGACTTGCATATCAGCAATCTATTGAGCTTGAGTCTGAATATCAATAGATACAAATGAGTTAACTTGTGTTTGTAAAGACAACACTTGAGATTCAAGGAAAGTAATCCGGTCAGAATCAGAAGGCTTTGACGGACAAGCTGTTGATTGTGGAATAGAAGGACTTGAAGTAGTAGGAATGACTGAAGGAACAGGAGTATGAACTGGAGATGGATCCTTAGATCGTGGAGGAGTAATGATCAGAGAAGCAACAAAATTTGCATCCTCAACTCCTTGAGAAGATTTGGCAGCAGCAATCGATGCAGACATTAACTTTTGACGTGTAGGATCTGGATTAAAGTCACTGTCAGTGTCAGAACTCTCATCGACCAAAGATCTTTTTCCAAGTACTGATCCGGAAGGAGGATCCCGAACAGACTTGCGTCGTGGTCGTCTGGCTTGAGATGTAATGCGTTTTCCAGCATTAGCCAGTGGAATAGCAGCCAACCGTTCATAATGACCTGGAGAAAAATCCCTAGATTCATCAGAATCAGTGCTGTCATCATCAGATGATGTTGTATCACTTGAACTGGAACTAGACTCAGCATCTGTCACCACATTCCCTTCTTGTTCATGAATGGGCGAGTTCACATCATCATCAACAAAATCATCCATGTTCATTCCTAGATCTTGATTAGGATCATGAACGACCTCTTCTTGAACTGGTTCTTGAATAGGAATATCAACTGCAGCTTGTGGAATAGGAACTTGTTCAGGAATAGGAATTTGAGGTTGTACAGGAACTTGTATTTGTGGTTGTGGAACTTGTATCTGTTGTGGTTGGGCAGGTTGTTGTGGTTGTTGCTGTTGTTGTTGTGCTGGAACGTTAACGCCTTGAGCTTGAGCAAGTTCATTAGGATGAAACCAGTTGTCATTAGGTGGTGCAACATAATCAGGATTGATTAAGTGCCAAACAGTGGAGTATTTACTGCAATCAACGCGACATTCTGTTGTTTCACCTTTGTACAGTCGGTAAAAATACGTTTTGACATTGGAGTCAAAGTCAATCTTATAGCATGTTGTGGAAGATCCGGAATAAGATGATTGAGTATCATTTGAATAAATCGTGGATACATCAAGAAACCTTGACCTTCAGCTGGATTTATCTGCATTACCATCTCCCGATAAAAATACAGAGGAAAATTGAATCGTTTATTCAATGTTAAGGCCACCATAGCTGTTTGAAGAGCCATCTTCAAACCATATGTACCAGCTTTTCGCGGAGAGATGCATTGTATAATCACATGCATAAAGTACCTCCATTCCCCCACTAAACCACCTTTTCGAGCTTGTGTATCATTTTGTCATCCACGATAACCCATCCTTTGAAAATAACCCATAATAAGAGTGTTAGGATAAGATATTGGATCTTCATCATTTCCTCCCAAATCAAGAGCAGCACGAATTGTCTCTTCTGAAATTGCAATCTCGGTATTATTGACTGTTGCACGAAGGACATGTGGTTCCACATCGATATCTTGATGTACTGTATCCCAGAATTGTTGTATATACACCAAGCTAATATAAGGATCCGCAGATAATGCAACATGTAATCTTGATCGATTCAGAAAATTGATGATGCCTTGAAAATGAACTGCTTCTGGCATATTAGGATCTAACAACGCCACTTGATTATGCTTATATTCGACACGTCGAGCCATCTGTGAAAATATCGGACAATACAACAAACATTAGTAGACTAACACATATATTAAACAACAAAAAATATCAAACAAAAAAATTTAAAAAAAATTTCAAACACAAAAATATCACAAGTCCTTTTCACTACTGACCCCTAGGCGAACTTAATAAGTTCGCTTAGTAGTGCAAGAGGCGAACTTTGACAAGTTCGCTTGGAACAAATTCGCTTGGAACAAGTTTGCCTGAACCTGAGACGTTTCAAATTCAAACACAGATTTTCAAACTCCGACAAATCGATCGAAATAGTGAAATAAGCAAATACAAGCAATCGAATATCACATTATAACCAAGAATGATGATCAATTTTATATTTAGGGCAAAACTTAGGTAAAAAATGTTCCTGTAACAGTCCGACTAAAACCGAGATGAAAAACCATCAAATACACCCAATTTAGCGGATGAAAATCAACGAAACTACCTTTGTTAGATTCGCAATGCAATTTTGATCAAGATTCAACCAGAAATTAACACTTACAACACAGTTTTAAAATTTTGATAAATTTGGTCAAGTTCGCTTATGTTCTGATGAAGACGATGAGAGACAGGTTCGCCTGATTCAACACTTTTTCAGATTAAGTTCGCTTGATTAAGCGAACTTGTTAAGTTCGCTTAACAAGCCTTCAGCGAACAAGATAAGTTCGCTTCACCCTAGACTGAATATTAAGTTCGCTTCACTGATTCAAGCGAACATATTAAGTTCGCTTCACTGTACACAGGCGAACTTAATAACTTTTCCAACCTTTTTGCCTTGAACATAAATTTTACCAACTTCAACCTTTCAAATCTTGAACTTCCGTCAACAACACATATTTGATCCAATCCCGAACAATTTTAATAAAAGTTTAGAATTTTCATGGAAAGTAAAAATCAAAATCTTTTTGAATTTTATTTATACAGACGGAAACACATATTTTTGATTTTTCTCTGTACAAACTGAAATCACATATTTTTGGTTTTTCTCTATACAAAATAGAATCACATATTTTTGATTTTTATCTGAATAAACTGAAATCATATATTTTTGGTTTGTACATCATGAGCAAGAAGATCATATCAGTATTCAATTAATTCATCACACATATTATCAATAACAAAGGGTAACCTATAGTATGAAATCATTCAACTCAATTTTGTGCATTTTGCACCTTTTTCATTTTGAAACTCATTCAATTTGAATAATATTTGAAATGATACGCGATAAATTTCAAAGTAAATAAGATCAGGTTATAAAATGCTCTTTTATTTATACCGAATTTAAAATATAAAGCCTGAATTCTTTAAAATTGTCAATATTATATAATTTGAAACTATAAGCGTTTATACTCCAAATTCATGTGATTTAGTACCATTTAGATGATAAACATCGTGTACCCCACATATATGCCAAATAGAAAGTAAATGCACTAACTTCAAGACATATATAAGATTTTACTAAAGATTATCCGAATATTCAGAATGAGGAGACATCACTTAGCACATGAATAGCAGAATCCAAATTGGATTGTAAAGGAATCAATGAGATTCAGAATCGAATGATTCAATGTTTTGGCTTATATTTGTGGAATCATAAGATTCAGGTACGTGGATCCAACTGTTATCTGGATTATGAATTCAATGGAATCAGTAAAGATGATATATCAATATGATCCAAGGGCTAGTATATGTTTGACAGATGTTGTCAAGTACATATCTTGATTATACTTCAAATTGCATGCTTTTCGGGACATGGGCACTGAAGCAAATCGAATGAATAGTGCTAAGGACATAACCCGAAACTGATCTCATAGGAACATCCTTATTAAAATCTAATATTCTTTATCTGATAGTGATCTTTTAACACACACACCCAGGCATATAATGGATTTAAATCACAGATGTAATCATATTATATTTAGTTTTCACACTACTATTAGTTTCAAAACGCTTTTAGCCTATTGACAATTCAAGTTTCAAATTTTATACACAAATTATAAAACAAATTATCAAGAATAGAGCATTCACAACACTATCATCTCTTATTTATGCAGACTATGAAATTTAGATCAGATCAACTTATTTTAATCATTCATATATCAAAATCTATTAAGGTCGTGTGAAATGAACTAAACACTGATGTACTATCATATTTTCTCAAAACCTCAAATGATGTCAAATTTTATATTTTTCAATTTGTTTTGACTTTTTATAATTTAAAATTTTTGACTGAAAATGTAAATGCAGAAATGTAATAAAGCAATAAAAGAACTTAAAAGAAAATTTTCCATGAAATTCTGATTTTGAAAAACTTTTATTCGGGATTGATCATACCAATCATTTTTATCAGGAATTCAAACCTGGTACGATCAAATGCCTTAGTAAACAAATCAGCAAAATTATCTTCAGTGTGTACCTTGACCAGCTCAATCAACCTTTTCTCTGCACAATCACGTATAAAATGATATCGAATTTCGATGTGCTTAGTTTTACTATGTTTAACAGGATTATTCGTTATGGACATAGTAGCATTGTTATCAATAAACATGGGGGTTTCTGTGAAATTCAAACCGTAATCTCTCAATTGTTGTTGTATCCACAGGATTTGTGAACAGCAACTTGCAGCAGCAATGTATTCTGCTTCGCATGTTGAAATCGAGACTGTGGTTTGCTTTTTGCATTGCCAAGATACAAGTCGATTTCCTAAGAATTGGAAACCACCTGTTGTAGATTTCCTGTCCAGACAACAACCACAAAAATCAGAATCAGTATAAGCATTGAAATCAAAGTTAGAACCATGAGAATACCATAGCCCTAAACGTTGTTTTCCTTTTAAATACCGAAAGATTCTTTTCACAGCAATTAAGTGAGATTCTTTTGGCTTTGCCTGAAATCTGGAACAGATACACACGACGAACATTATATCCGGCCTTGAAGCGGTTAAGTACATGAGGGATCCAATCATAGCTCTGTAAAGTCGACAATCCACATCTTTTCCTTCCGGGTAAGAATTTAACCTATGATTGACCGGAATTGGAGTATCGTATGAAGTACAGTCCTCCATCTTGAACCGGCTCAAGATGTCTTTGACATACTTGGACTGATGAATAAATAAACCATCTTCCTTTTGATTTACTTGTAAACCTAAGAAAAACGATAACTCTCCCATCGCAGACATTTCAAATTTCGACTTCATAACACCCTCAAAGTCTTTGCACAACCCTTCATTTGTCGAGCCAAAAATAATATCATCCACATAAATCTGTACCAGTAGGTAATCTCCCCCTGATTTCTTTATGAATAAGGTCGAGTCTATCTTTCCACGAACAAAGTCATTCGCCAAAAGATGTGTAGATAAAGTCTCATACCACGCACGAGGAGCCTGATGAAGACCATAGAGGGCCTTATCTAGCTTGAAAACCATGTTCGGATTCAGTGGATCTTCAAACCCCGACGGCTGACATACATAGACTTCCTCCTTGACCTTTCCATATAAAAATGCACTCTTGACGTCTAATTGAAACACCTTAAAACCTTTAAAGGAAGCAAAAGCTAGAAATAGCATTATAGCTTCAAGCCGCGCAACCGGCGCATAAACTTCGGTGTAATCAATTCCTTCTTGTTGTTTGAAGCCCTGGTCAACTAATCTTGCCTTATTGCGTACCACGACACCTCGATCGTCTTTCTTACATTTAAACACCCATTTTGTTCCTATCGGATACGCACCTTTCGGAAGATCAACCAGATTCCAAACCTTAAGTTTGTCAAATTGAGCAAGTTCTTCCTGCATAGCTTCTATCCAGTTATTGTCATTTAAAGCCATCTCTACATTCTTGGGTTCAACCTACGAAATAAAGCAAGAATGTGAGCAATCATCAAGAACACCAGAATCTTTAATGCAAGTATACAAACAAGTATTGTCAACAAGAGAACGAGTTTTCACTCCATCCTGTAAATTTCCAATTATATTTGTTACTGGATGATCTTTGTGTTCCTTGATGGATGCGACCTCAGGAACCGGCAACACATCAACTTGAGTAGAGTCAGATTGATAAGAATAATCTTGAGGAATTGGAATTTCCGAGTCTAAATTTGATGGAATCTCCCCCTGAGCCTGTGTTGAAGGTAATGGATCATCACTCAACAACGGATCAGCAGAAGAATCTTGAAAAATAACATTATCCTCCTCACTCTCTGAATCTTGTGGACCTAAACAAGAAGCAATATTTGGATCTGGAGCAGAAGTAGATGGAATCGATGAATTGGGAACTGCATTTGGTAGAAATCCATTGTGCTGAGCATCTTGACAAGAATCATAGATAACAGCAACATCTTCATCAGAAATGTCAGAAGGTAAATGAAAAGACTTGAATAAGTTTTCATAATCAAATACCCAATCCGGACCAATCGCCATTTATGGTAAAGACCGATTTGAACAGTCAATATGGAACCATTCTTCAACTTGGCGTGTCTCTTTATTATAAACCCTCTTGGTTGTTGAATTAGCCACATACCCTAGAAAAATTCCTTCAATAGCCTTTGCACTGAATTTTGTTGGGACATCTCTAACCTTCAGTAGGGTACACGGATTACCAAAAGGTAATAAGTATTCCAGATTTGGCTTTCGATTATTTAGCAATTCATAGAAAGTCTTGTTAAGTCGCTTTACGGTCAAGACCCTGTTCAAAACATGACACACAGTATTCACAGCTTCAGCCCAAAAGGTGACTGGAAGCTTAGAATCTGCAAACATCGTGCGAGCTGTTTCGACCAACGTCCTGTTCTTTCGTTCAGCGACACCGTTTTGTTGAGGAACATATGGCGCACTGAATTCATGATGAATTCCTTTTTGAAGACAGAATAAGCCCATTTTGCTATTCTTAAATTCACTGCCATTGTCACTCCTGATTCTTCTGACTTTCAGATTAAATAAGTTCTCCAAACCCAGGATTAAGTATTGTACTAACTCAGTAGTTTCAGCTTTAGAAGAACGAAACTTAACCCATGAAAATCTGGAGTAATCATCAGTTACGACCAAGCAATACGATTTCCCACCAATGCTCCTAATACTGATAGGACCGAACAAATCCATATGCAGCAACTCCAAAGGAGTTACGATAGAATTCGTCGACTTTGATTTGTGAGATTTCTTTCTTTGCTTCCCCTTCTTGCATGGTATACAATCATCAGGAACTGAGAATTTCATTTTCGGAATACCAAGCACAAGATCATTCCTAACAATGTAGTTCATCTTCCTGTAGTTTATGTGAGCTAGCTTCCTGTGCCACAATATTGAATCAGATTCCGACGCCTTGGAGAGTAAACATGTTGGAATTGAATCCGTTGTAGTGGCGACACTCATGTCAAGGACATACATGTCATTTCTCCTTGGAGCCTTCATGAGAATCCATTCATCAGGAATCACAAAACCTGGTTTCAGAATATAACATTCATGATCGTTGAAATGGAACGAAAACTTCTTGTCACAGACTTGTGATACGCTTAAAAGATTGTGTTCCAGCTGCTCAACATAATTCACCTTTTCAAATTTTACTTTGTCATTTTTTAACGTTCACTGGCCTGTTATGTACCCGCCTTTATTATCCGCAAAAGCGACATAACCAACATCAATTTTAATCACATCCTCAAGCAATCTAACATTCCCTGTCATATGTCGAGAGCAACCACTATCCACATACCATGTATTGTTGATAGTCCTCCTTGGTTGTCCCTACATAAACAACGAGAATCAGTTAGAAAGTGGAACCCAAGCCATCGTGGTCTTGGGTCGTCCGGATTGATCAAAATAAACAACTTCTTGTAATTTACAATCAATTTTATCATTCACTTTTGGAACAGATGTTTGACAATCAGACCTTTTCAAAGAAGAACCATTTTTATTATTTTGAAAAACATTATGTGATATATTATTGTCAGATTCAGATGTTTCCAAAATTTTCTTTAATTTTCTGTTTCTTCTTCTTCTTTGAGGTCTAGACAATTTAACCTCCTGAACAGAATCCTTTGAAATTCCAACTTTTGGAATCTCAAGTTTCTTTTTGCAAACAAAGGATTTTGCATTCAGTAAATTCTGTTGTTTAAATCCATGGGATTTAACAAAAGAATGACCAATCACATTTTTCTCCAAACTAGAAGACGACTTTCCCTCATCGTTTCTTTTAAGAATCTTCACCACTTTCGGTTGTGAAGGAACAATCTTCATTTTACCCATGTTCTTGTATGGACAATTAATCAAAATATGACCAGGCTCATTGCAATGAAAACACACTCGTCTTTCATGATAACTTCTGAAATAAGATGTTTTCTTTGAATTTGAAGAACCATCAGAAGAATAAGCTTCGGATGAATTCCCAGAACAATTTATCGGCTTCTTAGGAACATAAGTCTGTTTTGGCACCTTTGAAGAATTCACCTTTTGAAAACCAGCCGCAACAAACCCACTTGACTCTAAGATTGGAGAAAGTTTAGTTGGAACCACTTTCACCTCATCAGGTTCTGTCAAGATGCATCTATCCCTAGTAACATTCTTCACAACCTTTGGTTCCTCAATTTTCACTTCTCTCGGAATGCCTTCAACCTTTGAATCATCAAACACTTCATCCTCTATATCAGAATCATACACCATGTCTTCACCCGTCACTGGATTCACTTTTAATACTGTCTTGGGATCAATCTCCTCTTCATGAATGATTTTAGGCTCAACTACATAATTTGCATTGAACGGAGGAGGAACAAACCCAATACCAGCAACCCTTTTTGTGGGATCAGCATTAGCATTGAAATAATCCAAAACTACAGACGAATTCTCAAACTGTTCCAGCTTTCTATGTAACTTTATCACCTCAGATTCTTTTTCATAAATCTCCTTGTTCTTTTGGGCAACTACTTCATTATCTAGATGATAACCCTGCTCTTTGTATTTTAACCCAAGAGAATTTAAGTCTCTTTTCAAAGACTCAATTCTATCAATGCATAGCTTATCATTATCTTTCAGTTTCTGATTAATTGAATGCATTGATTTCATGTCACAAATCAAATTTGTGTTATCATCCATGACTTTTTATAGTTTATCTTTAACAGAAATGCAATTAGAACAAAATATATGACAAAAAGAGTCTTTTACCTTAGTCGGGTCAGACATGTCTGCCATGAATACTTTGGCAATCGGAATATTCTCTGAATCTTCACCAACTGAAGCATTTTCTGTAAGAATAATTTCTTCCTCAGCAACCCCTGTCACAGCATCAGAATCAATACTTTGCTCTCTTTCTTCCTCATCATCCACACTTGGAACACTATCACCATCACACGAATCATCACTAGAACTTTCATCATCAGTAGACTCTTCTGGTTTTTTTGAATGAATTTCTGCCACAAAAGCCTGACTAACAGCACCCACCAAATCTTCCAGATGAATGCCCCAATCATAGTTTTCGTCATTTTGAGCAACTAAAGCTGATGATGCAGATGCATGATTTGTATTACCAGAAGAACCAAGATTTTGATTACCAGATGAACCATGTGGCTGATTCCTATTATGCTGAAAGTTAGATTGCTTCTTTTGAGAATCAAATTCTACCTTTGGCTTCACACACTCCTTAGCAAAGTGACCATACTCTTGGCAATTGTAACACCTGACTTTGCTCTTATCAAAACCCATACGCGATCGACTATTTGAACCAATATATTTTCTGCCAGTTCTCTTCAAAAAATCTTTAGCTTGTCGCATTAACATGGCCATATTCCATTGGATATTCATTTCTTCCAGATCAACAGGGTCAATCTGTCTGAAATCTTCTTCTATTACCTCAGGATCATGTATTTTTCCTCCAATGAAATTCTCATATGATGCCATAAATGAAGAAAACATAACCAGATAATCATCAGCAACTTTCTGATTCACATGAGATCCAGATGATGTTGAAGCAGTAGTAGCAGAAAATCCAGAATGGCTTGTATGACCAGAATAAATTGGAATTCCAGAACACTGATCATTTGAAGACTCTTGAGCATCACCAGAAAAGAATGCCACTCCAGTACCAGATTTACCAACAGATTTGGCAAAATACATCGAGGGATCCTGGATATGCTCCAAATTAGTCTCTTTCTTTTTCATATTCATGTCATGTGACTGAATCTTCCCTAGGACTTCTTCAAGAGACATGGTTTTGTACTTAACATTTTCTTTGATCAAAACCGTATACACATCAAACTTTGATGGTAAAGCCTCCAAGAATTTATTATTGATTTCCTCAGTCTCATATACCACAGATGCACTAGCTAGTTCACTAAGAAGATGATAGAATCTTGTAGCAAGATCATCTAAAGATTCATTTTGAAAATGTTTAAAGACTAGGAACTGCTTCTTTAGTAATTCCTTTCTACTCTTTTTCACATATAAACTCCCTTCACACCTTTTCTGTAATGCTTCCCATAGTTGTTGAGAAGACATGAACTGTTTAAAACTGTGATAAATTTCCTTTGGTAGAGACATCGAAATGCTAGCCATTGCTTTCTTTTCTCGATCAAATAACAGCTTCTCTTCAGTAGTTAAAGCTGACACTGGTTTCGGAACATCATCCTTTCCCATCCATGAATAAGTAGGATGCGTATATCCTTCCAAAATCGGAATCCACAAACTAGTATCGGTAAAAGATACAAATTGGTCAAACCGATCTTTCCAATTTGAATAATCAGCTAGATTCAACAACTTCGGAGGTTTTTGAGATGTACCAATCTCATTATCATAATTAAACATGTTTGTGACTTGAACCATATTTGCTATGTTAAAAAAAATTTCCAAGTATTGAGCTGTTTTACCCTCAGGCGAACTTAATAAGTTCGCTTTAGTGAGTACTAAGCGAACTTAATATCAGGCGAACAAGACAAGTTCGCTTAAGGAGGAAATCCGGTAAATTCGCTTAACATCTATGTTCGCTTGAAAATGTGAGAAGCGAACTTAATAAGTTCGCTTGCTAAGTTCGCCTGCACAGGAACTCAGCAAGTTCGCTTAAACTGCTGTAACACATTCAAAAGAATCTTCACCCAAACACGAACCGAAATCTTCAAAATTCATGATTTCTCAGAGAATTGATGGAATTTAAGGAAATTGAACCGTAGGATTATGAATTTTATCAAATAGAACAGTTCTATCGGACTAATTTCTTCAAAAACACTTCCAAAAACACGAATTCAGCAGAGAAACGATCTTCAAGAACTTGAAAAACTCCATTGTTGTAGAAACTTCAAAAATGTTGAATTTCTTGTCGAATTGTACACAAAAACCGTCACTAATCACCGAGAATCGTACTTAATTCACGAGCATAAGCTCTGATACCACTTGTAGGTCCAGGTAACTCAACTACTGATCGAACTCGTGATATGACGTTTCTATAACACGAAGTGCGGAATCCTTTGTGTTAACGTTTGTATACTAACCGACAATTCAAACAACATGCGTAAATAAACTTCTCAAATATATTCAGATTCACAATGGTTTACAGACTCAATCAGACAAATTGTTCTCTCTGTTCTCTCTGTTCGGTGTTCTGTCTAATGACTCTGTAAACTCATATATATAGAAACTAACCTACTGTAAGCGAACTTGTTAAGTTCGCCTGAAACAGAGTAAGCGAACTTAACAAGTTCGCCTCAGTTAGACCTAAGTGAACTTATTAAGTTCGCCTCTGATAGACCAGGCGAACTTAACAAGTTCGCCTCTAGGCACACTTGTAAAAACACTTAGCAACTTTATACAATTACATAGCAAAAACATAAAGACATAAAATCTAACTATTACAAGCTTTTGTCATTACAAATCTATGTCCTAACAGTATATTCTATTAAATTCTACATAAGTTCATATTTATACAAATCTATCAAAACTGAAATTTGCAAATGATTTTATAAATTAACAAGAAACCCTAATAGGCACGGTCGCGCCACGTTCTGGCACGGTCGCGCCAAGTGCCTTGGCACGGTCGCGTGCCTTGCTTTGGAACGGTCGCGCCCGGTGCCTTGGCACGGTCGCGCCTTATATGGGCACAGTCGCGCCTCTCGTCAGTTAAAACGTAAGTGCAGCCTTTAATCACAGAGACGTTCGATTTCGTAACCGTTTCCACACGTTTTCAACTATTAACGAACAAAATTAAGTCTTTTAATCATCATATTTACAACAAATAAACTAAATTGCATCGATTCATCTCATAATCGTCCAATTCTTTCACGAGACCGTCGAATCCACCATTTTGATTGCAATTCTCCCAAGCAAACGCACTATCGATCCTCTCTGAAGCTCCCGAAAACACTGAGTCAGCCAGAGTTGCAGCAAAAGGGCACCGGAGATCAAACCGTCGTCGCCGGAACAAGTTCCTACCGTACTCTATCAATACATCATCCTTCCGGGTAATTGAAACTTACTAGACCTTCATTTTAGTCTATAGATCAAAAGCCCTAACCTAATTTGGGCTTACAATAGCTGATTTAACGCGAACCCGAATCTAGGGTTCATTCCAAAATGGTTTAATCGAATCCTACTTTGTACATGTTTTAAATACAATTAACCTATACCAACAGACTAATAATCACCTAATGGATGAAAGCCCTATGATTTCCAACATTAACAATATAAGATTTAAGCAATTCGTTTCTGTTTTGAGACAAACACGGTCGCGCTAGTCTTCTAGCGCGGTCATGCTTCATGAGACACGGTCGTGCCAATACCAGCGCGGTCGTACCTCACACACTCAGACCCGGTCATGCCTCTTGGCTAGACTTGGTCGTGCCTCAGAACCCTAGACACGGTCGTGCCTAGTGAACAGCTTAGTTATGTCTTCTGTTTGATCAACACGGTCGCGCCCTGACTAGCATGGTCGCGCCCGTGGTTCTAGCACAATCGTGCCTTGTCCCAGGCACGGTCGTGTGTGTGAGAATATCTTGGCAGAATACCAAATTTATATTTTAATAAAAACAATAAGCATTTCAAATGAATTTTTAAATAAAAATAACTGATTTTATAAAAATCTACAATAACTTTATTTAAAAAAAAAGGTCAAATTTCTATTCTAAAATGAATAGAAATTATTTATTTAAAACCTACAAAATTAAATTATTATTAAACCCTACACTTAGATATTATTTATACAAACCCTTTTACGCATATTTATAAAAAAATAGATTAACGAAAGTTATCTACTAAATTTATATTTAATATAAAATGCTCGATACATTTTTATAACTGAACGACTAGGTTACATATTTTATAAATAAATAAATAAGGTAAAAATTATTTATTTAAGTTATACTTAATTACCCCTAATACCTACATTATTTTTATAACTAAGTAAATAAATAATAATTTTGTTTTATTATTTAGTTATCACAAACTCAAACCTTAATTTTATACAACACCATTCAAGTACGAATCACTAACACCTACAACTTCAATTCATTATACACACATCCAATTCAACCCTAGACTTAGACATAGACTATTGTGCACACTATTGATTCAATACATATTACAATCTAGGTTAACGTTGTGCATTACGAGGACCTCGTTACTATCTAATCTCTCGTGTTAGCTACGCCTTTTGAATCAAGTGAGTATTACATAGCCCCTTTTACTCTTTTACACTTTTTGGGGTGGAACATGAACAATATACAATCTATTGCTTATATTTACACAAACTACACAAGGACAAATCCTCTTTACATTCATGTGTGCAAATTTGAGCTTTATGCCTGAGTGCTAGGTGTGCTAACTTTTGTGTGCAATTTATGTGCAATCATTAACTATTCAAGCCGACGGTAAACAATGATAGATCTATTGAGTCTGACAAACCCACCCAGATTGGGGTGATTGTTACCGACAACACAATTTTGCATGCTAGTTACAAAGGTTTGATTGTACTTGGTTACACAATAGCTGCTCTCCATAAATGCCTTATTTTATCATGTTATGTAAGGATTTGTTTATTCATAATCTATATGCTATCTATATACAAACCTGTGTATGTTCACCAACTTTTTAGTTGACCTTATTTTATTCATGTTTCAGGTGCTAATATGTGAGTTTGATCAAGGCATGCTACATATAGGCTTTGGACTTAGTTAAATTTAAATAAAGACTATTATGTATTTCGTTTATGTACTTGTTTGAATTTGGTTGTGTTGAATTATTTAAAGTTAAATTTGATGATTAAAATATTGAAATCTAGTCAACCTTGTGCTCATGAACAGTCTACATGTCCCGCCCCGACGTTTCCGTCGGCGGTTGGGGTGTGACACAAAACCTTAGTGATCGGCTACGTGTGGACTAAGGAACACCCCGGGAGCTGACACGTGTCCCTGTGACTCACCGATTGGAAACTGACGCGTATAAGGGGTGGCAGACTGCTAGCCAGACGATAACAGTCCGCTACGTGCGCGCAAAGCCAAATAGGCCACCTCAAAGGGTGGCAGACCGCCACCACCAAACGTAGCGGTCCGCTACGGGTGCTGCTTTCGCCTTATAAATAGATGATGGATTTCGTCAGTCCTACACACACAAACACACCTTCTCAAACACACACACTCACACACACACTGATTCTTTAATCCCAAGCCCCGGTTCGTGCACGAGAGTCCGGTTTCTAAGCATTCGGCTTCAAAGTTTTGTTGATAGTGTTGAGGTAAGGTTCCAACCTCCCATTAAGCTTTGATTATGAACCATTAAACTATGATTATGTTATTAAGAAATGTTATGAATATCTAGGAATTTTTCCCGAGGCGATTGTCACATTACTGATTATTACTCAGAAATACTGTCGAGGTGAGTTCTTAAAATGTGATGCATGAACCCTTTCATGACCTTGTCTTGCATGATTGATTTACGAAACATTTTTAGTATCTTGAAACGATTGTATCGATTGTTTATATATAATGTATTCTAAGCGCTTATTGTATTTCACTTGTCCGTGGAACGACATGTTATACAGGACCCGTGGAACGGTCTTTGGTTATATATATACTGATTACTATTCATAGTTATCTATGAATTTGGGGGTGGAACCCCATGGATGTGTTCAAGATACTTTGGTGGGTCATTTTAATAAACTATTTTAGTTTATGAATTCACCAGCTTTATGCTGACCCATGTTTTATCAAATGTTTTTGACCACATCACAGGTAGTCATTAGACAGGGCATTCCAAGACTAGAATGAACTGATGAACGATCTAGATGATGGGCATGCCAGGAACTATAAGTCCCGATTGATATGTTCCTTGTTAGGAACGAATGATGTAACTTCTTGTTAAACATAATGTAAACAATGTTTTGATATTAAATGATGTAACTAGAAGGCGACCTTCTGACTAGTATGTAGTTATCTGACAAACGAAATGTTCTGTCTAGTAAAGAGCGGTGCATAAATCTCTCCTAGACCCGTTGTTGTTACCTGGGAACATATATGTTGGAGGTACTACTCTAATTAGATAACTGTCTTGTGTTACGGGTGTGAAAAGTTGGTATAAGAGACTCAGTTTAAGAGATTTAGATACTACATGAATAGTATCTAGACTTAAACTAGGACTCTGAGATTAGTCTGGAATGCCCCAGGATAAGTTAGGTGTATACATTCAGTACGACCTATAACAGGAAATACCTAGAAATCAGATAATTATAGGCATTTTGTCCAAGTGTAATTAATTTATGAATTTCTGGATTATGACCGGTTATACGAATTCTGATGTTATATATCTGTATGTAGGTACAAGATGGCAGGACAAGGTAGAGGACGAGGAAGAGGTAGGGGTAGGATGCCCAATACTATGTACCGTACTCGCGACAAGACGAATACAAACACTGATCCGAATGAAAACATAAATATGAATACCGAACCACAACAACCAGTGGAAGAAGTCATTATAACTGAAGCTCAGTTTCAGGGAGCGGTGGCATCTGAGGTCACCCATATGCTTCAAAAAACTTCACCTGGAATGCTTGATGATGCTCTTAGAAGAAGGGAGAATCATAACAGTTTGGGAAATCGAAATAAAGGAACTAGTGGTACTGTTCCTTGAACAGAAGATATCCTTCATACCACTCCAATAAGAAACAATATAGGCACAACTCGAACCCATGAAACAGTTGGCATGACTAACCAGAACACAGGAATTCATGGCCATGGATGCAACTATAAGATCTTCAGTGACTGTCATCCTAAGCCATTTAATGGAAAGAAGGATGCCATTGCAGCCTTGCAGTGGATCACTTACATGGAAGCTTTTATAAAAATGAGTGAGTGTAGAGCGGACCAAGCTGTAAAGTTTGCTGCACATTCTTTGGAAGAAGAAGCTCTTGACTGGTGGGAATCAGTCAACCAGACAAAGGGTGAAACTGTGACGGATAGGATTACTTGGGAAGATATCAAGTCTTTGATATTGAAAAGATACTGTCCACAGAATGTTGTGGACAAGATTGAAGCTGAATTTCTGCGGTTCGAAGCTGGAACCATGGCTCATCAGGAGTATACAACTAAGTTTAATGAGATGGCCAAGTTAGTGCCACATTTGTTTACTCCTGAAACACGAAGAGTCAAATGTTATATTCAAGGTTTACCTCCTAAGGTTCGTACCTTAGTGAAATCCATCGCACCTGAAACAATTGATCTAGCTGTGGAGAAAAGTGCGGTGATGTTTGATGAAGTAGCAGCCCAAGAGCTACCAAAGATTGATCACAAGAGGAAGCCCGAGGAGGTTGTTTATAAATTCAAACCAGGGAACAGTAAATTCCCAAGGAGAGGAGGATTCAATCCCAACCATGATAGAATTAATCTGGGAATAAAATGCCAAACTTGTCAGAAGTTTGGACATTTTGTGAACCAATGCCCAAATGTTAAATGCTTTAACTGCAGAGAGATAGGGCATTATAAGACTTCCTACCCTAAACCACCTAAGAACGTATCAGGTGGTCAGAAAAAAAGGTACCGGACGAGTATTCGTCTTAGGAAGTGGAGATGAATCAAAAGGTAAAGCTAAGGAGGTGGCAGGTACTTTCTTAGATAATAATATTTACGCCAAGATTTTATTTGATACATGGGCGAATAGAAGTTTCGTTTCATGTGCATTCACCCCATAGTTAGGCGTAAGACCAAGTCCACTTATTAATGCCTACGACGTTGAAACGGCTAGTGGTGAACAAATTAGGATAACCAAATCATACCTTGATTGTGTCATCAGTTTTGGTGACGATAAGGTATTAGTTACCCTAATGCCTATGAATTTGAATGAATATGAGGTTATCCTCGGGATGGATTGGTTAAACCAATACCAGGCCCATATTGATTGTGACCAGAAAACAGTCAAGATTAAGAAACCAGATAAATCTAGTTTGATAATTCAAGGAGATAGTGAGTCTAGTAAGATTGAAATTATTTCAATAGCAAAGGCTTAGAAAGAATTGATTAATGTAGATGGTATATTCTTACTCCATGCTTTAATCGTTAAACCCGAAAGACAGATTGCAGATATTCCCGTAGTCCGTGATCACCCGGATGTCTTTCCGGAAGAACTACCCGGTCTTCCACCTGATCGTCAAATCGAATTTCGAATCGAACTCATTCCTGGAGCTAAGCCTACTGCAAAATCCCCTTATCGTCTAGCTCCTTCCGAATTGAAAGAACTTATGAATTAAATTCAAGAACTCTTAGACAAAGGGTTCATTCGCCCGAGTACTTCCCCTTGGGGAGCACCCGTACTATTCGTAAGGAAGAAAGATGGAAGCATGAGGATGTGTATTGACTATCAGGAATTTAACGATCTGACTATAAAGAACATATATCCATTACATAGAATAGATGATCTGTTCGATCAACTACAAGGAGCCAAGTAGTTTTCAAAGATCGATCTTAGATCAGGATATCATCAGTTAAAGGTACAAGAAGAGGACGTACCGAAGACTGCTTTTATAACCCGATATGGTCACTATGAATTCCTGTTCATGTCATTTGGTCTAACGAATGCCCCTGCAACATTTATGGACCTAATGAATAGGGTTTGTAAACCATTCCTTGATAAATTTGTCATTGTTTTCATCGATGATATTCTTATCTATTCCCGAAGCCAGGAAGAACATGCTAAATATCTTAGAATCATTTTGGAAACCCTGAGAAAAAAAAGATTGTACGCTAAGTTTTCAAAATGTTAATTCTGGAAACGAGAAGTACAATTTCTTGGGCACGTGGTACACGAGCAAGGAATGCAAGTAGACTCAAGTAAAATCGAAGCTGTTATGAAATGGGAATCCCCAAAGACTCCAACAGAAATTAGAAGCTTTCTTGGATTAGCTGGTTACTACAGAAGATTTATTAAGGACTTCTTCAAGATTGCTACACCTTTGACTGCTTTAACTAAAAAAGTAGCAAAGTTTGAATGGAGCACAAGACAGGAAGAAGCTTTCAAAATTCTCAAAGATAAGCTTAGTCATACACCAATCTTAGCACTACCTGAAGGAAATGATGATTTTGTCATCTATTGTGATGCTTCCCGAAATGGTCTGGGTTGTGTGCTGGCGCAGAGAGACAAGGTTATTGCCTACGCATCACGACAACTTAAAATTCATGAGAAAAACTATACTACGCATTGTTGGACCTAGTTCCATTGTATGATTAAGCTTTATTGTGTGTAGTGTAACCGTGAACTGGGGTTCACGGTTTGGGTATTTTGGGTCGGCTTTGGGGCCGAGTACGTGTATAAGGGCCTAGTGAATTAGACTAGGTATATATACATATATACCCTAACCGAGTAGGGTTAGCGGTTGTGTACGTGTTTTTTTTCTCTGTAATTCCTTTGATTAATACAAGAGTATTACATTGAATCTCTGTGTTCTTGAATCACCACAATCATTAGTTTCTGCCTATTGATTGTGAGACTTGATATCGTGTGTGTGTTATTCAAATATCCATAGGGTTTGGGACTTAAACTTGGTATCAGAGCCAATGAAGTCGTTCAAGGCTCGGTTTGGATATCAACGATCCAAGAATCATCGTTTTTGAGGTACATTTTACTGTTTTCAGTTGAGTTCTGGGTACTAATCAAGTGTTTTGTGAAGGATTGTCGTATTTCTCTGCTGAGAATCGATCTTTCTCCTGAAATCATTGGTATTTTGATGCTGTTGAAGAAGGAGTTTTGGTGGATTTCATCTAAAGTTGATTAGAATTGTTCATCATGTTCATCTGGAAAGAGAAAAAGTCAAGGCTGTTTTCTTGGGATTCAAATTTTGAAATCCAAGATTTTGGGAGTTATTTTTGGCATTAAAATCAAGTCCACACTTGATTCACGGGATTGATACTCGGCTTATAGTTCACGGTTTGGTTTCACGGGATGGTTCTCGGGTCACATTTTCTCGGTCAGCTTACACGATTTGCTAAAAGGTTTACGGGAAGTCTGCACGGCTTCAGTTTTTTCTTTGGTCCAGGTTCACGGCATCATTACAAGTTCACGGGGTCTAGAACGTTCACTGTTTTTAATAGTTCACGGATTTGTTTTTCAAGAAGTTAATTGTTACTCGAGTTTCCTTCACGGTATATTTCACGGGTGAGAGTTCACGGGATAGTTTTACGACTACACTACAGGTTCATGGGAGTCTTCGGGTTCACGGTTTACATCTGTTCACGGGTCAGAAGTGATTCTCGGGTCTCACCCTCTTGTTCACGGGATTTGATCAAGGACCTAGTACTCTGATAAAATGAACTCTCAACAAGTCACCATGAACTTAAACAGTCTGCTCGACCTGCAAATTGGTACCAGTACCAAACCTCCAAGACTGACTTGTGCTGAAGATTATGTGGACTGGAAATTTAGGTTTATGAATCATGTTCTGTTGTTTGAGGCCAAGATGTGGAGATGTATAATTAAGGGACCACAAATCCCTACATATGATAAAGAAGATGGTACCAAAGCACCAAAACAGATAGAGAATTATACTGATGAAGATTTCGAACTTGTTAAAAGAGACTTAAAAGCTTTAGTGTAACATCCCGAAATCCGTAAATTTATAATTCGGATAAATGGGCAACCCGGTTTGCTGTTAAAGGCCGGGTTTTGGCGCTTACAGATTTATTTAATAAACCTGAAGGGTCTGAGCAGTTATTCAAAAGATGATACAGGATCAAAGCGTGCGAAAATGAAACACAGGGACCAGAGGAAAGTTCTAGTAAGCGCCAAAACCCGGCCTTTCCTCCGGGTCCCTGTGTTTCATTTTCGCACGCTTTGATCCCGTATCATCTTTTGAATAACTGCTCGGACCCTTTGGGTTTATTAAATAAATCTGTAAGCGCCAAAACCCGGCCTTTAACAGCAAACCGGATTGCCCATTTATCCGAATTATAAATTTACGGATTTCGGGATGCTACACTAAAGCTTTTAAGTCTCTTTTAACAAGATCGAAATCTTCATCAGTATAATTCTCTATCTGTTTTGGTGCTTTGGTACCATCTTCTTTGACATATGTAGGGATTTGTGGTCCCTTAATTATACATCTCCACATCTTGGCCTTAAACAGCAGAACATGATTCATAAACCTAAATTTCCAGTCCACATAATCTTCAGCACAAGTCAGTCTTGGAGGTTTGGTACTGGTACCAATTTGCAGGTCGAGCAGACTGTTTAAGTTCATGGTGACTTATTGAGAGTTCATTTTATCAGAGTACTAGGTCCTTGATCAAATCCCGTGAACAAGAGGGTGAGAGAATCACTTCTAACCTGTGAACATATGTAAACCGTGAACCCGAAGACTCCCGTGAACCTGTAGTGTAGTCGTAAAACTATCCCGTGAACTCTCACCCGTGAAATATACCATGAAGGAAACCCGAGTAACAATTAACTTCTTGAAAAACAAAATCGTGAACTATTAAAAACCAGTGAACGTTCTAGACCCCGTGACTTGTAATGATGCCGTGAACCTGAACCAAAGAAAAAACTGATGCCGTGCAGACTTCCTGTAAACCTTTTAGAAAATCGTGTAAGCTGACCGAGAAAATGTGACCCAAGAACCGTCCGTGAAACAAACCCGTAAACCTTACACGAATAACCAACCCGTGAACTATAAGCCGAGTATCAATCTCGTGAATCAAGTGTGGACTTGATTTTAATGCCAAAAATAACTCCCAAAATCTTGGATTTCAAAATTTGAATCCCAAGAAAACAGCCTTGACTTTTTCTCTTTCCTTATGAACACGATGAACAATTCTAATCAACTTTAGATGAAATCCACCCAAACTCCTTCTTCAACAGCATCAAAATACCAATGATTTCAGGAGAAAGACCGATTCTCAGCATAGAAATACGACAATCCTTCACAAAACACTTGATTAGTACCCAGAACTCAACTGCAAACAGTAAAATGTACCTAAAAAATGATGATTCTTGAATCGTTGATATCCAAACCGAGCCTTGAACGATTTCAATGGCTCTGATACCAATTGTAAGTCCCAAACTCTATGGATCTTCGAATAACACACACACGATATCAAGTCTCACAATCAATAGGCGGAAATTAATGATTGTGGTGATTCAAGAACACAGAGATTCAATGTAATACTCTTGTATTAATCAAAGGAATTACAGAGAAAAAAAACACATACACAACCACTAACCCTACTCAGTTAGTGTATACATGTATATATACCTAGTTTAATTCACTAGGCCCTTATACACGTACTCGGTCCCAAAGCCGGCCCAAAATACCCAAACCGTGAACCCTAGTTCACAGTTACACTACACACAATAAAGCTTAATCATACAATGTCCCACTTAACTGTTGTTAAACGTATCTTTCAGTATCTAAAGGGCAAGCCTCGGCATGGCCTTTGGTATCCCAAAGACTCTAGTTTTGACTTGTATGCTTTTTGTGAAAGTGATTATGGAGGGTGTCAATTTGACAGAAAATCTACAAGCGGGCTGTCAATTTCTGGGTGATAGGCCAATCTCTTGGCAATGCAAGAAACAACACACAATATCTACTTCTACTGCTGAGGCTGAATACGTTGCTGCATCGGCTTGTTGCTCACAAGTCATCCGGATGCAACATCAATTGCTAGATTACGGTTTGACCTTTCTTAATACTCCTATTTTCTGTGATAATGAGGCTGATGTGCTAATTGTGAAAAATCCGGTTCAACATTCTAAAACCAAGCATATTGATATCAAGGTGCATTTCATTCACGACTGCTTTGAGAGAAATCTCATATGTCTTGAAAGGGTTGATTCTGACAACAATGTTGCATATATCTTCACTAAAGCATTTGATACATCTCGATTCAATATGCTTGTAGAGTCCCTGAAAATGACTGGTTTTAAAGATTAAATTGGTCATCAAAAATATTTTTCTTCAAAGTTAAATTTGTACAATTTTGATTTTATACACAAATTTAGGGGGAGAATCAAGAAAAATACAAAAAAAGAGTCTGCTTTAAAATTTCTAGAGTCAAATCAAGAAAAATACAAAAAGAGTCTGCTTTAAAATTTCTGGAGTCAAGAAAAATACAAAAATAGTCTGCTATAAATTTCTAGAGTCAAGAAAAATATAAAAATATTGTTGGTATCTTAGTCGGAAGTTTTGCAATTAAATGAGAAATGATATGAATGTTCGTTTCTTAAGGCTAGGATCAACACATGTAAGACATTAAATTGAAAAGGCTAGGATCAATGTTGGATATGTTGATAGGCTCTGCATGTGATACACTTAAACAAAATAATATTATGGCCTTAGTGGGGACAATCTCATAGATTAGTGTAATTTGCTATTCCTGTTAATAATCGAGAACTTAAACATAAAGGTTGATGAATTGTGGATAACCCTTGCTCTATTGGGATTGCACTATCCAGGACCCTTCACAAAGGGGTTGCGAGTTTGACTTGATACAAGTCTGTAAATATTATATTTATGTAGTTAAAAGACATGCATTGACATGCAATAGCTGAAAAGACACTCAATGATAGTGCAAAGCTACTATGCAAAGTAGAAATCTGAGCAAAAAGATACGCAGTGTTAATGTCGTGCCATAGGAAAAACACAAAAAGATATGTCTAAAGACGTACATATAAATATATTTGTAAATATTTTTCTTTTGGAAATAGGTAACTAGGAAGGGATCTCTAGTCAAGGCATGTAAGTCCGTAGTGCTGTGACCCTGAGCTTTTGATGATTCTAAACATGTAAGCCCATAGTGCTATGTTTTTGATCAAATTTTGTCAGAGCTTCGCTGAAAAGTTGCATAAACCCGTGTTAGTTATGCTCATTTAGTTATGATTTAGGTGCTCAAAAGATAATGAGGAAGGGAAGGTTTACTTAATAAGTTGTGGGGTCCATTAAAGATCATCAAGAATTTACTTAATTCATATTCACTTAATTACAGGTTTCCGAGATATGAGTGTGAGACCCATTAAGTCATAATTAAATATACCAAAAACATGAATAATATAGATCACTGTGAGCTTAGAAGGACCTTAATGTTAACAATCCTCTTGAACTATCTGAGAAGAAAATACGTGCTGAAAAATGTTCCATGGTCTGCCTATAGAACGATTTGATCCCATTGTAAACTTCACAAATGCTCTTTTTGTTTTATCAGAGTTTAATTGCGTGTTCTTTATCTTAACTTGTTGCTTAGTTATTTCTAATTTTTTTAATTCTAAATTGAGTCCAAGTGTTTCGTCTTTTTTATTATTATTAATTCATTTGAAAATTGCATTACAAAAATGACCAAGTTTAAAAATCTTAAAATAAATCATCTAAGGGATTACATTTTGTAAGTTTTTGGGTCAAAAAGAGTGGCCCACCAAGGTTCACGGTGGGCCCCCATTCTCCAAATTGAAACCGGGATCCTTAAAAGTTTGGGATAAACCTGATTGAGGGTTTTTACAAAGTTCACGACTCTTTGTCTCTCTATCATTGATTTTTGGGCGATTCTTCTTTAAATCTCTTGAACCCGTTTTTGTATCATCTGATTTGCTCTACAAGGTCTTCCGAAGCTACAGGTACACATTCTGAAACTTCTAATGTCATGCTGAACACATAAGCGTTGTGAGTGACCGTAAACCTACACATATATGCATATGTCATCAAAGAGATCACGTCCGGGAAGTAGAAACTGAAATTGAAGGGTCGATTAGGGTTGTTTTGAGTCGGGGAGTACTGTTACAAGAGTAGAAATTGAAAATTTGATGTTTAGATCCTTCAATTTGATAATGAAACCGTTTTCGGTAACCCCCGTAAACAAGGGTTCACGGTGTATATTCAAAATACCGTGAACCTTTGGGATTTCCCGTATACGGTTTTGGTTGTCGTAAACCTCCAGAAAAACCGTGAAACCTTTAAAATTCCCGTATACGGTTCACCTACCGTGAACCTTCAGAAAACCATAAACCTCTTTGAATTTGTGTCTTGCCGAGAACCTCGTCTGAGCCGTGAACCTCTTAGGGGCCGTAAACCTCTATTCAGCCGAAAAACCTTTAAAACAATTTTTTAGTTGTGTATTAATTCAATACCTTGTTCTAACTTAATTTGTTTTGTGCAGACATGGCCGAGATGGAATTTGTTGCTGATCACAATGTATGTGCATTCACTATGGATCCACCTGAAGAGTTTGAGTATCTCAGATCAATGGTTGTAGGGTTGACACTTTCCCCTATCAACTTTGCTGTTATAGAGAATCCCATCATCTATAGAACACACATTCAGGATTTCTGGTCCACTGCAACAATACACCTGAATGACAACGGAGAAGAATGCATTGTTGGTACTGTTCAAGGAAAGAGAGTTCGAATTTCAGAAGCCATAATCAGAACCGCTCTACAGTTTGGTGATCTACCGGCTCATCCCACCAAACTGAATCCAGATGTTGTTACTTCAATTCTTACAAGGATGGGTTATGAAGGTCCTTATCCTCCTCTATACAAGAAGCTGCTTCATCCTTTTTGGAGATATCTTGCACACGTGTGCATGAACTGCTTATCTGGAAGAAAAGGAGGATTTGATGAGATAAACACCACTATTTCTTCAGCTATGGTTGCTCTGACCATGAGCTTAAATTACAACTTATCGAAGATGGTGTTTGAGGAATTTAAAAGCAATCTGAAAGGTGGAAAGAAGGAGATCTTCCTCAGGTATCCTAGGTTCTTACAGATTATTCTCAATAGGAATCATGCTGATCTGGAGCCTACTGTTGAAACATTAGACATAAAGGCTATGGGTCCAATGATTTTCAAGTTTATGAATGTCAACAAGCATGGAAAAAAGGTATATCAAGGGCTGCGTCCCCTTGAAAAGTTTGGTAGATTTGCTGCTCTACCTAGTGAAGAAATTGAAGAACCGACTGTGCAAGTACAAGCCGAGGTTGCCGAAGAACAACTGCTACCTGTTCAACCACAAATTGAATAGCAACTTGTGCCTGAGTTAGAAGATGCTAAAGTTATATCTTCTTCTGACGATGAAGGCACCCCTAAAAGACCTCTAGTACCAATAAATCGGTATGTCAGAGAGATGGAGAGCAAAAGGCGTAGAATTGAGAATCCTCCTCTCACTTCCTCGTCTAATCAAGATGACACCAACGCTGATTATTCACCGGATTAGGATTTAATTTCCATACCACGGAAACGAAGAGATCCGAGGCATGTGAGAATGCCACCACCAACACCAACACAAATACCCACACCTACACAAATTCCCACTTCAACAACTTCCATACCCACTCAAGTTCCCCAATCATCATCTCAGGTTAATCCAACTTTAGAGGCTTTTGATACAAATCAGTTCTTAGTCTCCTCAACTGAAGCGTATAAAGCTGAGAAAGCAAAAGGGAAGAGTCCTATAGATTCTTTTACACCTGCTCCTGTGGATCCACATGTTTTACAGGAAAGGGTGTTTGAATTGGAACAGCAGGTGGCTACTCAAAACTCAAAGATTATGAATTTGGAAGCTAATCAGGGTTACCTTATTACCTTCGTATATGAGCTTAAGAAGCAAGTTGATGATCTTAAGGGAAAGCAGGCTGAACAGTCCACAGCTGGTACAAACAATGATGGCAATGATCAAGGAGGTGGAGATGCTGGAAGTAAAGATCAAGGAGATTATCAAGATGACACTCAAGGGAGTGATCCATTCAACTTTGATTTTGAAGGAGATCTTACAGATCCAAAAGACAATGACTCTCCTAGTCACTTGGATTCAAATCCAGCCAAAGACATACAAGAGGAAGGAGTTGAGAGTTCATCAGATTCAGAGATGGAAAGAATGAATCAAGATATAGATGATGAAATAAATGTTACAGGATCAACTGCAGATATGTTTGGGAATGCTAATGTAAGAAATAAGAAAGAGCTACCTCCATGGAGATTGCCACCTGGTCCGCTATCTTAAACTCATGTTACTGTCAACATAGAGAGTTACTACTCAAAGAGAGGGGGCATGTCAGGCATTGCCTCTTGGGCTTTTGACTCAGAGAAAAATATATATGTGATAAAGAGAAAGAGTTGACGCTTGGAGTACTACAAGAGTGCTAATGATTTTAGCTCACTAACTAAACTAGATCTTCACCAGGTAAAGGAAGCTTATTTTGAGAATAAAGGGAGAAATGGACCAGCTGAGATGTTTCGCACATTTCTTAATGAACAGTGCTTGACAAACTTTGCTAAAATGAAAACAGCTGAGTCCACTTTGAAGAAAGCCAAAGGAGTTAAATATCCTCACACTGGGAAGGATTGGTATAATTTAATTTGGCCAGCTCCAAAGACAGTCAAGATAGTCCCTGTTCACAAGAAGATGCCAGTGAATACTCTGAGAGACTTTCAATACTGGGCATACGATCCAATTACAGCTGAAGCATTATAGTCATTGATCAAGCAGAGCTAAGGATACTGGATCCATTTGATTTGTCCAAGTTCAGTGAACAAGACATCAAAGTATTAGCAAGAAGCCAGATTCGGCATGAGAAACTATGGGAAGAACAATCAAAGATTTTTACTGTTACTGCTGCTGACATCTTGAGGAAGAAGTTGTACACGGGGAGTGGAGATCATGGTGAAGACATCAATTTTTGAAGACAAGAAAGCTTAATCCTAGGGGGAGATTGTTGGACCTAGTTCCATTGTATGATTAAGCTTTATTGTTTGTAGTGTAACCTTGAACTGGGGTTCACGGTTTGGGTATTTTGGGCAGGCTTTGGGGCCGAGTACGTGTATAAGGGCCTAGTGAATTAGACTAGGTATATATACATGTATACCCTAACCGAGTAGGGTTAGCGGTTGTGTATGTGTTTTTTTTCTTTGTAATTCCTTTGATTAATACAAGAGTATTACATTGAATCTCTATGTTCTTGAATCACCACAATCATTAGTTTCCTCCTATTGATTGTGAGACTTGATATCGTGTGTGTGTTATTCGAAGATCCATAGAGTTTGGGACTTACACACATGATCTTGAACTTGGTGCCATAGTGTTTGCTCTAAAGATTTGGAGACACTATCTGTATGGTACTAAATCCGTAATATATTCAGACCATAAAAGCCTCCAACATATTTTTAATCAGAAGGATTTAAATATGAGGCAAAGGAGGTGGATGAAACTTAACAATGATTATGACTGTGAAATCAAATACCATCCTGGAAAGGCAAACGTAGTAGCAGATGCTTTAAGTCGAAATGAACGAAGTCAACCTATTAAAGTAAAAGCACTCCGATTGGATATGAAGTTAGACTTAGTGGAACAGATTAAATAAATCCAACCAAAAGCATTAGAAGAAGGAAACATCAAGAAAGAATGTATGGTTGGAAAACAAAAGTTACTATCCAAGGGAGATAATGGAATCATGAGATTTGAGCAAAGAATCTGGATTCCTAAACTTGGAGATATTCAAGAAACGTTCTTAGATGAAACATACAAATCAAGATATTCCATGCATCCTGGTGCAAATAAGATGTACAAAGATCTAAAGACTCATTACTGGTGACCAAACACGAAGAGATCAATAGCCCAATACATAGACAAATGCTTGACTTGTCTTCAGGTTAAGATTGAACATCAGAAATCAGCAGGTCAATTACAACAAATAGAATTACCTGTCTGGAAATGGGATCGAATTACAATGGACTTCGTAACAAAACTACCCAGAACTCAGAAGGGGCATAATGCCATATGGGTCGTGGTCGATAGACTGACCAAGTCAGCCCATTTCATACCCATCAATGAAACATACTATATGGATAAGCTAGCTAGAATCTATATCAATGAAATTGTAAGCCACCATGGTATACCATTGTCTATTATTTATGATAGAGATAGTCGGTTCACATCTAGATTATGGACGAGTTTTCAGAAAGAATTATATACCATTGACTTACCATGAGTACTGCATATCATCCTCAAACTGACAGACAGAGTGAGCGCACAATTCAAAATCTGAAAGATATGCTAAGAGCTTGTGTTATATATTTCGAAGGTAATTGGGATAATCACCTTCCATTAATTGAATTCTCCTATAACAACAGCTACTACTCAAGTATCAAAGCTGCGCCATTCGAAGCACTTTATGGTAGAAAATGCAGAACCCCTGTCTGTTGGACTGAGGTAGGAGACAGTCAATTATCTGGACCAGAAGTCATACAAGAAACAACATATAAGATAGTCCAGATTAAACAATGATTAAAGGCTGCTCAAGATCGCCAGAAAAGTTATGCTGACAAACGACGTCGACCGTTAGAATTCTGAGTCGGGGATCATGTAATGTTAAAGGTTTCACCTTGGAAAGGTGTGGTAAGGTTCAGGAAACGAGGAAAGTTAGGACCAAGGTACATCGGACCTTACAAGATCATTGAAAGAATCGGAGCAGTAGCTTATAAGTTAGATCTACCTGAAGCTTTACAAGGGATTCATAAACGTATCCTGTTTACGCAAGTGTTTAGCTGATCCTGCTCAGGCTATTACACTAGATGATGTGCACTTAGACGACAAACTTTATTTTACTAAACAACCAATCAAGATTTTAGATACTTGGGAACGGAAGTTGAGAAAGAAAGCAATACCAATGGTATTAGTTCAATGGCAAGGTCGGATCGAAGCCGACAAGACGTGGGAGTTAGAGGAACAGATGAGAACCAAGTACCCTCATCTATTCACCTCTTAACTTCGAGGACGAAATTTCTTAAAGGAGAGGAGATTTGTAACACCCCGAAATATCTTAGAAAAAGGAAGGACTAAAATTGCCAAATTTCAAAGTTTAAGGTTGGATATGTAAATAATCAAAGTCCAGGGACTTAAAATGAAAATTTTGAAAATCAAAGGGGAAGCGGACCGCTACCCAAAACCTTAGCGGTCCGCTACGTGTGGACTAAGGAACACCCCGGGAGCTGACATGTGTCCCTGTGACTAACCGATTGGAAAATGACGCGTGTAAAGGGTGGCAGACCGCTAGCCAGACGATAACGGTCCGCTACGTGCGCGCAAAGCCAAATAGGCCGCCTCAAGGGGTGGCGGACTACCACCACCAAGTGTAGCGGTCCAGTACGGGTGCCACTTTGGCCCTAACCGCCACCACCAAGCGTAGTGGTCCGGTACGGGTGCCACTTTGGCACTATAAATAGATGATCGATTTAATCAGTCCTACACACACAAACACACCTTTTCAAACACACACACACACACACTCTGATTCTTTAATCCAAAGCCCGGTTCGCGCACGAGAGTCCGGTTTCTAAGCATTCGGCTTCAAAGTTTCGTAAATAGTGTTGAGGTAAGGTTCCAACCTCCCATTAAGCTTTGATTATGAACCATTAAACTAGGATTATGTTATTAAGTAATGTTATGAATATCTAGGAACTTTGCCCAAGGCGATTGTCACATTACTGATTATTAAGCAGAAATACTGTCAAGGTGAGTTCTTAAACTGTGATAGATGAACCCTTTCATGACCTTGTCTGGCATGATTGATTTACCAAACATTTTGAGTATCTTGAAACGATTGTACCGATTGTTTATATATAATGTATTCTAAGTGCTTATTGTAATTCACTTGCCCGTGAAATGGCATGTTGGACAGGAATCGTGGAACGGTCTTTGGTTATATATATACTAATGATTATTCATAGTTATCTATGAATTTTGGGGTGAAACCCCATAGATGTGTTCAAGATACTTTAGCGGGTCATTTTAATAAACTATTTTAGTTTATAAATTCACCAGCTTTATGCTGACCCATGTTTTATCAAATGTTTTTTACCACATCACAGGTAGTCATTAGACAGGGCATTCCAGGACTATAATGAACTGATGAACGATCCAGATGACGGGCATGCCAGGAACTATAAGTCATGATTGATATGTTCCTTGTTAGGAACGCATTTTTAAACATAATGTAAACAATGTTTTGATATTAAATAGAAGTTATTATTTAGTCTTCCGCTGTGTGTCTTTGATATCAACGTCACAGTAACTAGAAGGCGACCTTCTGACTAGTATGTAGTTATCTGACAAACGGAATGTTCTGCCTAGGAAAGAGTGGTGTATAAATCTCTCCTAGACCCGTTGCTCTTTCCTGGGAACATATCTGTTGGAGGTACTACTCTAGTTAGATAACTATCATGTGTTACGGGTGTGACACCCACCAACAACGTGTTAGGGTGATGTCATCAACTGCATTGCAATTGATGACATCATTAGTGGTAACTCACACCCGACCCACACCATCATCACCAACCGTACCAGTTCCCACTCATCACACAATCCAAAAATACTATGGCGACTCTCAAGTGGTGATGCGAGTGAAACGCCAAGTGCGCCATAAAAATACCACATTACCCCCTATATATATGGGAGGAGGTTCAAATAAGAAGTGGTTTTTCACTAAGAAATCTAAGAAATGACAAAAACATTAAGAAACGATTTCAAACGAACTCCGATTGAGCTCATTCCAGCAGCATTGGAACCATATCGTCGAACTCTACTATCTTAGCTTTTAGGGTTTAGATTTTAGCGTTGAATTTTAGGATTTTAGCCTTAGGATTTAGCTTTTAGGGTTTAGGTTTTTGGGGGTGGGTGAGTTTAGGTTTTTAGATCCGGGTTAGGGTTCGATGAGACGGTTCCAACGCCGCTGGAATGAGATCAACCGTAGTTCGTTTGACTCACTTCTTAGCATTTATTAGCGAAAAACCACTTTTTAGTGGAACTTTCCCCTATATATATGTATTAATAATATTTGTCCATTAGGGATGGCCATTGAGACGTGAGGTCCATCTCTTATGGATCTCCGTAGTGCACTTTCATACAAAGATAAGAATCATTTGATTCCATATTTGAAACTCATTTCTAACAAGTCGTGGTGGCTTGCTAATGGATCGAGTATCAACATTTCTCCATCTTTAATTGAGTAGAGGGTTTTCAACAACAAGGTGCAAAACAAATTTGAAACGAAATTAATGGTTGTTAGATCGCCAATCTAAAGCAAAACTCTGATACCATTTGTTAGAATCAAACAAGTGGTTAAAGATTCAAATTGTTATTACTTAATTCTGCATAAAATGTATGCACAATGGAATTGGAACAAGTAAACTAAGCTAACACACTGTTTGATTAGAACTCAATTACACAATAATCGATAACCGAACTGCAACCGACATAACCTAACTGATTTTAACTGATAACCGAAATAACCGATGGTTATGGTTATGAAGCTTTGGTTAACCGACCAATCGGTAATAGGTTATAAAGGTTTGGTTAACCGATTTAACTTGAACATTTGCATTGTGTGTGTATACATATTTGAAAAAAAAGTGATATTTTGTTAAATTATAAAGATAGAGATGAATATGCTGATTTGAATGCTCAGAGAGGTGTGTTCTTGAAATAACTAAAAGATAAATATACCTTTTCAAAGAATACATCTATTAAACATTCTTTCATTCAGCTCGTTGTCCTTCGCTACCGGGTCACATTTTTCTTTGTGTGTAACAACTTCTGCTAAAGCGATTTAGTCTCATTTTCCTTTAAGCTTCTTACATCGATCGATTTTATTGATGATGTGGTAGCTTAACACATTAGTAACAGATTATAGCTAGGGTTTCGATTTTCGTTACAATATGTCTATATTTTGATTTGAGTTTTATGCTGATTTGGTAATGGATACAAACATGGTTTATTTTGATTTGTGTTATATTTTGATTAGATAATGTATCACATTTTTATTTCAGTTTCATCGAATTCAATTTCTGTTTGATTTCTCCTTTTGAGTTTAAGAACCTAAACATGAAACTTGGATGTTATTAACCTTTTTTCTTATTTGGAAATTTTATCAAGATGTTTTGAGATTAATTTTCATGCAGATCTTCAAAAGTATGTAATATAGATTCTTACTGTTTTATTTCTTGAGTATGAGTTTTTTTTATTTATTTTTTTAAAATTATGACGTTTTGATCTTTATTTTAAGAGCAAATTACAAATTACGTCCTTTCAGTGTCACCCAAATTTCAGTATAGGCTCTTTAACTAAGGAAATTACAGAAAACGTTCTTTATGTTTAAAAAAGCTTACATGTTACGTCCTTTGGGCTAACGACCGTTAAATTTTACCGTTAAGTCTGGTCACGTGCCTTGAATGTGAGAGAAAATTGGTCTTTTCACCGCCCCTTTTGTTCTTCAGATCTTTAAATTAATTACAAAAATAGTCCTTGGAATGATGAAAAGACCAATTTTCCCTCACATGCAAGGCACATAACCAGACTTAATAGTAAAATTTAACGATCGTTAGGCCGAAGAACGTGACGTGTAAACTTTTTCAAACATAAATGACGTTTTCTGTAATTTACTTAGATCATCCAGTTTACATATTCATATATCACGTCGTCGTCCTATGTGACTTCCGCCTTCAGGGGGTCATCAATATAGAACACCGCCCCCTTGCCGTGTGAAGGGGGCGTGATCCAAGTGATTTTTTTCACGGGGTAATTCAAGGAGAAAGCCGTTGAACGGCTACTTTTCAAATTAATTTTTTTTTATCTAATTTATATTATTCTTATCTCCCATATAACACAAATACCATTTATATTTTACCTCATCATACTACATAAATCTTTATACTACTAATATGTCTTCTTCATTAAGCGAAGAAGCTCGGGAAATGACATTCAGAGTTTTCGCATCGGCGGCGGTTATGTGGTGGAAAGAGGCGGAATCGTCCTCAACACCACTAAAACGAAATGCACGACTCAACCGTGACCCGACGGCTGCTAACACACTTTTACCCAAAGATTACTTTGACGAAGGTTGTTTGTACGGGGAGAAGCAATTTAATACCTGATTTCGAATGAGTCGGAAATTATTTTTAAGAATTAATAATGATCTTGAGAGAGACGTGCCTTGATTCCGTCAACGGGTTGACGTGAGAGGTCGGGTTGGCTTCACCTCCATTCAAAAGTGTACGACCGCGATTCGTCAAATGGCGTATGGTACCGCTAGTGATTCGTTTGACGATTACTTGAAGATGTCAGAATGAACGATCAGGTCATGTATTTACAAGTTTTGTAAAGCTATAATTTTGTCGTACGGTAAGAGATATTTACGTAAACCACCGGCTAGAAACATTCAACAATTATATGCTTTTCATGAAGCTAAACACGGATTTGTCGGAATGCTCAGTAGCATAGATTGCACGCACTTGGATTGAAAAAATTGCCCCAATGTGTGGTGAGGCCGGTTTGCATGCGACAATCATCCTCGTCCAAGTATCATGCTTGAAGCTATGGCTTCAAATGACCTATCGTTTTGGCATGTATTCTTTGGCGTTGCCGATACGAACAATGACATTAATGTTCTTAATCAATCGCCTATATTCGACGATATGATCAATGGAACCACACCCGACTCATCGTTTGAACTTAGAGGATCGTATTATAAGCGTGGGTATTATCTAGCCGACGGAATATATCCAGAATATGCTACAATTGTCAAGTCTTTTACGTGTGCTAAAGATATTAAAAGTAATAATTATAAAAAGGCTTATGAGGCGGCAAGAAAAGATATCGAACGAGCGTTCGGTCTCTTGAAGAATAAGTGGCATATAATCGAACGACCGGCTCGATCTTGGTCTCAAATCAATGTCCGGAACATTATGTATGCTTGTGTGATTTTGCATAATATGATTTTAGAGGATCAAGGAGTAACAATTTATCAATACAACCCAAATGAGGAGGAGATTATGCACGAAGAAATTGATAAAAATCAAAAGCGAGTAAACTAACAAGAAATACGCAATCGGAAAATCCATAACGCACTAAAGGCGGACTTGATTGAGTATGTTTATGAAAATTCAAATCATTAGGTAATTTTTTTAGTAATGTAATTTTTTTTAGTAATGTAATTTTTTTAATTATTAATGAAATATTATTTATTATGTTTTATTTTATTTTTTATTAATGAAATATTATGTTTTATTTTATTTAAATGAAAATAAAAAAAAAACATTTAATTATCACACCACCACAATCATTTGGGCATTTCCTTAGCCAAGTGATGGATGGTGTGATAATGAAGGGTGTGACGTGACGCTACGTGGCGTGCACTTTATTATCACACTACACCATATGAATTGGGTATACCCCTTACTTTTAGTTAAAAGACGTATATTGAAATTTACGTAATAATCAAATGACGTAATTTGTAATTTGCTCTTATTTTAATACATTTTATATACATATCAAGCTTCAAGCTAATTATTAAAAGTAAATTTTATTATCAATTTATATTATAGTGATGTTTTCCCATGCTAAAATACAAAATTGAATCTAAAATTTAGTGAAAGACGGATAAAAAAAGAAAATAATATGTGGTGATCACTCGTCCCTTGGGTTCTTCCAAGTTCCAAGTGTTAACCCTTTGGTCTAGTAGTAAGGCAATGAAAGATTGAACAAAGCCATACAAGTTCAAACTCAAGCCAACCCGAGTTTTAGTCCAGAGTGCGTTACGTTAGCGGATCTTGGCCTGTGTAGCGGCGCAACTGCTGTCAAGGGGCAGCAGACTCCATGGTTTCCCGGGAAACGTCTAACCCCTCACTCTGAACCCGCGGGCCCGGTTCAGACAACGTAGTGGTCAGATATTGAGTGATGAGTCTCCGACTTGTCAAAGATGCGACTCTCACTCAAAAATTAAAAAAAAAACCAATTTGCATAAAAACAACCAAACTCAAAGCCTTAACTTTTGGAACCTCCATTTATCTTGGGATCCATTCGTCGTTAATTATCTCCTTTTTTAATAAAAAAATGCCGAATTCACTCCAAAATAAAAACTATTATTTGTCAAATAATGATATATTTTTTAAACTAGTTTAATAATATTTTATTAAATAGCTGCTGGACTCTATCCTATTAAAGAGAGAGATAATTTAAAGTAACTACAATCATTTGTGAATTTTGACATGTTCGACAGAATATTATAACATATAAAATCATGGAATTTTTTAATCTGAAATAATGCTTTTGCCGTCCATATATTGTTTAATATCCTAGCGATGAAGAATGGCTTTTCATGAAATATTGAATAACCAAATTAATATATAAAATCGAACAGAGTAAATAATCGATGTCTTAGCTAACAATATTTTTTAATAATCAAACTTTATGGTTCTGTTTGTGTTATGATTTTTTCATAACAGAACATACATGTTGTATTTTGTTTGAATGCTTGATTTTGATGTTAAAAGAATCTTTAAATAGTGTAATGTTGTAATGGTTTGCAAACCCGATCATTTCAAACCTTGAAACAGAAACAAAGGCAAACTAGGATCATTTCAATTTCAAACCTAAGATCATTACATACATACATTTAGAAGTAAAATTTATCACCAAAAACCCTTAAACAAACATTAATCTTTAACTTCACCCTATAATATTAGGCATCACTAACTTACTAACAATCTAACCTATCTATGTTGTCACATTCAAACTCAAAGTTAAGGTTCCAGTTGAGCAGGAAATTCAAGGTCACCGTACAGTGCACCACAAGGTGGGTAATGGTGACGGTTATCCTCATTCCAGCTACAACAAAAACCAACCTAAATAAGTCTCAGGTGGTTGTAAACACAGATTGGGGCAAAATGAAGCTTACGTATGACATATGGTCGTTCTCTAAAGTTGTCGTAAATCTGATTGGAAGCACCATCGTTCTCTAGTGCGATTGGTGGGACGGTGGGAGTGGTGAGCGACGTGGGTGCAATGGGTGGGATGGATTGTCGGCCGATGGTGAGAGGATGATGGATGAGAGTGTAAGGAAAGGGTTGGGGGAGCGATGCAATTGGTGGCAACAAATGGGTATGGTGGTGAGAAAAGTCCGAATTACCCCTCCACTCTAACGATCCATTTGTGGTTTTTAACGGAAGTTGTAACGGTAGTTATTGGGAGGGCCTCGATTGGCAACGATTGGAAACAACGATTTAAATGTATCCCAAACTCAAATTACTTTGACAGATTTCTATGACTTATAAATTTTAAATTCTTTCGTCAACATTTCAGTTTCATATATATAATTCTTTAAATTTCAGTTTATTTAACTAATTTCTTAAAAAAATTTTACAAATTAAATATACTGTAAAAGTAAAATTTAAATAGTTTAGTAACTGGTCTACACAAATTTGAACATCCCCTCACGTTTTTCAAGTACTTCAAGAAATATTTTGGAGGATATTATATTTTATGAAGAATATATATACAGGGGAGAGATCAAGAGAAAATCAAAATGTTAGACGAAAACCAAGAAAACCACTAAAACAATGTGTAATACTATGGGTTACATATACGTAACCGCAATTTTTTTGTTTTTTGTTTAAGTATACGTAACACAATAGGTTACGTATACGTAAACAAATATTTAAATGATTTTTTTTTATAAAAATGTGTAATATTGCATTGATATTCTTATAAAAAAATTAAAAAATAAATTTATTATATTATTGGTTAAAATTGGGTTTTTAGTGGTTTTCTCCTAACTATGTGGTTTTCTCTGTAACCATCTCATATATATATATATATATAGGGAAGGGTTCAACTATTAACCAACTTTTTATGTGATAACCGTGCTAACCACTATAAAATAATCACATAATTTATAAATTATTTTTTATTTTAATTGTTAAAATAGTATTTAAGTATCTTCAATAAATATTTTGAACGTAAATACGAAAATGATGAGTCTTACGTATACGTACCAAATAATGTTACATATACGTGACACATAGTGTTTACATATATGTAACATTAACATAATGATAATTGTTACATATAATAACACTATGTTTGAGAGTGGTTATCATGGTTATCACATAAATATTGGTTTGCATTTGAACCTTATATATATATATATATATATATATATATATATATATATATATATATATATATATATATGGTTCAAATAAGAAGTAGTTTTTCGCTACGAAATCTAATAAATGACAAAAACACTAAGAAACGATATCAAACGAACTCCGATTGAGTTCATTTCAGCGGCGTTGGAACCGTCTCGTCAAACTCTACAATATTAGCTTTTAGGGTTTAGCTTTTAAGGTTTAGATTTTACGTTTGAATTTTAGGGTTTTAGCTTTTAGATGTTAGATTTTATAGTTTAGGTTTTGTTGGGGGTGGGGGGTTTAGGTTTTTAGGGGTGGTTGGGGGCGGGTTTAAGTTTTTTTTTGGGGGTGGGGGGGGGGGGGGTTTAGGTTTTTGGGGGGAGGAGGTTTTAGGTTTTTCGGGGTGGGGTTGGAGGGGGTTTAGGTTTTTGAGGGTGCGGGTGGAGGGGGGTTTAGGTTTTTGGGTCCGGGTTAAGGTTCGATGGGACGGTTCCAACGCCGCTGTAATGAGCTCAATCAGAGTTCGTTTAACCCACTTCTTAGCATTTTTTAGTGAAAAACCACTTCTTAGTGGAACCTTCCCCTATATATATATATATATATATATATATATATATATATATATATATATTATAGACTAGTAATTTTACCTGTCGCGCGTTGCGGCGGTGCCAAAACGTAGGGGTGTTGTTCGGGTAATTTAATCGGGTTTTGGGTAGATCGGTTCGGGTTAATCGGTTTTTTCGTGTGTGTAAATTTATCCGATAACCGATCCGAATAACATTCGGGTAGATCGGGTTCAGGTTAATCGGGTCGGGTTTCGGGTAGGGACACATGGTTGAAAAAAAATGAATCAAGTTTAAAAACATAAAATAAACGTGTATGTGAAACAAAAATAAGTACATTTCCAAGAGATTAAAGCTTCAAATAGAAGTATTCGTGTTTATGTGGTGGATTTTTTAAACTCATAGTTTAGAAGCGGATTTTGGTGGTGTTGGTGGTGGTGGTGAGAAGAGAAAGGGTAGAATATATAAATGTTCGGTTTATTCGGGTTAATCGGGTTTTTGATGCTTGAAAGTCTAACCGAAACCCGACCCGAATAACAATCGGTTTAAACGGTTTTCGGTTTAATCGGTTACGGGTTATTCGGGTACGGGTTTAATCGGTTCGGGTGAAGTTGGTTCGGGTCAGGTTAATCGGATACGGGTAAAATCAACGGGCCTACCAAAACGTAGTCTAACTCGAATTCTCGCGATCAGCGATGTAAAGCGGATGTGAAAACGGTTGAGACGGTTAAAAAGAAACATAGTTAGATACATAAAAAAACATATAAGATTATGGCTACTCGTTTAAACCTGAAAGAAAATGTAAAAAACAAAAAGAATAAAAAACCAAAGTAAAAAAATGTTTTGGCGTTGACACTGTACAAAAAAGCAACGTAGGAGTTTGAGGTGGATCAGTTTTGAAGAACAAACCATAGATATAAAAATGTATTATGACTCTCACATTACGCCTAATAATTATTTTTTTTATGTTGGCCACGGGTTTTGAACCCAGACCTAATGAGTAAGCAAAGGCTTTGTATGCTAGCCCAAATCATTACACCAACATCATTTGTTTCGGAACTGGACTAAAAAATATAAAAGAGAAAACAAAGTTGTCTTGGTGGCCAAACCCTATCGGCCACCGACACTATGTTTTAATGGTTTTAGTAATTTCTTAAATATTTTAATAAAGGGTATGTTTTTAGTTTTTTTTTAATTTTTGAACATCAATTTGGATCACTGACAGGTCACTGGTCTACCTGATCATCTTCACCATCCTTAGGAGGAAATCCATAATATGTGAAAAAACCCTTTAGCCCAACCTAGACCTCCTCTTTTTTTGTTATAAATGAAACTTGAATCCAAAAACTCTTTATTTTAAAGAAGTCTTAGTATATATACCTTTGTTATTAGGCTAAGCTACTCCTTGTGTATGTTTTTAGCTGGGAAAGAAATGTTTGGTTGTGGATGATGTCATTGATATGCATGACGAGCAATTCGAGGCTAAGGAATACGAAGAAGGATTTGATTGGCTATTCAAGCCTCAAGTACCTTATCATTATCATTGCAAACTTACAAAATATACTTTTATACTCTTCATTTTCAGACACCATGTTTCCAACGACCGCCCATGAATCATTTGTGATTCGTTCCATTAAATTACATTAATTATTAATAGATTAATAATTGAACTCATAATACGTATATTTTTATGTTTAAACTAGAGGTGTGGACGGTTTCATAAAAAAATTATTTCAGATATATCAAGATAATTTAGGTTGTTTAGTTGAGTTAGCTTGTTCAAGGGTGAACCGATTTATTTTGTTATGTAAAATAAAATTTGAATTTAAGGTATTTTTCATGTCAAACTCAAATGCCTAGTCATGAGTGTAGATTCAACCTAGTATATTACACTTACAAACTAAAGTAACCAGATCTAGGTAAGCTAATACATGTGATACAACATCTAGAGTTAAGAATAGATACATAGCTCTTGTGGTGGTCCGGTCATTCAAGTTGGGGACAACTAAATATACACCTCCTGACAACTAACCGTACACCACCTGGCGTCTATATGAGTCATGTAGATGCTATACGAGTCGTATAGTATATGGCTTTCAAACAAGATTGCAGGACTTGTCACACCGGTCTGGCCATTGGGTTATACGAGTCATGTAGTAGCTATAGTACTCGTATGCCACGTACCTATCGAATTGTATAGAAGCTATACAACTCGTATAGCTTTCTTCCTTTTACGGGTTTTTGCCCCGTTTTGCATGCCAGATAACCTTTTCTCGTTATGTGTTCCAATTATTTGATACGACACAAGATTCCGTCAATTATTTGATACGAAATAAGATTCCGTCAAAACATACTATATAGACGACTATATGTTTCATTCATTAATTCATTCAATTCTCTCTAAATATGATACATTTCATCATACGCATTATCAATTTAATTCAAAAACGACTTAGCGATGTCAGATTTTGCCGGAAACTATCTAGCGTTAGGTGGTGAATCTTCTAGTAATATATCAGAGTTTTCCATCGATATGGTATAACATTCGTGATTATGTTTGTATTATCTAAGTATACCGTTGTTAACAATAACACATTTTGTTCCAGGTGTGCATGTCTCTCCCGGACTTGATGAATTGGGTGCAAAACACTGGACGTCGGTGTGGTTATGTCATAGTCATTGAAAGATTGAAGAGAAACAAGGGAGCAATAAAAGATATTATCAAAGTGTATCTTAAATGTGATTGTGTTGGCGAATATAAGGGAACATCATAAGTTAGACGTTCTGGTATAAAAAAAACTAAATGTTCGTTTCAGTTGGTGGGAAAATACGAGAAAGGGTTTAATGGTTAGATGTTACGGGTGAGACATGCTAAACATAACCATCTTCTCGCTGAACATTTAGAGGGGCATCAAATAGCAACGAGTTTAATTGATCAAGAAATGCATTTGGGGAAGGACCTGTCAAAGCAAGATAATCATTCATGGAACATTCTATCAGCATTAAAGAACCAGAACCTCGAAAATGTGACTTCGCTCAAAACTGTATACAATGCATGCCGAAAGATACATAAAGTTAACCAACTTGGAACAACTCAAATGCAGGTTCTTTTCTCAACCTTGCATTCTAAAGGTTATGTTTATGAACATCATGAATCTAGTTGTGCATTGGAGGAGTTATTCTTTGTACATAAAACCTTGTTTAGCATGTGACGTGCATTCCCAAATGTGCTGATAATAAACACAACTTTCAAAACCAAGAGGAGTTATTCTTTGTACATAAAACCTTGTTTAGCATGTGACATGCATTCCCAAATGTGCTGATAATAAACACAAATTTCAAAACCAACAAGTACAACATGCCATTTGTTGAGATTGTTAGTGTAACTCTGACCATAAAATTTTTTTGTGTTACTTTTGCCTTTATAAGCAATTACCCGATAAATACGCGACAGGTACCGATCGGGTATGGTATTTGACACACTTTTAAAATCTAGTAGGTATGGGACTACCAGTGCCCATCTCAAACCCTATCCATTGATGATTCAAAGATGGATAGAGGATAAGGTTATCAATGCTAATAAATGAGCAAAAGATTTGTAAGTTGTTGTGATGATTGAAAAAGGGTAACAGTGATATGATCAAATGACTTGCATGAACTTTAAGGTGATATTTCTTAAACTGTTTTCCACAATCAGCGGTGGAGACAAATACTGAGGAGTTCCTTAGATTGGCTCAAATTGAATAGTTCGTTAATGAGAACAAGAGGATAATCTTTGATAAATCTCAATCCTGTTAGTAATTTTAGTGTCATCAAGCTATTTAGTATACTTGGGTTTACATGGTGACCAAATGAGAAGTCATATTGAAACATCAAACATGTTGATAAGTGTGGAGTGCATACATGTTTGATGTTCTTATGAATTCTGGTGCTAAAGACCTTGTTGTGTCAAGGCCCACTAAACAACGGGGGTCCGGGGACAACACCCCTGGTTAACAGGGTCCAAGGGGCGGCAATCCCTAGTGGGGTACAAGAACCCTGAAAAAACTGAGTTTGAAAGTGAAAACTGCTGAAGGAAGGTCTTCTGGACTATATTGGTCATGGTAACTAGTTTACTATTCCTGAGTTAAATGTGCTCTTCCTAAGTAAATTTGCTCTCCGTAGTTGACCGACTCTTCGGAGTAGATTGACTCTCGGAGTAGATTGCCTCTCCGGAGTAGAATGACTTAGCATTTTTGGATTGACGGTTGTGGCTGTTTACCCTTATATAAATGTGAAATTAGTCATTGTATGATATACGAAATATCTAACAGATTTTCACATATTTGTTCTTGAATTTCTGATTTTTATCCGATTGTTATTCTGTGTATACCATAAAAATAATTCAGTTTGAAAGTGAACTATCACGAGTTACAAAAAATCCAAGTCACATCATATACACGAATCCATAATTCCTACAAAATTTACCTTTATTTGATGGTTATTGAAAGAAAGAGAATTAATCGAGATTTTCTTATTTTAAAAATGAAATTAGAGAGTTTATTACTTCCTAAAAGAGTTGAGAAGAATATTGAGTTAGCTCGTGAACATGAAAGGGAGCTCAAACGGCAAGTGGTAAAGGGTGAAAATTCACATATCCTTCTAGAAGTTCGAACCCCGAGTTGAACTTATCTTTGTCGCACTTTTGGGAAGAATCATTATGGTGAATGCAAATTGAAACACATAGAACGTTTTAAGTATGGTAAACTTAAGACAAGTTTCATAAATAATACCAGCTTCAATAGTTTTTATAAAACAATGAATACTAGTTTTTATCTAAAGAAATAAAAATTTTCATAAAATAATTAGTTAACTAAAATGTAGGTCTAAGTCCTATACTTAGTCACATTCTATACTAGTTTAGAATCTCATGTAATACCCGAGTAATTTGAATATAATGTTATACTTGAAAATAAAAATTATATTTTTTTAAAACTTGTTATTACACGGGTTGAATAAACTCGTTTATTATGATTGTTGAATAATATGTAATATGTTAACACATACACTCCCCAAAATATGTTTACTTTGACGTGACAATTATAAATTACGTTAAGTTAATTTATAAAACATTTTTTTCAACTGGGTATTAATCTTTTTTATGTAATTGATAAATGTTAATTTATATTAACTTTATTTGGTTAATAAGTATCCATAAATAGATTTATATTAAATACTTAAAAAAATGTATTAGTTTAATATCATCATTAAATAGTAAAGAGAGACGAAAAAACATACAACCAAAATCTTTATTTATTATATAGTATAGATGTTAGAATTTTGAGTATTTTCATCCTTTTGTTATATTTGTTCGATTAAAATTACGCTTAGTTACATTCTTTTTTCCAACATGTAATCGAGGGTTGTGGAAATTAGTGAAGAGAGCGTAATCAAGAAGGATAAAAAAGAAGCGGATAATCAAACACTATTTTGTAGAACATCATGAAAGGTTAATAGTAACTGATTTAGTGAATATGAAATTTACGTCTGAAACTTTTTCTTGTATGCATTTATTGTCTTTGATTTTGTAAAAATAATACCGTAGGTAAGTTAACATGTAATCATTTCTGGGTTGGCCTCGTATTTGCATGATCGGTATAGAGAAAATAACCAAAACGTACACGTTGACCCATTCTTTTTACAAAAATGAACATTGACTTTTAGCTTTATGATACTTAACATATAAAAAAAAAACAAATAAGAAAGCGTCATCTTAACTTACCTGACTAAATTTTAGTCGGCCGGAAAAGAGAAAAAACACATGGGGTCCAAAAAACAACCAATCAAAACAAGTCATATAAGCTGACTGACAAAAATCTAGCCCGCTTCTCCCAACCTAGCTGAAACTTAGCTGACACATAAAACTAAACTATAAAAAGCTATCACGTGGCTAATTTTAATTGGATGGTTTTTTGTGATGGCTAAGATTTAGCTGGGTTAGGAGAAGCGGCTAGATTTTAGTCGCCAAGTGCACGTGGTTTGTTTTGTTTGGTTGGTTTTATGTGTTGGCTAAATTGTAGCCCGGAGTTTACGTGACGTTTTCTGAATTGTTGTTTTTGTAGCCCCTGTGTGTTCTTTTTGTGCCTGCTGAAGTCTAGGCAAGTTAGCTTATGTGCCTTTTTCTGATTGGTTATTTCGGATACTGGACAAAAAGTCAATGTACATTTTGCAAATTTTATTGATCTTACATGATTGAAAACAATATATCTACGCAAGCACACAAAGTTCATAAAGGTCTAGTATCATAATATCACCTTCTTATATCACTACAACAGTATCACCTTATCCCGACGATTTTTTTTGACCCTATAGCGACGACTTGTCGTCGGTATTGTCTCGTCCCAATAGGTCAAAGATGTCGTCGGTATAGGTGTCGTCGGCATAGGTCAACCTATGCCGACGGCATGTCGTCGCTATAGGGTTTAATTAAAAAATTCAAAAAGAAATTCTATACCGACGACATGTCGTCGGTATAGGTTCTGGACTTATCTGGACGACAAGTCGTCGGGACAGACCCAACCTATCCCGACGACATGTCGTCGGTATAGGCTATTTCCAATTTTTTTTAATTAAATTTGAAAAAGACCTAAGCCGACGACATGTCGTCGGGATAGGTTTTTCTGTTTTTTTTTTATTTTTTTTAAATTTTTAAAAATTTTCAGAAATATTTAATATCTAATTACCAAAACCTGCAAATCAGATAATTCAAACCATTCAAAAATTGAAATCCAAAACATATTGTTCGATACAAAAACCTGTTCGACACACAAACCAAATATTCAAACATAAAGTTGTCCGACACACAAACATAAAAATTGTTCAAACATTCAACAATAACACCGACAAAAAAGGCAAAGGCGCAACAACTTCAAGCTAATTATCGTCGCTGCTAGTTCGGCGTTCCCATATTTGACGCATTTCATCCATTTGTCGTTGCATTTCAAGCATTTGTTGATTATGCACACGACGTTCTTCCTCTCGTTGGGCTTTGCGTTGTTGTTGATCTTGGACTTGTTGTTGAAGTTGAGTTACACGCTCATCCACTTCTTGCCAATGTGGTTGTGGAGGGGGTACTGAACAAATCCGGTGTGGGATTACTCACCACACGACCGACACCCCTGATATGGCCACGCCGATGACCCAATGCACGCTCCATGCATGCAAACTCATCGACAGCAGACGAGTCACCACCAGACTTAGCAGAGGATCTTGTATACTTCTCTTGGATTCGGTCCTGCATTAAACAATGTAATAAACAATCACTTGACTATTTTACTAAAATTCGACAGCATAACTGCTGTAAAATGGATAACCAACCTGTTAAACTATAAGTTATAAACGACCCAAATTCACAAATTCCAATCAACCAACACTAATAACAACAAATACTAATAATACTAGCAAAAATATTCAACAATTGGGCTAGAGTTGGATGTTCTAAGTCTATTAAAGTATGTTTGAGTCATTTTGACCCGTTTAAAGTTATAGTTGGATGTTCTAAGTTTATTAAAGTGTGTTTGGGTCATTTTGACCCGTTTAAAGTTAAAGCTGGATATTTTAAGTCTCTTAAAGTGTGTTTGGGTCATTTTGACCCATTTAAAGTTACAGTTGGATGTTCTAAGTCTAGTAAGTCTAACAACAAAATCATTTGACTTATATAATCCGATGATGCAGTCGCGTTGGCCCAACCGGTCCCTTCTTTATAATGGGTCGATTTGAACAGATCAATTGGGCCGGTACCCTGTGAAATACAAAAATAATATCACTAAGAATTAATAAGCATGTTTATATAATACTAACAATTGTATTTCATACCTCCATGTGTCGGCGCTGGGAGTATGATTTGCTGCCACGGTAACTTGGGTAACGTTGTTGTGATCGGTTTTGTTTGTTCTTTTCCGAGCGGTTTTTATAGCTCGCATCTAAAAACAGCTCATTAATCAAAGTCTCCCAAGTTTCTTGATCAAGATCTTCTGGTGGATTATTCATCGTCGCCTCCACATCATCGTATACTCCATTCTCCTCGAAGTGAACTTTCAATTCTCTCTTGTGATCTTTATACGCCCTCTGACACTCGGCGGTGATTCCAAGTTCAACGCCTCGCCACTTATCAGTGTTTCTCCAGGAGTCTAGATCAAAATAATCCTACAAATGGAAAGTAATTATAAATCTAATAGTTATGAAATTGTAAGTAATTATAAAACATCTATACTTACTATAAGAGTGGGATATACGGCCCGTTTCTTTTCATTTGGAATCTTAGCCCAATTTGGATAATATGGAGGAACAACCTTTTCAATCTCTAATGAGATAGCACGAATAAAATCTGAAGCGTTGGGACCAACAAACTTGTACCCCCCGCCATGAAGTTCTACATCAATGGGAAGAGCCTTCCTCCCATTTTGCTCAAATTTCTTATACAATTTTAGGTTTTTGTCTTTAGATCGTCTTTTTTGGGAGGCATTACCTACATTGACACATGACATTCAAAAGTTAGGCAATTATAAAGACATCTATTAAACATTAACAAGTAACTTACCACCAGATCCAGTTGCACAACCCGAGTCGAAGTGATACGGACCCCCGTCTCCACCGTCTCCACCGTGTGATTGCGCCATTGTTGCCATTTTTTATAAAACAAAATTTATTAGTAAGCACAAATAATTGTTAATTAACAAAGACAAATAATACATTTTTAACATACATTCAATCAGAATCATCACTAAAATAACGTGTGTCAACAACATCATCATCTTCTTCATCGTCGTCATTTATTTCGTCTTCATCATCTGAATTGTATGCATCTTCTTCATCATCATTAATAAAACTTTCATCGAGATCAATCGAGGCAACATGACTTGGGTCACCACCCTCATTTAAAGTTGTACGCATAGGCAAGTAGCCTAAGTCGACAACCAAGTTACCAAAAAATGATTGAGTTTCCCGTGTAATAGATTGACTATCAACATGGGGAATTGGAGTTTTGTCACCACCTACGTGACTTGATTCACCACCTTCGCATCCGGTGTCGACAACCAAAGTATAGTCATTTGATTGAGTGTCGTGCAATATATCTATCTCATTAACAACATTAGGATGATCCCAAAGCTTCCGATGGTGAACGTCCTCAACAACCCTCCATTGGCCAGTGGTTCGAGAAGGATCTCGAAGATAGAATACTTGTTTAGCCTGAGTGGCTAATATATATTGGACATCATCATACCATTCTTTGCCAACATACCAATCACGGCCAATGTCAATTATAGTAGTATTGTTTTGCTTAATTAATCTTTTACCTCTCGTGTCGAACCATTTACAACGTAATAGTACAACCGAGTAACCATCTACGTAGTTCAACTCTATGATATCCTCTAGTTGACCATAAAATGGAGTATCGCCTTCTCCTATTGTAACCACACCACTGTTCTGAGTAGTGCGTCGGGAATCACAATTTTGTACCACAAATCTAACACCAGTGACTATGCAAGCAGTGTAAGAAGATGCGTACAAGGGACCATGCGCCAATGCCCTTAATTCTTTGTTATCGGGTGTAGAAGATGAAGATGAAGATGAAAATACATTTGCTTCATATTTTAACCATGAAGAAAAATCGGTTTGCATATTGCGTTCAGGAAATTTAGATTCAAATTCACTGGTAGATGGACAAAAAAAAATTTAAATTAGTAGAATTAAATGAAAATATAATAATAGTTTATCACGGGTAGATGGACAAAAAAACTTACGATTTGTAGGCTTTGATTTCATCACAGTTGTTCAATACAAACCATTGTAATGATTTGTTGGCATGTTCTGAGAGCGCCTTGATTTTCTTTTTCGATATTAGTCGACATTGTGAAGAAAACACTTGAAACTGCCTTTTGAGAATGCCAGCATCTGCATTTCTATCTGGTCGGTTAAATTTAGTCTGCATACCGTCCAGATACATAGAGCAGAATGTCATGGCTTCATCTGCAACATAACCCTCTGTAATTGAGCCTTCAGGTTTGGCTTTCTTTCTAACATATGCTTTGAGCTTTTTCATATATCTTTCAAAAGGATACATCCATCTCATACACACAGGGCCACCAAGAATAACTTCTTTAGGTAAATGAAGAATGAGATGAACCATTATGTCAAAAAATGCTGGAGGATATATCATTTCCAAATTGCATAATATCTTAACCACTTCCTCATTTGCTTCATATATGTCTTTCACATCTACTGATCGGGCATAAATTTTTTGAAAGAATGTGCAAACGTCATTGATTGTTGTTGAAACATTTTTGTGCAGACTCGATCGTACCCCTATTGGCAGCAATCGTTGCATGGGGATGTGATAATCATGGGACTTTAACCCAATTATATTTGAATAATTGGGAAGTACCTTATTTTTGAAATTCGATCCAAATCCATTAGTCAGTCTCACTTCTCGAATACACTGACAAAAGCGTTCTCGATCACTGGGTGTGAAATAGTAATGAGCTTGTGGTTGGTACAACTTGTTGTTTTTTTGTGTTAGCCATAGGTTATGTCGAATACCCATATTTTTCAAGTCTTTGCGGGCTTTGTGTGTGTCTTTTGATTTATCGTTCATCAACAAAGTACCCAATAAACTCTCACACACATTTTTCTCCACGTGCATAACATCAAGATTGTGTTTTAAAAGCAGAGAAGACCAATAATCCAGCTCAAAGAAGATATTTTGTTTAGTCTAATTCAACTCTGATGTAAGGCGCTTTCTTTTTACCACTCCATACATTGGATGTTTCCCCGGAACACGATCTGGGAGATTTTTTAGTTATTCTAATAATTGAGCATTAGTCAATCGTCGGGGAGGATGTTTTATCTCTTTCTTGCCATCAAATGACAGATCGTTCCTCCATTTATGCTTTCTAGGCAAGAATCTTCTGTGTCCAACAAAAACTATCTTATTCGTTATAGCGCACGAAGGTGTGTCAACGTTACACGTAGGGCATGCTTTATAACCTTGACCACTCCATCCAGACAAGCTACTATGAGCAGGATAATCGTTGATAGTCCATACAGTGCAGCATGCATCCTAAATACAGTTTTGGTTGATGCATCTCTCACCTGGACTCCTTCAGCCCACAACATTTTCAACTCATCAACCAAAGGCCTTAAGAATACATCAATGTCCTTACTAGGTGATTTAGGCTCGGGAATTAGCAAGGTTAACATGAAAGAAGACTCTTTCATACATAACCACAGTGGTGTATTATATGTTGTTAACACTACCGGCCACATACTGTAAGTCTGACTCTTGTTACCGAACAGATTAAAACCATCGGCAGCCAAACCTAAGCGGACATTCCTTGGTTCTTTAGAAAAATCCGGATATCTCTCATCAAATTCTTGCCATGCCTTCCCATCAACCGGATGTCGCATCATACCATCCGTTGAGAGTCCAGTATTATGCCAGATCATTTCTTTTGCCGTTAATATTGAACTATACCTTCGTCGAAGCTGTGAAGTTAAAGGAAAGTAGCGCACACTTTATGTGGTACTTTCTTCCCCTTTGTGTTTTTATCAACCCATCTGCTCTCATTACAAACCAGACAGTTTTGCATTGATTCATTCTCCTTCCAAAACAATGCACAATCATTAATGCAAGCATGGATAGACTGATATCCTAACCCAATCTTACTCAGTTTCTTCTTAGCTTCATAGTGTGACGCTGGAACGTGAGTTTCCTTCAGAAATGCAATTTGTAGAAGCTCTAACAGTTGGTCAAACGAACGTGAGTTTTTTCTTAGCTTCATAGTGTGACCCAATCTTACTCAGTTTCTTCTTAGCTTCATACGGTCAACGTTTGTAGAGCCAAGGCACTTGCAGGTCAAGTCAACCCACTAGCTCGAACCAACCAGCAAGTGGCTAATCAAGGTGTCCCCGCTATTGCAAATGGACGCGCTTGCTATGAGTGTGGAAACCCAAATCACTTCCGTGATCAGTGCCCGAAGCTTATCAATGCTAGGCAAGGCGGAGCTCGTGGGCGTGCTTTCAACATAAACGCCAATGAAGCTCAGGCCAACAATGATGTGGTCAACGGTACGTTCCTTGTTAATAGTCAATATGCCTCCATTTTATTTGATACCGGTGCAGATAAGAGTTTTGTGTCACTTAACTTTGAACCCTTACTTGCTAAAACACGGTCCAAATTAGAGAAAACCTTCACCGTAGAAGTAGCAAATGGTGACTCTCTTACAATTGACTCCATTATCCATGATTACACACTAGAACTCAATGATCATACATTTCCAATCAACCTCGTACCAATGCCACTGGGAAGTTTTGACATCATCATAGGCATGGATTGGCTGGCGAATCACCATGCCGAAGTCATCTGTTTTGAGAAGTACATCCGAATACCTCTACCGTCGGGAGAAACACTAAGAGTCTTTGGTGAAAAGCCTTGCAAAGGACTTAAGCTAATGTCATGCACTACTGCTCAAAAGTACTTACGAAAGAAGTACGTGGCTTTCTTAGCTCATATTATTCAAAAGGATGTCAAAGAGAAGAGTATTCAAGACATCCCCGTCATCCGGGATTTTCCCGAAGTATTCCCCGAAGACTTATCCGGCCTTCCACCCGTCCGACAAGTAGAATTTCGCATTGATCTTGTGCCCGGAGCTAACCCCGTGGCTAGAGCTCCATATCGTCTTGCACCTTCCGAAATGCAAGAACTTGCAAGCCAACTCCAAGAGCTCTCCGACAAGGGCTTCATCCGTCCAAGTCATTCACCGTGGGGTGCACCTGTCTTATTCGTCAAGAAGAAGGATGGATCATTCCGCATGTGTATTGACTACCGAGAACTCAACAAGCTTACCATCAAGAACCGTTATCCGTTGCCTAGAATTGATGACCTCTTTGATCAACTTCAAGGCTCTACTTGTTTCTCAAAGATTGATCTTCGATCTGGTTATCATCAAGTCCGTGTGCAAGAGGAAGATATTCCAAAGACTGCCTTTCGAACAAGATATGGCCACTACGAGTTCATGGTTATGCCTTTTGGGTTAACCAATGCACCCGCGGTTTTCATGGACCTCATGAATCGTGGTGTGCAAACCGTATCTTGACAAATTTGTGATCGTCTTCATTGACGATATCTTAATCTACTCCAAGACTAAAGCCGATCATGAGCAACACCTTAGGTTGGTTTTGGACCTATTGAAGAAAGAGCAACTGTATGCCAAGTTCTCCAAATGTGAATTTTGGCTAAAAGAGGTTCAATTCCTAGGCCATATCGTCAATGAAAAGGGTATTCATGTTGACCCTGCTAAGATCGAGGCTGTTAAAAATTGGAATACCCCTAAGACCCCCATTGAAGTTCGTTCGTTTCTTGGTCTTGCGGGATATTATCGTCGGTTCATCTCAAATTTCTCTAAGATTGTTGTCCCCCTCACCGCTTTGACACACAAGGGTAAACCTTATGAATGGGGACCAAAGCAAGAAGAAGCCTTCCAAACTCTCAAGCAAAAGTTGTGCAATGCTCCTATACTGACTCTCCCTGATGGGAATGATGATCTAGTTGTCTACTGTGATGCCTCCAACCAAGGTCTTGGTTGTGTTCTCATGCAACGAGGCAAGGTGATCGCTTATGCATCAAGGCAACTTAAGATCCATGAGAAGAATTATACGACGCACGATCTCGAGTTGAGTGCGGTCGTATTCGCATTGAAGATTTGGAGACATTACCTTTATGGCACCAAATGTGTGGTGTTCACCGACCACAAGAGTCTCCAGCATATCTTCAACCAACAAGAACTCAATATGAGGCAACGACGTTGGGTTGAACTCCTTAACGACTATGACTGCGAGATTCGTTACCACCCCGGCTAAGAGAATGTTGTAGCCGACGCTTTGAGTCGTAAGGACCATGTAATGCTTCATTGTGTCCGAATTCAAACCGACATTCAGAATCGTATCCTAGAAGCTCAACACGTCTCAGTCACCGAGGGTAACATGTACGAAGAAATGTCGTGTGGTGTTGAACTCCAGCTTGAATCTAAACCCAATGGCTTGCTTTATTATTTGAACCGTATTGGGTTCCCGATCGCGATGATCTCCGTGCATTTCTCATGAACGAGGCTCACAAGACACGTTATTCTATTCATCCTGGTGCGGATAAAATGTACCAAGACCTTCGCCCACAATATTGGTGGCCCGGTATGAAGAAAGACATTGCTCTCTATGTTGCCAAATGCCTAACTTGCTCCAAAGTCAAAGCCGAACACCAACGTCCTTCCGGTTTGCTTGAACAACCGGAAATTCCCGTGTGGAAATGGGAAAATCTAGCTATGGACTTCATTACTAAACTCCCTCGCACCTCAAGTGGTTATGATAGTATCTGGGTGATCATTGACCGCCTCACCAAATCTGCTCATTTCTTGCCTATCCGGGAAGACTATCGGGTTGAGAAATTGGCCCGGATATACATCAAGGAAATTGTGAGTCGTCACGGTGTCCCACTAAATATAATTTCTGATAGAGATGCTCGTTTTACCTCCCGTTTCTGGCAATCTCTCCAAACTGCTCTTGGTACACGATTGGATTTGAGCACGGCTTACCATCCCCAAACTGATGGTCAGACCGAGCGTACAATCCAAACTCTTGAAGACATGTTTAGAGCTTGTGTAATTGATTTTGGTGGCAACTGGGATTCACATCTATCCCTAATTGAGTTCTCTTACAACAATAGCTACCACTCAAGTATCGATATGGCTCCATTTGAAGCTCTCTATGGTCACAAGTGTCGTTCTCCTATCTGTTGGAACGAGATTGGTGAAGCACAAATCACCGGTCCCGAGCTAATCCAAGAAACATCCGATAAGATCCTTCAAATCCGTGACAACATTCGAGTAGCGAGGAGTCGACAAAAGAGTTATGCCGACAAACGTCGAAAACCTTTGGAATTCCAAGTCGGTGATCTTGTTCTCCTGAAAGTATCTCCATGGAAGGGTGTAATCCGTTTTGGAAGGAAAGGCAAGTTAGCACCTCGCTATGTGGGTCCATTCAAGATCCTTGAAAGGATTGGAAAAGTGGCTTACAAACTCGAGTTACCTCCATCACTTGGCAATGTGCATCCTACATTTCATGTGTCCAATCTAAAGAAATGCCTTGCTGATGAGAATCTCCATATACCTCTGGACGATGTGCGCATTGACGAAATGATGCACTTCGTTGAAAGACCGGTAGAGATCATGGATCGTGAGATCAAGCAACTCAAGCGAAGCCGTATCCCTATCGTCAAAGTTCGTTGGGAATCTAAATGTGGACCCGAGTTCACTTGGGAACGCGAAGACCAAGTGAAGCTCAAGTACCCGCACCTCTTCTCCGATTCAGCCGCCTCAACTAGCTAAATTTCGGGACGAAATTCCCTCAACATGGGGATACTGTGGCATTTCTGATTTTTATTTTTCTTTATTTACAATTCAATGTAAAACATTTCAAATCCAATTCTAGTACAAACGTTTAAACTCACTCGAGCAAACTAGTAAACCCTAGTATCGGTACGAATCCACAAAGCTCGATTCACGTTTATTCTAAAAATCCCTATATATATATATAAATATTTAAACATATATACATATATATATATAAGTATACATCACACAAGTGCATACACATATATAAACACACAAATTACAAACAATCCCACCCAATGATTTGAACCGAATCGCATCTGTTGACTCAATTTACCAGGGATTGACCTGTTTGACTTTTAAAAGTCAAACAGGGCCGTTTTAACAAACCCAATATCAAGAATCGACCCAACCGAATGCGACGGGTTTCCCCATGTTGTATACGATCATCAGACGACCCAATCCAAGCCCATACAACAAACCAATTCAACTGATTAAGCGACCAATTCAAGATTTAAACAAGTTTGACTTAAGATAGTCAAACCCGTATCAATCTCTATCCAGTTCAAGGAATTAACACGTTTTTAATCCCGCAATTTACTCCTAAATCAAATATCGTGTGTGCCTAGACCTTATCAAGACCCAATTCGTCCCCAATTCGTCCCCAATTCGATGGATTATCGTGTAAACAGTCACCACGACTAATCCGGTCAATTTGAAATTTGAACTGGTTTATCCGAATGAAATTAATCAAATTAAATCCCTCTCTCACTCTCGTATACGATCACTCAAACCCTCCCAACTCTCAATCGAACCCCATTACACCTCTAAATTCCTGTCGACCACCAAGAACTTCACGAATGAAATCGTAGCCGACTGCACTCGTGCCATAACCAAATCAGGTAAGATTAATTTCATTAGATTCGTATTTTCTTTCCAATCGAAAACCCTCTGTCAATTCCAATCGATAGAGGGAATCGATCTCAATTGAATCCAGACTTGAACGATTTGCTTATATAATCGATTTGGGATTTTGGTTTTGTTCTAATATGCGTATTTAAGACTTTCGATCTCCTTATAGACCAGCGAAACCACCTGGTCCGGCCGGTAAGTCACTACGCCGCCGAACCAGGTGGCGTGGATTCGAAACCCACACTCAACGGGTTTTTTTCTTACGTGTTCATTAAACCCAGACCAGCTCCTATTTGGATGCATGTTATTACAATAACGAACCGGATCTGTGTCAAGGATTTGGTCTCTGGTCCAGTGGTTGGGCACTGGCATTCATACACTAGACCCGGGTTCGAACCCCCGGGCCTGTTTTAATTTTTTAAAATCTGTTTTTAAACTCTAAAAATTTTATAAAAATTATTTTTATAAACATTACATTATTTTGAACATAATGAGACAAAAGTTTACAAATTTGAGCATAAACTCGTTTTTATTATGAATTTAGTTATTAAATTTCTTTAATTAAACAAAGAAATAAATCTTCTAATTTTATGAATATTATTGCGAGCTTTTATAAATAAAATATTTTCCATGAAATAAAAGTTATAAAGTTTTAAACTTTTTTTATTATATATATATATATATACATTTCATACCTTTTAAATATCACATAATGGAATGAACTCGTCTGTTGTTTGCGATTATAAATATATTTAGAGTTTTAAGTTGTTTTAGTATTAAACTCTTAGTCATATAGTTTTATAAATAAAATAAAGTTATATATTTAAATTATAATAAATATAATTTCACAATATCTTTCTAATTTAATAAATAATTAACAATTATTTATTTAATATTCAAATCCAAACCCTAATTAAAATAATATTAAACTATTTATTTATACAACAATTTTCCAAAATACAAATCATAATTTTTCCTACGCTTCCATACAACCCTTCGTACACACATCCGATTAAATCCTAGACTTAGACCGAGACTATCGTACACGTTATTAATTAAATATATATTACACACTAGGTTAACGTGGTGAGTTGAAAGGATTACTTTGCCATTTAGACTCTCGTGCTAGCTACACCTTTGATTCAGGTAAGTATTACATAGCCCCTTTTTATCTTTTACACTTTTGGGGTGAAACATGAACGCTATACACACAACTATTTACACTTACACAAACTACACAAAACACAAATCCTATTTACATTCATGTGTGCAAAATTTGAGCTTTATGTTTGAGTGCTATACGTGTTGACTATTTGTGTGCAATTTCATGTGCAATCATTAACTAATAAGTTGACGGTTAACAATGATAGATCTATTGAGTCTGACAAACCCACCCAGATTGGGGTGATTGTTACCGACAACACAATTTGCATGCTAGTTACAAATGTTTGATTGTACTTTAGTTACTCCCCATAAATGCCTTATTTATTCATGATATGTAAGGATTTGATCTTTCACTTTTATATACTATCTATATACAAATCTGTGTATGCTCACCAACTTTTTAGTTGACATTATTTTATTCATGTTTCAGGTGATAATCTGTGAGTTTGATCAAGACATGCTACACATAGGGCTTGGACTTAGTTGAAAATTTAATAAAGAATATTATGCATTTCTTTTTACGTATCTGTTTGAACTTGATTTTTATTTGGTTTGTTTTGAAACTATGCAATGAATTGGAATGATTAATATATTTAAATTTAGTCAACCTTGTGCTCATGAACAGTCTACATGTCCCGCCTCGACGTTTCCGCCGTCGGTTGGGGTGTGACAACATCATCTATGACATCAAACATCTCATTATTTGTTGTTGTAGTTATTGGAGGAGTTGGTGTTGTTCTTGGGGCAAAAAGTGATGCTATCTCCGCCACACGAGGATGTTGTTCACCATGATAAATCCAATTCTGATATGATTGTAGAAACCCACGGTCATGTATGTGGCCATATATCGTGTTCAAATCCTGTCGACACGCATTACAACAACGTCTACACGAGCAAAAAGCTTTATCTCGACCGTCGACATGGTTCTTGGCCGTTTCTATAAAGTTACGAAGACCGCTTAAGAAAGCCTACACATATACGTGCATGTAATAAATGATATAAATGAATGTATGTGATTTGATCGGTACTCTAAGGCGGTGGATCCTAACCCACTTTTTGAATATTCTATCTCATATGTATACATTTTAACGAGTTGACTATTTAAGAAAAAATCAGCAGCATTTCCCCCTTAACTCCCCAAGTATGCAGATAAACCGCAAACTCGAAGGAGTAAGGAGAAATAGCTACAAACACACATAAATAAATGCCCAAATTCTAAAATTAAATAAAGTTACATATACATACAAAGATATATACATACATTCACAATTACATAAATACATACACAATTATATACATACAAATCATACAATTACATAATCACACATACGAACATACATACATATTATATACAAACACACATAAATAAATGCCCAAATTCTAAAATTACATACACAAACACAATTACATACATAAAAATACATACATACACGTATATACATACATAGCCTTTACAAACATACATAAATAAATACCAAAATTCCCAAATTACATACATAAACACAATTCCATAATAAACATAATACAAATACATACAAACACACATACACATATATACATACATATTATATACAAACGTACATATATAAATGCTTAAATTCCCAAATTATATACATAAACACAATTCCATACATAAACATAATACAAATACATATAAACACACATACACATATATACATACATATTATATACAAACATACATACATAAATGCCCAAATTTCATCTAAACCTAATTTCACATCTAAACCTAATTTCATCATAAAATTTCATAAATATTTATAAAATCATACATCTAAACCATATATACATACATACAAATAAACACAACAATATACATACAAACATACATCTAAACCTAATTTATAGAAAAATTACTAACCAAGTTTGCAAATAGCTTCGAATAGCTTGAAATCCACAAAAAAATGGTCAAAGCTTCAAACACCTAACAAAAATCAAAGAAATTAAGCAAAAAACCCAAAAATGTTGATTTTCTTGTCAAGATTGAAACATAGATGTTAACTAACCTCAAAACCCGAGAGATTGGTGAAGATTGCTCCACAAAACACACAAAAAACGGGAAATCGCCAAAGAGAGAAGATGAGAGAGTTTTGAGAGTTTTTTCGTGGAAATGGGAAACAGAAAGCTGTTTCCTGGTTTATTCACGCTGAGACCTATACCGACGACATGTCGTCGGTATAGGCTCGAATGTCGTCGCAATAGGTCCCCTGCCCCGACGACAAGTCGTCGGTATAGGTATTCGTAGGGTTTTGACCGGTCAATAAAGTAAAAAACTCTATACCGACGACATGTCGTCGGTATAGAGTTTTCCCATAATTGTTTTTAATTAAAAAAAAATCCATCGACGAAAATTTATTAAATAAAAGAAAAAAAAAGAAAATCCAAATTAACTTATACCGACGACATGTCGTCAGTATAGGTTTTTCCCAATTTTTCATTGGGCGCCATGTTTTCCCTCCATCTGGCTCATCCCTGTGCCGACGACATGTCGTCGGTATAGGGTCTCCCTTCTCAAATTTCCAAATTAGCCTATCCCGACAACATGTCGTCAGTATAGGTTAACCTGTGCCGACGACAAGTGTCGTCGGTATAGGCGCCGTTGGCACAGGGTCATTTTCTTGTCGTGTATTCATTGATGATGTGATACAACCGTTATTATGACGTTGCTGAAGGTGGTCTGGTCAGGGCAAGGCTGAACCATGGTTAACTGGCTGTCATGGTCCAGGTCTACAACGTACAATATATTATGGTGCACATGTGAACTACTGTTTTGGGCCATGCATTCAATTGGTTGGAATGGTGATCTTCCCACATATTTCTGATGATGTTCTATTCATGTGGTATCAATCAATGTCCAAGACTACAATTCTAGTGTGCTATGATATACTTTTTGAATGTTACAGTAAACATGTTCCGACATTTTTATGTCAATTCTTTTCTTAAACCATATATATACTTATAGGACCTCTAAAATGTCAAATCAATAATCTCGTAATAATGTTTTGATAGATATCTTGAAACATTAAAGTTATGCAACCGCGCGTCTCAATGTTACCTACAATCAAGTTTTAAAATTGTGTTATTAAATTAACAAGTTATAAAAAATTTCAAAATATGAAACAATATCATAAGTAGAGAGCTTTGTTTTTTTTTAATTACTTTACTAAATAAATGAGTAAAAGAATGCATGTTGTACGTTAAATAAAGGTAAGAAGATGCAAAGAGGGTACATGAAAGGAAATGTGTTTCGTTTGGACATGTTTATGTCCTATCAAGCAAGTGTACACATGGTAGGAACTATTTGTACTTGCACCCACACTCCCTTGTCATGAATAGTGCCTTGTTATATATGGATAGGTGCTTCACTATTGTCACATAATACTAAATTATTATAAATTACTATGAGAATAAGTAACAAACTAAGTCGTTAAATAAATATTAAAAGACAAGGTTTTAATGTGAGTGTATTTTACCGTAGAAATACTACAAGTGAATGTGCGTGTACAAGCATGTTATGCATGGTAAAAAAAAATTCTCATAATTTGTCTTTCCTTTAAAATTTGTAGAAGTTCTAAACCCATATCCACACCCTTTTTTCCTTGCATTTTTTCTGGCCCTTTTTAAAGCCTTTTCATGTAAAAAAAGGTTCATTTTTAATTCAGAACGATAAAATCTTACACGTACACACTTGATGAATTTATCCAAAGGTTTTGGCTTTAATTTATATGCTTTCGAGGACGTTCTTCCACGGTTTAATACACCGCAACGCACGTGAGTAAAGGCTAGCACTTTCGCTCTGAATCTGTCGCAACGTGCGGGGTCCTCTTCTAGTTTAATTTTATTAATCAGTAGTTTTTATTTCATAAAATTTGTACTTCTTATATACAAATGTGTATGTTTATGTAAATAAAAACCATGAAACTAACTTTTTGTATGTTTTCAAATTTTTAACTGTAACATTCAGAAATTTTCAATTAAAATTTTTTACTTTATTTTCAATTGTAACTCGTGTACAAGTCAATATACCGTAGAATTGATTCTACCTATAGCATATATCACGAATTTTCATTAAATTTCTTTGATAAATTTCGTGTCTACAAATCATTTAACAATACATAGTTTCATATATTTTATGAATATACATGAAATAAATTACGTATATATATATATATATATATATATATATATATATATATATATACATACATTCAGATGTATACATAAATTTTATGTCGACAACTCTTTAACAAGTTTAATAAAATGAGTTTATATAAAAATTATTACTCCTCAAATGATTCGTAAAATTTATTATTTAAGTTCATGAAAAATTCAAAAGTTTTAAATAATATTATTGGAATTTTATTAAATTTGGTATATTCACCGGTCTTTAACTATTCTAGTTAGCCAATATTTTTATCTAGCCAAGATAGTTCATACACCTTTTATTATATCATAAGTTTGATTAATCTAAATTATAGTAACAACTTACCATGCTTAGACCATGCCAAAACTTGTTCACCACTCTAATCTAGAACCCCCTCAAACCCTAATCCTTTTTCTTGTTTTCTAAGGTTAGATTCAACTATAAATACCCACTTAATCCCCCTTGTTTTTCATTCACTCCTCCCCTCAAATCCTCCACCCCCACCTGCGATTTCCACCCCTTCCCCCTACTGCCAAGAAGTTGCAAGAACCCTCCTCCAAGCTTTGAAGAAATCACAACAAGCCAAGGAACCAAGTTCGGGTAACGAATCAAGTTTAACCGTTCTTCCTTCCTTTTTATTTCTTTCATATTCTTTTTTATTCTAACCTTCATACTAACTTGTATTATTTATTTTGATCTCTGATCCTAAACTTTAACCTAACTTAAATTAACCACACGCTAATCTAAAATAGAATCTGCTTGCTCGTGTCGGCTATGTTGATTACATTTTGTGATTCTCCAAAACGCTTTTGTGAATATCATGGCTAGACCGGTTACACGGGACGTTTTGGCTAACCTAATCTGATTATATTATGTATTATAATAATATTATAACAATCATATATATTTTTTTTATTTACGCGTTCGGTAACCTTAAAACTCTAAACGATCCACTTAAGTGCAACCGTTGATTGTGGACAGAAAATGTGGTGACTTTAACGAAGCATAACTTGATCATAATTAAACGAAACTGAGCAAACTCAAATTCCAAGATGTATAGCTCGTCGAATTGTCTTTCCAAACGTATTTGGCTCGTTTTCTAATTCAAAAGTATGACTCCGTATTAGCCAAAACGGGAAAGAAACCTTTTTCAGTACCTTATGTCTTGTTTGACTGTTTTGGCTATGATCCGAGTCTCAAACGGAAAAACATTATAAACGAAACTTCTTCGGAACAATTTAAACTAGTCACCTATAAAATTTCATAATTTTTTGACATCGTTTGATATTTTTAACATGCACGTTTCTGTTCAGCTCTTATGTTGTCCAAATCTGAAAATTTACAACATTAACAATTATATATTCAATCCTCTATTTCTTGCATGCGTTAACGTTCTAACTTCAGATAAACGCCATCCAAAACCCTAATTAACTATATCATGATCTTTTAGGATGTTGATCTAAATCCTAGAACTCTCGAGCTTTGCGAGTCAATCACCTCTCAACAAATGTGAGTTTACATAGCCCCTTTTTCATTTTTGTACATTTTGGGGTGAAACATGATATGCATTGAAAACTATTTGCAATTACAATATACAATTCTACATTATGACTATTTGTGTAATTTGTGCTTTTGTGCTTGAATGCTATGAGTTGAACTACATATACATGACACACTCGTGCAATCATTAACTATGTACAAGCCAACGGTAACATTGATGGATATTGTGTCTGACAAACCCACCCGGATAGGGTGATTGTTACCGACTCTACATTAGGGTAACCTGCATGTTATACCTCAATCACAAGGTTTGATTGTACACCTAGTTTCGACTATAGATTCTCCATAAAATGCCTTATTTACCATGTGTCATATGAATTGTATAAAACATTTGAAAACTACATGAGATATCTAAACCTATGTATGCTCACCAACTATTTATAGTTGACCCTCTCATTTTAAACATGTTTCAGGTGGAAAGGTGAAGTACAAGTTTATCACTTAGGAGCATACATAGGTTTAGATTAACCGTATACCTACACGTGTGTAAGTGACGTGTAGGTAACACAACCTACACGTAAGTAAGTTATATATATAAACCAAAGCATACATAGGTTTAGTTTAGTCGGTTTAAAATTTATACAATTTTGTTTACGGTTTTGTGAATTGAAAAATCCATGTTTCATAATTATCAATGGTTTGAAAACAAAAATCATTTAACATTTACTATTTATTTTTTTTTGGAATCAACACTAATTATATGTGTAGGGGAAGGTTAAATTAAGAACACTAAATATTGCGAGAACACGCATAACAAAACGAATCATTCACTTTTTTAATTTAAAAAAAAATATAATATAAGAAAATGACATAATTGTAATGTTTAGGCGCATTGGTTGTGGATGATAGAGAACTCTACTGTTAAGCGTGCTCAGGTGAGAGTAGTACTAGGATGGGTGATCTTCAGAGAACAACCAAAAACAAATCTGTGAGCTCATAATGGGTTAAGCGGACAATATTAGTGGTACGAGAGACTAGACGTTACACTTGAGGTGCTTTATACGAATGAGGGCTTGTTTTATTTCATACGTAGTATGCCCTTCACAATCTTCAGCGAGCTTCTTTACTAGACTCCAAATTTGTCCCCACACCTCTTGCACCACTTGAAATGTTTATCTCTACCGATACTCATATCATGGATCCCACGCTATACTGGTCACTCGTTTGAGCATTTCACTATTTGACTATTACTAGATCGGATCTTTCTTACACTATAAATCAAGTAAGTCAATTTCTTCAAGCTCCTACGATTACACATTTTCAATGGGTTAAAAGGATCCTTCTGTACGTCAAAGGCACTATATCGTTTGTTGATACCTTTACCAAACCATCCAAAAATGTCATTTTTTTGTTATTCTGTTGCTGATTGGGCTCACTGCGTTGAAACACGACATTCAACCTATGGTTATTTGATTTTTCTTGGAGGTAATCTGGTTTCTAGAATGAAAAGAAACAAACTACCATTTTTCGATCTAGTTGTGAATATGAGTATTCAGCAATGGTTAAGACTGTTGTATAGATAGTATGGATCAAAGCGCCTTTATCTCTACTTTATCTCTATAAGAACGGCGTGTTCCGAGGTGTGAAGTGGGAGAGAAGGGATGTCATAAGGGTGGATCTCGAAAGATATGAAAGATCTCCCTCCAAGCCGTACATACGACTTTCATCGAATACGGCTTTCCACAGAATTCTATGTGTATCTATGAGATCGAGTATGGAATTCTGTTTACTCACTTTAAATTGAGTATCCGTTTCCCTCCTTTTCCCGCTAGGATTGGAAATCCTGTATTTTGTATTTAACAAAAAGTAAATCTTATTTACTAGATCATTGTACATTTCAATATGTATTATCTTATGTATTACAATAAAATGAAGGAGGTTTTTCAATGCGAGATCTAAAAACATATCTTTCCGTGGCATCGGTACTAAGTACTCTATGGTTCGGTGCTTTGGCAGGTTTATTCATAGAGATTTTAGGGCTACATGCTTCGCCACCCGATCACCCTACTCTATTGTGTGACAACCGTAGTGCCTTACTCTTAACACATAATCCAGTATCTCACAAACGGATAACGTGTATTGATTTAGAACCAAGTTTTTTCTCGAAATTTATACACCAAGTTTGTTTCAATCAAGCTTCATGGGATAGACATTTTCACCAAAAGTCTTCCACGTACTCAGTTTGACTACTTTCAAGCTATGATTCCGCTTGCTTCCTCACTGTTTCACTTGATGTGGAATATTAGAAATAATTTAGTAAAATGGTAACTTTGTATCAGTATTGTAATTATTAATATTCCGATGTACCTCTGTGTAATATTTTACACACACACATATATATATATATATATATATATATATATATATATAATCCAGATCACCCTAATTTAGGGTTTTCCAATATCATTTGACTTCCTCATAGTTTCAAATCAGTCATTTTATATTGGCACGCCCTTTGCAAATCTTCTCCCAAACTTGGACACAATTATCATCGACCTATAGAAACTATTATAAAACATATATGTGAGGGTTATCATAGCTAGGTCAATTACAAAGAGAACTCTCAATATTTGACAAAAGTTTCAGCCAATTTTTTTCAATTGATAAACGGGAAAATTCAATACACTACTAATAGAAAGTCAAAACTAACTTTATTATAATAAAAAGATAAAAAAAAGTAAAGCACACCATGCCCACTTATTCTTCCTAAAGAACTGATTACCACTACTTTCCTCAACTCACGTTTCTCCTCGAGTTTTGGTAACAAACTTTACAAACTCAGAATTATGTCTAACAATCACCTCCTTAATTCTGATTTGGACAAGCTAGATCTTCAACTCCAAACAATCTTCGTATCTCGATGAATTTTATCATGGGAAGTGCCTTGGTTAGGATGTCTGCATATTATAATTTCTGCTCACATATTTTCAACACGTTCATGGATGAAGTGATAACGAGTCCTTCCTTGAAACAACAGGTTCTTTATTAAAGATATGAATGACATCTTGTTGACCTGCAACGCATTCCACTTCACACGATGAAAATGCCATGATCTTTTGCTTTTGACTGCACCATGCAACGAAAGTCCCGTAGAAATAAAACACCACCTGGTGTTTCTACAATCATCCAAATTCCCAACGTGGCTACTATCATAGTAGTCGGTTAGTTCTTTTCTCCATTTCTCCGATATCAAAGCTCATAACAAATTGTTCCTTTAACCTATCTGAGGATGTGTTTGACAACTTTGATATTCCCTTTGATCTTGATTCCAACTCTTTTTTGATAGAAAATTGGTGGAGAAAGGTGACTCTGAGCCAAACAAACCATCATAAATAACAAATAAGCACCATAAGAACATAAACCTACGAATTTCATTGGTTTTAGACAACAAAAACATAACTTTCATCCACCCCAAGTGAGCTCCCCCAGGGTGGTGGCTCACAGAAAAACCAACAGCCTAACAAATGAAATGTAATGCTCTATTTATAGCCTGTGAGCCTGAATCTTCAACCGAGCCGCCTCTCATGAAGAAACGTGAAGTGTCGCCCGGGCGACACTAATTATTGTCGTCACTAGTCTCTCCACTAGTGTTGCTAACACTAAAAACTTCATTTTTGTATGAATCTTGCGATTGATAATATCATTATAATATTTATACCCAACAATCTCTCTCTAGAATGATAATATCAATATCTTCTGACATTTTCTTGCATCTTCATGAATCCACCAATAAACCCATGTCTTTCTATGTCATTCTCCCTCACATGTGTAGAGCCTCCTAAAAAAAGGCTTAAACGCCTTTGTGTTAAAGACGGTTATTTGATATTAATCGTTGGAAGTTCAAGCCTTATCTTATTCAAAGCCTGAGATTAACTAATCATCCTTTATCCTACTGATAATTCTAACATTAAAGTCTATATGTTGTTAGATATGTTATAGATCTATGAAATTATTGATAAACACAAAGAAAAGGTAGATCTATGATATTATTGACAAACACAAAGAAAAGGTGAAGGGAGAACATTGTTTTTAGTGAAGTGATTCGTCAAAGACTGTATGATGATAACAAATAGAAGGCCAATCTCACCAAAAATTGATACCTAAGAAGAGATGGATCTCTTTGATCTATTCATGATGGTTCAAAAGAACAATGGTTTACAAGAAACATGTGTTGTGATTCAGTGATGATCAGTTTGACTTTTGTAAAAACGGGTTTTGACAGAGAAATAATTAATTCAGTTAATTACTGAATACGCAGCGGAAAATAAAATCAAAACCATTTAACAGCACTGACAAACCGAACAGGATCTGGTTATGAACACGCAAACACAACAGAAAAACAATTAATCTACTGATAAGATTAATTATACCTTAGTGGTTAATGATTAACCGGTTGAGACACCTAAGTACAACGAGCCGATGCTAGATCACGAACCAAAACGCGAGAGACAGAAAGCGCCGAGGCTGGCCGGAAACGGGCAGGCAGCGGCTGGTTTGGTGGCCGGAAGTCGCGAGGCAAAAACCCTTCCTTTTTTGTTTTTGTCGACAGCAACACAAGAAGTCACCAACAAACTTCTTCTTGCGGCTGCTTTTGGTTTCTCTCGATTCCCTCTTCGATTTTAATATATATATATATATATATATATATTAATTACTCTAATCCTTTTAACCTAATAAAAATCATACCGGGCCTAAACCCAATAGTTAATATTAAAGTCCAAAAGACATTTAATTTGTTTTAATAAAAGATTAAAACAAATAAATATAAATTATTATTTATAAACATGTATAAATAATAAATCCCGTGTAACGAATATATATAAAATATATCGTCTCGCTAATAGTTCGTAATTACCAGTTAAACGGGTTAAGTGGATTTAATGTTCGTTTCCCTAGGTGTAACTCTTACGGGTCATAGCTCGGTCAGCCGCGTTGTCCATCGGGTCGGTCCATAAAATCCAACAATCTCCCACTTGGACGATCCACGATAAATCAACGCAAACAGTCAGCGACGCTCTAGCTGCACATAGCTGTCCCTAACAAGGTATGACGCTTTAAAGTCATTAATCAAATATCTCGGTGTTAGTAACAGCTAACTAAAGCAAGACAATAGACTTATGGCAATAGTTGTCATTCATCCTTTCCGTATAAAACATCAATTGAATCAATGAGACATGGATTTAGTTCATTCTCATATGACGTTCAATTATTATTGTTCTCGATCAATAATCAAAGTGGTCCAATCAAACACACAGTAAGTTTGGGTAAGGCCTTACACTTCACCAGTTTGAATCAACGAGGGTGCCACGATGCCTATCTGTTAAATATAATGTAAGAGTACAGAATCCCTTATTGACTACATACAACTCCCACTGAACTTCATAACTATTCCTAATCAAAGCCTTTATGACTGGCAGTTACGCGACAACGTTTGACAGTGATTAAAGAATGGTTCTTGGTAAACGGCTATTCTAGTACATATCTCAGGTCAGAAGATATTAATGAGTATACCAATAGCAAAACATCTTATGACAAAGATCCATGAAGATGATTTGATGCGAGTTACATCCAACGTCATTCAAAATGAGGCCTGTGAAGTTCGGAGTCAACTCCTTGAGCCGAAGTTCAGAATAGTCTTAATTCAGAGTCGTTCCCACGATTCTGATCGACTACGGATAATTAAGAATACAAGATTCATGGATTAAACGTATTAAAATCAAACACAGTTATAAGAATTCAGAATTGCATTTAAATCAGTAAACCAAAAGAATTCAAAAGTATAACTGTTTAAATGTTCGCACATTCAAAATGCTAAATCAAAACATATCGCTAGCAAAACTAAGACCGATAGCATTTATGTGCTGATCATGCTTTTCCTGAGTCATCGGCTTAGTGAACGGGTCCGCTAGGTTTTGATATGTGTCTACTTTGCTTATCACGACGTCTCCACGTTCCACAATTTCCCGTATATAGTGGAACTTCCTTTGAATGTGCTTGGCTTTGTGATGAGATCTGGGCTCTTTGTCTTGAGCTATAGCACATGTGTTATCACAAAGTATCTCGATTGGTTGGCGAATACTCGGAACCACATCGAGGTCAGTAATGAATTTCTTCATCCAAGCAGCTTCCTTAGCAGCATCTGATGCGGCTATATACTCAGATTCGGTGGTTGAATCCGCCACTACACTCTGCTTGGAGCTTTTCCATGAGACAACTCCTCCATTAAGAGTGAATACGAAACCTGACTGTGAGCGAGAGTCATCTAGGTCAGTTTGAAAGCTAGCATCAGTGTAACACCGTACAGTGAGCTCCTCTTTCACTCCTCCAAATATTAAGAACATGTCTTTGGTCCTTCTTAAGTACCTCAGGATGTTCTTGACTGCAGTACAATGAGCATGCCAGGACTTTGTTGAAAACGACTGGTCATGCTTAAAGCATACGAGACGTCAGGTCTAGTGCACAACATAGCATACATGATAGAACCAATCGCTGAGGCATATGGAATTGCTTCCATTTCCTCAAGTTTAATGTCCGTGGAAGTAGATTGCGATTTGTTCAACACAGTCCCTTTAGTCATCGAAACACCTCAATTCTTGGAGTTTTTCATCCTAAAGCGTGTCATCATTTTGTCTATGTAAGTACTCTGACTTAGCCCTAGAAGCCGCTTACATCTATCCCTGTAGATCTTGATTCCTAGAATGTAAGCAGTTTCTCCAAGATCCTTCATTGCAAAACAAGATCCTAACCATTGTTTGACTTTGTCAAGCACAGGGATGTTGTTTCCAATGATCAGTATATCATCCACATACAAGATGAGAAATGATATAGTGCTCCCACTAGCCTTTCTATAAACACAAGGCTCATCTTCATTCTTGACAAAACTAAATTCTTTGATTTTCTGATCAAAATGAAGATTCCAGCTTCGAGATGCCTGTTTAAGTCCATAAATGGACTTATTTAGTTTGCAGACCCTATTAGGATACTTTGGATCAACAAAACCGGCAGGCTGAACCATATAGACATCTTCAGAAAGATGTCCATTAAGAAAAGCGGTTTTGACATCCATTTTCCATATCTCGTAATCATGGTACGCGGCTATGGCAAGCAGTATCCTGATCGATTTGATCATAGCAACGGGTGAGAAAGTTTCATCATAGTCACTACCTTGAGTTTGAGTGAAACCCTTTGCAACTAGCCGTGCTTTATCGATTTGTATATTAACATGCATGTCGGTTATTCTTTTGAAAATCCATTTGCTCCCTATTGCCCGAGAACCGGGGGGTAGCTCAATCAAGTCCCAGACCTGATTATCACGCATAGATTACATCTCGGCGTTCATGGCTTCAAGCCATTTCTCAGATTCAGGATCTGAGATAGCAGATTTGTAGTTTGTAGGTTCGTCATTTGACTCAGCTACTAACAGGACTTTAGAAGCTTCAAGATTCCATAGGTATCTATTAGGTTCTTTACGAGACCTGCTACTTCTGCGAACGCTTGTGTTTATGTCTGATTCATCAGCAACAACTTCTTGTTGATCAGACGCTCCGACTTCCTCAGCGGTTGTTTGTGTTTCTCGAATTTCTTCAAGATCCATAATATTATTTCCAGTTCCTCGATTTAGAAGATATTCCTCGAGAAAGCGTCCTTTCCTTTTGATGGAAACAATGTTTGCATCAGGATGATAGAAATAATATCCGCTTTTGTTGTAGTAACCGACGAAAACAACTTTTTCGCCTCCATTAAGAGTGAATACGAAACCTGACTATGAGCGATAGTCATCTATGTCAGTTTGAAAGCTAGCATCAGTGTAACACCGTACAGTGAGCTCCTCTTTCACTCCTCCAAATATTAAGAACATGTCTTTGGTCCTTCTTAAGTACCTCAGGATGTTCTTGACTGCAGTCCAATGGGCATGCCAGGACTTTGCTGAAAACGACTGGTCATGCTTAAAGCATACGAGACGTCAGGTATAGTGCACAACATAGCATACATGATAGAACCAATCGCTGAGGCATATGGAATTGCTTCCATTTCCTCAAGTTTAATGTCCGTGGAAGGAGATTGTGATTTGTTCAACACAGTCCCTTTAGTAATCGGAACACCTCCTTTCTTGGAGTTTTCCATCCTAAAGCGTGTCATCATTTTGTCTATGTAAGTACTCTGACTTAGCCCTAGAAGCCGCTTACATCTATCCCTGTAGATCTTGATTCCTAGAATGTAAGCAGCTTCTCCAAGATCCTTCATTGCAAAACAAGATCCTAACCATTGTTTGACTTTGTCAAGCACAGGGATGTTGTTTCCAATGATCAGTATATCATCCACATACAAGATGAGAAATGATATAGTGCTCCCACTAGCCTTTCTGTAAACACAAGGCTCATCTTCATTCTTGACAAAACCAAATTCTTTGATTTTCTGATCAAAATGAAGATTCCAGCTTCGAGATGCCTATTTAAGTCCATAAATGGACTTATTCAGTTTGCAGACCCTACTAGGATACTTTGGATCAACAAAACCGTCAGGCTGAACCATATAGACATCTTCAGAAAGATGTCCATTAAGAAAAGCGGTTTTGACATCCATTTTCCATATCTCGTAATCATGGTACGCGTCTATGGCAAGCAGTATCCTGATCGATTTGATCATAGCAACGGGTGAGAAAGTTTCATCATAGTCACTACCTTGAGTTTGAGTGAAAGCCTTTGCAACTAGCCGTGCTTTATAGGTTTGTATATTACCATGCATGTCGGTTATTCTTTTGAAAATCCATTTGCTCCCTATTGCCCGAGAACCGGGGGGTAGCTCAATCAAGTCCCAGACCTGATTATCACGCATAGATTACATCTCGGCGTTCATGGCTTCAAGCCATTTCTCAGATTCAGGATCTGAGATAGCAGATTTGTAGTTTGTAGGTTCGTCATTTGACTCAGCTACTAACAGGACTTTAGAAGCTTCAAGATTCCATAGGTATCTATTAGGTTCTTTACGAGACCTGCTACTTCTGCGAACGCTTGTGTTTATGTCTGATTCATCAGCAACAACTTCTTGTTGATCAGACGCTCCGACTTCCTCAGCGGTTGTTTGTGTTTCTCGAATTTCTTCAAGATCCATAATATTATTTCCAGTTCCTCGATTTAGAAGATCTTCCTCGAGAAAGCGTCCTTTCCTTTTGATGGAAACAATGTTTGCATCAGGATGATAGAAATAATATCCGCTTTTGTTGTAGTAACCGACGAAAACAACTTTTTCGCCTCCATTAAGAGTGAATACGAAACCTGACTGTGAGAGAGAGTCATCTAGGTCAGTTTGAAAGCTAGCATCAGTGTAACACCGTACAGTGAGCTCCTCTTTCACTCCTCCAAATATTAAGAACATGTCTTTGGTCCTTCTTAAGTACCTCAGGATGTTCTTGACTGCAGTCCAATGGGCATGCCAGGACTTTGCTGAAAACGACTGGTCATGCTTAAAGCATACGAGACGTCAGGTATAGTGCACAACATAGCATACATGATAGAACCAATCGCTGAGGCATATGGAATTGCTTCCATTTCCTCAAGTTTAATGTCCGTGGAAGGAGATTGCGATTTGTTCAACACAGTCCCTTTAGTCATCGGAACACCTCCTTTCTTGGAGTTTTCCATCCTAAAGCGTGTCATCATTTTGTCTATGTAAGTACTCTGACTTAGCCCTAGAAGCCGCTTACATCTATCCCTGTAGATCCAAGATCCTTCATTGCAAAACAAGATCCTAACCATTGTTTGACTTTGTCAAGCACAGGGATGTTGTTTCCAATGATCAGTATATCATCCACATACAAGATGAGAAATGATATAGTGCTCCCACTAGCCTTTCTGTAAACACAAGGCTCATCTTCGTTCTTGACAAAACCAAATTCTTTGATTTTCTGATCAAAATGAAGATTCCAGTTTCGAGATGCCTATTTAAGTCCATAAATGGACTTATTCAGTTTGCAGACCCTACTAGGATACTTTGGATCAACAAAACCGTCAGGCTGAACCATATAGACATCTTCAGAAAGATGTCCATTAAGAAAAGCGGTTTTGACATCCATTTTCCATATCTCGTAATCATGGTACGCGGCTATGGCAAGCAGTATCCTGATCGATTTGATCATAGCAACGGGTGAGAAAGTTTCATCATAGTCACTACCTTGAGTTTGAGTGAAACCCTTTGCAACTAGCCGTGCTTTATAGGTTTGTATATTACCATGCATGTCGGTTATTCTTTTGAAAATCCATTTGCTCCCTATTGCCCGAGAACCGGGGGGTAGCTCAATCAAGTCCCAGACCTGATTATCACGCATAGATTACATCTCGGCGTTCATGGCTTCAAGCCATTTCTCAGATTCAGGATCTGAGATAGCAGATTTGTAGTTTGTAGGTTCGTCATTTGACTCAGCTACTAACAGGACTTTAGAAGCTTCAAGATTCCATAGGTATCTATTAGGTTCTTTACGAGACCTGCTACTTCTACGAACGCTTGTGTTTATGTCTGATTCATCAGCAACAACTTCTTGTTGATCAGACGCTCCGACTTCCTCAGCGGTTGTTTGTGTTTCTCGAATTCCTTCAAGATCCATAATATTATTTCCAGTTCCTCGATTTAGAAGATCTTCCTCGAGAAAGCGTCCTTTCCTTTTGATGGAAACAATGTTTGCATCAGGATGATAGAAATAATATCCGCTTTTGTTGTAGTAACCGACGAAAACAACTTTTTCGCCTCCATTAAGAGTGAATACGAAACCTGACTGTGAGCGAGAGTCATCTAGGTCAGTTTGAAAGCTAGCATCAGTGTAACACCGTACAGTGAGCTCCTCTTTCACTCCTCCAAATATTAAGAACATGTCTTTGGTCCTTCTTAAGTACCTCAGGATGTTCTTGACTGCAGTCCAATGGGCATGCCAGGACTTTGCTGAAAACGACTGGTCATGCTTAAAGCATACGAGACGTCAGGTATAGTGCACAACATAGCATACATGACAGAACCAATCGCTGAGGCATATGGAATTGCTTCCATTTCCTAAAGTTTAATGTCCGTGGAAGGAGATTGCGATTTGTTCAACACAGTCCCTTTAGTCATCGGAACACCTCCTTTCTTGGAGTTTTCCATCCTAAAGCGTGTCAACATTTTGTCTATGTAAGTACTCTGACTTAGCCCTAGAAGCCGCTTACATCTATCCCTGTAGATCTTGATTCCTAGAATGTAAGCAGCTTCTCCAAGATCCTTCATTGCAAAACAAGATCCTAACCATAGTTTGACTTTGTCAAGCACAGGGATGTTGTTTCCAATGATCAGTATATCATCCACATACAAGATGAGAAATGATATAGTGCTCCCACTAGCCTTTCTGTAAACACAAGGCTCATCTTCATTCATGACAAAACCAAATTCTTTGATTTTCTGATCAAAATGAAGATTCCAGCTTCGAGATGCCTGTTTAAGTCCATAAATGGACTTATTCAGTTTGCAGACCCTACTAGGATACTTTGGATCAACAAAACCGTCAGGCTGAACCATATAGACATCTTCAGAAAGATGTCCATTAAGAAAAGCGGTTTTGACATCCATTTTCCATATCTCGTAATCATGGTACGCGTCTATGGCAAGCAGTATCCTGATCGATTTGATCATAGCAACGGGTGAGAAAGTTTCATCATAGTCACTACCTTGAGTTTGAGTGAAACCCTTTGCAACTAGCCGTGCTTTATAGGTTTGTATATTACCATGCATGTCGGTTATTCTTTTGAAAATCCATTTGCTCCCTATTGCCCGAGAACCAGGGGTAGCTCAATCAAGTCCCAGACCTGATTATCACGCATAGATTACATCTCGGCGTTCATGGCTTCAAGCCATTTCTTAGATTCAGGATCTGAGATAGCAGATTTGTAGTTTGTAGGTTCGTCATTTGACTCAGCTACTAACAGGACTTTAGAAGCTTCAAGATTCCATAGGTATCTATTAGGTTCTTTACGAGACCTGCTACTTCTGCGAACGCTTGTGTTTATGTCTGATTCATCATTAACAACTTCTTGTTGATCAGACGCTCCGACTTCCTCAGCGGTTGTTTGTGTTTCTCGAATTTCTTCAAGATCCATAATATTATTTCCAGTTCCTCGATTTAGAAGATCTTCCTCGAGAAAGCGTCCTTTCCTTTTGATGGAAACAATGTTTGCATCAGGATGATAGAAATAATATCCGCTTTTGTTGTAGTAACCGACGAAAACAACTTTTTCGCCTCCATTAAGAGTGAATACGAAACCTGACTGTGAGCGAGAGTCATCTAGGTCAGTTTGAAAGCTAGCATCAGTGTAACACCGTACAGTGAGCTCCTCTTTCACTCCTCCAAATATTAAGAACATGTCTTTGGTCCTTCTTAAGTACCTCAGGATGTTCTTGACTGCAGTCCAATGGGCATGCCAGGACTTTGCTGAAAACGACTGGTCATGCTTAAAGCATACGAGACGTCAGGTCTAGTGCACAGCATAGCATACATGATAGAACCAATCGCTGAGGCATATGGAATTGCTTCCATTTCCTCAAGTTTAATGTCCGTGGAAGGAGATTGCGATTTGTTCAACACAGTCCCTTTAGTCATCGGAACACCTCCTTTCTTGGAGTTTTCCATCCTAAAGCGTGTCATCATTTTGTCTATGTAAGTACTCTGACTTAGCCCTAGAAGCCGCATACATCTATCCCTGTAGATCCAAGATCCTTCATTGCAAAACAAGATCCTAACCATTGTTTGACTTTGTCAAGCACAGGTATGTTGTTTCCAATTATCAGTATATCATCCACATACAAGATGAGAAATGATATAGTGCTCCCACTAGCCTTTCTGTAAACACAAGGCTCATCTTCATTCTTGACAAAACCAAATTCTTTGATTTTCTGATCAAAATGAAGATTCCAGCTTCGAGATGCATGTTTAAGTCCATAAATGGACTTATTCAGTTTGCAGACCCTACTAGGATACTTTGGATCAACAAAACCGTCAGGCTGAACCATATAGACATCTTCAGAAAGATGTCCATTAAGAAAAGCGGTTTTGACATCCATTTTCCATATCTCGTAATCATGGTACGCGGCTATGGCAAGCAGTATCCTGATCGATTTGATCATAGCAACGGGTGAGAAAGTTTCATCATAGTCACTACCTTGAGTTTGAGTGAAACCCTTTGCAACTAGCCGTGCTTTATAGGTTTGTATATTACCATGCATGTCGGTTATTCTTTTGAAAATCCATTTGCTCCCTATTGCCCGAGAACCGGGGGGTAGCTCAATCAAGTCCCAGACCTGATTATCACGCATAGATTACATCTCGGCGTTCATGGCTTCAAGCCATTTCTCAGATTCAGGATCTGAGATAGCAGATTTGTAGTTTGTAGGTTCGTCATTTGACTCAGCTACTAACAGGACTTTAGAAGCTTCAAGATTCCATAGGTATCTATTAGGTTCTTTACGAGACCTGCTACTTCTGCGAACGCTTGTGTTTATGTCTGATTCATCAGCAACAACTTCTTGTTGATCAGACGCTCCGACTTCCTCAGCGGTTGTTTGTGTTTCTCGAATTTCTTCAAGATCCATAATATTATTTCCAGTTCCTCGATTTAGAAGATCTTTCTCGAGAAAGCGTCCTTTCCTTTTGATGGAAACAATGTTTGCATCAGGATGATAGAAATAATTTCCGCTTTTGTTGTAGTAACCGACGAAAACAACTTTTTCGCCTCTGGGATCGAGCTTGTCATCAGAATCGCTGGTGACATATGCATCACATCCCCATACTCTAAGGTAAGACAAATTGGGTTTAGACCCGTGCCATATCTCATATGGGGTTTTGTCCACCTTCTTAGTCGGTGCCAGATTTACAAGGCGGGCGACGGTTATAAGAGCATAACTCCAGAAGGAGTGAGGCAAGTTAGTTCTACACATCATCGATCGAACCATATTAAGTAGCGTTCGATTTCTCCTCTCGCTCATACTATTAAGTTGGGGTGTGCCAGGAGGAGTGGGCAGAGAAGTAATTCCGTGCTCTTTCAGATGATTAAGAAATTTTAAGCTGAGATACTCGCCACCTCGATCTGATCGAAGTGTCTTGATAGATTTATCGAGTTGTTTCTCTACTTCGTTTTGAAACTCTTTCAACTTTTCAAATGTTTCATGCTTATGTTTCATAAGATAGACATAAGCATATCGACTATAATCGTCAATAAATGAAACGAAGTATCTTTCATGATTTCTAGACATGGTTCTGAAAGGGTCACACATATCAGTGTGTATAAGGCCTAGCAGATTCTTGGCTCGTACACCAACATGGGTGAAGGGGTCCTTTGTGAGTTTGTCAGCTAAACAAGACTCACAATTATCAAATGAGTCCTGTCTGGTAGGTTCAAGAATTCCCTCGGGTTGGAGTCTTTTAATGCGTGTCTTGCTTATGTGGCCAAGTCGACAATGCCATAGAAAAGTATCATTAATGCCGGATTTGATACGTTTAGAAAGATTATATATGTTATTGTCAGTTTGAACGTCAATCTCATAAATATTGTTTTGAGGTTTAGCGTCAAAATAAAAGATATCATTTAAGTAGGCAGAAATAGCAATACCATTAAAAATGTACTTAAATCCTTGTTCAAACAATAAAGAAACTGAAATAATGTTTCTGGTTAAACCAGGTGCAAACAAACAATTGTTCAAAACAACCACAAGGCCAGAAGGACATGAGAGATGATATGTTCCAGTTGCAAGAACTGGTACTCTTTTCCCATCACCAACGATGAGCTCCATGTCGCCTTGTTTCAGCTTCCTCCAACTTTTAGGCTCCTGCAAGACATTAATGACGTGGAATCCACATCCGGTATCAAATACTCATGTGTTGCTAGAAACAGTAAAAATTTCAATAACATAAATGAGAATACCTGAAGAGGTGCCCTCACCATTGGCCCTCTGCAGCTTCAGCTTGGCTAGATATTCAAGACAGTTACGTTTCCAGTGTCCCATTTTGTTGCATTCAAAGCATTGGCGCTCCTCAGGAGGGGGTGCTTTTGAAGCTTTCTTGTTATTGTTGGTGGCAGGCTTGGCAGCAACATAAACCTTTTTCTTGCCTTTACTATTAAAACCTCTTTTCTTGGGGTTATGCTTTTTAACACCAGCAGATCTGACCATCAGAACTTGATTTTTCTTTCCTTGGATATTCATCTCGCCCGTTTTGAGCATACCATGTAGCTCGGCCACTGTCTTCTCCAAGCCATTCATGTTGAAATTCATTACAAATTGAGCATAGGAGCTTGGGAGAGAGTTTAAGATGAAATCAGTAGCCATGTCATCCTTCATGGGATATCCAAGTTTGTTCATTTGGTCGATGTACCCTTTCATCTTAAGTATACGAGTACTAGCAGGCGTGCCCTTTTGCATCGTGCAGCGAATGAGCTGAGACATGGTTTCATAGCGTTCTTGTCGGGCTTGTTTCAGGAACATGCCCTTAAGTTGCTCAATCATGTCAAAGGCATCCAGGTCCTCCATGCTCTTTTAGAGCTCACGGGACATGCAGGCTAGCATAAGGCAGGCCACCTCAGTGGCATCATCTCTTTGTTTTTCCCAGGCCTTACGAGCGGCAGCCGTGTTACCATCGGGTGCCTCAGGGACTGTTGCATCGAGAACATAGAGCTTCTTGGCCATCTTGAGAACTATTCTCAGATTGCACTGCCACGAGAGAAAGTTGGTGTTATCCAGCTTTTCATTCTCAAGGATAGACTTGAGAGCGAAGGAGTTATTAATATTATTATTTTCAGTAGACATCTGTCAAGATAAGCAAAGAAAATAAATTAGTATAAAGAAAGTGAAAAATCCTTATTAATTTATGACCCAATTACAGAAATTAAAATAAGGAGTGAGAATCTAGCTAAATCAGTCACTAATGGTAGCTGTGGCATACAACATTAGTAAGTGGGTAACTAGACTGACAATTATTGTCAATTGTGGAAAGATGCACAACTCTCGTGTATGAGGCCGCTAAGACAAGACATGTCTATGCATTGATACGTTTAGCCTCATCTACTTTTGATCTCTTGACAGCTGGGGCATGTAACAAGAGAGAAAAGTAATAGTCGTCCTAAAACAGGTACTTGCGGAAGGGCCGGATGTGTCAACGAAACCCTTGCACCTTGGAAGGATAAACTACGCATCCAGTGCGGTGCTGTGGCTCCAAACACCGATGTTTCGTTTTATGCTCCAAGTGTTCCTTATAATATGATGACATAGACCATTGGTTTTACATATGGGTTCCAATTTTAGTGTTTACCGAATATGGTCAAACACAACGAATGATTAAATCATACGTGTGTTGTAAATCCAGTTTTACTATTTAAAGTCATGACAAATTTGATGAACTATTTCATCTCTCAGGACACTTAATTTTAAATAACCTATTAAAACTAAGTTTGTCGCGACTTGAATAACCAGTTAATAGTTGAAAACTATTAAGTTATAAGTTTTGAAATTAAATTTAGTTTAAATTGCAAAACTTTAGTGGTTATTTATTTTATAAAACAAGCCAGTTATTTTTTATAAAATTCTACAAGTTGTAAAATTAGAACTTGTGATGACAGTTTGTGACATTTTAAAACTCTTTTTAAAACGTTTGGTATTTGGTTGGTTTATAATAATTTTAAGTTATAAAAAATTAAAAGCAACCATAAAGCAAATAAATATGTAAATCTTATAGGGTCAAGTTTGTTTGATCTTGCTAGAGCCAGTTAGCAAGACCAAACGTGTCACGGGGTCCACAAAATTAAAACAACCACAAGGATGGACTTCCGTGCATCTAGTCGTCTCGGATGACTCCCACTGACTCCATGATTCCTGTTGCGTCTTCAGATTTGTCTTCGGGTTTTTATTACATTACATAAAATAAAATAAAAAAACATATTCTATTACAACTTTGAGCCATCAAAAGTGGGCCAAAACCATAAAAAAAAACTTGAAAAACAACTCAATCACATGGGTCGGGCCAGATTTACATATTCAACACAATCACATACGGGCAATTTTTTTTGGTCAAATAAAATAAAAAATGACCAAATAAAGTAAACAAATAAAATTGCCCCAAAAACATATCAGAACAGAAACTTCAAGATAGTTAAAGTTTGTGATTAATCTAACCGGTAAAACCAGACCGGTTCCGATTTGCGTATTATAACCCAGGCTCTGATACCACTGTTGGGATTCAGTGGTGATCAGTTTGAATTTTGTAAAAACGGGTTTTAACAGATAAATAATTAATTCAGTTAATTAATGAATACGCAGCGGAAAATAAAATCAAAACCATTTAACAGCACTAACAAACCGAACAAGATCTGGTTATGAACACGCAAACACAATAGAAAAACAATTAATCTACTAATAAGATTAATTATACCTTAGTGGTTAATGATTAACCGGTTGAGACACCTAAGTACAACGAGCCGATGCTAGATCACAAACCAAAACGCGAGAGACAGAAAGCACCGAGGCTGGCCGAAAACGGACAGGCAGCGGCTGGTTTGATGGCCGGAAGTCGCGAGGCAAAAACCCTTCCTTTTTTGTTTTTGTCGACAGCAACACAAGAAGTCAACAACAAACTTCTTGCGGCTGCTTTTGGTTTCTCTCGATTCCCTCTTCGATTTTAATATATATATATATATATATTAATTACTTTAATCCTTTTAACCTAATAAAAATTATACCGGGCCTAAACCCAATAGTTAATATTAAAGTCTAAAAGGCATTTAATTTGTTTTAATAAAATATTAAAACAAATAAATATAAATTATTATTTATAAACATGTATAAATAATAAATCCCGTGTAACGAATATATATAAAATATATCGTCTCGCTAATAGTTCGTAATTACCAGTTAAGCGGGTTAAGTGGATTTAATGTTCGTTGCCCTAGGTGTAACTCTTACGGGTCATAGCTCGGTCAGCCGCGTTGTCCATCGGGTCGGTCCATAGAATCCAACAACATGCACCGATAATTTGTGGACGATGGTGGTAGCCGATCTCAATTTCGACTTTGTTAAAGAAATAAACATCAGAACTTGATGATTATGGTTATAGATTGTTGATAAACCGAGACTTTGCAGCAGATGAACACAAATTACCTTACAAGTGTAATTAACTCTTATTATTAAGACAAATATTATAGCTAATTGTGAAGAACTAGACATAAACATATAAAAATAAAGAACCATATCGGTAATCTGCAACTGATCTACATAAATTACATATGAAGTACTTCATTAACGGTATCACAAACCCATACAAAAATAAAGAACTAGTACAAAATTCAAGTAGAAATTTTGGAACTTAAACATAAATTGATGTTTTAAAACCATGAAGTGGGTCTATCTCTTCTGGAAATTGAAGGACTTGATGCAATAAGCAAATATAAAGCCAAAAGCAAGAACTAATCCGATGTGCACTCCCGCGATCACACCAAGAAAATCATGTTTGAAGCCGAAATACCTATCCAGGTACCTCTTCACGGGCTCACCGGTCAGAAGCAAGTCCTCATAGTCGCCAAACTGCGACACCACCATGCCGTAGATGGTCCACGCCAATGGATTAGCCCAGTAGTACCACCGCCACCACACCGGAATTTTCTGTTGCATATTTACATATACGTAAATACCAATGAGCTGAAAACTAAATTAAGAAACAGTACAACAAAATAAAAACTTACGGGTCGTGGAACAATGAAGCCGGAGAACAGGTTAAAGAACCCATAAAAGGAAGCCGCTATGATGGCAGCAATGTTGGCATTGGGGGTGATGGCGACCGTCATCATACCATAAAATGTCATGTAGAGTAAACAACAGAACTGGAAGAAAGTGTACCACAAGAATTTGGTAGCTGTCCATTCAAATCCGATCATGGCGTAAACTATGATACAGTAAACGATCGCTTGAAAGAAAACGTAAGGTATTTCCACCATAACCTACGCGTAAAACACAAAAGCATCAGAAGCTTGATCGTTTCTAAAAACATATTTTTTTTTTGCTTTTACAGGGGACTTAGGAAAATCGTTTTGGTTTCTAGGTGAAATTTAAATTCAAAATGTTTTCTAGGTAATCTGCTTATTGAGGTGGCAATTAGCGGAATAATCATTTGCAAGTGGAATAGGTGGGAATCTCTGTGAAAAAAAAGTGAATCCGCTCCTTTCACCACCGGATTCAGTGAGTGGCACCACGTTAGAAATTCTTGAATCCCCTACCTCCACGAGGTTGAGTGGATTACCCGAGAAACCATTTTGAATTCAAATTTTATCGAGAAACTAAAACCATTAGTTACCTGAGCACATGCATATGGTAGAGCGGAATACATTCCCGCGGCTCGTTCTCTGTAAAAGACGGTGCGTTCAATGTCAACAACTGGTTGCACCGCTGATGCGTTTTGAACTCCAAGGAAGAGGGTGGCTGCATACATGGAACCCATCGCGTTTGATAGTTCTTGTTGAGTTTTCCTGAAATTCGCATAATTGAAACAGATGTGTGAACGCAACAAAACAATGATCGATTTATGTTCCAATTTAGGACACTTACCTTTTACGGCCAAGATCCCAGAACATAGTACCAAACATCATTGCAATAAAGGTGGTGAAACCAAAACGCACGGCGGTGTATGGAGGGTTCCGCCAGTATGACAACCGTTGTTTCCATAGGCAAGCAATACACTGGGTGGAGAAAGGTTGGGAGAATTGGGTGGGGAAATAGAGGTCTTTGGTACCCGGACGTGGTACACTCAGTTCAGCAATAAGAGCCTTATTTCTCCTGTAAAAATGATATAATTTACATATATGTAAGAGCCAAGAGCACAAACATCGTAAAATATAAAGCAGTAGATCTTGCCTATATAGCTGTGAATTCTTGTAGATTTCAGCGAAATCGACTCCTAGAGCTATTTCTTGAGAAGAAGTACTGACTTCCAACATCCATGTCGCGGGGTTATACCCGTCTTTTATCTTACTTGTCCCGTCGATATCCTGGTTCATACAAACCGAGGGGTTTAATTTTTAGCTCATTATATAGACTAATGGAAACCCCCAAAGAAATAACATATCATTTTTTTAACGGTGATTACCAAGAAATAATGTATTATTGATTAACTATTATGAGTACAATGATTATAATTGTAAAGAAAACTTAATCAAATTATAAAAAATAGGCAATTTTTTATTATCCGAGATGGTTTCTATGTGGGTTTTGAAGGTTTAATGGTTTCTAGATGATCCGTTAGTTGAACTACCAGATGTGAATAGTGCATGTGGTGATCCTCTACTTGAACTAGCGAACGTGAACAGTGAAAATGAATAGGACAAGTGAAAATCAGCTTTCTTAATTTTGTTTTATTCACTTTCACTGTTTATATCAACTTCAAAACCCATCTAGAAATCATGAGTGGTTTGTAAACCACCTATAATAAAAAAAACGTTTCATCAAATTATAACTCCTAGTAAAGGTGATTACAATAAACTCTAACTAATGCATTATTTCTGATGCATAATGGCATAATTCTTATCAACGAAGGTACGGTCGTCAGTTAAGTTAGGTATCTCACCTCAAAGTACTTAATCAGCTCGCAGGAATTCCGACCTACAGGTCCTACATATATCTCCTGTCCACCTCTTTTCATCAAGAATAGCTGCAACATATTGTTAGATAAAATTAATAAGTTTGGATGTTAGCCATCACACTAAGCATTTATAGTGAACTTTAGAATAAGGTACCTCATCAAAAGCTTCAAATATGTCAATGCTAGGTTGATGAATGGTGCACACAACCGTTCTTCCTGTGTCAACTGTATTCCTAACGGTTCTCATCACAATTGCAGCAGCTCTAGCGTCAAGCCCTGATGTTGGTTCATCCATAAATATTATAGATGGGTTAGCCACAAGCTCAACTGCTATGGTTAACCTTTTTCGTTGTTCAGTCGAGAGTCCATTGACACCGGGCAACCCGACTAACGCATTTCTCAATGGGTTCAATTCCACAAGATCCATCACCTCATCAACAAACATCTGTAACCAAAAAATCATATTGTTTTAATCAATTAATTAACCATGAGTATTGTATGTGTGTGACATAAAATACACTAACCTTTCTAGTGCTTTCGGTAACGTCTGGTGCCAACCTTAGCCAAGCTGAGTAAATCAAGGATTCATAAACGGTTACATGAGGTGAATGGATGTCGTTTTGTTCACAATATCCAGAAATCCTAGCAAACGTTTCTTGTTTTTTTGGATACCCTGAGATCCTGATGTCACCCTCTATATACCCACCAGTTTTTCTACCAGCTAGTACATCCATTAGAGTAGTTTTTCCTGCACCGCTAACACCCATTAGGGCGGTTAGTACACCAGGACGAAAAGCTCCACTAACACCCTTAAGTAGCAACAGTTTATCTTCAGTTGTTCCTTGATCTCTCATTTCCTACAAAACAAAATACATCATAACGCTTGTTACATTTATATTTTTGGATTACTAATGTGCTAAAAAATCATGTACACCTAACATGTAACTTTAGTTAGAAGTTAAAACTGATGGCATAATTTAGTAAGTCTAGGAGAGATCTTAGGTAACCAATTTTGGAGTGATTTTATGAAACATTTTCCCTAAAATCTACTAGTGATCTACCATAATTTTGGGCCTTTAATTGTCTGCATGATACGGAGCTCATCCATAAGCTAGCGGAGTCGTATTTGTACCGGCTACACTAGACAGAGGCGAACCGGTTATAAAATTGGCCAACTTAAAAAGGGCATAAATTGGGCTACGTCTAGTAATGGTCTGGATCATGTTACAAACCACATAGTCGGTTTGGTCCAACTGTTAGACTCAAATTCCATCTTTTGAAAATAGTTTCAAAGTCAAAGATTTCTCCCCGGTTTTAGCAATCTTTATATAATTCATTTTTATTACAAAAAAAAAACATAAATCAATTATTAAAGTAATTCAGTTTCAGTTAAATTTTATTTTCTCAAATTTGGCTTAACCTTACACATTTAGAGACACCCTATTGATTAAAAGGGGTATGATGTAATGGTTTGAGATTCGATAATATATCAACTTTTCATTCGAGATTATTCTCTTTTTATTTGCTTCCACTCTGCGCCGCTATCAATGACGAAAATGTTACAAGATTTTTGAGAGAACAAGGGGAGGCTGTAGTCTCACAAGGTCATCGTGTGTTAAAATGTAGTACAAAAGTCAACCATGTAAAGTTCAGGGTTACTACCATGGGTCAGTGGTAATGGTCTATCGGTAGAGAGACGGAGTAGTAGTAACTCGTGTAAATAAGTTACTACTTATGCAGGAGTTACCACCAATAGAGAACAAAGACACCAGTTGTATGTTGTTACTACCGATGGTTGCAGTTCCTACCGAGGAGTGAATAAAGGCTTCAGTAGGAAGTATGTTAAAGTTACTACCAAAGTGTAACCGAGAGATTTGCTTCCAGCTTTTCTATTGTAACCGTATAATTTGTCAGGCATGAGGGGAGAGTCTTAGATATTCTTTTTGATATTATATTATTTTCTTTAGAGAATTCATTCAATTGTATTTCCAATTCCTCTGTAACAGTTCGAGGATTTAATGAATAAAGTCGTAATCATTTTGTAATTGAGACTAGTTCAAGCGCAAAAAAAGAAAAGAAGTGATCTTTAGAAAGATACCTGAGGCATATCAACCGAGTACTTGACATCATTGAAGGTAATCGAATGTGGTTCGAATGGAAGAATCATTCCTTTCTTCTTGCTCTCATTTTTCCCGTTACCTGTATTTGATAACTCAACTGGGCTCTTGTCATCATCATTCTGTGACGAAACAGAACGCGAAGTCCCAAAAGCTAGAAATATTCACAATGAATGTTACCAAATGATTAAAACGCAGTTCATAACATCTTTCCATATGCTACAAAAATGAGGAGAGATATATAGATACTCACGGTTGAGAAGATCGAGAGACAGACCGAAACACAAATTGAAAAGAAACACGAATCCAACCGAGGCCAAAATTGCAATCCAATACCAGTAAGATTTTGCGAACAACCCTCGTGCGGTGATGATTGTTTTCCCTAGTGTTGTACCATTTACAGGCTGCAAAACATAAATCATTTTAAAAAAATCAAATTCCATTATCATTATAGAATGCGATCAAGGATAGGCATAACATGACTTGCCTTGTTCCATCTGTCCGCGAGAAATTCATTAACAACTATCCCATTCATAGCATACATCATTGGAGATACCCAGTAACCCCATATCCACCACTTTTTGACATCATCTGTAATGAGATATTATATGTAAATCGTCCTGTTTTCGATTTAGTAAGTTATAACTTAAGATTACCTCGTGACAGGACAAAGCCACCCAATGCGATGATTATGAGAAGCGCAAATGAACCAAACGTGTTTGCAACAATCATGTTTCGACCCATTGCCCCAATAAATCGAAACAATGCAGAAGACACCTGGTTAATAACTAAGAGTAAAAGGTATTGTTTGAAGAATCTGCAAAACATCAAAGATTCCGAGTAAGGCCACCATGTATTGAATTAGAAACAAGAACAGGAAGTTTGTTATCTTTAATATTGAAAACATATTAACCTCGTGATATGGGGATCGAATCCTATTACATAGTAAGTGAGAATTGTCCATAGCGCAGCTTCAATAAACGAAACAGGAATTTTGACGACCCAAGATGGAAGAGCGTATGCCCACGAGGGATAAAACCTGAAGTCTCTTTGCTTGTAGAATACAGGAAGCTTTGCAATCGTCATTGGAATCTCAGACATCCCGTTAAACATGATCATAATCACACCAAAAAATAGAGCACCCGTGTATATCCCTCCATCTTCTATATTATTTCTATGCATCTCCGTGCGGAGAAACACGGTCATAGCCACTAACGCCATGATAAACAGCTGAAACCGGCCAAAATAAGTACAATCTTGGTTAGTGCTACACAAGAAAAACTAAATATTTTGGTTAAATAAATCTCATGCTTACAATAGCTAACTTATTTTAATGTATTGCACAGTGCTTTATCGTTTGGTATTTGAAAAGGTTGTTTTGGGATAGAAGGTAGCAGAAAAATCGAAGCAAATACAGTTTCTATGTCATACATTGAAATACCTGAACTCAGGCGGATTTTTAACGTTTTGTATTAAAAAGGTTGTTTTGTGGTAGTAAGGTGGTAGACAAATAGATGGAAAATACAGTTTTCATGTTATTGTATTGTCTAAAAACAATTTAGAATGTTTCATGAACATGACACTTAAAAAGCAATATTAAGTCGTTGACTAAAAACAATTTAGAATGTTTCATGAACATCCAATTTAAGTCATTGACTAAAAACAATTTAGAATGTTTCATGAACATGACTACTTACTATTAAAAAGCAATATTAAGTCATTGACTAAAAACAATTTAGAATGTTTCATGAACATGACACTTACTTGCCACATCCAATTTTTCATGAATGACTTACTTGGCACAATTTGAAGATGTAAACAAATGAATTCCTCTTCATGAGCAAGATCTCTCTATCAATGCAAGCTTTCAAGAGTTCTTTTTTATTTAAACCATACTTGTTGGTCGTAAGAGCAGCCGGGTGGCTTCTGCTTTTGTCATACGGGACACTAAGATCATCTCCGAGTTTCTTTCCAACATGGAAAGACTGGAATGAGTCTGAGAATTCTTTGGCTGTCACAAATCTATAATGCTGGTTCCTTCTCATCCAGTATTGTTGTTGATCCTTTTTCGATGTCACCTGTAACACAATTACAATTGTTTGAAAAACAAAAACATTATGATTGATCAAGCCTTAAGATAAGGTGAATTTCTTCGCATAGATAACAATTGAACATACTTCTTGCAAAAAATCAGCAACGCCTTTCCTTTCGGGGCATTTGAACCCCATAAACTCAAAAAACTCAAGCACATTGTCTCGTGGTCCTTGGTACACAATTTTCCCGTTGGTTAAAAGAATAATGTCATCAAATAAATCATACGTCTCGGGTGCTGGTTGGAGGAGAGAAATGACAGCAGTTCCTTCCATGATATGAAGAAACTGTCTAATCGATTTCACGATTTGGAAAGTTGTAGAACTATCCAAACCAGTAGAAATCTCGTCCATAAGAAGAACCTTCGACGGTCCAACTATCATTTCACCTGTAAACAAGTTTTCTAAGAATTAGCCTAAATTTTACAAAAAGGAAAAATATTTCAGAACGAATGTCATTTCTACGGTTTTACCTGTTGTAACACGCTTCTTTTGCCCTCCAGAAATCCCCCTTATCATTTGATCCCCTACCATGGTATCAGCACAAATGTCCAACCCCAACAACTGCACAAGAAACAATTTACATATCATGTTTTATATTAAAAAAACTGATGTTTATGCACCTAAAGATACATCTAAAGTTCATATATACCTTGAGAGTGTAATCTGTCACCACATTTGCTTCTTGTCCTTCTGATGCTGCAGCCTTGATTACAAAACATACGAGTTTCAAATACAGATTACTAAGAATTACGAAACCAACACCCCTTTCGCCTAGCGGTATCTTAAGTGAAAATAACTAATCTAGATACGGTTATGTACCTTCATGAAGACATCGATATCAGGATCAGGTTTAATGTTTGCATCTCGCTCTCTTCTTGACAACTCCGTCAACATCTCTGAAATTTAACAAATGTTAGAATGATCTAAATAAATATCAACAAAGAACCATTTGGAATTTGAGACTGAATATATATAGTCTCACCATAACGTGATCCGACCCCTTGGCATCGTGCAGAGAAAGCCAACGTTTCTCTGACTGTCATTTCTCCGATATGAACATCGTTTTGGCTGATGTAAGCAGAGGTTCTTTCTGGTACAAACTCATGTAATTCATGGCCATTGTATGTCACCTTCCCAGAAGTCTAAAATACAAAATAAAAAGTTATGGTGTGTTATTCAGAGCTCTAATGCATAAACCACTTGGTCATAAATTGTTAACAAAATGTTTTAATCTTGAAACAATGTCATAATGATCAAGAACTTACCTTAAGTCCCTTATCAAGCTCTCCAGCCAAGGCTAACAAAAGTGTTGTCTTCCCAGAACTTGGAGGGCCCAAAAGTAATGTCATTCTAGAAATTAACATGTGTTATTATGTTAGATCTAGTGAAGTAATTATACTTGAGTTAATTGGTTTTATTTTCTTTCCCCTCACCTGCTAGGCTTAACGATACCACTAATATCGTCTAGGATGGTTATGTGCTTCTTTGAGTTTGGAAGAAGACGGAATATGCTCAAGAACATCTAATGGGATCAAAAAGGATACTTATTTCATTAAATCAAATGGGGAAGTTGTTAGAAGGATTCAAGAAAGTTGTATGTATAAAGATTCGATTTTTCACCTCAAATATATCAATGTGGAAGTTTATAAAACTAGGTAAAGCTCTGCTTCCGGTGTTCACGTCTGCCTCCACGCTCAAATGCTCAAACTTGACTTCAATTGTTGGCAAATCAATCCCCACCCTGTAAAGATCCCATTTAAGAGCAAATAAGTTTCTTGAACATTGTGTTTGTAGGTCCTTTAGTTTGCAAACTAACAACTGATAATTCGACAATGGTGTAGATTTAGGAGTAGATTAGATGGGTGTGTATTTTTCGTTATAAAAAAACAACAGATACGCTAAAGAATGAGGAGCAATGAACTAACATAACTAGCATGTTAATTTATGGAGCAATAAGAAGACTAGAAAACACACCAACACAAATACTATTTCAGGACAAGTGACGGAGTTTTCAGGATATAATTTCGGTCCCAAAAATTATCTGCAAATCAAATTAGCAATGAACCCGTTAGTGACCGCCAGAACCGGTCACAAATGGGTTCTAAAAGGGCATTGGCGATCATTTGTCGTCGCTAAATGCCTAGTTTTGTACCACAGTTAGAAACATTTTGTATAATACTCACTATATGCCTTGAAAGACACTCTGAAATATAATTTCTCTCTCTCAAGCTTTGTATTTTTCTATCATCTTGCATGATTTTGTTCTTTGCCACCAATAAGCAAAGGAAAACACTAGGAGCTTCACCAACGTCCGTGAGCCCGTCGAATCCGACGTGGCTAAACGGATGCGTCTGAGGAATAGTTTGTGGGTTTGTCATTCAATTCATCTGAAATTTCAGATGGAGAGGAATGGTTGAGATGGGGGCCCATGGGTGTTTGTGGGTGTTCATGCATTGGAGGAAAAATCTTTGGATATTAACTTGCAGTTTTAATTCTTTTTTAAATTCACAATATATTTTTTAGATATTTTCTATTATGTTAAATAATACAAAAAATAGCTTACTATAAAAATATAATTTGGTTATAAAAGATAAATGTTAAAAAGAGTTGATATGAAAATGTAAGGACGTTTGTAAATGATGTAACACCAGAAAGAAAATATGTGTTTTTCAATGATAAGTTGAAATCTGATATAACATGTAATGTGACGCGTGTGTGAGTGTTTGTAGGTGTTAATTGTGCATGCTCTAGTGTTCGGATTATCAATAGTTTTCAATAAAAGATAAATTTCTAATCAAACAACAAGAAGTTAATCAAGTGGCATTTAATACCTATCAATACGGTTCCTGAGCTTTAACAAGAATTTCTCATTATCTTCATCAGCAGTATTTACCAGCCTATCAAGTAACCGTTTTCGATCCTCGAAATTAAGATCGTCTACATCAACTTCATACGAAGGTCCAGTTGATCCAAACAGCAAACCTTTCTTCAAACGATCGAAAGTTGGAAGCTTTTCAAGAGAAGCCCATTTAAGAGCTTCTTCGTCATCTTCTTCACGAGTAGATCTTGAAAACACATCCATGCCAGTGTTTCTCCATACAGAAGTACTTCCAGATCTTAAACTCCCCATTAGTCCATTACTGGTTGCTCTTAAGCTCCCTAATCTTATACTTCTACTCGCTTTATAAATATCGCTTCCGTCCATGATTACCGATCAAAAACCCTGAAAGAAATCAAGATCTTTGAAAGTTTTTCACCTTTAAAAACAGAAAATTGCTTAAAAACAGTTGATATCTGATATGGGTACTCACCAAATGATCAAGATTTCAAGAAACCTTGAAACTATCAAGAATCAAACAAGATCAAAAAGGGTTTTTAATGAAGATTGATCCCATCTAGGTAGAGGAGTTCTCAGTTTTCCATGAGAGGCCAGTGGGTTGATCCATAGATTTATTTGTTCGAGTATTGGACTTCGTGAACACTCAGCTATAAGTTAAGTGTACCACTATTTAAAACACCCACATGGGAATCTTTTGGCTCTATTTGAATAAAATAGAATGATTTTATAATAGTTGCCAGATTTGACTGTCAGGAAACAATCAAATATGTTGACAATGCCATGAACTTTTTCATTAATAACCATTTGTACATAGTGAAATCAATCTGCATTTGATTCAAATAGTTCTGATTTCATTTGTTCTGGTTTCATAAACAACATGTTTGTTGAAAATGGTTTGATTCAATATAATAATACATTGTGTATATATATAAAAAAATTACCAACTGTCTTAGTTTTAAAAAGAATGTTATTTTGTTACTTTAAAATAGTTGGATATTTTTCCCTGAACGGGTCTACAAAATTTCAATAATTTTAACTTGATTTCCATACTAAAAAGCCAGCGAAAGAGTGAGTTCTAGATTACTTTACAATAAAATAACATACTTTATCATTTCAAAATCATTAGATTTAACTTTATAAAATATAAGTTTAAACATAAATACCATTTAGACTTTCTTTAGCTTTATCACATAACAATGTTTGCAATAGTACAAGACTCCTTTAGCCTTTAGGTTCTTACACATTGCAAGACTCATTTATCATTTAGCTACTTGCAAATATGCAAGACTCTTTTATCATTTGCTTGCAAGACTCTAGCTACTCATTTTATCATCCTTTGAAGAATCCTTGATGTCTTGAAGCTTTAATACAAGTGCTAGGAACAAATCACAAGCTAAAATTTTCAACCAATTTGTATTACACCATTGTTTAGACTATTATTTATAATCACCAAAACACACACTAAAACTTTGATTCACTTGAGTTTTGGTTACTTTAATCAAAAGAATTTGATGTAAAAACTTTAGAATCAGATTTTAAACAAGAATCATGGATGGTTATGGACTTTTCATCAACCAAAAATAACACACACATTGATCATGATATGAAAACCAAGTTCTCATATAAACAACTTACACTAAAGGCTTGATTAATGAATATATTGGCTTGTTATGTGTTACATAATGTATGTTCATTACTATCAAAAACACAAGTGAAAATTCTGATCAAAAGCATCCATACAACAAGCAAAACTCAAAGGTACAAATCCTAATGCTTAAAGTATTTACTTTACACACCTGAATATCCAAAATATGGATAGATGATCTCATAAACTCACCAAATTCTTAGATAATGATCAAATACATGTATACTATATAATAAATAAAGGTTCGCCTCTATATTCATTCTTATCATTTTTTCACGTCTCTCTATCTTATTAAAAACACATTTATCTTTTAATAATAATAATATATTTTTAACTAAAAATCCTAATTATACTAATGAATTAAAACACATTTATTTTAAATACAACAGTATCACCCTATCCCGACGATTTTTTTTTACCCTATAGTGACGACTTGTCGTCGGGATAGCTTATACCGACGACATGTATTTGGTATAGATGTCGTCGGTATTGCCTCGTACCAATAGCCAAGATTGTCGTCGGTATAGGGTCGATTTAAATAATTTAAAAAGAAAACCTATACCGACGATATGTCGTCGGTATAGGGGTTTTTCATTTTTTTTAATAATTTTTTAAAAAGGACTATCCCGACGAAATGTCGTCGGTATAGGTCTTTCTGTTTTTTTTAATTTTTAATATTTTTCCAGAAATATTAAATTTCTAAAAACAAAAACCTGCAAATAATTAAATATAAACCATTCAAACATTCAAATCCAATAAAAACTAATATCCGAAACATAAAACAAACATACAAATTGTTCGACCCACAAACTTGTCCGAAAAATCAAACATTCAAAACACACAAATATGCAAATTGTTCAAGACAAACACCACACCAACAACAAAGGCTCAATAACTCCAAGCTAGTTATCATCGCTACTAGTTCGGCGCTCCCACATTCGACCCATTTAATCCATTTGTCGTTGCATTTCAAGCATTTGTTGATTATGCACACGACGTTCTTCCTCTAGTTGTTGATTTTGCCATTGTTGTTCTTCCTCTCGTTGGGCTTCACGTTGTTGTTGTTCTTAGAATTGTTGTTGAAGACTAGCCACACGTTGATCAACGTCTTGGCAATGTGGTTATGGAGGGGGAGTACCGATTACTCACCACACGACCAACACCTCGGATATGGCCACGCCGATGACCCAATGCACGCTCCATGCATGCAAACTCATCAACAACGAATGAGTCACCACCAGACTTAGCAGATGATCTTGTATACTCCTCTTGGATTCGGTCCTGTATTAAACAATGTAATAAACAATCACTTGACTATTTTACTAAAATTCGACAGCATAACTGCTGTAAAATGGATAACCAACCTTTTAAACTATAAGTCATAGACGACCCAAATTCACAAATTCCAATCAACCAACACTAATAACAACAAATACTAATAATACTAGCAAACATATTCAACAATTGGCCTCCAGTTGGATGTTCTAGGTCTATTAAAGTGTGCTTGGGTCATTTTGACCCGTTTAAAGTTACAGTTGGATGTTCCAAGTATATTAAAGTGTGTTTGGGTCATTTTGACCCGTTTAACTTAAAGTTTGATGTTTTAAGTCTATTAAAGTGTGTTTGGGTCATTTTGACCCGTTTAAAGTCAAACTTGGATGTTCTAACAACAAAATCATTTTGCTTACATAATCTATTGATGCAAAATCATTGGCCCATCCTGTCCCTTCTTTATAATGGGTCGATCTGAACACGTCAATAGGGTCGGTCCCCTGTGAAAGACAAAAATAATATCACTAAGAATTAATAAGCATGTTTGTATAATAATAACAATTGTATTTCATACCTCTATGTGTCGGCGTTGGGCGTATGATTTGCTGCCATGGAAACATGGGTAGCGTTGGCGTGCTCGATTTTGTTTGTTCTTCTCCGAGCAGTTTCTATAGCTCGCACTTTAAAACAGCTGATTAATCAAAATATCTCAAGTTTCTTGATCAACATCTTGTGGTGGATTACTCCTCGCCGCCTCCACGTCATCGTATCCCCCATTCTCGTCGAAATGAACTTTCAACTCTCCCTTGAGGTCTTTATAAGCCCTCTGACACTCGGCGGTGATTCCGAGTTCAAAGCCTCGCCACTTGTCAGTGTTTCTCCAGGCGTCCAGATTAAAATAATCCTACAAATGGAAAGAAATTAGAAAAAATCTAATAGTTATGAAATTGTAAGTAATTATAAAACATATATACTTACTAGTAGAGTGGGATATACTGCATGTTTCTTCTCATTTGGAACTTTGGCCCAGTTAGGATAATATGGCGGAACAACCTTTTCAACCTCCAAGGAGATAGCATGGATAAAATCAGAAGCGTTCAGACCCACGAACTTTTACCCACCGCCATGAAGTTCAACATCAACGGGAAGAGGCTTCCTCCCATTTTCCTCAAATTTCTTATATAATTTGAGGTTTTTGCCTTTAGAACGCCTTTTTTGTGAGGCACTACCTACATTGACACATGAAAGTTAGGCAATTATAAAGACATCTATTAAACACTAACAAGTAACTTACCACTCGCACAACCCGAGTCTAAGTTATACGGAACCCCATATCCACCGTCTTCACCATCACCACTGTGTGATTGCGCCGTCGTTGCCATTATTTCTACAACAAAAATAATTAGTAAGCACAAATAATTAATAATTAACAAAGACAAATATAAAGACATCTATTAAACACTAATACTACATTTTTAACATACATTCAATCAGAATCATCACTACAATAACATGTGTCAACATCATCATCATCTTCTTCATCGTCATTTATTTCATCTTCCTCATATGAATGCATCTTCTTCATCTTCTAAATCATCATTAATAAAACTTTCATCGAGATCAATCGGTGCAACATGACTTGGGTCACTACCCTCATTTAAAGTTGTATGCATGGGCAAGTAGCCTAAGTCGACAACCAAGTTACCAAAAAATGATTGAGTTTCCCGTGTAATAGATTGACTATCTGCATGAGGAATCGGGGCAACATGACTTGATTCACCACCTTCGCATCCGGTGTCGACAACCAAAGTATAATCATTTGATTGAGTGTCGTGCAATATATCTATCTCATTAACAACACTATGATGATCCCAAAGCTTCCGATGGTGAACGTCCTCAACAACCCTCCATTGGGCAGTGGTTCGAGAAGGATCTCGAAGATAGAACACTTGTTTAGCCTATGTGGCTAATATATATTGGAAATCATCATACCATTCTTTGCCAACATACCATTCACGGCCGATGTCAATTATGATAGTATTGTTTTGCTTAATTAATCTTTTACCTCTCGTGTCGAACCATTTACAACTGAATAGTACAACCGAGTAACCATCAATGTAGTTCAACACTATGATCTCCTCTAGTTGACCATAAAATGGAGTATCGTCTTCTCCTATTGTAATTGCACCACTGTTCTGAGTAGTGCGTCGAGAATCACGATTTTGTACCACAAATATAACACCATTGACTATGCAAGCCTTGGCCTCGGCCTGCACAAGATCTGGATAGGGACCCGGAAGGTCTGGATCCCATGTCCGTCCCCATCTGTAACTAATCCCTCCTGCGCCACGACGAGCTACGTGCATGTTTCTCAGTGTCTGCACGGTCATCACGACGGTCTCTGCCACAGGGGTCAGGTCCCCTATCAAGTCATCGACCAAAGTATAATCATTTGATTGAGTGTCGTGCAATATATCTATCTCATTAACAACACTAGGATGATCCCAAAGCTTCCGATGGTGAACGTCCTCAACAACCCTCCATTGGTCAGTGGTTCGAGAAGGATCTCGAAGATAGAACACTTGTTTAGCCTGTGTGGCTAATATATATTGGAAATCATCATACCATTCTTTGCCAACATACCATTCACGGCCGATGTCAATTATGATAGTATTGTTTTGCTTAATTAATCTTTTACCTCTCGTGTCGAACCATTTACAACGGAATAGTACAACTGAGTAACCATCAATGTAGTTCAACACTATGTTCTCCTCTAGTTGACCATAAAATGGAGTATCGTCTTCTCCTATTGTAATTGCACCACTGTTCTGAGTAGTGCGTCGGGAATAACGATTTTGTACCACAAATATAACACCATTGACTATGCAAGCTGTGTAAGAATATGCGTATAAGGGACCATGTGCCAATGCCCTTAATTCCTTATTATCGGGTGTAGAAGATGAAGATGAAAATACATTTGCTTCATATTTTAACCATGAAGAAAAATCGGTTTGCATATTGCGTTCAGGAAATTTAGATTCAAATTCACTGGTAGATGGACAAAACAAAACTTAAATTAGTAGAATTAAATGAAAATATAATAATAGTTTATCACGGGTAGATGGACAAAAACACTTACGATTTGTAGGCTTTGATTTCATCGCAGTTGTTCAACACAAACCATTGTAATGATTTGTTGGCATGTTCAGAGAGCGCCTTGATTTTCTTTGTCGATATTGGTCGACATTGTGAAGAAAACACTTGGAACTGCCTTTTGGGAATGCCAGCATCTGCATTTCTATCCGGTCGGTTAAATTTGGTCTGCATACCGTCCAGATACATAGAGCAGAATGTCAAGGCTTCATCTGCAACATAACCCTCTGCAATTGAGCCTTCAGGTTTGGCTTTGTTTCTAACATATGATTTATGCTTTTTCATTTATCTTTCAAAAGGATACATCCATCTCATATACACATGGCCACCAAGAATAGCTTTTTTAGGTCAATGAAGAATGAGATGAACCATTATGTTAAAAAATGCCGGAGGATATATCATTTCCAAATTGCATAATATCTTAACCACTTCCTCATTTGCTTCATACATGTCTTTCACATCTACTGATCGTGCACAAATTTTTTGAAAGAATGTACAAACATCATTAATTGTTGTTGAAACATTTTTGTTCAGCCCCGATCGTACCCCTATTGGCAGCAGTCGTTGCATGAGGATGTGATAATCATGGGACTTTAACCCAATTATATTTGAATCATTGTGAAGTACCTTATTTTTTAAATTCAATCCAAATCCATCAGGCATTCTCACTCCTCAAATAAAGTGACAAAAGCGTTCTCGATCACTGGGTGTGAAAGAGTAAGGAGCTTGTGGTTGGTACAACTTGTTGTTTTTTTGTGTTAGCCATAGGTTATGTCTAATACCCATATTTTCCAAGTCTTTACGGTCTTTGTGTGTGTCTTTTGATTTATCGTTCATCAACAAAGTACCCAATAAACTCTCACACACGTTTTTCTCCACGTGCATAACATCAAGATTATGTTTTAAAAGCAGAGAAGACCAATAATCCAGTTCAAAGAAGATACTTCGTTTAGTGCAATTCAAATCTGATGTAAGGCGCTTTCTTTTAATCCCTCCATGCTTTGGATGTTTCCCCGGGACACGATCTGGGAGATTTTGTAGTTGTTCTAATATTTGAGCATTAGCCAATCGTCGGGGAGTATGTCTTGTCTCTTTCTTGCCATCAAACGACAGATCATTCCTCCATTTATGCTTTCTAGGCAAGAATATTCTGTATCTAACAAAAGCTATCTTATTCGTTATAGCGCACGAAGGTGTGTCAATGTTACACGTAGGACATGCTTTATAACCTTGACCACTCCATCCAAACAAGCTACTACGAGCAGGATAATCGTTGATAGTCCATAACAGTGCCGCATGCATCCTAAATACAGTTTCGGTTGATGCATCTCTCACCTGGACTCCTTTAGCCCACAACATTTTCAACTAATCAACCAAAGGCCTTAAGAAAACATCATTTTCCTTACTAGGTGATTTAGGCCCGGGAATTAGGAAGGTTAACATGAAAGAAGACTCTTTCATACATAACCACGGTGGTGTATTATATGTTGTTAACACTACCGGCCACATACTGTAAGTCTGACTCATGTTACCGAACGGATTAAAACCATCGACAATCAAACCTAAGCGGACATTCCTTGGTTCTTTAGCAAAATTCGGATATCTCTCATCAAATTCTTGCCATTCCTTCCCATCAATCGGATGTCGCATCATACCATCCGTTAAGCGTCCAGTATTATGTCAGATCATATCTTTTGCCGTTAATCTTGAACTATACCTTCGTCGAAGCCGTGAAGTTAAAGGAAAGTAGCGCAACACTTTCTGTGGTACTTTCTTCCCCTTTGTGTTTTTGTCAACCCATCTACTCTCATTGCAAACCGGACAGTTTTGCATTGATTCATTCTCTTTCCAAAACAGTTCACAATCATTAATGCAAGCATGGATAGACTGATATCCTAACCCAACCTTACTCAGTTTCTTCTTAGCTTCATAGTGTGACGCTGGAACGTGAGTTTCCTTCAGAAATGCAATTTGTAGAAGCTCTAACAGTTGGTCAAACGAACTATTCGTCCATTTGTTGATAACTTTGATATGTATAAATTTGGCTATGAAGTTTAGGGAAGACATTTGACTACAATCGGGGTATAACTCCTTATTTAGCTCCTTAAACAACGCATCAAACTCTGGGTCTAAGCCAGTTCCATCTTCATCTATATTATCCTCATTTGTATTTTGCTCTGCCATCACATCATCTATGGCATCAAACATCTCATTATTTGTTGTTGTAGTTATTGGAGGAGTTGGTGTTGTTGTTGGGGAAAAAAGTGATGCTATCTTCGCCACACGAGGATGTTGTTCACCATGATAAATCCAATTCTGATATGATTGTAGAAACCCACGGTCATGTATGTGGCCATATATCGTGTTCAAATCCTGTCGACACGCATTACAACAACGTCTACACGGGCAAATCGCTCTACCTCGACCGTCGACATGGTTCTTGGCCGTCTCTATAAAGTTGCGAAGATCGCTTAAGAAAGCTAGAGAATTCCGATTTCCCAGTGTAACCCAGCTTTTATCAATTTCCATATCTAGTGTCATATCTATTGTGTTATAAGCATACACATATACGTGCATGTAATAAATGATATAAATGAATGTATGTGATTTGATCGGTACTCTAAGGCGGTGGATCCTAACCCACTTTTTGAATATTCTATCTCATATGTATACATTTTAACGAGTTGACTATTTAAGAAAAAATCAGCAGCATTTCCCCTTAACTCCCCAAGTATGCAGATAAACCGCAAACTCGAAGAAGTAAGGAGAAATGGCTACCATTTTTTCTTAAATGTCAACCCGTTAAAATGTATACATATCCTAAATGAGATAGAATATTCATTATGCGGTACCAAAAGGGACAATCCAAAATTTATCTCTATTAGATAAATTTCGAACGGGTATATTCTAAAGAGTTGTCCTAAATAAATATACCAGTGTACACAACATGAGACGTACATAAATGACATTAGGGGTGTAAACTTTTTTCTTATTTATTTTTTAAAATTATAAATCATATATTTTTTTAATATATAAGTAATATTATTTATGAAATTATGATAAACGAGCCGTTTACACCATAAATGAAATAAAAAATTAATTACACAAAGGTATAAAAGTCGGGATGTGTAGCTTAATAAAATTAAATGAAACACAAAGAAGATGTTATTCACACCTCGCCAACCATAATAAGTTCATAACTTGCAACAAAATTAAATAAAGTTACATATACATACATTCACAATTACATAAATACATAAACAATTATATACATACAAATCATACAATTACATAATCATACATACAAACCTACATACATACACATATACATACATATTATATACAAACACACATAAATAAATGCCCAAATTCTAAAATTACATATACAAACACAATTACATACATAAAAATACATACAAACATACATACACATACATACATACATATTATATACAAACAAACATATATAAATGCCTAAATTCCCAAATTACATACACAAACACAATTCCATACATAAACATAATACAAATACATACAAACACACATACACATATATACATACATATTATATACAAACATACATATATAAATGCTTAAATTCTTAAATTACATACATAAACACAATTCCATACATAAACATAATACAAATACATACAAACACACATACACATATATACATACATATTATATACAAACATACATATATAAATGCCCAAATTCTCAAATTACATACACAATTCCATAAATAAACATACATACATACACATACACAAATACAAACAAACACATAAGTACATACACATACACATATATATACACATATACAAAAAAAAAATTCACATCTAAACCTAATTTCATCAAATAAATATGTATAAATGCCCTAATTTCATCATAAATATTTATAAAATCATACATCTAAACCATATATACATACATAAAAATAAACACAAATATATACATACAAACATACATCTAAACCTAATTTGTATAAAAATTACTAACCAAGTTTGCAAATTAGCTTCGAACAGCTTGAAATCCTCAAAAAATGGTTAAAGCTTCAAACACCTAGCAAAAATCAAAGAAATTAAGCAAAAAACCCAAAAATGTTGATTTTTTGTCAAGATTGAAACATAGATGTTAACTAACCTCAAAACCTGAGAGATTGGTGAAGATTGCTCCACAAAATACGTGCAAAATCATGAAATCACCGAATAGAGAGAGATGGAATGATTTGGGGATTTTTTTGGTGGAAATGGGAAGCAGAAATCTGTATTCGGCTCAACCCTAAGGTTACAATAGTTTCGATCAATATTCGGATGACTGGGAATCGGGACTAGAAATACAAATTAATCATGAACATTAACTCGGACAGTAAGACTCACTAGAGTTCTCATGCACTGCAGATTATGATTACGTGTGCACCCGTAATGATAATTTACTTTGCATGGTCCCTACAGTGTTTCCTCTATCTTTAGCTCTCAGCTAAAAAAAGGAACTGAAATGTTCATTGGATCACGTCATCATGTTGCACTTTCGCGTAAAAGTGTGGATGTTCTATCTGATCACTTTTAATTATTTGTACCAATACTCATGGATCTGCAGACTAAAGTTGTTGTTGGATGGAGGTAATGATAGAGGGAAACAACCAGCGTACTCTAATAAAAGAAAAAAGTGTGCGGTGGAAGTCAGGAAGTAATAATAGGGTAGAGATCCCTAAATCAGAGTCGAGCAAGTCATGCTACAAATTTGTACATATACGTGGATCCGATGATCCAACATAACAAAAAGTCAATGGGTCTCCTGACCCGTAGAGTTCTCTTCCGTTTAGTCCTGCTTCTCCACCTCGGGTTCCCTTTAGATCGAGCAATTCTGTCTGCCATATCTCATGGCGAAAGTTCTAACCATCCAATCCAGCAGATCACGAAAGGAAGTATGTACCGCACAAAGTGAAAGCAATAGATGTCAACAAGAAAGCCGGCTCCACAGCTGAAGTAGATGGAGGTGTGGTGCAGGTACCGGTACAGCTCGAGGTAACACCAAGACAGATAGAGACGGATATAGATTATCGCAAACGTAACCGGAATCTTCAAAGAGTATGCGTAGTTCCATGACAACGACATGATTATGACGAAGCAATGTGTCGTAGATAAGCAAGAGGTAGTATGCAATGCACATATAATTCCTACGGTTCAATGCAATAAACTTAGAGTTATAGTCTAGGTCTAGTCTCTGGCAAACCTAATTCTCTATAACCAGTGCTTTGATACCAAGTCTGTCACACCCCGCCGAAGGCGAAAACACGGAGTGGGACCGGTATATCGCATTGAACACAAGTACAAGAGAAACTAAAAGGAAAAATTATGCAGTACATTGAACCATACTACATGCCTCTATCGAAAGTACAAATATACAAAAAATTCCAAATCAATACAAAGGGTCTAAAACGCCCAACTACAACCAAAAGTACATAATAATAACTCTTCCCAAAAGCAAGCCGTTTAAAGTTCGTTATCCCCATAACTGTTTACCTGAAAAGCATGTTTCGAAAACGGATCAACTATAAAAATAGTTAGTGAGCACGCAGGTTTTACGACTCTATAAAAAGTAAGTAAATAAATTTCAAAATGTAATAGTAACCATCCGCAGATGATCAAGTACACGTGTTAAGATATAATTACCCTAAGCCACAATCAAAACCGTCAGACTAGTTGTTGCCCCTGTATCCAGGTGTCGAATGTGAACACCTACTATGGCTAATTATGCGCCCAAATGACCCTACAAGTCTGGTTGGCGCGACCAACCCTGGGCGGGGGTGTCAACCCAAATAGTACTATTCATAATTCCCACCGGCTATCCAAGCTAATTGATTGTGTTAAATTGGGGACTTAATACATCCATATGTAAACCCAGGTAACAACGTGTAGTGTGTGAAACAGTTTTTCCCACGTAAAACAGTAAAAATGAAAAGTGGGGCCGCGAAACTCACCTAAACAACGTCGGTGATAAGTGTGACATAGTCAACAAAAACCGCAAAGTACGATTAACATCCAAATTCTATCGAAGACCAGCAGCCAAATGCAAGCAAAGTGTGGCTAGCAACTCAGTGCTACCAATGTACGGCTAAATCCGTAAGAACCGTAAAAACAGATGTCCTAACCGAGTCCAAGTAGACACGAAAAAGTAGCAAATAGGACACCTAAAGTATAAAACTGATTCTACTACTCAAAAGTGGCTATGCAGTCGGTTGCATACCCAAAACTCGTGCACACACGTACGAACCGCTCAAAAGTTGTAAAACCGGCTTTTATATGAATTCGTGACTTTGAAACCTTAAGTTTTAGATTTTATTAATGATTATCACTAGTTATAATGTCATATATGATAAAATCTCAAGTCATAGTTTCGTTTCACCAAAAACGCGATTATGCGCGTAAAGTAAGGTTTACGGTTTAAAAATCCGATTCATCCGAAATTAGGGTTTTAGTGTGATTTTAGCACCCAATTTAAAAATCTAAATTTTATATTTTTAATATGATAATAATTCTGTCCAAACTCTCATTAAGACTTTTATAAAAATATTTTTATACAAAAATTTCCAAAAATAGTAACTTTTTATAAAGTTTTAATGAACAATAATTCTAAAACCATATTTAGACATAAAATTAATGCTTGAAACTTTCACTAATTATTCATATACATAAATAAAAATTTCTGACCAATTTTCATAATATTTCAATATCCAGATTATTTATTATGAATATAATATTGTTAAAATTTAACAAATTCGGAAAAAATAGTTAGAATTGTCCTAACTTCACAAAATTGTTACCAAATTAGTTTTAGATCCGTATGGGATTCTATTATAAGTTTCAAGTCCTAATGTTGTCCAGAATTATATGATCTCAAATTCAATCGTTAAAACTTCATAAACACCAAACACCTACTTAAACAACTCCAATTTTTATGAATTTTGGACAGGAGTCATGTTTTATCATATACTAATTACTGACCAAATTCCATATTTTTCCAATACTCAGAGGTATTTTTCCCAATTTTCATATATTAAACTTGTAGAAATTTTAATAAATAATCTATAAATAGTTTAGTTACCAAAATTTTCAGATCTTACTTTTTATATAAATACTACTTTTTAAAAATAAATTTTAAGCTAAATCAAAATTTTATAAAAATCCATAAAAAAATAATTGTTGTATAAAAATAAATATATTAGTTACACATGAACCGGGATTGGTTTTATAACCTAATAACCACTCAAAATATCAAATATCTCAATACTAAATATTTTCGGGTTCAGTTCCCAACCAATGACTCATAAAACTATTCTAACATAAAATTAAATCTTAACGGGTAAAGTTTATACCTTTCGTATAAATGGTTCGCGTACGCGGAACCTCTCATATTTCACATGCAATACGAATCAAAAACACCATTAGGATCGTTTTTATCTCCCGAGCATTTCCACATGCTCAAAATTGACATGCAATGCCGTTTGGATGGCCATGCAACCCGATCAATTTCATGTTTCGGTCCTATAAACTGTTACAATCTGTTCGTATTCAAACATATAGTTCCCAACATCTGATCGAAATTTCATACGTTGAAAACATTCATATTTGTGCTAAGAAACTACTGTCCAAAAATCGTCATGATCCAACGATCGGATCTCCCGGGATCGACGATTCTTTGAGACCCAGTTTTTCAAATCCGAAAATCCGATCAATCGCATTCTAGGGTATAAAAAGCATACCTAGAGAGCTTGATCACAAATTCCTTCGGTAGGGTTGTGCGTCTATGTGTTGACAAAATCATATCCAAAATTCATGCATTTCTAACGGTCGGATTTTCGGGGATCGTCCGATCTTTAAGACTGCGCATGCATAAAACTTTCTGGACAGAATTTAAAAACTCTTTTTAACGAATTTAAGCAAGGATTTAGACAAAACTGAGCTTACCATTGCGTTCGTAGCGTCGAGAAATGGTTCTACGGGAAAAACGGGCTTCGGCCGCCACCGGCCACCGCACCGGACCACCACGGACCGTCGTCGGCCGCCACCGGACCACCGTCGGACCACCACCAGCTCCAACCCTCTCTCTCTCTCTAATTTCTTTCAATTACTTGAGCAAATGAGAAAAAGAAAGTGAGTGGGGTATTTATATCCCGCGTGGTCTCCGATCGCGTGCCGGTTTCTCGCTTAAACGAACCCGATAAAAAAATAGAGGCGTTATTTTACCCAAAAATAACTTATTATAATTTATTATTTTTCCTCGAGTCCTTGCGTCTCATAAATATATATCCTTTCGGATTTAAATTAAAATTTTACGAAATCGCTCAACTCGGGTGTTAACGCGTATAAACCCGAACTTGATCAATTTTTTTGACATTATAACACCCAAATAAATCTTGCTATTATCTTTCGTTCACTAACGAGTTCCTTTCGTTTGAAAGTATATTTCAACATAATAATACTATTATTATTATATGAACTGTTCTGACTAATTAAATAGTAATTAACGTATTTTCAAAACCCAAAAATGTATTGATTTTTACATATTTTGAATTTTATTTTTTATCCTTAGTATATATAATACATTTTAACACATGTAAAATATATACGTAAAGATTTAATTTTTTATACTAATATTTTTCGCCACGTGTGTAGACACGGGTTCTAAACTAGTATTAGAATATATATAAGTTCAGAAGGTTTGAATATTTTTACATATATAGAATATTTATAATGAATTTACTAAGATTTAATTGTCAAAATTTCAAAAAAAAGAAATACTAAACGATTTCAAAAATTAATCAAAATTTCCAAGAAACTCTATCTTATGAAAATCTGTTAAAAACAAAAATTTATAATTTTTGGAAATTTGTTGATATTTATTTGGAATTTGTGCTAATTTAAATAAGAAAATATGAAAAAACGTATTATACGTCGTATTTGGCTATAAATATTTACTGGGAATGTTTTTATATTTATCTGTGTAAACATATGATGAATTTTTTAGTTGTTTGCTATTTTTAATAATTTAAGTGTTGTTATAATCATATGAAAAGTATTATACGTCGTATTTGGCTATATAAATTTATAACTTATTTTTACAGTATGCAGAAGCTAGGAAAATCTTAGTTTTAAATAAAAGTTATAAATTTTCTAGCTTTATAATTTTTATGCAATATATATATATATATATATATATATATATATATATATATATATATATAACACATATATATATGGAAAATATAAAATGAAACCTCACTTGAGTTGTGAAACCTCGTGAAACCACTATATAACTTTTGTATTTACTTTTTTTTTAAATGTAAGTTTTATTAACATTTTCGTCACTTTTAAAATAAAAATACAAAAAACGTCGAATACTTTGTTTTAAAAAAAATCTTGAAAAATTAACCAAAAATCCCGTTTTTTGGTAAAAAAAAATCTCATAAATTCAGCGTGTTACATATGTAAATCAGGTTGTTACATATGTAAATTTTTATAAAATATTTTTTTTTAAATTGGCTTGGCGTTTTTAAAACTTGTTTTTTAAAAAGGTCTTAAAATTGTATATAGAAGCTATTATAAAAAACTTTTTAGTTTTTGATAAGGGTTTCACGGGTTTCACAACTCAAGTGGGGTTTCATTATAACCTAACCCTATATATATATATATATATATATATATATATATATATATATATATATATATATATAATTAAGGTTGGGTACTAGAGTTTTTTAAACACTTACAAAAAGTAAGACATAAAATATAAAGAAGACTTACAGTATATTTGCAGTAGATGGTAGATAATATTTGCAGCGGAGAGTTGTAGAAGAGTTGCAGCAGAAAGACTTTTTTATTTATTAATTTTTGATATTTCTCAGTGTGTTTTACAAATGAGAACTCATGCCTTATATAGGCAATTACTGAAGCTAAACAATAATGGAGCGCACTAAACAAAAGGCGCACTAAGATAATCTAACAAAAAATAATGGAGCGCACTAGACAAAAGGCGCACTAAGATAATCTGAAAAGAAAAAGGAGCACTAAAACTTTCTTACAAAAAGAACGGTAAAAAATAAAAGATGCTAAAAAGTAGTGGAGCACTTGTCGGTTGAGTGGAATCTTTGTTGTCTGTCTGTCTATCTTGTCAGGGTGACATCATTGCTTACGATCGACTTCTAAAAATCTCTGTGTTCGTCAGGGATAGTTGGTGGAGAATCGGTGTCACTGAAATCGTCTAGGTTTAGATAGTAGTCTTCTAAGTTCAGAATGTGATGAAGCTGTAGATTATCTCCTTCGCCTATGAAGGGTAGGAGCATATTCCAGTTCTTGTGGCTCCATATTTGTATGTAGTGTCCTTCACCAAGAAGGTGATAGCAGTCCCAAAGAAAACCGGATGGTAAGGAGGGAGTTTTTTTATTTTGGGTGATGAACTTTAATGTATCTTTTCTGGGTTTTGTTGTATTTTCTATGGATAAGGAGGTAAGGTTATCTACCCAGTAGAGTTCAGAAAATTGTATTTATGTCTGTATGGCTAGGTTTTTTAGATAATTTTTGCTAGAAGGTTTGTGGCTAATGAAAATTCTTTTTCTAGCAGGTCTATAGGTGTGATCGTTTGCAAAGGGTAGGGAAGAGAAGATTTTGCAACCGATGAAAGGAGGATTTGTGTGTGTAGATATGTTTCCTGTTGTCATTACAATTTTTTCTCCGAAGAGATTAATGACTCCTTCTGTTTTGGGGTTTAGTTCTAATTCAATATAATCTATCATGCCGTTGTGGTAAAACTGTAGAATGAGGTCATTGGGCATGTCTGTGTCTTTTAAGTTGATATGTAGGAGAAGTAGGCAAGTCCCTTATCCGTCGTCGTTTGTTCTTTCAATAATCCTTACTCCCTTATATTTTTCTTCATTGAGGGAGATGGACATGAGTTTAAGTTGTAACTCATACAAGATCATGGGGAATTCTGTAATAATTTTTTGAGAGATGATTTGTTCGAACTCGGGAAACTGATCAAACACGGTCTGAAGACAAGTCTTCCAGGGTGTGTCTAGCATACGAGCTCTGAACGCATCATAGCTTTTATAACTATTTTCTTTCTCATTAAGCCTTTGTAAGAGTAACATGTTTTTGGCTTCGAGAATTTCAACTTTCTATTTGAGCGCGCTGCTCTCAAGGTGACTTTGGACGGTCTGTGTATTTTTTCCCTGCTGTATAAGTTGCCTTTGTAAATTGGCAATTGTTTCTTATTGAGTCTTTATAATATGTTCATGACTCAATTTTATAACCTGTGAAAAGGTTTGAACCTCTTCAGTTTCTATGTAAAAATTATCTATGCCGAAATGGCTTCGGGCCATGTCTAATGCTTCAGAGAAGCTGTGATATCCTTTGTAAATTGGGCCGTGGCATTGAATATGTTTTGCAACGGTTTCCCATTTGTTAAAAATTCCAATCTTTGTTCCTCGAAAAATAATGTAATGTGTAAACTTTAGAGGAGACTGTTTTTTATTTTTCAGGGTTTTTTATTCCCTGTTCACTGAAATAGACGCATAAAGCATTTAAAACTTGGACTTTAAAAGAAGATGCATGGGGCATAGTTTGAATATGCCAAAGGTTGTCCATTAGACACTGCTGTTTTTCTGTGAGTTTGATCCCATTATTAGGACGAAACTTCATGTGGGTGTCTTGGCAAGGTTGTAGGGCATAAGACCTAAAAGAGATTGTGGGCTTTTGTGGAATGGGCTGTTGTTTGTAGGACTGTTTTTTGTGAGCCATAACTTTAAGAAAATTATTTGGGCTTTGTAAGGTTTGTGGGCTTTGTGTGGTTTTGAGGAAGTATGGGGGGAGCTGTCTAGTACTTTGTAAGATTGGGGTGGTTTGTGAAGAAGCCTCTTGTCTAGATTTGTATATGTTTTCGGCTCGAAAAGCTTGGCTCATAAGCTTTACAGTATCTTCATCATCATTGGAAGAGATGCTCATCGGAGAAGGGCTTTGTCAATATATACTAAGCAAAACTTGTATTTGAGAAATAAACTATCCATAAATCTTTGAAATATCGAAGGAGCGTTTTTTAGCCCAAAGCTAAGGACGTTCCATTCGTATAATCCTTCAGAACATGTGAAGGCTGTCCATTTTTTAAAATCTTCTTCTAGGTGTAGTTGATTAAAACCTGATTTTAAATCGAACTTAGAAAAGATTTTGTTATCTTGTATTAACTGTATCAAACTATCTTTATTGGGTATATTGTATCCATCGTCTTCTGTATTGTCATTTAACCTTTTATAATTATAGACAATTTGTAACATCCCAAAAATAGTAAATAAGTAATTAATAACGCGATAGAGATTTAAAACGTCAAAAATAAAATAAAAATGGATGGGCTTGGGCTCGGCTCCAACGGGCCGAGGGAAGCCCAGGTATATAAGGGCCAAGACAGCCTTAAATCTCTCATTTTCCACCAACACTTGCAAGCTGGAGAGAGAAAGGAGAGTCGGGTCTAGAGAGAGAAAGTCGACGGATCGACACAAAATTAAAGGAGCACGTTACTACTGAGCTCATGATCAAAACCTCCGAATCACAATCACAATCCAGGTAACGATTCGACCTTAAACTGAGTTTTTCTTCGTTTTGGGGTTTTTCGAGTTTTAGCTAAATAGGAGACGTTTTTATGGATGAAACTTGAAAATAAGCTTAGAACTAGCATCTAGAGTGAAAACCGCACCTTTTTATCAAAGAAAGTTGTAAGATTAGCATGATCGGATTAACATGCAAAATTTCGGACTTGTCCAGAAAACATGTGCTGCGTACTTATCAAGTACGCAGTAGAGACGTCCTGCATACTTACCAAGTACGCAGGTACGCAGGAGAAAGATCATGTGTACTTACCAAGTACGCAGATACGCAGGAGAAAGATCATGCGTACTTACCAAGTACGCAAGAAGAATGCTCTGCGCACTTGTCAAGTACGCATGAGAGCAGACCAGTAAGTAAAGTCAGTATGTTTAGAATGATTAAACCGTTAGAGTCGGGAATGGGTCTGATGTGTATTTAACTACCTAATTCAGATCGTACGTGACGTTGTTGGACCTTTGTTTAGGACAACCAAGACTAGCTTTTCAGGTGAGTTCTATGTGCCCCCTTCTATGTTATGTGCAAACCTTATTAAATGTTTTGGGACTGAAATGTATACACTAAATGAATAAATGATATGAATGCTAATGTGATCATACGTGATGTACTAATATATATTTTATATATATATATAAGAGAATGAATTATGAACAAAGAATGAGACGTATGTTTACAAAGAATGAAGGAAAGAATGGCATAACGTAAATAAATGAAATCTTGCTTTATAATTATTTATATTGCATGTTATGAATGTATGTATACGTTATGGACGGAAACGAAGCTAACGGCTACTTCTGTAGACGGACGACCACGTGACTATTTTGCAACCGGGAAAGATACGTCCTTCGCAAGCTAGGACGTACAAAAAGCATAAATGGGCGGTCGAAGTAAATGCTAAAATAGTATAACGGTTGCATAAACAATAGTTCGCGTGGGAAACGGATGCCTCAGGGCAAACGGGCGAATATGATGGACTACGACGGTAGGACGGTTAAGGCGGACGGCCGAAGGTTGGCCGGACGGAAGTTAAGGCGGACGGTTTCTAGGACCGGACGAGTAAAAGGGCTACGACGGTAGCTTAAGGGCGTATGTCTTTGTGATATACGCAGTAAAAGACGGGTTGATCACCCTTATGTGTATGACCAATGAATGTAAAGGAAAGAAAAGGTGAATGCATATCTATGTAATCACATAAGAATGAAGAAAGAAAAGTAAAAGCTATGAATACGTATTTATAGAAATGTATGTATATAATTATGTATACTTTTAAAGAAAAGAATGAACATACTTAATAGTTTTAAACTATAACTCACCAGCGTTAGCTAACTTTTAATATACATTTCAGGTACAGAAAGGAAGGGTCGTGCGAAGGCGTGAAGGTTACCCGGCACAAGACTGACATCCCACTTTTATATATGTTAAGACAAATGTTATGTACTTAATTTTAAAGACTTCCGCTGTTATGTCATGTCATGTTACGTTATGTAATGAATTAATTCGAATGTTTTAAATTTAAGCTCAGTAATTATGACTATGTTTATGAGTAAATCCAACAAGTGTGGTTACCCGGGAAAGGGGCCTTACAAGTTGGTATCAGAGCAATAGTTTGAGAGATTCAGAAATGTCTGGACTCAAGCTGATTATGGGACCAACGCACGGATGTCAGTATGGGTAACCAACGCCAACGCTAGCACGGTAAGTAAGTACTAGAGTTAATACACTTGGTTAATAATAGATACCTTAACTTAGAACAAATAGATGTCAATGTCACAACCGATTTGAAGAGTTTTGAACCCGAAAAGCAATGTAAATTAGTAATCACAAACCGGTCATTGTAATTAAAAATTTACCTTGCTCGTACTGTTCTAAACTATGATCTGAAGGAATGGCATTGATGTATTCCCTCTATAACTATCATGAAACTAAGAATTATGGCTGGTGGAGGAAGAACAGGACGCCGTGTCACACCCCAACCGATGGCGGATTATACGTCGGGGCGGACGCGGTTGTTCAATAGCACAAGGTTTACTATTAAAGTTTCAATATTTCATTAATAAATAGATTCAAAGGTTCAATACAAAGGAAATAACAAGTATACAACGTTTATTTAATAAGTAGTCTAGGTCTAAAGCGTCCTATGTGATCATAAACAAGTTTCATGATGTAGAACCTCAAACATGTGAAAGAATCTGTCAACTACAAAATAGTTGGTGAGATACAAAGGTTTTGACGCAGTTTAACAAGTATTTGGAAAGGATTACAATTCACTATGATATATGCATTCTATAATGTAAGTATGAGAAACAAGTATCTTAAACATTGTGCATATCAACCCTCCAACCAAGTTTAGGTATAACCCGCATGTTACCCTTATAAGTCTCAAGTTTAAAGTTTAATTCAGTAACAATCACCAAGGGCTCCCCCCGAATGGTCAATCAATCAAGGTGGATTGGTCAAATGCAATAGATCTATCATTGTTACCATAGGCTTGATCAAAGTTAATGAATATGCTAGTTTTAAGTTTAATCTAAGCATACAAGTCTAAAGTTTAACATAAGAATAAGCATCTAGTCATAGTTGTACAAGAATTGTATAAGTTTAAAGTTTTGAACATGTTTCACCCCAAAAGTATAGAAAGGAAAAATGGGCTAAGTATACTCACTTGGATGATGAAGAGTATCCGATAAGAGTAAGTTTGCAAGACTTTGAGGGAGAATATCCTCACAATATGCCTAAGAATATAAGTCTAAAGTTTCAAGTTTACTTCTATAAGTCTAAGCCAAAGGATCTAGGATTTCAAGATTGACTAGGGTTCCATTGGGAGACGGGAATGATTTGTGTTTATAACGTTTAAATCAAATTTCCAATTGAGGTTTTGAATGAGTAATACAAGATTTGAATATCAAAGTTTAATAAGTTTATAGTCTAGAAAAAAATAATTATTTAACGTGCTTGATTCTCAATCACACAAAATAGGTAATAATATTTCAAATAATTTTCTAAGTTTCTTATAAATAGAGTTGTAAGGATATATAAAAATAACTAATGATTAAGGATCAATAAAAATTATTTAAAATAAATAATTATTAAGAATAATTAATGACTATTTAAGAATAAATAATTTCTAAGGATAAATAATAATTATTTAAGAATAAATAATTACTAAGGACAAATAATTATTCAAAAGAATAGTTACTTTGTCTAATAAATACAAATCCTTCAAGATTTAAAGTATTTGAGAATTAAACATTTATCTTTACAAAATAATTTATAATTTAATAATGTTTAGAGTGTGGTTATAAGTTTAAATAATAATAAGCATTTATAAATTTATAAAATGTTAAATAGAACTTCTTATAAAGTTTAATTTATAAGTTTAAAGTTTAAATGAAATTATAAGTGTATAGATGTCTTAAATAAAGTTTCTTATAAGCATTTTAAATAAAGTTTATAAGCTACTTTATTTTATACAGTTTATAAGTTTAAAAAAATGGGTAAAGTATATTTATTTTCTCATGATTTAAATTTATATAAACAATTGGATTTTCTTGTTTATATGGAAAATGTATATAAGTTTAAAACTTATTAAGTTAAAGTTTTAAATAAAAATAAGCTTATTATATATATATATAAAGAATAAGAAATTAAGTTTCGAATTTTATAAAATGATTTCTATCGAATGCCCAAGTTTTATAAATTTTGGAAGTATTCTTTTAAATGTTTAAAACTATTTTCGAAGAATTAATTATTATTAGTTTAAGCTAAGTTTAATAGATTAAAAATAGTTCTGGAATATAAAAATATAAATAAAATTCGGATTCAAGTTTACAAAAGGTTTACATAATTTATAAAAATTATTAAAGCTTAAATCCGATTTTAAAAAGGCTAAAAAATGAAAAAGAGCAAAACTGGGCTAACCGGATTCGAACCCGGGTCGCCCGGTTCGCAAACACAACCCACGCTTAAACCATCCCGCCTACGGGCTCGTTAGTTTAAAACCCGAAAAAATAAATTGGTAAACACTATTTCCAAACGCCCCCAATTCCCATTAGAACCCTAGAATTCAAATCCCTGTAATTCGACCGGTAAATCCTTCTGTCATTGAAATTTGACAGAGGGCTTTCGATGGTATGATGAAAACGACGAGTTTAGCTTTTCGATTTACCTAAAATGATGTCGGATCGAGGGTGAACGGGTTTGAGGTTCAGAACCGGCGACGCAAGCTTTAATCGAGTAATGCGGGCACGATTTCTGTGGAATTGGCACTTGAGAGAGGTTCGGTGTGATGATGTTGAGCTATGGGGGTCGGTATATATAGCCAATTTGGCATTGAATGCGCGAACGGGTTGGAGGATAGTGGTTGAGCCGATTGGATTAAATCCTGACACCATGCGCGTTCTTGGTCGGAGTTGAACGTTAATGCACCTAGGGGAGGAGTCGCATGCGCGAGTGGGAGCCCAAGGTTCGGCGAACCTGGACTGTATCGTGATTTTGGTCGAAATGGGTTAAAAATCGGGGGTTGTGGGTTTCGAACCCATGACCGATTCTGGGCAATAGAAGTTTGGGGAATTGACAAAACAGGTCCCCGAGGTTTAGAAGCGTTATCATTTCACGTTTAGAGTTAACTTTTAGTTTAAAATAAGTTTCCAAAATGACGGTTTGGCCCCCTGACTTTATAAAAACGATTATATATGTTTTTATTTTATAAATTTAAATAAGTTTTATCATTTTATAAGTTTATAAAAAGATTTCGAATATTTAAGTTTATAAGTTGAGTAAGTTTGTTGATTATAAATTTTTTTTTATAAAATTATAAATACACATATAAGTATGATCGTTTTTCCTTAAATCTATATTAAATAAATTTAATATTTATTGTTCAAGAAAATAGCTTTAAAAAGAATTTAAGTTTTTAATGTGTAGACGTTTAGGAAAAGTTACGTCGCAAAAATCCCAGATATTACAATCTCCCCTACTTTAGGAAATTTCGTCCCGAAATTAAGGTAGAAGGGTTTAGTTCGGGATTTAAGTCTATGGTACGTACAAGGATAATGAGAAAAGATGCTCTACGTTCCCAAGTAAACCCTGGGTTACGTTTAGATTTTAAAAAAAAAAAAGTATCTATAGGAATAAGATTTCGCTTGAGTTTCTAAGTTTTCAAAGCGTATGGTTACCGAGCGTTTCCCCAAGAAGTATATAGTTTCATCGAAATATGTGAAGGTTTGTTTTCAGAAATGTGTTTGAGAGGATAACCGCTGAATTTTCATTCGAGGTTTAAAGTGAGATGCATCACTCAGAATGGGTCCGACGATAGTTTAATGATTTGAGTTCGTAGTCTAATACGTCTAAGGATTGCTGCGGTACCTAAGTCCTGTGACTACCTTTTATGATAAGTCTTAGATCATAGCACACGACAGAGTTTACTATGTCATCCCACACGCTGATTTTCATACTTACGTGTGCACACGCAATCATTTAAATCGTCGCATAGTCCGCATAGGTCCTTTCGTTTGTGTGTGGATCAAGAAAGAGTACAAGAATTTGTTTAACTCATGACTAGTGTTTCCACGTAAGAGTGATCGTTGATTTAACGAGTCCCTTAGAAAGAAACGTCATTCGATAATTAAAGAGTAAGGATTGTGATAAGATTTAGAGTTTCAAAATTCTCTCGTGTTTGAATAAGAATACACCAAACATCGAGTAGCTTAAAGTCTTTACACTTTCCTCGTGTTTGATCAAGAATACGTCAAACCTTGAGTAGTTTAAAAGTCTTATACGTTCCTCATGTTTGAACAAGAATACGTCAAACATGGAGTAGTTTAAATTGTGTTTGAACAAGAATACGTCAAACATAGAATAGTTTAAATTGTGTTTGAACAAGAATACGTCAAACATAGAATAGTTTAAATTGTGTTTGAACAAGAATACATCAAGCATATAATAGTTTAAATTGTGTTTGAACAAGAATACATCAAACATAGAATAGTTTAAATTGTGTTTGAACAAGAATACGTCAAACATAGAATAGTTTAAATTGTGTTTGAACAAGAATACATCAAACATAGAATAGTTTAAATTGTGTTTGAACAAGAATACGTCAAACATATAATAGTTTAAAGTCTTTTAGTTTAGCTTCAGTGTATAGAAGTATATGATTACGTTTTGAGTATAAAGTGGTTATCTAAATAGTCTAGTATTTAAGAGAGGTGTGGGACAGCGTTTGGAACAAGATTAACTGTTATACGCTCTTTCCCAGAAGATTCGAGTTGTCCTGAAGGTTTAGGTGGATCCCGATTGTGTTGGTTTTGTGAATAAGGCAGGGGAGGTACTCTGCTAAGAGAGCAATGTCCTTCTTCGTGCTAGTTTCTAGTATCAAGAGTGAAATTTTCTCGTGTATCCGAAGTGAACGTTTATCAAGTTTTATAAGGGTTAGTTAGGACGAACACAAAAAGTTTTCAAGACTAAGAATCCAAGTATGAGTTTGAAGATAGGGTAGGTCAGTTGGTTTCAAGTTTCAATATTGAACCCAAGTTTTACATGACGTTTTGTTGTACATGCTTACTTTGGTTTAGAAGGTGTTCAGTTTTCAAGGATACGGTTTCGAATGTTTGTATAAGTTTTTACATGGCTCAAAATTCTCTGACCTTATAGTTGTGTATACGAAGTTTGATGTTTTAGCAACGTGCATTTAAGCCTTTAGTTCCCGTTGTGACATATAGCAAATCTTTTACGTGGCAAGAGTTTGATGGGGAAAGTCTTCTAGTATAGGGTAACGGGAAAAGTTTTGGAAATGATAGTATGTTTACAAATGATTTGTCTTGTTTCATAAAAGAATACGTAGTTTTCTTTTATATAGTGTATAATTAAGATGTTCAAGAATAGTGAGTTAAACAACGATGAGTAGTATAAGTATGACTCGTAAAAAGGTATGTATGATTGTCAAACGAAGAGTTGATCAAGTTTAGAAGTGTGAAGTCTATATAAGGGGTAAGGATCATAGTTGATTACGGCAGTGGTTCGTAAGTCATGTTGTTTTAAAAGAGTGCTTACGAATTAGAAGGTTTGTTCAAAGTTTATTCTTCAAGTATGCGTGTGTCACTTAGGATTTTTATAGTTTTAATGCACCGTTGTTAATTATCTCAAGTACTAACGTGAGTTACTCTTGACGAAAGTGTTTGGGTAGAAGTGTTAAGTTTGTAGTACTAGAAGGAAAGTCAAGCTAATAAGTGATAACAAGATAACCTTCAAAATAACTATCGTTAAATGTTTCAAAATTGGGACTTCTAGCCCTTACATAATACAGTTTAAACGGAAAATTAAAGTGTGTAAGTAAGTTGATTTAATAAGTTCAAAACGGTCTTATTCATAATACTGAGTTATCACAGTAATACTTTCAAAAATAGTTTTAATTGGAGGTTGATGGGCTAACGAGGAGGATTCCCGGAAGAAGGGGTGGTCATAAGGACTTACTTAAGTACCCTATTTCCCTAGCCAGAATTTCCTCGTGGGCCTACAACTTCTCTTAGTTATTGTCACCGATGTTTGGGGTTTATGGTACTATGTCAAGGTTTCATTGTAGGCTTAGAGTTTTTAAACGTGGAGCTTGTCCATTCCATGGTAGACTCCTTTTCTTACAAGAAAAAAACACTTAGGTTACTAATTACTTTGTTAATGTATTTTGGATTCAAAATTCGTTAAGTTTTGTTTACAAGAAACAGTGATGTGTAAGTTTTAAAGACGTATGAAAGTTTCGGGATTGTAATAAAGTGTAACAAAGTTTGAGTAAATCGTCAAATGAAGTTGTGAGTGATAAAATGAAAACACAAGAGTTTCCCCTTTAGTGTCAAGTTTATAAAATAATACATGGTTTTAAATGTGCTAGTATTACAAGGATCATGAAGTTTAAGGACGTATGAAAGTTTTGAGATATAAAAGTCTTGAGTTAGTTATCAAATAAAACTTGGTTAAGTGCTAAGGAGGTAAGGTAAAAATACAAGGGTTACCTCTTAGGTGTCATATTTATAAAATAGTGAAGTTTTGTAGAAGAATTTATAGGGTAATACATAGTTCTAAGGGTTGTATTACAACGATCATGAAGTTTATTGGGTAGTATCTGCATAAATATAAGTTTATGTATATAGTCTTTAAGTATAGTCTCGTAAGAATTTCTTCTTGAAGGTAACTCCTTTAGGTCATGACGAGTAAGCATGCTGTCATGTGACAAGACGGGACTTAAGAATCATAGAATAAAGGTTATAGAGGAAAGTTTTTGAATCATGAATTTATGAAGCGTAAAGTATTTGAGATGGTACTCATTTAGTGCATATCACTAAGCGAGTACTTTGACATATCAAGAGAAATTTGAGCTCATTAATGTTTAGGGAAGTCATGCATTCCTATAAGTGGATGCTCATCCCAAGAATTCCCAGGAAAGCATACGGGTCCAACGGTTGATTTGGATTTGTACGAAATGCTTTCCTTGACAGAATTTCCCAGAATACAGGTATCCACCCTTCCGGTCCGCAAAAGTTCTCACACATTATCTAGAACTTAAATATTCTTGATAAGAGTTTAGTGGTGGATTAGGCTTGAAGCCTAAGAATGTGTCCTCGGTGTAGTAGCCTTTTGTAGTACGTAGGTAAGTAGAATCGTAGAATCTCCAAGCGTTCACGTATAAGATTTAAGAATAGAATGAGGAGAGAATTCCTAGTAAAGGACATGAGATAACTCATGTTTGGGTCTCCTAAGTTATAGTCTAGGTCATGTGTATAATAACCTAATTCCCTATAACCAAGGCTCTGATACCAATCTGTCACACCCCAATCGACGGCGGATTATACGTCGGGGCGGACGCGGTTGTTCAATAGCACAAGGTTGACTATTAAAGTTTCAATATTTCATTAATAAATAGATTCAAAGGTTCAATACAAAGGAAATAACAAGTATACAACGTTTATTTAATAAGTAGTCTAGGTCTAAAGCGTCCTATGTGATCACAAACAAGTCTCATGATGTAGAACCTGAAACATGTGAAAGAATCTGTCAACTACAAAATAGTTGGTGAGATACAAAGGTTTTGACACAGTTTAACAAGTATTTGGAAAGGATTACAATTCACTATGATATATGCGTTCTATAATGTAAGTATGAGAAACAAGTATCTTAAACATTGTGCATATCAACCCTCCAACCAAGTTTAGGCATAACCCGCAGGTTACCCTTATAAGTCTCAAGTTTAAAGTTTAATTCAGTAAAAATCATCAAGGGCTCCCCCCGAATGGTCAATCAATCAAGGTGGATTGGTCAAATGCAATAGATCTATCATTGTTACCATAGGCTTGATCAAAGTTAATGAATATGCTAGTTTTAAGTTTAATCTAAGCATACAAGTCTCAAGTTTAACATAAGAATAAGCATCTAGTCATAGTTGTACAAGAATTGTATAAGTTTAAAGTTTTGAACATGTTTCACCCCAAAAGTATAGAAAGGAAAAAGGGGCTAAGTATACTCACTTGGATGATGAAGAGTATCCGATAAGAGTAAGTTTGCAAGACTTTGAGGGAGAATATCCTCACAATATGCCTAAGAATATAAGTCTAAAGTTTCAAGTTTACTTCTATAAGTCTAAGCCAAAGGATCTAGGATTTCAAGATTGACTAGAGTTCCATTGGGAGACGGGAATGATTTGTGTTTATAACGTTTAAATCAAATTTCCAATTGAGGTTTTGAGTGAGTAATACAAGATTTGAATATCAAAGTTTAATAAGCTTATAGTCTAGAAAAAAATAATTATTTAACGTGCTTGATTCTCAATCACACAAAATAGGTAATAATATTTCGAGTAATTTTGTAACATCCCAAAAAAATAAAACGACCGTTATAATAACGGAATAAACGAACGAAGCATGATGGGCCGGGCCGGATGGGCTAGAAGGGGAGCCTCCCCTATAAATAGCTGAGGATCATCACCATTTTCTCTCATTTGCAACATCTAGATAGAGAAACCGTAGAGAGAGAAAGTTGACGGATCGACCCGAGATTTTAGCAAAGTGTTACTCCATAGCTCGTGAGAAGAACCTCTGGACCAGAAGCTCGATTCAGGTAACGATCCGACCTAAATCTGACTTTTAGTTCGTTTTTGGGTTTTTCGGGTTTTGGGTGAAAATGTAACATTTTAACGGATGAAACTGAAGGATAAACATAGATTTGAGTTCCTTAATGGAAAACGAACGTTTTGAATTCAAACAGGTTCGGGATCTTGACGTGATCAGACCCGAATGAGAAAGTTAGGGTTTTTGCGAAGAACAAGTCGTGCGCACTTATCAAGTACGCACGGAGCAGGTCCTGCGTACTTAACAAGTGCTCAGGAAGAGAGCACTGCGTACTTATCAAGTATGTAGGAAGAGGATCCTGCGTACTTATCAAGTACGCAGGAAGCAGGGTCTGCGCACTTGCTAAGTGCGCAGGCATCAGGCTGATTAGGTAAAGTCGGTATGTTTAGAAGGTTAAACCGTTAGAGTTGGGATTTGGTCTGATGTGTATTTAACTAATCAATTCAGATCGGAAGTGACGTAGTGGGACCTTTGTTTTGGGCAACCCGGATTAGCTTATCAGGTGAGTTCTAGAAGCCCTCTTTTAAATGTTTTATATAATGATTTCGGGCTGGTGTGCGTACATATGAAATGATGTTTTTACGAAACGATGTTTATGAAACTATGTTTATAAAATGATGCTTATGAAACTACGTTTACGAAATGAAATGATTTGGAATGAACGGTTGATGGAAAGAAATTTTATGAACGGAAGGTTTACGAACGAAATGTTTATAAAGAAATGGTTTAAACTAAAAGTAAATGGTTTCGAAAATAAATGAAAGGTTTTATGAAAAGAAAAGAAAAATGGCAAAGGTTTTAAAGAAGTCATTACAAATCTAATCTGTCGAATGAATGGAATTGACGAATGAAGTCTGGGAATGTAATTCCCAGCCTTGTGGTAGATTATGGACAGCGAGCCATAGTTTCCATAAGAGCAACAGGGGAAGTGTCTTGGTGGCCTGCCAATGGTTTGATGTTGTACAACTGGTAAGGGAGTAACGACGGTTACTCGGGTGATGACGATCATCCTAAGGGAATGAGGTAAGGGGAAATCAATGACGGCGATACGTAACGGTTGATTCCCAAAGGAAAGATGCGTGTTGGGCAATGACGGCGATACGTAACGGTTGACCCCACGTATTGAATGGTTGTGGCAATGACGGAGATACGTAGCGATTGCCCACAACATTAAAGGTTCCTTCGGGGACACAGAGATGCTTAAAGAGAGATACAGATTGTAGATAGTAATGTATGACTTAAATGAATGTTAAATGTTTTAAACAAATGATCCGTTCAATGTGTTTATGACGAGCAAGAATGTTTGAAGGTTTTTAATGATGAATGAAAGGCCCTGTTTTCTTATAAGTGATGTTAAACCCTAATGAATGTTTTGAATGATGAACCATTTCTTAATTTGAACGAAAACTAGAACTCACCAGCGTAGCTGACTTTTTAGTATGCACATTCAGGTTAAGGCAGGTATGAATGATGGACGGTGATGCTTGGCAAGCGAGAGGAGTTACCCGGTTGATCATGAAGACTGGCATCCCGTTATGTTTAGTTATGGTGTATTTATGTTTTAAACAATGTTTACGCTTCCGCATGTATGAACAATGATGACGTTATGTTTGAATGAAATTTTCCGCTGTGTTATTTGATATTCATGTTTAAGAACCGTTTGTGAATGAGTAAATCCAACAAGTGAGGCCTCCCGGGTTTGGGGCCTTACAAGTTGGTATCAGAGCAATAGTTTGAGAGATTCGGACACTCCTAGTGTCTGAACTTAAACTGTGAATGGGACCGAAAGCGGATGCCAGTACGGGTAACTCGAGCCACAGCATCAGGTATGAAAAGTAGAGTTTGTGTATGTAGTATGCCTTAGAAAGGGTTAGGAAAGTACTTGTGTTCTGATGGAATCACAAAGGTGGTCAAATAGAAATCGAAAGGTAGTGTAATGGTTAATTGCAGATGGCCAGTGTATATTAACATCTTACAGTGCTTATTGAATTTTATTTGTTAACTAGCGTGATGACATTGGATTCTTGTCTTATAGAACAAAATGGCAAGAAGAGGAAACGGAAGGCGTGGTGGGGGCCGTACCGGTGGTCGTAACGGCGGTCGCGGCAGGACCCCTGCGCGCCAAGAGAATAGTGAAGAAGGAAGTGTTCACACTGAACCAGCGATTGGCGTGCATGGAACCGAGCAGACACAGGTTGAAGAGCAACCTTTCACTTTTGAACCAGAAGTGAGAGCAGCTATACCTTTTGAGTTCATTGACTTAATGAAAGTTTCCTTGCCAGGACTGTTGGTAGAAGCATTAAAGAAGCTTAATGAGACGGGTGGGTCTAACACGGCGGTCGATACCCCGAACACTAAGGCAATCAACGCACCGCTTAGCCGTGGTTGCGACTATAAGACTTTCAAGGCATGTGACCCGCCAGTCCTGACCGGAAGGAAAGACGTGGTAGCTACGTTTGACTGGATAATCCGTATGGAGGCTGCCATCCGTCTCAGCGAATGCCGAGCAGATCAAGTTGTGAAATTTGCTGCTAACTCCTTAAGAGAGGAAGCATCCCATTGGTGGGAAGGTGTACGTCAAGCAAAAGGGAGCGAGGTTGTGGATGCGATGATGTAGGCTGACTTGAAAACGTTAGTGATCAAGAATTTCTGCCCAAGGAACGAGATTGAGAAGGTAGAGAGGGAATTTCTGGGTTTGAAGGCCGAGAGCATGACGCACCGGCAATACACAACCCGATTCAATGAACTGGCATGTCTGGTGCCACACCTTATCACGACTGAGGAAAGAAAGATTTCATGTTACATTCAAGGACTGCCGGACCAGGTCCGCACCTATGTTAAAGCAAACGCCCCTACGACCTATGATTCGGTAGTAGAACTTAGTGGCGTGGTATTCGATGATCTGACGCTGAATGTCGTTGCCATTGAGGAACCGAAGAAGAGACCGAGCTTCTCGAACAAGCGAACTGGTGGAAGGATGTTTGGGACTCGTGATAAGAGGGCTCGGGTGAATGAGCCGACTGTTTGTAAGAAGTGTGGAAGGGAGCATACCGGTGAATGTAGACTGGGATCTAACTTGTGCTTCAAGTGTGGCAAGACCGGGCACTACTCCCGTGAGTGCCTACAACACTTCAAGTGCTATAATTGTGGGGATGCCGGTCATCTGAGTAGGGAATGCCCGAAACCGAGAATGGGTGAAGCCGGGAAAGGGAAAGGCCCAGAAAGGAAAGAAGAGAGGCCCCGAGCAAAGACTCGTGCGTACGCACTGACGCAAGACCAAGACAGGGCAGACCCCGATGTCGCGTCAGGTACGTTCATCCTTGACATCACGTTTGTTTCAGTGTTATTTGATTCGGGTGCCAGTAAGAGTTTTATATCTACGACTTTTTGTAGACGAGTAAAGTACACTGTCAGTAAGCTAAAAAGGGCCTTTAGCGTAGAAACCGTCGAGGGTAGAACTACGAGAGTGACCGATGTAGTTGACAACTCCACGATAAAAATAGAAGGTCATAGGTTCCCTGTCAGGTTGTTTGTTATGGTTCTGGGTGGGTTTGATGTCGTGTTAGGAATGGATTGGCTAACTGCCAATGAAGCACAAATTATATGTAAACGAAAGATAATCCGACTCAAGGCTCCGGATGGTAGCAAAGTCGAGGTTCTTGGAGATCGTGACGCCCCGATGCCAAACGTCATCTCGATGATTAAGGCAACAGATTACTTGAGGCGCAGATGCGAGGCTTATCTGGTGTACGTAATTGACGAGTGTAAGGAAGTGAAGGAGCTAGATGATGTACCCGTGGTACGCGAGTACCCGGAGGTGTTTCCAGAGGATTTGCCTGGGATACCACCCGACAAAGAGATTGAATTTCGAATCGACTTAGTACCAGATGCCCAGCCCGTGGCTAAGGCTCCATATCGACTAGCACCAGTGGAGATGAAAGAATTAATGGCACAACTAGATGAGTTACTTGAGAAAGGATTTATCCAACCGAGCATCTCCCCGTGGGGTGCTCCGGTGTTGTTTGTGAAGAAGAAAGACGGTTCAATGAGAATGTGTATTGATTATCGCGAGTTGAACAAACGTACGGTGAAGAACAAGTACCCTTTACCAAGGATCGACGACATGTTCGATCAATTACAGGGTGCAAGTTGGTTCTCAAAAATCGACCTTCGGTCTGGGTACCATCAGTTGAAGGTGAGGGAAGAAGACATACCGAAAACCGCATTTCACACGCGTTATGGACATTTCGAGTTCCGCGTAATGTCTTTTGGATTGACGAACGCCCCCACAGCGTTCATGGATTTGATGAATAGAGTTTGTCGACCAATGCTGGATCGATCGGTAATCGTGTTCATCGATGATATCCTCATCTACTCCAAGAATGAGGGTGATCACGCGTGTCACTTGAAGGAAGTATTGGAAGCTCTGAAGAAGGAAAAGTTGTATGCTAAGTTCTCCAAATGCGCGTTCTGGCTTAGGGAAGTCCAATTCCTAGGTCACGTTATCAACCCGAACGGCATTATGGTTGACCCAGCGAAGATAATGACGGTAAGGGAATGGAATATTCCTAAGACGCCAACTGAAATCCGTAGTTTCTTGGGATTAGCAGGCTACTATCGGAGATTCATCCAGGATTTCTCGAAAATAGCTTCGCCGTTGACAAAGTTGACTCGGAAAGAGGTTAAGTATGAATGGGGTTCGACCCAAGAGGAGGCGTTTAAGGAACTGAAGAAGAGGCTAACCCAAGCTCCATTCTTGGCCCTTCCCGAGGGCAATGAAGACTTAGTGGTATACTCTGACGCTTCGGGTTAGGGATTGGGATGCGTGTTGATGCAACGCGGGAGAGTGATCGCGTATGCGTCACGACAGTTGAAGATTCACGAAGCTAATTATCCAACCCACGATTTGGAACTTGCTGCTGTCGTATTTGCATTGAAAATCTGGAGGCACTACCTTTACGGGGTGAAGTTTACTATTTACTCCGACCACAAAAGTTTGAAGTACTTCTTCGAACAAAAGGAACTAAATATGAGGCAGAGGCGATGGTTGGAACTGTTGAAAGACTATGATTGTGAAATAATATACCATCCTGGAAAGGCAAACGTGGTGGCTGACGCTCTAAGCTGAAAGGATGTGCCTACTCCTATTAGAGTGAAAGCTTGCCAGTTAGTGGTAACATCAGATGTGATGAGAGAAATCGAAAAGGCTCAGGATGAGGCACTTAAAGAAGAAAACATAAAGAAGGAAAGGATGGTTGGCCAACAGGACAAGTTGGAATATAACACCCTTGGTGTTAGGACACGTTTTGGATGGGTATGGATACCTATGGGTGGCGAGCTTAGAACCAAAATCTTGGATGAGGCTCATAAGTCTCGATACTCTATCCATCCTGGCACCAATAAAATGTACCAAGATCTGAGGAAGGAATACTGGTGGCCTGGGATGAAACATGAGGTGACAAAGTATGTAAGCAAGTGCTTAACTTGCTCACAAGTAAAGGCCAAACACCAAAAACCGTATGGAAAGATTCAACCACTTGATATACTAGAATGGAAGTGGGAACACATTACCATGGACTTCATAACCAAGCTACCTCGCACAGCTAAAGGTCATGACGCCATTTGGGTAATTGTGGACCGTTTAACGAAGAGTGCTCATTTCCTACCTATTCGCGAGACGTTCTCGTCGGAAAGGTTAGCGGAAGTATTTATTAATGAAGTAGTAGCATGGCATGGGATGCCTTTGACGATCGTATCTGACCGGGACACACGATTCACATCGAGGTTCTGGAAAAGATTTTACGAGGTGATAGGCACGACGCTTAATATCAGCACTGCATACCACCCACAAACGGATGGTCAGTCCGAAAGGACAATTCAGACATTGGAGGATATGCTTCGTGCTTGTATTATCGATTTTGGCGGCAGTTGGGACAGTCATCTACCGTTAGCCGAATTTTCATACAACAATAGTCATCACACGACTATAGGTATGCCGCCTTACGAAATGTTGTAAGGGAGGAGATGTAGGACCCCGATTTGTTGGGGTGAGATTGGACAAAAGGAATTAGGGAGTCTTGAAGTAGTAAGGGAAACGTCAGAAAGGTTTGATCAAATCAAAGCACGAATGAAGGCCGCACAAGATCGTCAGAAATCCTATGCGGACAAACGACGAAGGCCTATTGAGTTTGATGTTGGGGACAGAGTAATGTTGAAAGTGTCACCCTGGAAGGGAATAATACGATTCAGGAAGAGAGAAAAGTTAAGTCCGAGGTTCGTCGGACCATTTAGGATAATGGCACGGGTTGGTGAAGTCGCTTATCGGCTAGAGTTGCCTGATGAGTTGAGTGGGATTCATCCTACCTTCCATGTATCACACTTACGAAAGTGTTTGGCGGATGAATCAGCTCACGTACCACTTACTGACATCGAGGTCGACAATAGCCTTAATTACATCGAAGAACCCGTGGCCATCTTAGACAAGAAGGAGAAGCGTCTGCGTAACAAGATTATCCAATTGGTTAAAGTCCAATGGAAACATCGAAAGGGATCGGAAGCCACTTGGGAAACGGAGAAGGAGATGAAGGAGTCGTACCCTCATCTATTTGACTTATGATAGGTTTCGGGGACGAAACCTATTGTAAGGGGAGTAGACTTATAACATCCCAAAAAAATAAAACGACCGTTATAATAACGGAATAAACGAACGAAGCATGATGGGCCGGGCCGGATGGGCTAGAAAGGGAGCCTCCCCTATAAATAGCCAAGGATCATCACCATTTTCTCTCATTTGCAACATCTAGAGAGAGAAACCGTAGAGAGAGAAAGTTGGCGGATCGACCCGAGATTTTAGCAAAGTGTTACTCCATAGCTCGTGAGAAGAACCTCCAGACCAGAAGCTCGATTCAGGTAACGATCCGACCTAAATCTGACTTTTAGTTCGTTTTTGGGTTTTTCGGGTTTTGGGTGAAAATGTAACATTTTAACGGATGAAACTGAAGGATAAACATAGATTTGAGTTCCTTAATGGAAAACGAACGTTTTGAATGCAAACAGGTTCGGGATCTTGACGTGATCAGACCCGAATGAGAAAGTTAGGGTTTTTGCGAAGAACAGGTCGTGCGCACTTATCAAGTACGCACGGAGCAGGTCCTACGTACTTAACAAGTGCGCAGAAAGAGAGCACTGCGTACTTATCAAGTACGCAGGAAGAGGATCCTGCGTACTTATCAAGTACGCAGGAAGCAGGGTCTGCGCACTTGCTAAGTGCGCAGGCATCAGGCTGATTAAGTAAAGTCGGTATGTTTAGAAGGTTAAACCGTTAGAGTCAGGATTTGGTCTTATGTGTAATTAACTAATCAATTCAGATCGGAAGTGACGTAGTGGGACCTTTGTTTAGGGCAAACCAGATTAGCTTATCAAGTGAGTTCTAGAAGCCCTCTTTTAAATGTTTTATATAATGATTTCGGGCTGGTGTGCGTACATATGAAATGATGTTTTTACGAAACGATGTTTATGAAACTATGTTTATAAAATGATGCTTATGAAACTACGTTTACGAAATGAAATGATTTGGAATGAACGGTTGATGGAAAGAAAGTTTATGAACGGAAGGTTTACGAACGAAATGTTTATAAAGAAATGGTTTAAACTAAAGGTAAAGGGTTTCGAAAATGAATAAAGAAAAAGGGAAAAGGTTTTAAAGAAGTCATTACAAATCTAATATGTCGAATGAATGGAATTGACGAATGAAGTCTGGGAATGTAATTCCCAGCCTTGTGGTAGATTATGGACAGCGAGCCATAGTTTCCATAAGAGCAGTGTCTTGGTGGCCTGCCAATGGTTTGATGTTGTACAACTGGTAAGGGAGTAACGACAGTTACTCGGGTGATGATGATAATCCTAAGGGAATGAGGTAAAGGGAAATCAATGACGGCGATACGTAACGGTTGATTCCCAAAGGAAAGATGCGTGTTGGGCAATGACGGCGATACGTAACGGTTGACCCCACGTATTGAATGGTTGTGGAAATGACGGCGATACGTAGCGGTTTCCCACAACATTAAAGGTTCCTTCGGGGACACAGAGACGCTTAAAGAGAGATACAGATTGTAGATAATAATGTATGACTTAAATGAATGTTAAATGTTTTAAACAAATTATCCGTTCAATGTGTTTATGACGAGCAAGAATGTTTGAAGGTTTTCAATGATGAATGAAAGGCCCTGTTTTCTTATTAGTGATGTTAAACCCTAATGAATGTTTTGAATGATGAACCATTTCTAAATTTGAACGAAAACTAAAACTCACTAGCGTAGCTGACTTTTTAGTATGCACATTCAGGTTAAGGCGGGTATGGATGATGGACGGTGATGCTTGGCAAGCGAGAGGAGTTACCCGGTTGATCATGAAGACTGGCATCCCGTTATGTTTAGTTATGATGTATTTATGTTTTAAACAATGTTTACGCTTCCGCATATATGAAAAATGATGACGTTATGTTTGAATGAAATTTTTCGCTGCGTTATTTGATATTCATGTTTAAGAACCGTTTATGAATGAGTAAATCCAACAAATGAGGCCTCCCGAGTTTGGGGTCTTACAAATTTTCTAAGTTTCTTATAAATAGAGTTGTAAGGATATATAAAAATAACTAATGATTAAGGATCAATAACAATTATTTAAAATAAATAATTATTAAGAATAATTAATGACTATTTAAGAATAAATAATTTCTAAGGATAAATAATAATTATTTAAGAATAAATAATTACTAAGGACAAATAATTATCCAAAAGAATAGTTACTTTGTCTAATAAATATAAATCCTTCAAGATTTAAAGTATTTGAGAATTAAAAAATTATCTTTACAAAACAATTTTTAATTTAATAATGTTTAAAGTGTGGTTATAAGTTTAAATAATAATAAGCATTTATAAGTTTATAAAATGTTAAATAGAACTTCTTATAAAGTTTAATTAATAAGTTTAAAGTTTAAATGAAATTATAAGTGTATAGATGTCTTAAATAAAGTTTCTTATAAGCATTTTAAATAAAGTTTATAAGCTACTTTATTTTATACAGTTTATAAGTTTAAAAAAATGGGTAAAGTATATTTATTTTCTCATGATTTAAATTTATATAAACAATTGGATTTTCTTGTTTATATGGAAAATGTATATAAGTTTAAAACTTATTAAGTTAAAGTTTTAAACAAAAATAAGCTTATTATATATATAAAAAGAATAAGGAATTAAGTTTCGAATTTTATAAAATTATTTATATCGAATGCCCAAGTTTTATAAATTTTGGAAGTATTCTTTTAAATGTTTAAAACTATTTTCGAAGAATTAATTATTATTAGGTTAAGCTAAGTTTAATAGATTAAAAATAGTTCTGGAATATAAAAATATAAATAAAATTCGGATTCAAGTTTACAAAAGTTTTACATAATTTATAAAAATTATTAAAGCTTAAATCCGATTTTAAAAAGGCTAAAAAAATGAAAAAGAGCAAAACTGGGCTAACCGGATTCGAACCCGGGTCGCCCGGTTCGCAAACACAACCCACGCTTAAACCATCCCGCCTACGGGCTCGTTAGTTTAATACCCAAAAAAATAAATTGGTAAACACTATTTCCAAACGCCCCCAATTCACATTAGAACCCTAGAATTCAAATCCCTGAAATTCGACCAGTAAATCCCTCTGTCATTGAAATTTGACAGAGGGCTTTCGATGGTATGATGAAAACGACGAGTTTAGCTTTTCGATTTACCTGAAATGATGTCGGATCGAGGTTGAACGAGTTTGAGGTTCAGAACCGGCGACACAAGCTTTAATCGAGTAATGTGGGCACGATTTCTGTGGAATTGGCACTTGAGAGAGGTTCGGTGTGATGATGTTGAGCTATGGGGGTCGGTATATATAGCCAATTTGGCATTGAATGCGCGAACGGGTTGGAGGATAGTGGTTGAGCCGATTGGATTAAATCCTGACACCATGCGCGTTCTTGGTCGGAGTTGAACGTTAATGCACCTAGGGGAGGGGTCGCATGCGCGAGTGGGAGCCCAAGGTTCTGTGAACCTGGACTGTATCGCGATTTCGATCGAAATGGGTTAAAAATCGGGGGTTGTGGGTTTCGAACCCATGACCGATTCTGGGCAATAGAAGTTTGGGGAATTGACAAAACAGGTCCCCGAGGTTTAGAAGCGTTATCATTTCACGTTTAGAGTTAACTTTTAGTTTAAAATAAGTTTCCAAAATGACAGTTTGGCCCCCCTGACTTTATAAAAACGATTGTATATGTTTTTATTTTATAAATTTAAATAAGTTTTATCATTTTATAAGTTTATAAAAAGATTTCGAATATTTAAGTTTATTAGTTGAGTAAGTTTGTTGATTATAATTTTTTTTTTATAAAATTATAAATACACATATAAGTATGATCGTTTTTCCTTAAGTCCATATTAAATAAATTTAATATTTATTGTTCAAGAAAATAGCTTTAAAAAGAATTTAAGTTTTTAATGTGTAGACGTTTAGGAAAAGTTACGTCATAAAAATCCCAGATATTACACGCCGAGGCGGTCGCACTGGCCGAGTAGGTAGACCTCCGTTGAATCAAAGACTAGAAGAAGAAGAGAGTGTGCACGCAGAACACACCGAGAGTGTGCACGAAAAAGAAGTGACCCCAACTGGAGACGATAATCCAGGGCCGATACAGTTGGAACCCGAAGTCATGGATGCTATTGCCCGTGAAGTTGTGCTCACTCTGAAGAAAGTATTGACTGATCTACTATCCGAAGCACTAAAGAAAAGTAAAGAGGATGATGAAGGAGACCATGAAGAGAAAGTGTATGATAGTGATGGGGATGAAGTAAAAGTGGGATCAAGCAATCGTGGGTGCACTTACAAAGGATTCAAAGACGGAGACCCACCCAAGTTCGATGGGAGCAAGGATTCAGTGGCAACGCTCGAATAGATTGAGAGGATGAACGCTGTAATTAACATCAGCGAGTGTCGACCGGACCAGACGGTTAAATATGTTGCTCATTCTTTCAACAACGAAGCACTGGGTTGGTGGAGAAACATTCAAAGAACAAAGTAGCCAAACGCTATCGCCAGAATGACATGGGAAGACCTGAAGAAGCTCATAATCCAAAAGTTCTGCCCACAGAACGAGATTGATCGTGTGGAAAACGAGTTCCAAAACTTTAAGGCGGGCAACAAGACGCACCGCCAGTATACCTCTAGATTCGAGAGAATGATCAAGTATTATGTGAAGGGCCTACCTCAAAGGGTCCGTGTCCATGTGAAAGCCAACCTACCCTCGACCTTCGAGTCAGTAGTGAATCTGAGCGGAATCGTCTACGACGATTATGCCAATGAGGACCCTGCACCTGAGACACAAAAGAGAAAGTGGGAGAACCCGTCTAGAGGCACCGAAAAAGGGAATGTGGCAACTGAAGTTAAGAAACCAAGGTCGGATGAATATGAAACTTGCAGGAAATGTGGAAGGCAACATCTTGGCGAGTGTCGAATCGGCACCACCACATGCTATAAGTGCGGGAAGCCAGGTCACTTCTCCCGAGAATGCGTAAAGAACGTCAAGTGTCAAGTATGTGGATTGTTTGGACATCTGATAAAGAACTGTAGGAAGGTCGGCCAATATGGTTCGGGAAAAGAGAGGGAAAAGGAACAACCGCAGGCTAGGACTCGAGTCTACGCCCTAACTGAGGAGGAAGCAAGGGGAAACCCTGATGTTGTGTCAGGTACGTTCCTAGTTAATGATGAACATGCTGCTATTTTTTTTTACTATGGTGCTATTAAAAGTTGTATATCCAATGCATTTAGTCATAAACTAGGTTGCACTATCAACACCATAGTAAAGGCCTTTAGCGTACAAACTGCCGTTGGTAAAAATTCAGCAGTATTTCAAGTAACAGAGGATTGCATCATAGTAATAGAGGGTCATAAGTTCCCTTCTAGATTATTCCTTCTTACCTTAGGAGGATTCGATATAGTATTGGGTATGGATTGGCTAGCTGCCAACGAACCTCAAATCATATGTAAACGTAAGAGGATACACCTCAAAGCTCCTAGCGGCAGTCCAATTACGGTTTATGGGGATTGGAATTGCACGATGCCAAACATCATCTCGATGATCAAGGCCGAAAGTTACATGAGGCGCGGTTGCGAAGCTTATTTGGCATATGTTATTGATGATAGAATGAAAACGAATGAACTCAAGAATGTGCCCGTGGTGTGCAACTTTCCAGAAATATTCCCTGAGGATCTACCTGGGTTACCACCCGATCGGGAAATAGAATTTCAAATTGACTTATTGCCAGGAGCTGAGCCCATTGCCAAATCCCCCTACCGATTGGCTCCATCAGAAATGAAAGAATTGATGTCTCAATTAGAAGAACTAACAGAAAAAGGATTTATTAGACCGAGCATCTCACCGTGGGGCGCTCCGGTACTATTTGTTAAGAAGAAGGACGGCAGCATGCGTATGTGCATTGACTACCGCGAGTTGAACAAGAGGACAGTAAAGAACAAATACCCACTGCCTAGAATAGACGACCTTTTTGATCAACTGCAAGGTGCGAGCTGGTTCTCAAAGATCGATCTTAGGTCGGGTTACCATCAGTTGAAAGTAAGGGAAGAAGACGTACCAAAGACCTTGTTTCGCACGCGTTATGGGCATTATGAGTTTCTCGTGATGTCCTTCGGATTGACCAATGCACCACTAGCGTTCATGGATTTGATGAATAGAGTATGTCGACCAATGTTGGATCGATCAGTGATAGTTTTTATAGACAACATACTGGTATATTCGAAAAGCGAGGGTGATCACCACTGTCACCTAAGAGAGGTTCTGGAGGTGCTAAAGCAGGAAAAGTTGTACGCAAAATTCTCCAAATGCGCGTTCTGGCTTAGGGAAGTCCAATTCCTAGGTCACGTAATAAACCCAAACGGAATCATGGTGGATCCTATAAAGATCGAGACAGTAAAGGAATGGAACGTCCCAAAGACACCAACAGAGATACGAAGTTTTCTGGGATTGGCAGACTACTATCGAAGATTCATTCAAGATTTTTCAAGAATAGCCTTGCCACTAACTAAGTTGACACGGAAGGAAGTGAAGTATGAATGGGGTCAAACCCAAAACAACGCGTTTGAAGAATTTAAGGCACGATTAACCCAAGCTCCAGTCTTGACTCTACTTGAGGGAAATGAAGACTTGGTAGTCTATTCTGACGCTTCGGGGCAGGGTTTGGGGTGCGTACTTATGCAACGAGGAAAGGTAATTGCTTACGCCTCGCGGCAACTAAAGATTCACGAGGCTAACTACCCAACACACGATCTAGAGTTAGCAACAGTAGTTTTCGCATTGAAAATATGGAGGCACTATCTGTATGGAGTCAAATGCACCATTTACTCCGATCACAAAAGCCTAAAGTACTTTTTCGAGCATAAGGAATTAAACATGAGACAAAGAAGGTGGTTAGAGCTACTGAAGGACTATGACTGTGAGATATTGTACCATCCAGGCAAGGCAAACGTGGTGGCTGACGCTTTAAGTAGAAAGGAAGAATCGACACCTATCCGGATCAAAGCATGTCAGCTGATTATAACGCCAGGTTTGATGAGTGAAATATCAAAGGCACAAGATGAAGCACTATCAGAAATAAATATAAAACGAGAAAGAATAGTAGGACAACAAGGGAATTTAGATGCAAATGCATACGGTGTACGGACTAGGTTTGACCGGATGTGGATACCTAAGATTGGTGAGCTTAGAGCCAAAATACTCGATGAGGCCCATAAGTCTCGTTATTCTATCCACCCCGGGACAAACAAAATGTATCAAAACTTGAAGAAAGAGTACTGGTGGAAAAGCATGAAGAATGATGTGACTGAGTACGTGAACAAGTGCTTGACGTGTTCACTAGTTAAGGCCGAGCACCAGAAACCATGAGGTAAAATGCAACCCTTACCAATACTGGAATGAAAGTGGGAGGAGATCACGATGGACTTCATTACCAAGCTACCGCGAACAGCTAAAGGCAATGATACCATTTGGGTGATCGTCGACCGTTTGACGAAAAGTGCTCACTTCTTGCCAATACGTGAGACTTCTTCGTCAGAAAGACTAGCAGAAATATTTATCAAGGAAGTTGTGAGTAGACATGGTACGCCGCTGTCGATTGTGTCCGACAGGGATACTAGATTCACGTCAAGGTTTTGGAAGAAATTCAATGAAGCAATGGGCACTAGACTGAACATCAGCACCGCTTACCACCCCCAAACCGATGGACAATCGGAAAGGACCATTCAGACCTTGGAGGACATGCTCCGGGCCTGTATCATTGACTTCGGTGGGAGCTGGGACAGCCATCTACCATTGGCAGAATTTTCATATAACAACAGCTATCACTCGACTATTGGCATGCCGCCATTTGAAATGTTGTATGGGAGGAAATGTAGGACCCCGTTTTGTTGGGGGGAAATTAGACAAAATGATTTTGCAAGTCTCGAAGTGGTCAAAGCTACTTCCGAGAAATTTGATCAAATCAAGGCTCGAATGAAAGCTGCAAAAGGCAGACAGAAATCATACGCGGATAAGAGAAGAAGGGATTTAGAGTTTCGAGTAGGGGACATGGTACTGTTAAAGGTATCACCATGGAAAGGAATCATTCGATTCAGAAGACGTGGCAAATTAATTCCAAGGTTTGTCGGACCTTTCAAGATTTTAGCGAGAGTGGGTCAAGTTGCTTACAAACTCGACCTACCCGTTGAGCTTAGTGGAATACACCATACGTTCCACGTGTCGCACTTACGCAAGTGCCTAGCTGACAACACAGTTCACATACCTTACGACGAGATCGAAGTAGATGACAGTCTAAATTATGTAGAGGAACCGATAGCCATCCTTGACAGAGCTGAAAAACGACTACGCAATAAGTCGATTCCTCTAGTCAAAATACAATGGAAGCACAGAAAAGGGTCAGAAGCTACGTGGGAAAAAGAAGACGAGATGTGGGGGCTATACCCTCAATTGTTTAACGTATAAGCAGTTTCGAGGACGAAACCTCTTTAAGGATGGTAGACATGTAACATCCCAAAAATAGTAAATAAGTAATTAATAACGCGATAGAGATTTAAAACGTCAAAAATGAAATAAAAATGGATGGGCTTGGGCTCGGCTCCAACGGGCCGAGGGAAGCCCAGGTATATAAGGGCCAAGACAGCCTTGAATCTCTCATTTTCCACCAACACTTGTAATCTAGAGAGAGAAAGGAGAGTCAGGTCTAGAGAGAGAAAGTCGATGGATCGACACAAAATTGAAGGAGCACGTTACTACTGAGCTAGTGAGCAAAACCTCCGAATCAGAATTACAATCCAGGTAACGATTCGACCTTACACTGAGTTTTTATTCGTTTTGGGGTTTTTCGGGTTTTAGCTAAATAGGAGACGTTTTTATGGATGAAACTTGAAAATAAGCTTAGAACTAGCATCTAGAGTGAAAACCGCACCTTTTTATCAAAGAAAGTTGTAAGATTAGCATGATCGGATTAACAAGCAAAATTTCGGACTTGTCCAGAAAACAGGTGATGCGTACTTCTCAAGTACGCAGTAGAGACGTCCTGCATACTTATCAAGTACGCAGGTACGCAGGAGAAAGATCATGCGTACTTACCAAGTACGCAGGTACGCAGGAGAAAGATCATGCGTACTTACCAAGTACGCAGGAGAAAGATCATGCGTACTTACCAAGTACGCAAGAAGAATGCTCTGCGCACTTGTCAAGTACGCATGAGCAAGGCCCTGCGCACTTACTAAGTGCGCAGGCAGTAAGTAAAGTCAGTATGTTTAGAATGATTAAACCGTTAGAGTCGGGAATGGGTCTGATGTGTATTTAACTACCTAATTCAGATCGTACGTGACGTTGTTGGACCTTTGTTTAGGACAACCAAGACTAGCTTTTCAGGTGAGTTCTATGTGCCCCCTTCTATGTTATGTGCAATACTTATTAAATGTTTTGGGGCTGAAATGTATACATTAAATGAATAAATGATATGAATGTTAATGTGATCATACGTGATGTACTAATATATATTTTATATATATATAAGATAATGAATTATGAACAAAGAATGAAACGTATGTTTACAAAGAATGAAGAAAAGAATGGCATAACGTAAATAAATGAAATCTTGCTTTATAATTATTTATATTGCATGTTATGAATGTATGTATACGTTATGGACGGAAACGAAGCTAACGGCTACTTCTGTAGACGGACGATCACGTGACTATTTTGCAACCGGGAAAGATACGTCCTTCGCAAGCTAGGGCGTACAAAAAGCATAAATAGGCGGTCGAAGTAAATGCTAAAATAGTATAACGGTTGCATAAAAAATAGTTCGCGTGGGAAACGGATGCCTTAGGGCAAACGGGCGAATATGACGGACTACGACGGTAGGACGGTTAAGGCGGACGGCCGAAGGTTGGCCGGGCGGAAGTTAAGGCGGATGGTTTCTAGGACCGGATGAGTAAAAGGGCTACGACGGTAGCTTAAGGGCGTATGTCTTTGTGATATACGCAGTAAAAGACGGGTTGATCACCCTTATGTGTATGACCAATGAATGTAAAGGAAAGAAAAGGTGAATGCATATCTATGTAATCACATAAGAATGAAGAAAGAAAAGTAAAAGCTATGAATACGTATTTATAGAAATGTATGTATATAATTATGTATACTTTTAAAGAAAAGAATGAACATACTTAATAGTTTTAAACTAGAACTCACCAGCGTTAGCTGACTTTTAGTATACATTTCAGGTACAGAAAGGAAGGGTCGTGCGAAGGCGTAAAGGTTACCAGGCACAAGACTGACATCCCACTTTTATATATGTTAAGACAAATGTTATGTACTTAATTTTAAAGACTTCCGCTGTTATGTCATGTCATGTTACGTTATGTAATGAATGAATTCGAATGTTTTAAATTTAAGCTCAGTAATTATGACTATGTTTATGAGTAAATCCAACAAGTGAGGTTACCCGGGCAAGGGGCCTTACACGATTCTAGCTTTACCTCTTTTTATTTCACTATGATTTTTAACTATGAAAGCCGATGATCTGTGAGGACTTTCAGATTTCCTAATTAGTCCTTGTTTAGTCATTTCTAGAATTTGTGTTCTAAATTTTTCTTTGTCTAGGGGACTATATTCTATATTTTTGTTTCTTATTGTTATGTCTGGGTTTTTTATTTTAAATTTACAGACATACTTGACTTTAGAGTTTGTAATACTTTCTCTTATTAGTCCTAGTTTTTCTAGGTGTAGGATTATAGGGTGATTTATACTTTTTGTTATATCTTTCGCTTTTTCTAATTCATGGTTTATAAAGTTGGTAAGTAGTTGCAGAGATTCATTTTCTGCAACATTTTGTCTTTTATTTTTGTTTAAAAATTCTACGTTTCCTTTTTCTCCTCTTTTGTGAGCAATTTCATTCATGCTTTTATATCTAAAGGTTGGGAAACTGTAAATTTGTTTACTAATAGTTATGAAATTTCTTGTTATAGTAATTGTACCATTTAGTCCTAGTATAAAATTTAATCCTAAGACAAAATCTCTAGATTTAATGTGTTGTGGATTTATATTTATTTGTGGTATATCATATTTTGTGCTGTAATTTCATGCAAAATCTAGGAATTGTATTCCTATTGGTTCTAGGTAATGTGTTATGTTTATTAATCTGTCTTCTATAGTTCTTGTCATTAATTTATATGTCAGTGGTTTATGAAATTTTTCATGTGTCAGACTATGTGATATTACACTTTTAGTTGCTCCTGTATCTACAAGAGCTGTTAAGTCTATTGGTGTATTGGCGTCAAGCCATAATCTACACTGTATGTTTATCATATTCATCGATCCATTAGTTTGTATGAAGGTTTAGTCATTAGTTTGTATGGGATTTTGCTCTGGTTCTGTGGCCATATTATTTAATTCTGTAAGTACTACTGCTTGTTTTTTTTCTTTTCTATTAAATCTTCAAGTCTAGTAACTTTGTTACTCATAATTTCTATTTTTAACTTGTTAACTTCTATAGCTAGTTCTAGTTTTTCTATCTTTTCATCGTATTCATTTATATTTTTATTTGTATTTTGACTGGCACTTGGTGTTTCTATACTGTAAACATCATTTAAGAAAATATGGCATATTTCTTTAAAGTATATGTTACATTGAGATCTTTTTTCTATGCTTGGGTAGTATTCACAAATGTAACATTTAATATAATTATTTCCTTTTCTATGTTTCCAATCATGTCTACACTCTTCTGGATTTGTATATGTATATGAGATTTTTGTTATTGGTTTATCTTCTTCACTATATATACTGTATATTTATTTATTATCTGTGTGATCTGTATCTAATGCTTCTATTTCGTAGTCGTTAATTTGTTCTACTAGATTACTTCTTTCTATATTTTTATTTCTATTTGGGCATTTGTTAGCCAAATGTTCTGTATCTCCACATATAAAACATTTACATGTTCTAGTATGGGGTTTTCTAACGTATTTGTTTTGATTTTTATATGGTTTATACTCTTTTTTGTAGGTGGTACTTTTTCTTATCATAATATTCATATGCTTGTGGAGTATAAATAGTTGTCTTATAAAAAGAAAAAGCATTTCTTTTTAGCTGTTCTTGTAATGCTACTTCTTTACATTTTTCTTCTAGAATACCAAATGTAAAGGTTATTCTAGGTCCAATTCCTAAGTTTTCTATATTTCCATACTGTAATTTCCAGGCTTCATGTATAGTTTTTCCTAAATCTACTGGTAATTTTATAAAATATTTGTCACATAGGTTATCATCCATGGCTTGTCCTGTTTGTGCTAATAACCTTGTAAAATCTAGTGTAAATTCATTTATGTATTTCATATCAGCTATACTTAGTTGTTCTAAATTTCTAATGGCTGTATCTTGTAGTAGACTGTTATTTTTTGTCGGGTCTACTCCTAAAATAAGAACTCTTATTTGAGATGTGAAATTATAAGGATTGTCTCCTATGGCTTTTAGTCTGTTTATTTGGTCTGGGCTGTGGGCTTTTTTACTTTGCCATATCCCTAAGGCTGTTGGGCCTAGAGTTGTTTCTAGATAAGAAAACATATCTGATGTGTAGGTGTTCGTTGGGTGTTTATGATGCTTAACTATACATTTTTATGTGTGATTTAGCATGGAACGCGTTTACTTTGCATGTGTTTATGATTTGTAGGTGTTTGGATGCTAAGTACGTGTTTTGGAAGCATTAGAGAGGAAGTAGAGGGTTTGGATCGGAAACTATGCAAAAGATGGAGGCTGATGTGGAAGTTCTGGAAGCTGAATCTTGAAACAGACATATCTCGAGCTAGAAAATGAGTTACGAGACCCATAATATATGAATCTTGGGTAGCTCGAGAAGCCGAATCCAAATATTTGGTTAAAAAATACACTAGGGGCGTAAGCTTACGCCCTAGGAGCGTAAGCTTACGCCGGTAACATTTTCTGAATAGAAGCTTCAGCTCGACGGAGTAAGCTTACGCCCCCAGCGTAAGCTTACGCTGGTTACGTTTCAGACGCGGATTTTTAGTGAAACAGCCGATTTTCAGTGTTTAATTGGGGGTTTCTTCCCCAAATTCGAAATCACCACTTTTACAACAGTTCTTGGGTGATTTTGGGGGCGATTGGAGGCTAGAAAACACCATTCCAAGATCGATTTGGAAGATTGATACCGAATTATTGAAGAATCGAAGATGAATTCCACAACCATGAGCGGCTAATCCACCGGTAATCATTCCCGGGTGGATTGTTTGTAAGTTTTTAGGGTTTTATCATGTGCTAGCTTTGAGAAAATTCTTGTAATCGTTTGGTTTGAAACACTTGAATCTTTGTGATTAGTATGGTTATGAACTCACGGGAGTCGATAAATTCTTACACCATTGACCCCATTAGATGATAATTGCTATGAACTTTGATTTGTGTTGAATCTATTGATTGATCTAATTCTATATTTCATACATTTGTCTCGATTTCATTCGTGAATATTGTTTTACACTATTTGCCGATGATGTATGAATGTTAATGTTCTTGGTTAGATTTGGTTAATTTGATTTGGATAACCATTCGATTGTTTGAACTCATATGTTGGTGTGATAATCCCTAATTACTTGTGAACTTGAAACCCGGGTGTGATTCCTTTTTAATTATTGTTTACAACTTAAACCGTTTATTTTCTACTTGATTACTTGTGATTGTTTTGCTAGTTGATAACCATTGCTTGTTGGATTTGTTAATTTCACCTCAATCATTGCTTGTGTTTGGTCAGAAAGACCCATTGCAACTTCATAAATCACATTGTTAATTGAAGTTAAGCACCGACCACAAACTATAAAACGTGGTTCGACACCCTACTTACCCTAACTAGTTTAAGGTGATTAGGACACTCTAATTCTTTATCTTTGACCGGTACCTTCGACACCGATCAAATTTTGGCGCCGTTGCTGGGGAGTGTGTGCGCTTGGTGTTTTATTTTAATTAATTCGTGTGACTATTTGTTACTTATTTTGTTTGGTTAATCTTCTTCTATTTTTGTGTTACGCGTGGTGTTTGTTTGTGTGTGCAGGTGACAGATTAGTGCATGCGTACCAGTTCATTCGGGAGGACTTCACCGCTTGTTTTTGAACCAGAAATTGAGAAGATAGCAAGGCAAAACCGAACCCAACAACAAAATCTACAACATATTTCATCGGAACCATCATCTATGGATGGTCGAAGCAGTCATTCCGGATCTAGCATGAGAAAACCTGGCCCAACTCCAAACAGAGGCCCTATCCCTAACCGCCCACCAACTCCACCTCACCGAACCCCAACCCCATCTATACCTATCAATAACAACCAACCCCGTGGGTCGGGTCTAGTTCAACAAAACCGACCCGTTAACATCCGAACCAATCCAACGTACCAAGGAAGAAGGGGACCACAACAAAATCAAACCCCTCCTGGAAACATCTTTGGAGCTCAACCAAGAAACGAAAATGAGAACGATGGTTGGGAGGACGACGATAGTGAATACTTTGGGTATGATGATAATGAAGATGTTGGGAATGGTGATGGGTTTGGAAATTACGAATATGAAGATGGCGAGAGAAGTCAATTTGGAGAATACAATGAGGGGCAAGGCTTTGAAGAGGAAGAAGAGGTGAATTATGTTCACCAAAGACCGAGACAACCAATGGGTCGAACGGGTAGACCCGATAGACCTGTTTATCCTCCTAGACAAGAAGGGAGGAGATTTAATGGGGGCTACAATAATGAAAACCGAAGACAACCGGTAGCCCCTTTGGGTGGAGTTAATGGTCGCTTTCGACCGGCTATTTCGGAGAATGCTTCTCCAATTGTTCCACCAATTCCGGGAATGAGGAGGTTCAAGTCAAGACCGAATTACATCAACGTTCTTCCACATTTTCATGGCATGGTTACCGAAGAATCATACACCCATTTAGCCGAGTTTGCCGCCATTTGTAGCACCATTGGGGATGAAAACTTTGACCAAAATGAGGTCAAACTCCGACTTTTTCAGTTTTCCCTCAAAGATAGAGCAAAGCAATGGTTCATCACATTGCCGGCTAATAGCATCCACACATGGGATGAAATGCAACAAGTCTTCTTGGATGAATATTATTCGGTTGCGAAGACGGATGACTCCCGAATTGAGATTCGGACTTTTCAACAACAAACAGGTGAACCTTTACATGAAGCTTTTGCACGGTTCAAAGAGTTGTTGAGGAAATGCCCCCACCATCAAATTGAGTTGTGGGAATTGGTAAAGTGTTTTGTGGATGGTTTGACTCAAGAAGAAAGGAAATATTTGAAATCCACAAGTAATGGAACTTTGTTATCTAATCCCGAAGAAGAAGATTGGGATTTCTTGGAACGGATGAGCCAAAGTTCTAAAGCCGAGGCCAAACACGCAATTTCTAAGTCCGTCCCGGATTATGAAACAAAAGAGAGGTTGGCGTCTATGGAGAAAGAGTTGGCTTTATTGAAGAAAGGAGAGAAAAAGGAAGTAGCGGGATTGAAAACCCGTTTTGATGTTTGTGAGAGTTGTGGGGACTTGGGGCACAAAACCACGATTTGCCCATTCCAAGAAGGTAGACAAGAAGAAGTGAACCAAGTTTATGGTAATAGGACACCATATGATACAAACTCAAACTCTTATCACCCGAGCTCAAGGAATCATCCCAACTTCAAATATGGGGATGCTTCAAACCAACTAAACCCAAACTTCCAAGGTGTAAATCAAGGTATCTCGTCATACCAACCTCGCCAACAAGGAAATTACAATTCGGGAGGTTACCAAAGGAATTTATATAACAACAACCGGAACTCTAATTATCCCCCACGGAATTATAATCAAGACCATCAACAACAAGATGAGTCATCAGGGGGTGATAATGCGGTTAATTCAAAGTTGGATGCACTATTGGAGATGATGAAAGAATCAAAGAAGGAGAATGAAGTGAGAGACAAGTCTTTTGTGGCATTGGAGAGACAAGTTGGGCAATTAGCACAAGAAATAGCTCAACTCAAACAAAATGAAGGTAAATTGCCAAGTGACACCACTTTGAACCCAAAACATCATGTTAGTGCAATTGATGTAGCCCATGGTAATGAAGAATGTGAAGAAAGAGAAGAGGAAGAAATTGAGTTTGGAGAACCCTTAGTTCCTATTCAAATTGGGGAATTTAAAACCAAATTGGCATTATTAGATTATGGAGCGGGGGTGAGCATTTTACCGGGGAGCATATATGACCAATACAATTTTGGTCCATTAGAAGAATACACCACCACCTTGGTGTTAGCGAATGCTACACGCACGTGGCCTCGGGGGAAATTAGTGGGAGTGGCTGTGAAGATTGGAGAATTTTACTATCCAGGAGATTTCTTGGTGCTCGATTATGCACCACTTGCTAAGGAGGAGGAGCCACGAGTGATTTTGGGAAGACCGTTTTTGGCAACCGCAAATGCGTAAATCAATTGCCGAAATGGAACTGTTGACATAACCTTTGGGAATCGTAAGTTGAACATAAATGTTTTTTCAAATTTATTTACATATTCGGTTGAAAAGAAATGTTCAAAATCGGTTACTACTAACGTGTGTCAACCTCGTGCCAAGGCAAATGAGGGTGACACCAAAAAGAAAGGTATTATGTTTGACAGGTTTAATGTGAAAGACGAGCCGAAGGCAATCGAGAAGGAAACTGAGAGGTCGGAAGATGCAAAGAAGCCACCCGACCATGTCCAACATCCGAACGAGAAAGTAGATTTGTTTGATGTAGAATTTACAAGAGAGGAGACTTGGAGTTGGAGTGATAACAACCAAGGTGGTGGGGGAGCTAATAGAAGCAAGTTTGTGTTTCAACCTCCATAAGGAGGTAATGTCGGGCTGAGGACAATAAACTTAGCGCTAACCAGGAGGCAACCCGGCTTGTAATTGTCTTTATTTTGTCTTTGCTTTGTTTTGTTTTGTGTTGTGTGTTTTAGTTTCATCACCATAGCAACACTCAAGTGTGGGGAAGACTCATGGAAGACTTACGAGTCCATTTTTGGTGGTGGTTCAGGCACTCTATGATCGCCTCTAATCAGGTCTATGTACTCTTTCTCATATTTATGTTGTTTTGATTGAACTATTTTGTTTTTGTTTATTTTTGTGTTTTTTGGTGTTTAAAACTCGGTTGATTGTGTTGGGTGGATGATTATGGTTATGGGAATCTTTGAGTTAGATATTTAGAGATATTGGATATTGGGTGTTTTTGCACCCACTAACCGCACTTTTATATTTCATAACTATTTACATTGGGACAATGTAAGGTTCAAGTGTGGGGATGTGGGAAATCTTGGAAACCATACAAATTTTTTGAATAATTGTTTTACAAAGTGTTTGGTAGAGGTCTTTGGTCATAGTTAATTCATTAAGTTACTTGATTAAGTTTTTCCAAAAAAAAAAAAAAAAAAAAAAAAATTGGAAATGTTGGATTTGGGAGTAAAAAAAATTGAAGGTGACGGCTTGCATGCACATGTCGGTAACCTATTTTCCACCATGTTGTGAGATTTTGAGCCAAATTGATATAAATATTCTCTTACTTGAGTGTTTAGCCACTTTGTTTCACATTTTAGAACTTCCATATTATTGATACATGTTGAGACCTTGAACCAATTAATTGCACAAAAATGATAAAGGCATTAGGAGAAACCTTTTTATTTTTAGCCATTTTTATACCCTTACCCGTTAATATCCACTAGATGCCCACTCTGAGCCTATACCTTTTCTGTTGACAAAACCCATAACATTAGCCCATTCACCTTTTTAGCCTTTTCTTTTTAAACCCGTGAGTTGGAATTCAATTAACATAGATTATTGAAGTTGCGGTTGCAATTGCATAAAAAAAATGAATGAAAAAGAAATACAAAAATAGTATTGGGTCAACATGTGCCCAAAGGTTTTGAGTATTAGTTTGAATTATAATAAAAGATGTTATTGGGTCAATTTAACCCAAGTTTCATTTGATAGTTTGAAAAAATAAGAACTTTAGTGTTGATGGGTCATTTATACTCATAGTAGAGATTTGAAAGTTTTAGATTGATTTGTAACTTCATTAGTTGAATTCCACTTACCTATAGCCACTTTAAAAAATCACTATCCATGCCCATAACCCTAGCCTACATTACAACCCTTAAAAGACCTTTTGATTTGTGCATGTTAGTTGTGTTAGTAGGAGGAGATGTGATCAATATGCAAGCTTATGATAATATGGTTCATTGTTTGGGTTTGAGTGAAAAATACTAGCACATCATCGCTAGTCCAGATATGAAACCGAGGGGAGTGATTGATTGTGAGGGGTGTGTGCATGCAAAGACATAACTAGATATGAGTTAAGCGCGTTCCAATATTTCCTTTTGTTTAAAAATTCATCGATGGTTTGTTGGATTGTAAATCTGTTGAGAGTATAATTCTTATGAATTTTGCATGACCTTGGACCTTAGCTTATGTTTAGTTAAAACAATTGTTTGAGATTTTGAAATGTGGATTTTAAGCAAAAGACTTTGCTTCAGGGCAAGCAAAACTCAAGTGTGGGGATGTGATGTGTAGGTGTTCGTTTATGATGCTTAACTATACGTTTTTATGTGTGATTTAGCATGGAACGCATTTACTTTGCATGTGTTTATGATTTGTAGGTGTTTGGATGCTAAGTACGTGTTTTGGAAGCATTAGAGAGGAAGTAGAGGGTTTGGATCGGAAACTATGCAAAAGATGGAGGCTGATGTGGAAGTTCTGGAAGCTGAATCTTGAAACAGACAAATCTCGAGCTAGAAAATGAGTTACGAGACCCATAATATATGAATCTTGGGTAGCTCGAGAAGCCGAATCCAAATATTTGGTTAAAAAAATACACTAGGGGCGTAAGCTTACGCCGGTAACATTTTCTGAACAGAAGCTTCAGCGACGGAGTAAGCTTACGCCCCAGCGTAAGCTTACGCTGGTTACGTTTCAGACGCGGATTTTTAGTGAAACAGCCGATTTTCAGTGTTTAATTGGGGGTTTCTTCCCCAAATTCGAAATCACCACTTTTACAACAGTTCTTGGGCGATTTTGGGGGCGATTGGAGGCTAGAAAACACCATTCCAAGATCGATTTGGAAGATTGATACCGAATTATTGAAGAATCGAAGATGAATTCCACAACCATGAGCGGCTAATCCACCGGTAATCATTCCCGGGTGGATTGTTTGTAAGTTTTTAGGGTTTTATCATGTGCTAGCTTTGAGAAAAATTCTTGTAATCGTTTGGTTTGAAACACTTGAATCTTTGTGTTTAGTATGGTTATGAACTCACGGGAGTCGATAAATTCTTGCACCATTGACCCCGTTAGATGATAATTGCTATGAACTTTGATTTATGTTGAATCTATTGATTAATCTAATTCTATATTTCATACATTTGTCTCGATTTCATTCGTGAATATTGTTTTACACTATTTGCCGATGATGTATGAATGTTGATGTTCTTGGTTAGATTTGGTTAATTTGATTTGGATAACCATTCGATTGTTTGAACTCATATGTTGGTGTGATAATCCCTAATTATTTGTGAACTTGAAACCCGGGTGTGATTCCTTTTTAATTATTGTTTACAACTTAAACCGTTTATTTTCTACTTGATTACTTGTGATTGTTTTGCTAGTTGATAACCATTGCTTGTTGGATTTGTTAATTTCACCTCAATCATTGCTTGTGTTTGGTCAGAAAGACCCATTGCAACTTCATAAATCACATTGTTAATTGAAGTTAAGCATCGACCACAAACTATAAAACGTGGTTCGACACCCTACTTACCCTAACTAGTTTAAGGTGATTAGGACACTCTAATTCTTTATCTTTGACCGGTACCTTCGACACCGATCAATATCCATGCTTTCTTTTTTGTTGGTTTCCCACATTCTTACTACTGTTTGTTCCCATATGAGAACTTCATCTACCCATAATTGAGGTTTTTGTTGTTCTAATAATAGCATACTACCGCTAAAAATTTTTCCTATAGGTAGCCTATTCTCTGTTCCTTTGTAACTTGACTCTTGTTGGTAGCCTGTGACTGGTTTAGTCCATGGTTCTCTTCCCATGTATTCATATGAAGTTTCTCCTACTTCAGTATATTGTCCTTTAGGTTTTAGTTCAGGGTTCATAAGGTTACTTTCGAGATTATGTTTATAAAAATCAGAGATCATGGTGTCTCCTTTGACTATACTTTTTACTAATGGTAAATTAAAATCTTCAAGTAATTTGTTATAACTTTGTTCGTATGTCATACCTAAAGTAGTCATACATTCTACTATCATGTCGTCTACTTCTTCCTGTATATTTAGTTCTGTAAACTTTCTATTTGTTATTTGTTCATATGATTTGTTTGTCTCTTCTGTTTTAAAAATTGTATTTGTTTCTATATCTTCTGTTGAATGATCTAGTAAGCTGTAATCTATGTCTATGTCTATATCTTCTTGTTCAAATTTTGTGAATTCTGAATTTATACATTCATCATCACTTTCCTCATTTTCTGTATCATATATAGGTTGTCCGTATTCAGATTCGTTATCTGATTCAATATTCATAAAATTATATTGTGGTTGTTCTGATGGTTCTGATGGTTGTCCTTCAGAATAGCTACTACTTTCTTCGTATCTATTGTTTTCTTGTCTAAAATCTGTAAATCTTAAGCTTTGTATACCATCTATTCCTTCATAGATATGACTTCTTTTAGGTACTAATGTTGAACTTTCTGTTTCTGTTAAATCGTTTATCTGCCATTCTAATCCTGCTAATTCTTCAGGATCAATTTTTACTGGTTCTATCATTTGTATAGATTTTGACGCAACTGTGTTTACTATTCCTTCTATATTTACTTTATATTTCATTCCTGACCTATTGCTAGCTTTTCCTAAGACTCATATACTTATTACTATGTTGTTTCCTTCATAGTTTTCGTATCCTTTTGTTTGTAAGGCTATTTTTAGTTTTTGTAAATCTTTTATGTCTTTTAATATTCCAGGTGTACAATAAAATAGAGCTGTATTTTGACTTAAATCTATTTCCATCCCTGAAATTATTGCTTTTTTCATTTCTGTTTTCCAGCTTTTATCTAGTATTAAAGCTAGAAGTTTAGTTCCTAGGTTTTTTCTTCCTAGGGCTTTGATCCCTACAACTATGAGTCCTGTGTGTATAAATTGTTTTCCTGATTGTTTAATTTTTTGAAGTTTCTGGTGAGAATAAATCTATTTCTACCATTTTGTCTATTACTCGTAAACTTTCTTCTCTACTACTTTGTATTAACGTTGTATTAACGTTTAACCTTCCTGTCTGGTATAAAATTCTAGGATTTAGGATATCTAGTTGGTGTTGGTTGTATAAGTCTATGTTTTTATCTAGGTCTATTTCTTCTTCTATCTGTATTGTTTGTTGTGTATTTCTAGAAGATGAACCTTTCTTTAAAATTCTGTTTAAAAAAGTGTCAGATGTAATAACATCTCTTATATTACTAGTAGATTTTCTAGATCCTTGGATGATTTGTCTATTCATTGTTAGGTTTCCAATGTTTATATGGTTTTGGCTTATTATCACTTATATGTATTTTATTTAACTTATTTATAATTTGATCGATTTCGTTAGAACCTTTTCCTTCTTCTAGTATATGTTTATTTCTGTTAATATTTTTTAATTCTAGTAAAATTTGATTATTCTGTTCTCTTATATAATCTAAATTTTCGGTGAATTTTTTAACTTCTTATGTTTCTTTATTTATTAATTGTATAATTCTTTCTAAAAAGTATTTATTGTTTATTGATTCATTTTGTAAACTGAAACCTAAATTTATAATAAGGTCTGTGATACTATTTAGATGTGTATTATCTGTATGAAGACTATGCGTATGAAGTTCTTTGAACCTACAGATATGACTATAGTAATTACTATTTATATTTTTATGATCGCTTTTGTCTGCAAATTCTAAATTTAAGAATTCTAGTTTTTTGAAAGTTCTTGAATATTCAGTAATTATTTAAAAAATATGATTTCTTTAGTGAACACCTTACTTTGTTTTAAATTTCTTCTCATAATATATTTCTATACCCCGATTTTTCATAAAAGTAAAAAAAAAAATCATTCATATGTATCAAACATACAAGTTTATAAAAACCTTTGATAACTTTATCTAAATTAGTAAATCAAAGCAAGTTTTTTCCCTAATCTTCACCTAAGCGGGTTTCCACATAAATAGGACTTAAGCATATCAAGCTGTCTGATATGGACCTGTCTCAGTCTTTTAGATGTTAGGAAAGTCTTTGCTCTGATACCAATCAAGGTTAGGTACCAGAGTTTTTTAAACACTTGCAAAAAGTAAGATATAAAATATAAAGAAGACTTACAGTGTATTTGCAGTGGATGGTAGATAATATTTGCAGCGGAGAGTTGTAGAAGAGTTGCAGCAGAAAGACTGAGAGTAGTTGCAGAGATTCATTTTCTGCAACATTTTGTCTTTTATTTTTGTTTAAAAATTCTAAGTTTCCTTTTTCTCCTCTTTTGTGAGCAATTTCATTCATGCTTTTATATCTAAAGGTTGGGAAACTGTAAATTTGTTTACTAATAGTTATGAAATTTCTTGTTATAGTAATTGCACCATTTAGTCCTAGTGTAAAATTTAATCCTAAGACAAAATCTCTATATTAATGTGTTGTGGATTTATATTTATTTGTGGTATATCATATTTTGTACTGTAATTTCCTATAAAATCTAGGAATTGTATTATTATATATATTTAGAGAGAGAGAGGGAAGGATCAAGAGAAAACCACAAAGTTAGGCGAAAACCAAGAAGACCACTAAAACAATATGTAATACTATGGGTTACGTATACGTAAACGCAATTTTTTTGTTTTCTGTTTACGTATACGTAACACTATGGGTTACATATACGTAAGTCAATATTTAAATGTGTTTTTTGGTAAAAATGTATAATATTACATTGATACTCTTATAAAAAATAATAATAAAATAAAATAAAAAATAAATATTATTATATTATTGGTTAAAATTGATTTTTTAATGGTTTTCTCGGTTTTCGCCTAACTATGTGGTTTTCTCTAGAACCCTCCCCTATATATATATATATATATATATATATATATATATATATATATATATATATATATATATATATATATATATATATATATATATAGGGGAGGGTTCTAGAGAAAACCACATAATTAGGCGAAAACCAAGAAAACCACTAAAACAGTGTGTAATATTATGGGTTACGTATACATAACCGTAATTTTTTTGTTTTTTGTTTACGTATACGTAAGCCAATATTTAAATGTTTTTTTGGTAAAAATGTGTAATATTTAACTTTGTGGTTTTCTCTTGATCCTTCCCCTATCTATATATATATATATATATGGGAAGGTTCAATTCAGAACACTAAATATTACGAGAACATGGGGAACAAAATTAATTCTTCATTTTTTTAATCTTAAAAAGTTTTAGAATATAAAAAAATAATAAAAATGCAATGTTTATTCGTCTCTCATTAAGTTTATAAAAAAAATATAAACAAAATTCATTTATTTATACAACCTACACATGTGTAATTAATGTGTAGGATGTATAGATTATTTTACCTACACATAATCTACACAATAATCTACACATGTGTAGGTAAACTTTTAAATGTATATAAACATATTCAAAAAATTGTTTAATGGATTTTTATGTATATAAATTTGCATATTTATATGTATGAAGTACAAATTTTTAAAAATATAAATAATGGATCAAGAAATTAAAGGATTTAAGTTTGTTCTCGTAGTAATTTAGTGTTCTGTAATGAACATATCCATATATATATATATATATATATATATATATTTATATATATATATATATATATATATATTTAAATGTATAAATTGTATTATTTAGTATTTTGGTACAAAAATGGGAAAACCATTTTTTTACAGATGGGTTTTGTTAAAATAAGTATATATAAAAACTTATAAATTTTTATAAATTAATATTCTATCTTTAATATAGTTTTCCGTTTAAAATCGTGATTTCGACAAAACCGACGATTTAAAACTGAATAAAAGATGATTTTTTAACTTATTAAAATTTGTGACCAAAAATACTAAGTATTATAACTTATAAAACATATTAAAAATAAATTTTATAATATTATAAAATTAGCAAAGTTAATATAATTTCGTTACTATCTTTGATGTTTTCCAAAGTTAAGTGACTAAAACTACCAACTCCTCAAACTTAATTGTTTGTCTAATTTTTTTCAAAACTTATTATCATATATACCTAAACAAATATCTAAAGTGTATGTGATCAAAACAACGTCCTAGGCGCATAAACAAACGACTTTGATGTAGTCCTTGAAATGCAAAATTAACTAAAAATATAATTTCTAAACAAAACTTGCAAACAAAACCCATTTACTAAAATAGTAAACTCTGATTTGGTTATTACCTAAATAAAAACAAAAATATAAGCAGAAAACAGAACTAGGATATGATCTTATAATTAACAAAAAGCTATCTATTATTATGATCAATGTAGGACCGAACACTTACTATCTGTTTTGAACTAGGATTGTTTTTTGGGGAATTCCAACCACACATAGAATATTGCTAATTGGACACGCCGCCACCCTATACGCCCACATATAGGGTAATACGAGGGCGTATAGGGTTCAGTCACAAACAACATAATGACACATGTCATTCTCTGTCTGGCGGCTGGTCCAATACGCGGCGTATGAGGCACGGGTTATATTTTTGCTTCAAAAGTTGAAAGATTTGGGAATTTATGAATCCTATACGTGGCGTATTACCCTATACGCCACGTATAGGTATTTTTTATTTAATTATTTGTTTTAATTTAATTTATATTTTGTTTAATTTTATTTAATTATCTTTTTTATTTTAATTTATATAATTTTGTTAATATAAGTTTGTTATCTATTTATAAATTTTATATATTTTATATTTTTTTAAACATTTATTATATTTTTACATTACAACAAAACAAAATATTAAACATTACAACCAAATAAAATGTTAAACGTTGCAATCAAACAAATAAACTAAACATTATATATATTATATCAAAAAATTAAATGTATACATCAAAATGTTTTACATACATAACAACAAAAGAAACTAAATACAAATAAAATAACTAAACCTGGCCGGCTCCGCCGTCACCCTGAGAGCTCCGCCCTCATCCTGACCTGACCCGCCCTCATCCTGAACGGGGTCGTCCGGATAATGATGTGGGTGTGGTTCGATGCTGGCGGCTCGTGATAGATCCACGAGCGGTCCAACCGCCCACATCATCAGGTCCTCCATGCGATCGACTTTACGACCATGTCGCTGTGAGTCGGCAACAAGTCCATCAAGCAATGTCTGGGTAGCCATCTCCGGCCTAACACCCCGACGTACGTGTCGGGGATGCTGTGACGGATGGTCGTGGATGGGCTCGACGTGCGGCGACGCGTCCTCCATTGCCACACCCTGTAGCGGATCAGGCATAGGAGGGTCCCCCCTGTCCCGGCATCTGCGGCAACGTCACCGGGACTCAAACCTGGTCCTGGACGAACCCTACGAACCGAAGGCCCTGCAGGAATCGGTGCGTGATGCGCATGCCGCTCGCCGTGCGACGGTCTAATCGGACAGGGGAATGGCCGGTAGCATCTGAGGATCATGCACATGAAATGGTGTAACCGCACGCATGATATGAGTGTGAACGCGCCGCCATACAAAAGCTCGTGCTTCTGCCGCATATAGGCATACGCAAAATAAATAGCGAGGCATGTGGATAGGGCACACTGCCTGTCTGTAAGGCGGTAGTACAAAAAAAAATAGGTCTCGATCGGTGCACCACTCACGGCATACTTCTTTTGACCTGATCGGGTTGTGACATAATTTTGTTTCTCACTTGACCAAGTACTTTATCCACGTCTACATTTTTATCATCGACAAACGACGGTTTTAAATCAAGTTTCCTCTGGAAGACGTCCAACGCATTTAGCAGGATTATGTCACCTGTATTAAAACGAAATAGTCAGAACAGTTTGAAAATAAAATAAAAACAAGATAAATAGTCAAAACAGTTTACCAGTAGCTTCGATATTTGTCAGACGACAAGCACACGGCAACCCACAACTACTGAAAAGTTGGCAACCACACGTTGCATTTTGTTTCAGTAGATGTGATAACTTGTACCACTCGTTTTCTAACAAATTTAGAGCTTTATGTGAAACTTTACCGTGCAAGTTATCAAACAATTCAATAGCTATGTGGTTGTCTATTTTCCTTATGAGGCTTGTTCCAAACCCAAACTGTAATTGATAATATTTATCTGTTACAATTTCATCAACAAACTCAACAAGTCTATCTAGCAAGCTGTTAGCATTTCTAAGATAACTCTTTAAAAGCGAATGCTGGCTCTCGACTCGGTTCGTTGTATGTTGACCAAAATTGAGGTTTTTGTTGGACCAGGCGGATACAAACTTTTCTTTATACGGGTCTAACCAATTTTTAGTCACATAATTTATAACTCCTGGAAAAATATTAAATATTGAATAAATATTTAATAAATATTCAATACTGAAAGTATTAAATATTCAAAACTTACTTCCTCGTTTGATTGCATACAGTCGTTCGTAAAGCCGGTTGAAGTTGTACTGGTATATATCTGGCGTGGGAGACTCACACAATAACGACCATGAATACTTGAAATTTTCTCATTCTTCGTCTGTAAATGATGCCATGCAATGTTTTGCGATATTCTCGTGTATGTGTCACCGACATAGGTTCTTGGAACAGTCCGGAAATATTTTATCACACGTGTTCATAAGAGCTTTGTCTCTGTCTGTTAATATCACACACGGCTCCATACACTTTTGCAATATTGCTTTTATTTGCAGTAGCACCCAGACGAAGTTTTCCTCCCGTTCTTTTTATATAAACGCATGAGCGACGCAAAACGACCGGTGTGTGGAGGTCACACCGACCACTTGGACAAATGGAAGTCTATACATGTTTGTTTTGTACGTCGCGTCGATCATCAACACGTGCGGGAACGCACGCCACATCTCGTACGATTTCGGATGAACAGAGAATATCTCCTCCACAATATTTGTGGCAGGATCTTCCCGAGTATAGTAGACGTATTTTTTAGAAGAAAGCAGGTTTTTCAGAATCTGTATTGGAGTTTCACCGACTCTCGTTTCGTTTTTTATCTTTTGTACCGCATTATAAATGTCCTTTTTAATGCAACTACTCTATGGATTTTGTTCTCTTATAGTTGCCAGAATGTTTTGTGGCAACATGTTTTACGAATACAACTTCGCCACCAAAAGTTGTTCCGACTGAGACAGTCTCCTCGCAAACGAGTGTGCTTCAAGATGTTAACTAGGATCGTGGTTATGACTATCATCCTTCACCGTTAATTTTCAATCACCGGTATTTTCTTGTTACTCTCCTTCCAATTTAAAGGGACAACCTATTTTCTTGCTACCAGCACGTCTAACCGTGGTAGTAGACGCATGTTCGGCGTGACGGTCACACACAAGCCACACCTTAATAAACGGTTCTGTCGGATCGTCGCCCTTTCTCCTCGATCGTCGGGTGACAAGGACGTAACCATTCTCACGTCCTCTTCGGACAGTCCAATCCACCAACTGTTCACGAGACTGAAAATTCTGGTCAGTTTTATACGACAGGTTTTGTTCCTCGTCTTCGGAGTCATAGGTTTTTTGTGTCGGGTAAGAGACTTCACCATACACGAACTCGTCGGTTTGTTGTGTCGGGTAAGAGACTTTACCATATACGTAGTCGTTCGTGGGTTGTGTAAGGTAAGACGGTTCACCGTATACGAACCCGGGATTGCTCAGTGGCTCGTTCAAATCTTGAAGCCTTACCCGTTGATGAGAATAAACGTCGGACGGGACCTCCTCCCGGTTCACCTCTTGAACGTCAAAACTTTGCGGGTTGTTTTCCACCGACTCGTTAGAATATACCTGAAAATCGTAGTTACTATCCCACCACCAAGACATGTTTATAATTTTTGGGAGATTGTTTGAAAAAAAAATTGAAAGGATACGTTCGAATGAGAATTCTGCATGGTTACGCATCGTATAGGCCAATACGGTGCGTATAGGATTCTGGTCAAACCTCGTATACGCATCGTATAGGACAATACGATGCGTATAGGGTACGAGGTACTTTCTGCAACTAGTCATCCATCACATCGTTATACGCCGCGTATAGACCTATACGGGGCGTATAGCGAGGTGATGGATGACTAGTAGCAGAAGATACCGCGTACCCTAAACTGCATCGTATTGCGCTATACGATGCGTATAGGGTTGGAATGACCAAGTTGTACGAGGATGTCGGGCATGAAAAATTGTGAAGGGCTATACGCATCGTATTACCCTATACGATACGTATATGACTAAGTCCAAATAGTAATTCCTGTGTGTCATTAGTAGTCCCCTTGTTTTTAATTAATACATGTCACTATTTTAAAGTGTCATAGTGTCTAAGTGACAGCTGAGTTCCTTTAGGAAAAAAAAAGTGACAGCTGAGTTTATCTGTGTATAACCTTTCTATAAAACGAAGAAAGTTAGCCACGTTTCAATTTTAAACCATTTTTCTTGCCGTTTACATGAAAGTAATATTCTTTTGTCATGTATTACTTTGTCCTTTTTTGAACTCCGAATAATTTTTTTAATGAATTTTATGGTCCTATTACTTATACCATTTTCTCTAGTTATAATTAGAGACTGTTTGGGATTGTGTTGAAAAATTTTTTATTGGCTTATTAACATTTTCAAAAGTCAATAAGCTAAAAAAAGTGTTTGACAAACATAAAAACATTTTTTGTTTTAATTTTTTCATAAAGCTAAAAAGTTGTATTTTAAAAAGTCACAAATTCTTGGTTTTTCAAATGACTTTAGGCTTTTGCAATAAAATACTATCAATCTACCCCTAACAATTTCAAACAAATACATATATAAAATATAAAAATGTCTTTTTTGATCGTTTTACGTGAATAACATAAGCCAAACACTTTTTAAAAAATAACTTATTGACTTTCCCAACCACAAAAGTTAATCCAAACGTTTTTTTTTAAACTCCTTTTCAAAAAGTTATAAGCGGGGTGCGAGTGGAAGGCGGGTAGTGGGCGGGTTGGGTGGAACACCGCCGCATCCCCAGCGGCTTCAGCGGGTTACTTCCAGCGGGTAGGTTCAGCGGGTTTATATACCCGCTCAAACAATGCAAAGTACACGTTCAACTTTAATCGAATATAGTCGTTGAACGGCTATATAGCCGTTTAAAAAATATTACCCCTATAAATACATATTCAATCATTTTATACTACTCACTCAACCAAAGTATACTCTTTCTAAATACATTCTTTCTAAATATACCATTACTTTTGTATTCACTCAACCAAAATATGAATCGTACGTTATACTACCCACCCGAATCATCGGACGAATCGCTCTACTTCGTGTTCGGCGGTGATAGTATACAATTCGTATGTGATATTGTCGCCCAAGCCGAAGAGGAAGACACAGCTACATCATTAAGGACGTATGTACAGAGTGATCGTGAACATGCTCTAGAGATTCTAAAAAGAGATTCTTTCGACGAAAACCCAACACACGGGGAATCGACGTTTCGAGATAAATTTCGGATGTCGAAGAGGTTATTTTTAAAAATAGTTGGCGACGTAGATGCTAGGTTTAAATATTTTCAAGAGGGTGAAGACGCTAGGAAGAAGAAAAGTTTCACGACGCTACAAAAATGCACATCGGTTATTAAACAACTCGGAACCGGTAATCATCCCGACGAATTCGACGACTATTTAAGTATGGCTAGGAGAACCTCAAGTGAATGTCTAGAGTATTTTTGTAACACCATAATTCAAATATACGGCAATGAGTTCTTACGCGGACCGACAAGCCACGACATTACACTTTTGTACAACGTGCATGAAGTAAAACATGGTATTCCGGGTATGGTCGGTAGCATCGATTGTACACATTTTGTTTGGCGAAATTGTCCGACAAGTTTGCGATGACAATATATGAGAGGCGATCACCAATACCCAACGATCATGTTAGAAGCGGTGGCTTCGGATGATTTATGGTTTTGGCATGCGTTTTGTGGTTCACCCGGCTCTAACAACGACATAAATGTTCTCCAACAATCGCCACTTTTTACCAACGAGGAGCTTGAAACCGCACCTAAGTGTCCATTTATAGTTAATGGACGACTATACAAACGTGGATACTATCTTACGGATGAGATATACCCTACTTGGTCTACGTTTGTTAAATTGTTTCCATATCCAACAATCCCTAAAGAAAAGACATTCAAGAAGGTGCAAGAGTCAGCAAGAAAAGATGTCGAGAGAGCTTTCGGTGTGTTAAAAGAGAAATGGGGTATACTTCGTCGACCAAACCGGCATTTAAAATTGGCAAAGATTACGAACGAGGTATATACGTGCATTATATTGCACAATATGATCTTAAAGGATGAAGGGAACGCAATATCACCTGTCTACATACGGGATCCTCCATTCGAACCAGTTATTGACGATAACGTCCTTTCGGAGTTGCACGATGTAGCTACACATATTAGTCTTAGATTTGATCTCGTGGAACATATTGCGAGAAACACCCCGGATTTGGACGAATACGACGAGTAGATGAATTTTTATTTGTTGTTATGTATTTTTTTATTGTCTTTTAATTTATTATGTATTTTTAATTAATTAATTAAAGTTTTAGTTTATTAATTTTATTTGTTTTAATTTTTATTTTTATTTTAAATAAGAGGGTTGGAGGGTACCACTCCCACCATAGAGGGTACTTTGAAATGATACTTTGGCTAATTGATGTGACATCTTGTGATTGGTGTAATTTGAGAGGGTAGTTTAGTTGGGAGGGTACTACTCCCACCCCCTAAGCTAATAATCACTTTTAACATAAAGCATTTCGGAGTTAAATAAGCAATCACAAACACCCTCTTACTTATTGGATTTTCTTTAACTTAATAATTGATTTCTTTCAAATTCAAATCATCTGGCTATTTAAGCAATTAAATCATATTTTTTAACTTTGTAGTTAACAACAATTTAATATACTCTTAATTTAGCATCATTGTCCATTCTGAGACTTGAACCCTCAATCTTAAAAGGGAGTGAAGCTATAGACCCTTTGATTTTTATAACTCTGTAGTATTTTAAAACTTCTGAATATTACGTCTTAACTTGAGAAATTACATTCGATGTCCTGTTGTAATTGTTTCGTTAAAAACTTGATCATTGATTTGTGATTTGTGCGATTCATGAACACCTTTGATATTATTTTTATAGAAGTGACAACTAACTAAATTATAAAATATTATAGGTCATAATAAAATCATGGTATAAATGACACAAATCAATGGCCTTCCAAAGTATTGTAGTTGTACATGACACTTGATTCACGTTAGTTTTCAAATCTTATTATTTACTAGGACTTTAATTTTGTTGGATGTATTTTTTTAGAGGGCTAAGAAAACATTTCGTGTTATGTTTAAGGTAGAATTACATATATGCTTCTATTTTTAACTCTACATACATATGTATATGATGTGTCATCATTTATACATGTTTTGCATGCATAATAATCCACATATTACGGTACTAATTGAATAAAAGTCTTGCAGTTGATACTTAAAACGTTAATATTTCATAATTGCATGTTATTTGGTGTCCTGAGATAAAAAAATAATAAATAAAAAGCAAAAACCAATAAAAAAAACACCAAGAAATCAAGCTTCTAGAAGGATCATTCCCAAGCTTTGACCCCCAAGAAGTCAACCTAGGTTAACAAAAGTCAAACAAGCAGCTAAAAGACAAAACTGGGAAGCAGGGAGCGGATGCACGGTCGTGCATTGCCCTAACTTGCTCCCCATACACTGCCATTTGTCCCCTTTGATTCTTGAGGTGTTTGCACGTGTAAACCAATGCACGGCCGTGCATTGCTCATTTTGAGGCCTATAAATTAATGGCTTGGGCTTTTCATTCCACACACCTTACGACGCCACAAGACAGAGAGAATAGTTTGTTTCAGTAGCTTTAGAGTAGTAGTAGAGAGGTTACTCCTCTTTGTCCGTAATAGGGGAGCGTACGAAACTAAGTGTTACGCTAGTTAGTATGGCCATTCGTGGCTAAACTCTTTGTATTGTTAGGGTGAAGATGAAGTTTAGTGTATGTTAATGTTTAACATATTAATCTAGTGGTATGTCGATATTTTGTGAGAAAGTTTGTGGGAAATTCGTCGAAAAAATACTTCCTACGAGGTTTTTTCCGACAAAGGTATTTTGTCGCTAAATTACGGTTCCGACAAACTTGCTACAAATTCTTTTGTTAGAAACAGTTCAGTTTTTTAATAGTGGAGCCGGTTAAACAGATGCCCCCCACCCACACACACACTTTTTTGCTCAGAAGTATTGATTTCGGCCCACTAGGTTTATGTCATATTAATTAGTAATAGTATTTGGCCCCTTCTATTCCATAACAAAGCCCAAATCTGTTCCACAATCCACTAAAAATTTGGTTTTTTCCCCACTTTTTTACTTAGAAGTATTGATTCCGACCCACTAAGTTTATTTCATATTAGTTATAGTGTTTGGGACCCTCATAATCCAAAACAAAAGCTAAAATTTGTTCCACAAATTCACTAAAAATTTGGTTTTTTATATGTAATATTTTCGACCCCGCAATTTAATTGTTCAAGTTCTGCCATTATGCACCACCTAACTGACAAACGACTTATATGGCTAGAAAGGATAAAAGCTATGTCATTCCTACCGAATACGTCGGTAAATGAACCGAACGTTCATGCACTGTTCGGCGGAAAGTTCGTTTATATTCATTCATTTAATAAACGAACGAACACGAACAAAATTTTTTGTTCGTTTAATTAAACGAACGAACATGAACACACGTTGTGTTCGTTCATTTATGTTCATGAACGTTCGTTTATATTCATTCATATATGTTCGTTTATTAACGTTCATTTATGTTCATTTGTTTGTGTTTATTTGTTTTTGGATGAATTATCTACATTTGAACAACTAATTTTCATGTGTTTTTGGATGAATTATTAAGTATTAGACTTGTTCATGTGTGTTTATTAATGTTCATTTATGTTTGTTTTTGTTCGTTCGTGTTCGTTTTATGTTTGTTCGTTTGTGCTCGTTTTATGTTTGTTCGATTGTGTTCGTTTACGTTTGTTTAGCTTTTTAACGAACGAACATGAACAAACATGAACATTTCCATTTTCTTAATGAACGAAAATAACAAAAAAATGTGTTCGATTATGTGTTCGTGTTCGGTTAAATTTAAATAAACGAACATAAACACGCCGATGTTCGTGTTCGTTCGATTCGTTTACAGGCCTACTACCGACAAAGTGCCCCCATATGAAGCTTCTACAAGCAAAAAAAAACAAGCCCTTTTATAAAAAAAAAAAATCTTTACATATCACAAATTAAAAAAAATCAAGAAAACTTTCAACTGCCTTTCAAAAAAAAACTTCCAACTCCCAAGAATCACCAAAACGGCAAAACCTTGTCTTCAATGATTTTAGTTAAATATTGCTTATTGCTAAAACATATGTCACGTGAAGCACGTAAATGGCTTACTGTTTTGAGGAAACCAAAATCATATTTAATAAAATTCTATCCAATTTGTATTTATCCCATTATTTAACTTGGATATAAAAAATACGGTTTATGACGCTTGTTAGTTTTGCTTATTTGTAAAATATATTTTATAAAAGCGTTTTGACGATCATACTAAGTTCAAGATCAAAAAATAAACAAAAACAAAACATAAAAGTTTTATATCGGTTAGGATGGGTATTAACTAACTCACCTTATATCCGCTCGGTACCCACCAAGAGTTTAATTGTACTATTTAGTTCTCACTAAACATAGTAGTGATCACCTTTACAGTCATCTAGTTAACCGAGTAGTGATCACCTCTTTAGTATCTCACTAAGCAGGTAGTGATTACCCCTTTAACGTCTCATTAATTGGGTAGTAATCATCTCTTCAACATCTTACTAAACTGATAGTGATCACCATTACATTTATCTCAGTAAGTGAAAGTGGTGATCATCATTTCAACTTCTCCAAAATCTTTGTAGGTTACATCTCTCAAATCTACATGGTTGTTTGAATATGAATATTACATTGAAATTTACTTTGTCAACTAGTATGTGATGAATAAGAATATTAATATCAATGTTTTCAAACCTGGACCGGACCGGCCGGTCGGACAGGGACCGGTGACTTGAATGGTCCGGTTTAGTATTCTGAAACGGTCCGGTTTAGTATGCTGAAACGGTCCTGTAGAGACCCGGCTGGTCGGACCGTGAACCGGTGGTCTGACCGGGAATAAGCGGTTGAACCGGTTTGAACCAGTGGTTGGAGAGTTGTCGGTGAGCTAACAACATCCAACCATCGCCGTTGATGGTGAGCGACGGTGGCTGTGATCAGCGGTGGCTGAGTACACTGTGGCGGCTGAAATAGGGTTACGAAAGAATTAGGTTTTTATGTTAGAGAGTATAGTTTTTTTCTTTTTTGCTGCGTAAATGAGCTAAAAAGTAAACAAGGAAATTAAAACAATTTCGTTTATACCCTTAAGGATTTTTATTTCTAACACTTTTAATTCTTTCTTTTTCTTACTTTGCAATTCAGTCCCTATCTATTAAAATAACAATACATTAAACTTAAAATTTATATAATGTTTAATTTTAATACATATATATATATATATATATATTAAATAATTATGATATCCGGTTCTTGAATCCGGTCCAACCGGTCGGACCAGTCCGACCAATGAACCTCTAAGTCATCCGGTTCACTATCCGGACCGGTTTTAAAAACATTGAATATTATAATAAATCTCTAAAACACATCTTCTCTTGCACCTTTTATGATCGCTCTTGATATTAATGATAATATTTGAGCATAAGATCACTAAACTAATATGATAATAAAATATTTTATTTTGCAAGAGGCTCAAGTCAAAATGTGTGAGGGTGACTTGTTTATATAGCAAAGAGGAGAGACAACAAAAGTTGTTCAGTACCAACACTGTCGATCCACGGTCATATCATTCATCATTGATGGTCTCTTTGTTCTCATTTTGTATCTAACAAACTGTTGCAATAAAAAATTATATTATCAACTTAATAAGGCTTAAGTACTGAGAAATCAGGGGTATTTTCACACCCCAATAAGACGTGTGACTTTGGTTATATTTACACACAGAGCAAGACTTTACAAGCACACATTTCATAGTTTAACTTACATTTTTAAACTTTACCAAACCACACACTAGTCTAGGATGTCAATTTTCCTCATCAGATAGCCCAGAGATACAATGTCACAGCTCACGTGAACTCACTCTGAAATATGTACTAAAACAAGTCGGCTTTCATTAGTGAATCTATAACTTTCAAAACGCATTTGTTATAAAACCCACATTTAATATTTTAAAACACATTTCATTAAAATGTTTATGTTTTTATAACCACACCACCACACATCCCATATTAATACACCAAACACAAACCACACTTAGCTTACTCACACCACACCACACCTCAAATCCTACCTCACTTTCACACTTGTTTTAGTAACTCACACCTTACACTTCTCAAAAACCAAATGTTAGGTACACACGAGGATAAGATATAGTTGGGCCTGACACACACTATCAACATCAGACGCACATTGATTTGCCACAGTCGTGGACTTCACACTGTTTTGCCACCGTCATGGACTTCACACACTCTTACACACTTAGGCAACACGTTTTATCATACTTCAAGGCAAAACACACCCTCGGGTCAACATTCATTAAAAGCCTTTAAAACACTTTTACACGCACTTTATTTAGCCACGTTGTTTAACCCACACCATTAATCATGCACACAACTCACTCACTCTTGGCAACTAACTTACATAGATATGGTTATATAAGTTCATCCTTGTTATACTGGTCATTTCATGTGAACTTTCTTCACCACATTTTCTCTCACTAGGAAGTCGCCACCACCGTAGCATCACTCTATCACCGCCATGAACCACCCATCGGTACTAGTGTATCGGCTACCGGAAATGTCTTGCCGCTATTCAGAGAAGTCTTGCCGGCCACCAGAGAAGTCATGTCGGCCCTTGAAGACCCGCCGGTAATATAGCCGTCGATAAGCCCTCGGTAACCAAATTACCCATTCTCAAATTACCGACAGACCTTCACCTACGGATTCCTGTCAGTAATAGCCCTTACTGGTGGATTTCTAACGGAATTTATACTCAGTAGTTTAGTAATGAGGTTTCAATTATTAGATAAAATCTTTAACCATTTAAAAATGAACAATTTTACTACACATACCATCGTGCTACAAGTATTTCATGAATAACTTTATAAACCAATGTAATATATAAATTATAACATGGCATATGGTCGGTTTATGTAATTTTTATGAAATAATTAACAATATAATGGTCTATGGTCTTATCGTCTAGTAGCATCAATTGGTGTGGATAAGAGCTCTATGACCCTAAGGTCACAAGTTCAAATCTCACTTCATCATTAAAATCTTGTTGTTATTAACAGAGGTTACCAATGAGCTCTCTAGGCATAGGAAAGTCAGGGAGTTTTACGAGCTACTCGGTTTTCTCCTGGAATCCTCGAGCATCAAACTAACGATAGACGGTTGAAATCCTGTCTGAGGTAGGGATGAGCTTTTGGTACTCAGTACCTGTACCGGTACCCGTACCGTACCGGTACCGAAAAATCAAAACGGGTACTGGTACCGGGACTTGATTTTCTCTTGTACTTTACCGAAAAGTACCCTTTTAGTCCCGAAAATACGAGGCGTCCTTTTTATAGGAATTTGTTATTTTGTAATACCATAATTTCACAATATCTATCACATTTCCAATTTTCAAAACCCCATTTGCTAATCTGAACGAACCGTCATCCCCAACCCCACTCAAAATTCTGGATTAATAGTTTTTGTTTGATAGAATTGTAGAAAATATGGTTTGTGTATGGAACCAACAGTAGGTTTGATCAAAAGTATGAGCGGTCGTAAATTAGATAACTACAGAACAAGTTAGATGACTACAGAACAAGGTTGTCATCTAATATTGTTAAAGCTTTGATTTATACTCACGATTGAGTGAGAAAGTCGAGAAAACCAATTGTGTATGAGATAAACGATTTTTTAAAAGATGATGTTATTGCCATATCACTACAAAAAATATACTCAATAGTGGTGACATTTGTCGCCGCTAATACTCAATAGTGGCGACAATCGCCGCTATTGCTTCGTCGCTAATGTCTAAAGAGTCGCCGCTAAAATCGTTGGCCTATTTTTGCATGTCGCCGCTAATACTAGTATGGCCCGTTTTACATCTTTTTTTTTCATTATTATCCAGTTTTACTAAAAAATACATACATTACAAAACCTACAAGGTTTTCATTTTTTTGGCCCAATGTAACAAAAACATAACCACAAATACACTAATATATAAAGTTAGGACATAATGTAAAGGTTTTTTACCCGATCAAGGTATTAAGAATCTTAAAACAATATAAAAACTAAACAATTAATCTTCGTCCATATCGTCGTCGCCCCTGCTACTTTGTCTCATTTGTGAAAAATTAAACTTGTTAAGTTTATCTCTAAAAATCGGGTCGTCGAACAACATGTCAGTTAGTTCCTACAATTACATGAATACAAATTTAGTTCATACATGTACATATATATGTCTACATACATACAAGTTATAGTTCATTTTACTTATACATGTCTACATACATACAAGTTTCAAGTCTAAAGGGGTAAAATGGTTCATTTTACATATATATGTCTACAAACATGCAAATTTCAAGTTTAAACGGGTCAAATAGTTCATTTTACATATATATGTCTACAAACATACAAGTTTCAAGTCTAAATGGGTCAAAAGGTTCATTTTACATATATATGGCTACAAACATACAAGTTTCAAGTCTAAACGGGTCAAAAGGTTCATTTTACATATATATGTCTACAAACATACAAGTTTCAAGTCTAAACGGGTCAAATGGTTCATTTTACATATATATGTCTACAAACATACAAGTTTCAAGTATAAACAGATCAAATGGTTCATTTTACTTATATATGTCTACAAACATGCAAGTTTCAAGTCTAAACGGGTCAAATAGTTAATTTTACTTATATATGTCTACATACATACAAGTTTGAAGTCTAAACGGGTCAAATGGTTAATTTTACATATATATATCTACAAACATGCAAGTTTCAAATCTAAACGGGTCAAAAAGTTCATTTTACTTATATATGTCTACATATATACAAGTTTCAAGTCTAAATGGGTCAAATGGTTAATTTTACATATATATGCCTTATACATACAAGTTTCAAGTCTAAACGGGTCAGATGGTTCATTTTACTTATATATGTCTATAAACATGCAAGTTTCAAGTCTAAACGGGTCAAATAGTTCATTTTACATATATATGTCTACAAAAATACAAGTTTCAAGTCTAAACGGGTCAAAAAGTTCATTTTACATATATATGTCCACAAACATACAAGTTTCAAGTCGAAACGAGTCTAAAAGTTCATTTTACATATATATGTCTACAAACATACAAGTTTCAAGTATAAACTGGTCAAATTGTCATTTTACTTATATATGTCTACAAGCATGCAAGTTTCAAGTCGAAACGGGTCAAATAGATAATTTTACTTATATATGTCTATATACATACAAGTTTCAAGTCTAAACGGGTCAAATGGTTCAGTTTACCTGTGTGTTTGGGAGTGTAGGCTGCACCTGCGACTGCTCAAAAGAATCCGGCGCTTGAGATGATGAAGGTTTAAACCCAATCCCTTTAATCCATCCGCGCCGAGTACCCAGGACTTTTTTAAATGCCTCGACTTCGTTCCTTGCAGATGAAGAAGTCCCTTAATTGGTTTGAGTTTGGGACTCTATCTCCATCTCTATTTGGCGTTGTATTTATTTTCACATAGATGATTTAATAAACACACAAATACATATTGAAAATTATACTCTTAATAAATACTTACAATTCGTTGCTCTGCTTCGCTGTCAATAGTCCCATATTTACGTGTATGAGCATCGCGGTACGTATCTAGTTCGACTATGAGCATGTTTAACATTAAATTAAATATTATATATATTACAAATAATACATATATATATATATATATAGCATTACTTTTTTATAACAATAACTACTATATATCGACGTTCCTCCACGGTTTACGCATAGTTGCAGTTTACGATTGGCTTGGTTAACTTTTGAACGTTTTTTATGTCTATCCGAACAAAAATGTTCAATAGCTCTCAGCCAATTTTCCGGATGCATCCCCTTTGGGACGCTGACCAACGCTCTCGGGACATAATCAAACCCTCCAGCTCTTTTAAATCAACTTGTTGCGTTGGATTTGCGATCTCTCTATCGCTTTTGATATATTTAATGAATGCCCAACTTTAACTTTGTACGGTCGGTGGTCTCATGAATCCGATCCAGATCGAATGATGTCTATAAATTAAACAAAAGAAGTTAGTCAAATAAAATCAGAAAATAAAATATAAAAGAACTTAAGAAAATCATTTACCGCAAAATGTTGGTACATCGCATTCTTCTCGGCGTCTAAAACTTCATAAACCTAACACCGTTGACTATACAACTAGTGTAAGTAGAGGCGTTTTTATCCGCACCCATTAAAAGAGCATACAACTTTGAGTGGAGTTCTGGAGAATTTTGTTTTTTCATCACATAGACCTAACAAATATATAAATGTGTGTTATATGTGTATTACCTAAAAATATCTAGTAATGTGTGTTATATGTGTATTACCTTCTCGAGAAACCAACTCGGAAATTTGGTTTTAACATTATCTTTGGTAGGATGATGGTAGGCCTAATACCCTAAAGTGTTGGGGGCACAACTCTAATACCATTTTTTTTTTAATTAATTCTTTATTAAAACTAACTAATACAAAAAAATATATATAAAAAAAACTTCATTACTTAAAAAAAATAATTAGAAAAATGAAAAAAGGAAAAAAAAAAAAGTTCAACTACTCTATATGAATAAAGGGTTAATCTACTACTTCCATTCATTTAGTAAATAAATAAATCAATAAATGAAAAAAAAATATATGTATCTAAACCTTATCTCCTCCATTAAAACCTGCACATCACCACCAACTTGACCAGCATAATCTACTGCTTCCATTCATTTAGTTTGCCAACGGCTATCTTTCAAACCCAATCTCTCGGGTACATATACCCGCATTTGCCTACCCTATCCCTTACGCGCGTTAACGGCGGCGATGTACCCGCGTATATACAAGTTTCTAGTCTAAATGGGTCAAATGGTTCATTTTACATATATATGTCTTATACATACAAGTTTCAAGTCTAAACGGGTCAAATGGTTCATTTTACTTTTATATGTCTACAAACATGCAAGTTTCAAGTCTAAACGGGTCAAATAGTTCATTTTACATATATATGTCTACAAAGATACAAGTTTCAAGTCTAAACGGGTCAAAAAGTTCATTTTACATATATATGTCTACAAACATACAAGTTTCAAGTCGAAACGGGTCAAAAAGTTCATTTTACATATATATGTCTACAAACATACAAGTTTCAAGTATAAACTAGTCAAATGGTCATTTTACTTATATATGTCTACAAGCATGCAAGTTTCAAGTCGAAACGGGTCAAATAGATAATTTTACTTATATATGTGTATATACATACAAGTTTCAAGTCTAAACGGGTCAAATAGTTCATTTTACCTGTGTGTTTGGGAGTGTAGGCTGCACCTGCGACTGCTCAAAAGAATCTGGCGCTTGAGATGATGAAGGTTTAAACCCAATCCCTTTAATCCATCCGCGCCGAGTACCCAGGACTTTTTCAAATGCCTCGACTTCGTTCCTTGCAGATGAAGAAGTCCCTTGATTGGTTTAAGTTTGGGACTTTATCTACATCTCTAATTGGCGCTGTATTTATTTTCACAAAGATTATTTAATAAACACACAAATACATATTGAAAATTATACTCTTAATAAATACTTACAATTCGTTGCTCTGCTTCGCTGTCAATAGTCCCATATTTACATGTATGAGCGTCGCGGTACGTATCTAGTTTGACTATGAGCCTCTTTAACATTAAATTAAATATTATATATATTACAAATAATACATATATATATATAGCATTACTTTTTTATAACAAGAACTACTATATATCGACGTTCCTCCACGGTTTACGCATAGTTGCAGTTTACGATTGGCTTGGTTAACTTTTGAACGTTTTTTATGTCTATCCGAACAAAAATGTTCAATAGCTCTCAGCCAATTTTCCTGATGCATCCCCTTTGGGACGCTGACCAACGCTCTCGGGACATCATCAAACCCTCCAGCTCTTTTAAATCAACTTGTTGCGTTGGATTTGCGATATCTCTATCGCTTTTGATATATTTAATGAATGCCCAACTTTAACTTTGTACGGTCGGTGGTCTCATGAATCCGATCCAGATCGAATGATGTCTATAAATTAAACAAAAGAAGTTAGCCAAATAAAATCATAAAATAAAATATAAAAGAACTTAAGAAAATCATTTACCGCAAGATTTTGGTACATCACATTCTTCTCGGCGTCTAAAACTTCATAAACCTAACACCGTTGACTATACAACTAGTGTAAGTAGAGGCGTTTTTATCCGCACCCATTGAAAGAGCATACAACTTTTAGTGGAGTTCTGAAGAATTTTGTTTTTTCATCGCATAGACCTAACAAATATAGAAATGTGTGTTATATGTGTATTACCTAACAAATATCTAATAATGTGTGTTATATGTGTATTACCTTCTCGAGAAACCAACTCGGAAATTTGGTTTTAACATTATCTTGGGTAGGATGATGGTAGGCCTAATACCCTAAAGTGTTGGGGGCACAACCCTAATAACCTATTTTTTTAATTAATTCTTTATTAAAACTAACTAATACAAAAATATATATATATATAAAAAACTTCATTACTTAAAAACAATAATTAGAAAAATGTAAAAAGGAAAAAAAAAGTTCAACTACTCTAAATAAATAAATGAATAAAGGGTTAATCTACTGCTTCCATTCATTTAGTAAATAAATAAATCAATAAATGAAAAAAAAATATGTATCTAAACCTTATCTCCTCCATTAAAACCTGCACATCACAACCAACTTGATCGGCATAATCTACTGCTTTCATTCATTTAGTTTGCCAACGGCTATCTTTCAAACCCAATCTCTCGGGTACATATACCCGCATTTGCCAACCCGATCCCTTACCCGCGTTAACGGCGGCGGTGTACCCGCGTCTACTCGTGAACCCGAACCCCCTACCCGAATACACCCCCCTTATAACCAAACCGATTATACATGTTTGTATTCAACTATAAAGGATTTTTACACTTTAAAAATAATCTCTGCACATTAAGGAATGAGGAGCTAGATTGCACATCAATTTTTTCAATTTCATTTCTTACACAAGATCTTAAAACAAATTATAGGGTTCATATACACAGATCCAAAACTTACATTTGAGAGTTTTGTAGAATTGAAATTGTACCTTAGGCTCACGGTGGTGGTCTCAGCGGTGTGGTCACACGGCAGTGGTTTGACGGTTGTCGGAGGTCGGTGGTGCTTCACGGTTGCAGTACTTTCACGGCAATGATTTGACGGTGCTACAAAAACACAAGTACATAAACGATCAGTGGTGGGAGTTGGATCTGAAATTAAAAAAAACGTACAAACCTTTTACGATCTGAGAGAGAATCGAAGGTAGCTGGAAGTGGATGAGGGAGAAAGACCGCCTGATGGAGGGAAATGTTGGCGCTATATCTTTTAGGTATTAGCGGCGACATGTTGCCGCTATTGGGTCGCTACTTATACTAATAAAACCCTAGCTGCCGGATCCCATCTCTTATCAGCGGTCAGATTGCCATACCTTTTCCTCCACCCGGATTATGACCAATAGCGGCGACATTTTTTACGTCACCGCTAATTCTCAACTTTCTTGTAGTGTATGTGGCATTAGTTCTTATCTTATTATGAAAACCAATAATTTATGAAAATCTGTATTCGGGTACCAAACTGGTACCGGGTACCGAAATACAGGTACCGTACCGGTACAGGCATCGATTCTATATTTTCGGTACCGGTATCGGTACCCGTTTTTTTAACAAAATCCGGGAAGTACTTTCGGTACTGGTACTGTACCAATCTCATCCCTAGTCTGAGGTATGGACATACCTAAGCTATGAAAAGACATACCATTGAGCCCGAATTACCATTGCCGTTGAAAAAAAAACTTAAAAATATAATGATTGAAAGAATATATCACAGTATCATACAATAAACAAGGTGATTATTTAAAAATATAATTCACAATAACGCATGTGAAAAGGGTTCAGAATGGAGTGTAGAATACAGGATAGAAATTAATAAATGAAAGATTTGCTGTATCGAGACGATAATACTTTATGCGATCTATTTCAAGAAAGTTGCCGAAAACAAAAATAAAACTAGCCATGTGCACGAAAAGTTATACTGATATATTTTTTTTGTCTTCCAATAATATTATATTAAACTTCATATTTTAATACTTTAATAAAATTTTAGTTCTCTGACTACTTTTAATTTCCAAAAAGCTAGATGAATAGGTGTTATTATATTTGTTCATACACGTAGAGTATATCAATATATTTCTAGATTTTTTTTTCTTTTTAAAGAGTTGTTAATTTGGTCTGGTTTAGTTGGAAAGCAGGCCGGGATAAAATAAAAAGAAATGATTTTATTTGCATATTTGTATATTAGAAGAGTCAAGTTTGTCATAATTAAAGAAATGGTTTAAAAAGGGTTCGCCATTTTAATTTATTTATTTCCAGGCTAATCCAACTTGCTATTGTCTATGATTCAACTTTTGATCAATATATTTGTTGTCCATGTGTTTTGAGTGGTTTAGAGTCCTAGTTGTCCATATCTTTTGAGTGGTTAAAGAGATATATTGATATACTCAACGTGTATTGTGATTCTTGAGAGGTACATTTATATTAAAAGTATATATTAACAATAGATGATTCTTGAGGTAACCTTTTCTTAAACAAAATCAAAATCAGTTTTAATATATTTACTACACGCAATAAACGCGCATGAAACATAGGATCAGCTAAGAGGTAGGTTGTGTCTACACCTAAAAAGATAAGATGCAATTCGAGTGTACATCAAATCACGAAGTAATGATTGAAGCTATGTTATCTCAACCACTGTTTTAACTAGGTTTTGTACTTTGATTCAAATATTTCATAAAATGAGACTGAAACCTAAGTAGTCGTTAAAACCTGCGGTAGAGTGAAATTCATGTGGCGACCAACCCGATCAACATAGGAAAATGCTTTAAAAGAAGCATTGTTACAAATCGAGTGACCACGCCACTGGGCATTTGCAAAATGCTTAAAGTAGAGATCTGAAGACAAGTCGATGAAGGATTAATCTTGAATAGGTGAAAAGAAGTTAAGGGGTGAATTAGAAAAGAGTTTAAAATCTGTTATGTTTGAGTCAAATAGTTTGGATTTATATTTATCTATTGTTTTGTTAGAGTTAGAACATAATTAGAAATGGTATTTGAGTAAGATTAGTATTGAGTTTAGTATAAATACAAGAAAATGAAATTAATTTTAGAGGAGTGTCGAGAATTATAATATACAAAAGAGTCGATCTGTGGTTTTCAATCAATAAACATGTTTTTATATTGGGTCTGATTTCCCATAATTGGTATCCTAGCTAATGAAAGATTGTGGTTTTGAGAGTTGATTTCTAAGTAAGGGGAGCAACCCATGTAGTTGTGGGGCTGGGGAGATAAAGAACGATAGGTTGCGAGATTTTATGGTGTTCATCTGTTCTATTCTTTCTAGTTGTAAATTTTCGGTGATCTTTATCCTGGTCGTTACTGGTTAACCGAAGGGGAAGAGCAATAGCCTTTGGTGTTAGGGTTGTGATCGCAAGTAGCAATCAACCACCAAATATTTTTGGACGGTTTTTTTTTTTGCGGCGGTGATTGTTGATTAAGTCGCAGGTTTGGTACATCAAGCAACATGTTTCAATCAGCAGCGAAGGAGACAGAATATTTTTTGGGCCAGTGAGCAAAATCGGAAAGGGTTAATCGATATCGGGTTTCGATAGCTTCTTAGCCAATAAAGAAAAACAAATGGTGGCTTGTTTTTTTTTTTTTTTTTTGTAGGTAACAAACAAACGAAATTAGGTACGGTAGAAACAATATCAGTAGGGGTCGAAGAACATTCTCAAAATAATTGTCAAATGTTATACGCTTATACCCTACACTTTTTTCAGTTATTTTTCACATCAACATCAATCTAAAACTTTCCTTTTGCTTTTACCTATACATATCAACATTTTTCCTCAATTACAAAATTTAAAAGAGAAAAAATATGTAACCATAAGGCTTATTGCATTGCCCCAACTTGCTCCCCACGGCTCCCAATACACTGTCATTTGTCCCCTTTGATTCTCGAGGTGTTTGCACGCCCGTGTAAACCAATGCACGGCCGTGCATTGCTTATCTTGTGGCCTATAAATTAATGGCTTGGGCTTTTCATTCCACACACCTTACGACGCCACAAGACAGAGAGAATAGTTTGTTTTAGTAGCTTTAGAGTAGTAGTAGAGAGGCTACTCCTCTTTGTCCGTAACAGAGGAGCCTACGAAACTCGGTGTTACGCTAGTTAGTATGATCATTCGTGGCTAAACTCTTTGTATTGTTAGGGTGAAGATGAAGTTTAGTGTATGTTAATGTTTAACGTATTAATCTAGTGGTATGTCGCTATTTTGTGAGAAAGTTTGTGGGAAATTCATCGAAAAAGACTTCCTACGAGGTTTTTTCCGACAAAGGGTTTTTGTCGGTATTTTGTCGCTAAATGACGGTTCCGACAAACTTGCTACAAATTCTTTTGTCGGAAACAGTTCAGTTTTTTAGTAGTGGGGCCGGTTAAACAGATGCCCCCCACCCACACACACACTTACTTTTTTGCTCAGAAGTATTAATTTCGGCCCACTAGGTTTATGTCATATTAATTAGTTATAATATTTGAGCCCCTTCTATTCCAGACCAAAGCCCAAATCTGTTCCACAGTCCACTAAAAAATTTGGTTTTTTCCCCACTTTTTTACTTAGAAGTATTGATTACGACCCATTAAGTTTATTTCATATTAGTTATAGTGTTTGAGACCCTCATAATCCAGACCAAAAGCTAAAATCTGTTCCACAAATTCCCTAAAAATTTGATTTTTTTATGTGTAATATTTTCGACCCCGCAATTTAATTGTTCAAGTTCTGCCATTATGCACCACCTAACTGACAAACGACTTATAAGGCTAGAAAGGATAAAAGCTCTGTCATTCCTACCGACTAAGCCGGTAAATGAACCGAACGTTCATGAACTGTTCGGCGGGAAATTCATTTATGTTCATTCATTTAACAAACGAACGAACACGAACAAAATTTTTTGTTCGTTTAATTAATCAAACGAACATGAACACATGTTGTGTTCGTTCATTTATGTTCATGATCGTTCGTTTATGTTCATTCATATATGTTCGTTTATTAACGTTCATTTATGTTCATTTGTTTGTGTTTATTTGTTTTTGGATGAATTATCTACATTTGAACAACTAATTTACATGTGTTTTTGGATAAATTAGTAAGTATTAGACTTGTTCATGTGTGTTTATTAATGTTCATTTATGTTTGTTTTTATTCGTTTGTGTTCGTTTTATGTTTGTTCGTTTGTGTTCGTTTATGTTTGTTCGATTGTGTTCGTTTACGTTTGTTTAGTTTTTTAACGAACGAACACGAACATTACCATTTTCTTAATGAGCGAACATAAACAAAAAAATGTGTTCGATTATGTGTTCGTGTTCGGTTAAATTTAAATAAACGAACATAAACACGCCAATGTTCGTGTTCGTTCAATTCGTTTACAGGCCTACTACCGACAAAGTGCCCCCATATGAAGCTTCTACAAACAAAAAAAAACAAGCCTTTTTGTAAAGAAAAAAATCTTTACATATCACAAATTAAAAAAAATCAAGAAAACTTTCAACTGCCTTTCAAAAAAAAACTTTCAACTCCCAAGAATCACTAAAACGGCAAAACCTTGTCTTCAATGATTTTAGTTAAATATTGCTTATTGCTAAAACATATGTCACGTGAAGCACGTAAATAGCTTACTGTTTTGAGGAAACCAAAATCATATTTAATAAAATTCTATCCAATTAGTATTTATCGGCCCATTATTTAACTTGGATATAAAAAATACGGTTTATGACGCTTGTTAGTTTTGCTTATTTGTAAAATATATTTTATAAAAGCGTTTTGACGATCATACTAAGTTCAAGATCAAAAAATAAACAAAATCAAAACATAAAAGTTTTATATCGGTTAGGATGGGTATTAACTAACTCACCTTATATCCGCTCGGTATCCACCAAGAGTTTAATTGTACTATTTAGTTCTCACTAAACATAGTAGTGATCACTAAGCAGGTAGTGATTACCCCTTTAACGTCTCATTAATTGGGTAGTAATCATCTCTTCAACATCTTACTAAACTGATAGTGATCACCATTACATTTATCTCAGTAAGTGAAAGTGGTGATCATCATTTCAACTTCTCCAAAATCTTTGTAGGTTACATCTCTCAAATCTACATGGTTGTTTGAATATGAATATTACATTGAAACTTACTTTGTCAACTAGTATGTGATGAATAAGAATATTAATATCAATGTTTTCAAACCTGGACCGGACAGGCCGGTCGGACCGGGACCCGGTGACTTGAATGGTCCGGTTTAGTATTCTGAAACGGTCCGGTTTAGTATGCTGTAACGGTCCTGCAGAGACCCGGCTGGTCGGACCGTGAACCGGTGGTCTGACCGGGAATAAGCGGTTGAACCGGTTTGAACCAGTGGTTGGAGAGTTTTCGGTGAGCTAACAACATCCAACCATCGCCGTTGATGGTGAGCGACGGTGGCTGTGATCAGGGGTGGCTGAGTACACTGTGGCGGCTGAAATAGGGTTACGAAAGAATTAGGTTTTTATGTTAGAGAGAGAGTATAATTTTTTGCTTTTTTGCTGCGTAAATGAGCTAAAAGTAAACAAGGAAATTAAAACAATTTCATTTATACCCTTAAGGATTTTTATTTCTAACACTTTTAATTCTTTCTTTTTCTTACTTTGTAATTCAGTCCCTATCTATTAAAATAACAATACATTAAACTTAAAATTTATATAATGTTTAATTTTAATACATACATATATATATATATATTAAATAATTATGATATCCGGCTCTTGAATCCGGTCCAACCGGTCGGACTACCTCTAAGTCATCCGGTTCACTGTCCGGTCCGGTTTTAAAAACATTGAATATTATAATAAATCTCTAAAACACATCTTCTCTTGCACCTTTTATGATCGCTCTTGATATGAATGATAATATTTGAGCATAAGATCACTAAACTAATATGATAATAAAATATTTTATTTTGCAAGAGGCTCAAGTCAAAATGTGTGAGGGTGACTTGTTTATATAGCAAAGAGGAGAGACAACAAAAGTTGTTCAGTACCAACACTGTCGATCCACGGTCATATCGTTCATCATTGATGGTCTCTTTGTTCTCATTTTGTATCTAAAAATCTGTTGCAATAAAAATTTATATTATCATCTTAATAAGGCTTAAGTACTGAGATTCAGGGGTATTTTCACACCCCAATAAGACGTGTGACTTTGGTTAGATTTACACACAGAGCAAGACTTTACAAGCACACATTTCATAGTTTAACTTACATTTTTAAACTTTACCAAACCACACACTAATCTAGGATGTCAATTTTCCTCATCAGATAGTCCAGAGATGCAATGTCACAGCTCACGTGAACTCACTCTGAAATATGTACTAAAACAAGTTGGCTTTCATTAGTGAATTTATAACTTTCAAAACGCACTTGTTATAAAACCCACATTTAATATTTTAAAACACATTTCATTAAAATGTTTATGTTTTTATAACCACACCACCACACATCCCATATTAATACACCAAACACAAACCACACTTAGCTTACTCACACCACACCACACCTCAAATCCTCAATTAGCTTACGCGCACTACACCTCACTTTCACACTTGTTTTAGTAACTCACACCTTACACTTCTCAAAAACCAAATGTTAGCTACACACGAGTATAAGATATAGTTGGGCCTGGCACACACTATCAACATCATACGCACATTGATTTGCCACAGTCGTGGACTTCACACTGTTTTGCCACCGTCATGGACTTCACACACTCATACACACTTAGGCAACACGTTTTACCATACTTCAGGGCACAACACACAAACCCTCGGGTCAACATTCATTAAAAGCCTTTAAAACACTTTTACACGCACTTTATTTAGCCACATTTTTAACCCACACCATTAATCATGCACACAACTCACTCACTCTTGGCAACTAACTTACATAGATATGGTTATATAAGTTCATCCTTGTTATACTGGTTATTTCATGCAAACTTTCTTCACCACATTTTCTCTCACTAGGAAGTCGCCACCACCGTAGCATCACTCTATCACCGCCATGAAGCACCACCGCAGGTCTAGTCATGCATATTATATATTTTATTTTAATTTATAATTGGGAACTAATTACCATAGAAAACTCCATTGGTAACCTGTCGGTACTAGTGTATCGGCTACCGGAAATGTCTTGCCGGCCACCAAAGAAGTCTTGCCGACCACCAGAGAAGTCATGCCGGCCCCCGAAGACCCGTCGGTAATATAGCCGTCTATAAACCCTCGGTAACCAAATTACCCATTCTCAAATTACCGACAGACCTTCACCTACGGATTCTTGTCAGTAATAACCCTTACTGGCGGATTTCTAACGGAATTGTACGTCAGTTATACTCAGTAGTTTAGTAATGAGGTTTCAATTATTAGATAAAATCTTTAACCATTTAAAAATGAACAATTTTACTACACATACCATCGTGCTACAAGTATTTCATGAATAACTTTATAAACCAATGTAATCTATAAATTATAACATGGCATATGGTCGGTTTATGTAATTTTTATGAAATAATTAACAATATAATGGTCTAGTAGCATCAACTGGTGTGGATAAGAGCTCTGTGACCCTAAGGTCATCAACTGGTGTGTATGGAACCAACAGTAGGTTTGATCAAAAGTATGAGCGGTCGTAAATTAGATGACTACTGAACAAGTTAGATGACTACAGAACAAGGTTGTCAGCTAATATTGTTAAAGCTTTGATTTATACTCACGATTGAGTGAGAAAGTCGAGAAAACCAATTGTGTATGAGATAAACGATTTTTTAAAAGATGATGTTATTTCCATATGTGGCATTAGTTCTTATCTTATTATGAAAACCAATAATTTATGAAAATCTATATTCGGATATCAAACTGGTACCGGGTACCGAAATACAGGTACCGTACCGGTACCGGTACAGGCATCGATTCTATATTTTCGGTACCGGTATCGGTTCCCGTTTTTTAACAAAATTCGGGACCGGTTAGTCTGAGGCATGAACATACCTAGGCTATGAAGAGACATACCACTGAGCCCGAATTACCATCACCGTTCAGAAAAAAAACCTAAAAATATAATGATTGAAAGAATATATCACAGTATCATACAATAAACAAGGTGATTATTTAAAAATATATAATTCACAATAACGCATGTGAAAAGGGTTCAGAATCGAGTGTAGAATACAGGATAGAAATCAATAAATGAAAGATTTGCTGTATCGAGACGATAATACTTTATGCGATCTATTTCAAGAAAGTTGCCGAAAACAAAAAAAAAACTAGCCATGTGCACGAAAAGTTATACTGATATATTTTTTTTGTCTTTCAATAATATTATATTAAACTTCATTTTTTAATACTTTAATAAAATTTTAGTTCTCTGACTACTTTTAATTTCCAAAAAGCTAGATGAATAGGTGTTATTATATTTGTTCATACACGTAGAGTATATCAATATATTTCTAGATTTTTTTTTCTTTTTAAAGAGTTGTTAATTTGGTCTGGTTTAGTTGGAAAGCAGGCCGGGATAAAATAAAAAAGAAATGATTTTATATGCATATTTGTATATTAGAAGAGTCAAGTTTGTCATAATTAAAGAAATGGTTTAAAAAGGGTTCGCCATTTTAATTTATTTATTTCCAGGCTAATCCAACTTGCTATTGTCTATGATTCAACTTTTGATCAATATATTTGTTGTCCATGTGTTTTGAGTGGTTTAGAGTATTGGATAGTATTATCATATTAGAGTTTCTTAGTAAGATCTCACGGGCCCATTAGGTTAGTTAGGGTTTTGTTATGATGTCTATATATTGTAATCCAATCCTTCAATAAGATTCAATCTAGTATTTCATTATCTACCAACACAATATCCTTCAATATAAGGGTTTTGCCATCTACCTACACAATATCCTTCCCACTCCCCTACTAAACTTCAACACTCCTACCTCTGCCCTATATCTCAAACACCCAACTTACTTGCACTTACGCATCTTCGGATGTGCTTGCTACCCTAACCTATCCTCAACCCGCGTGTTCCTTAGCTACCCTTCTGATTTTCGAGGCTATCGCTGCCTTGACACCAAAACAGGCAAAATCATTCTTTCTCGCCACGTCACATTTGACGAAACCACCTTCCCCTACCAAACTGCCTCTCCCACCCCACCATACGACTACATTGTCCTTGAACCGGACCCCTCACCCATCATCTTCCATCCACCACCTGCTTCCGCCCCTACTGCCCAAACTCCCCAAGCCACCCAAAAGGCATCACAATTAGCCCCTACTACCCAAACAGCCCCTACTGCCCGAACAGCCCCTTCATCCCAAACAGACCCACCATCCCCACCATACACTCACACATACCAACGTCGTTCTCGACAGGCCACTGCCACCACAGTCCAACCCTCCACCATCCATTCAACCAGCCACTCCCAACCTCAACAGCTCGCACCTCAGCCCCAAGCTCGTGCTCCTCCTGTTCCCAACTCCACGAAACAGCCAACCCATCCCATGACCACTCGCTCTAAAGGCGGTATTGCCCAACCCAAGCAACCCTTTAACCTTCATACCACCAACACCTCACCGATCTCCCCACTTCCTAAATCCTACATCGCTGCCCTTTCCGATCCTAACTGGCATGCAGCTATGACCGATGAATATAGAGCCCTAATGGTTAATGACACTTGGGAACTGGTTCCTATACCTACTGAGGCCCATGTCGTCAGGTGTATGTGGTTATTTCGGCACAAGTTTAATGCCGACGGCTCACTTCAAAGATATAAAGCTCGATTGGTTGTTAACGGGAAATGCCAACAAGTTGGTGTGGATTGTGACGAAACATTTAGTCCCGTGGTTAAACCTACCACCATTCGCACGGTTTTGAGTCTTGCCGTGTCTCGTTCCTGGCCGGTACACCAGTTAGATGTTAAAAACGCTTTTTTGCATGGGGATCTTCGGGAAATTGTTTACATGTTTCAACCATCTGGGTTCAACGACCCTAACAAGCCCAAACACGTATGTCGTCTAAGAAAAACATTATATGGGCTGAAACAAGCGCCCCGGTCTTGGTACCAACGGTTCGCAACATACATTACCCGGTGTGGATTCCGTAGCACCACCTGTGACTCTTCCCTTTTTGTCTTTAAACAAGGCACCCGTATGGCGTATCTCCTATTATATGTGGATGATATAATTCTGACCGCATCCGATGATAAGCTCCTTCGTCAGATTATCTCATCTCTTTCCCAGGAATTTGCAATGACGGATCTCGGTAAACTCCACCACTTTCTTGGAATTAATGTAGAAAATAAAAATGGTGGATTTTTTCTTTCCCATGAATCTTATGCTGCACACATACTATCGCATGCCAACATGTCATCTTGCAAGCCTTGCTCCACACCCACCGATACAAACTCAAAACTGAGTGAATTGGTCGGTGCCCCTCTACCGGATGGCACTCTCTACCGCAGCGTGGGCGGTACTCTACAATATTTAACTTTTAAAGCGGCCCAACATTGCTTATGTTGTTCAGCAAGTGTGCCTATTTATGCATGCACCACGAGAACCACATTTCAACTTCATGAAACGCATTCTTCGCTATCTCAAAGGCACTTTGCATCATGGCTTACATATCACCCCTTCTAAGTCCACCAAGCTCACTGCTTACTCCGACGTAGACTGGGGGGTGTCCAACCACGAGACGCTAAACATCTGGCTACTGCGTTTTTCTCGGTGAAAACCTCATCTCGTGGACTTCTAAAAGACAGGAAGTTATTTCACGTTCCAGTGCCGAGGTTGAATACCGGGGTGTAGCCAATGTCGTCACTGAAACAAGCTGGCTACGCAACTTACTACTTGAGTTACATCTTCCCACCAGGCAAGCCACTATAGTTTACTGTGATAACATTTCGGCAGTGTACCTGACTGAAAACCCGGTGCATCACCAACGAACCAAACATGTCGAACTCGATATTCACTTCGTACAGGAAAAAGTTCGAGTTGGTTCTGTTCGCGTTCTCCACATCCCGCAGATTACCAATACGCCGATATCTTCACTAAAGGTCTTCCTCGTCAACTCTTTCACTGCTTCAAATCCAGTTTGAGCATCCGACCTTCTACAGCTCCAACTGCGGGGGACTATTAGCATAGCATTATTTTGTATTTATTAGTATATATCTTTTATTTTATTTAGTGTAATCATTTTCTTATTTGTCTCCTTGATTGTTGAGACTTTTACCGTATATATTCTATTATAGTGGAATGGAAATCTGAACAGAGTTTATCAAATATCATGGTATCAGAGCTAAACCCTAGCTCTCTACCATATCGCCGCTGTCTTCACCATTGAAACCGGCTTCGGCCTCCTTCAATTTTCGGCGCCGATTTTCTCTTCCATTCCCTTCTCTGTTCGTTTTTAGATACAGTAAAAAAATGCCAGACACAGACCCCAAAGCTTCGGCCTCGTCTTCAACGTCCCTTCACCTGGTGTACATAGTCACAAATATCCAGCATAAAATCCGTGTTCTGGATGGTGCAAAGGTCACATATTCGTCGTGGGTGAAGTTGTTCAAGCTTCATGCTCGCGGGTATGATGTACTCAGCCAGAATTGATGACGGGTCTCAACCCCCTGCTCGTGACGATCCGAGCAATGAAGAATGGTCTAAAATTGATGCTATCGTCCTGCAGTGGATCTACGGGATGCTGTCGGACGAGTTGTTAGCTCGTGTTCTAAAGACCGAGTCTACCGCTCGTGAAGCCTGGACTCGAATTCATAACATCTTCCTAAATAATAAGGGCTCCTGGGCCGCTGCCCTGGAGCATGAATTCTCCAACTTGACACTTCGAGCCATACCGTCACCGGATGCGTATTGCCAAAAATTGAAGGAACTGGCTGATCAACTTTCAAATGTTGACAACCCAGTCACTGAACAGCGATTAGTCCTTCAACTTGTTCGTGGCTTACCCCCAGAGTTCGATGTTACCGCCTCCTTCATTAACCAACAGGTTCCAGCTTGGGAAACAGCCTGTTCTATGCTAGAATTGGAGCAACGCCGTCAGTCGGCTCGCTCTATTAATGACTCCTCTCCGGCTATTGTGGCAGCTACATCTACTGATCTGCCGCCTGCAGATCGTCGGCGTGACCCGCCTTATCGTGGGGGGAATCGCCCACAAAACCGGCGCAACTATGGACAGGGAAACGGCCGCCACAACCGGACAAACAACCCTGGCCCGCGACAGCAACAGAATCAGCCCAACCGTCCACCCTGGCCTCCACAACAGCAGCAACGGGCCTCTACACCACAATGGGCTGCTCCACAGCAACCTTGGCAAAACCCGTATGGGTACTGGCCTGTTCCTCCATGCCCCTACCCGACACAATCTGATTGGGCAGCCCCTTGGCCCCCAGATCCTCTACTAGGTCTAGGCCTCAGACTCCTCAAAACCCACCAGCCCAAGTCCACCTAGCAGAATTCAATGCACTTGAACCCACTGACATCGGTGAGGCTTTTCAGGCGATGACTTTGGACTCCAACCAGGTGGATGATCAGTGGTACATGGACACCGGGGCCTTATATCACCTGACTGCGGACCAAGGTAAGATCTCGAATCCATCTCAAGTTAATTCCGTTAACTCTATTTGTCACACCCCAACCGACGGCGGAATACGTCGAGGCGGGACATGTAAACTGTTCAAAAGCACAAGGTTTACTAAAGTTTAAATATTTAAACAACCAAATTCATATCATAGATAAACATCAATCCAACAATACAAAGTAAAATAGAGAATACATAAATAGTTTCTTTAAATTAGATTCTAGGTCCTCGGTCCTAAGTGAAGCAACTTGTGCTTATTCTCAAGCATTTGTACCTGAAACATGATGAAAACAAGGTCAACTAAAAAGTTGGTGAGCATACATAGGTTTTGACACACAACCAAGTTTAAAGTGTTTTATACAATTCATACGATACACGTGTATAAGGCATTTATGGAGAATCTATAGTTAAACTAAGTGTGTACAATCAAACCTTATGACTGAGGCATAACACGCAGGTTACCCTAATGTAAAGTCGGTAACAAACACCCTAACCGGGTGGGTTTGTCAGACGCAATAGATCTATCAATGTTAACCGTTAGCTTGTACTGAGTTAATGATTGTACAAATGTCATGTATATGTACTCTTAACTCATAGCATTCAAGCATAAAGCACAAATAACGCATAGCATCATATTAGTGAATTGTATTTAAGTCTATGCAAAAAGTTTCAAAAAGTAAATCATGTTTCACCCCAAAAGTACAAAATAAAAAGGAGGCTATGTAAACTCACCTGTATTAGTGGTGTAGGTAACACGAGCAATAAGTAGCATAAGTGAATTTGCAATCACAAACTTAACCTAGAGTGGTATAAATGTGAATTAATAACATGCACAAAGTATATGGCAAGGTCTAGGGTTTAACGGGATTTGAGTACGGAGATTTGTACAAAAATAGTGGTGGAATTTCATGAAATGAGTGGGTGTAAGTTGATGCTTGTGTTTGAATAAAATGTAAATCTCGAAGTATAACTTGATTGTCTTAGGGTTTAAATATTTTAAATAAATAAATTCCTCCTTTTTATTTATTTATTTATTTTAATATTAAAATGACGTGTCAAAAGTAGTTTGAATAAATAAATATATATATATATATATTATAATTTGAAACCTTAATGTATTCTTAGTGAAAGAGATAAAGATAATAATTTAAATAAATAAATTCTCTTTTATTTATTTAATTATAGTATATTTGAAAGTATGTATGTATATATCAATATATTTAGGAAAAGTTTTATTTGTTTAAATAGGGTTTAATCCTCATATGTATAAAAGAAATGATTTATAAAAAGAAAAAAAAATGTGTTTCCTGATAAAGTGTTTTATGAAAGTCTTGTCATAATTTTTATAAAATAAACAATTTAAATGCTTTAACTAAAGCTAATAGTTTAAATAACATAAACTTTTAAATAACTGTTATTGAGTTAAAAAAAAAGAACGATTAAAATGCAAAAATAATTGTTCTCATTTAATATTTATTTTTTTTATAGTATACTTTAGTTCTAAATGGGATAAGGTTTTATAAAATAATTTTTAAAGTTTATATCTGCTACTCAAAATGATAAAAGAAAAGTTTTGCAATGAACTGGGTTCGAACCCTGGTTGGTTCTGGGTGAGGGCTCATGCCAAACCACTGGACCAAGGGCTGGTCTTATTACTGAAGCAATACCAAACTGTTTAAAGCTATGTTTTCAAGTGAGTCGGGTCTTGGTTAATGATATTTGCAAAAAGGGTCGAGATGGTGGGTTTCGAACCCGCAACCCAGCGCGCAGAGGTCAAGAGTCCTAACCGGTTGAACTGGGCTTAAAGCCTTGACAGGAACTGATGCGAAAATGAATTAAGACAGAACCCCAGTTCATCTCTTTCCCCAATTCGTTTTCCCAAAACCCTAGCCCCCAAATTGATTGTGATTATGCGCAGGTATGAAACTAAACCTTGGGGCTTTTAATCAGAAGACAGAAACGAGAAAATCTAGATAAGAAATACCTGGGATGATTGCGTGTAGGGGACGAACGAGAGGAATCTTCGATTTAACGTTCTTGATGTTCAATCGGGTTCCAGGAGTGAGATGCGGGTTGGTTAGGGGTTGAGAGAGTTCGTAAAGGTGTTCGCGAGGGTGGGTGAATGATTCTCATTATTTAATTTTGTCTCAAACACTCAAATTAATTCGGGCATTGAGGATGCCAACTGTTACCCGTGTTTACGCGTAAATTCGTCTAATTGGGGATGAATTGGGTCGCGGTTGAGGACTGGATACATGCGAGTAACTTATGAGCATGATTTACGGGTAATAACGCGTCTGATTTCTTGATTATAGGTTTGAATTCCACGCAGTTTGACTTCGCAAAGTCAAATAGTTCAATCTCCAAAATAAACGTTCAATAATTTGATTTGGAATGTTAAATCGGGTGTAAGGGTGGTTGCCAGCTGCTTGTGTAAACATGGGAGGTATTTAACATCCGGACTTGATTGATTTCAGTCTTGAAATCCAAGGGATTGAGAGTTGTTGACTTTTCGAGGGTCAAAATTGGTCAAGGGTTTGGATGAGGTCAGAATCTAGACTAGAGGGTTCCAAATTGAGGGTTCAATTAGAAAAAAAAAGGTTCAAGCACTAAAAGAGGGTTTCAAGATTTCAAGTGGAGGGTTCAAGTCTTTATTTAATGGTTTAAATCCATTTTATTTATTTAGAAAATTGTTTTTATAAGGTTTATAAAAAAAATATAAATATTTAATTTTAATTAGTTTATAAAATAAAGGGATTTATTTCTTTAAAAAGAAATTTACAAATTGTATAATGGTTTATCAGATATATACATATTTATTTCTAAACACACACACACACACACATGATTTAAAACTCATAGTTTTTTATGTTTTTATTTAATTTCCTAACGGAGTATATATATATATATAAGTCTATATAAATAAACGTACATGTGATATACATATAATTAGGAAATTATACGTAAATGCAAAGTTTAAATTTCGAATTGAAATAGTAATCAATGTGTCACATTGTGTGGGACAAGTACGGGATTCAAAAGGAGTGTCATTTTTTTTTTGTATAACTTAATTAAAATAGTGTTAGAAAATCATGGATGTTACAGTATCCCCATGTTAAGGGAATTTCGTCCCAAAATTTAACTAGTGAAGGTTTCTGAACCAGGAAAGAGGTGAGAGTTTTTGGTTCTCAATGTGTTATGGTAGTTGGTTTAAGGAATGTAACCGGTGACAAGACAAAGATTTTGATATTCAAGTTGAGATATAAGTTATGATAACGAAGTTAGTTTTGAAGTGGATTTAAGGAGTAGAACTGTCGAACAACCATTTGAATTCTATTGGTGAAATGCATTACTTGGAATGGATTTGATGGAAATCTGATGATCATGGTTTGATTAAGGTGTAGTCTAATATGCTCGGAAGTTGTTAGTGGATAAGAGAGTTCACAAGCACAGGCCTAGGTCAAAACTTCACGCGACAGGAACAACGCTACTTCCGATAATATGGCAGAGCACTTATATATAGGAAGTACCATCGGCGTATCCACCATGCCCTTGTCATATCACATTAGTTTTGTTGCTTTATATCACGATAGGTTTTAGGTCTCAACACACGATAGCATTCACTATGTTTTTCATACGCTGATTTTTATAATTACGTGTGCATCCGTAATTATTCAAATCATCGCATGGTCCGTATAGATCCTTCCGTTGTGCGCGGGTCAAGAGGAGCACAATTTCACTCAGTTCATGTCTATTGTTTTTACATAAGAGTTGCTAAAAAGTAACTATGTCCTTAAGTAGGCAGGTCAGTTAGCAACTAAAGGGTAATAAGGTAGCATAACCTAGAGTTCCATAGTTTACTCGTGTTTGAACAAGAATACGTCAAACACCGAGTTGTTTTAATGTGTTACAGCTTTCTCGTGTCTGAACAAGAATACGTCAAACCCCGAGTAGCTTTGATGTATTATGGTTTTCCACCTTGGTAAACAAAGTGTATGACCATTCTTTGTGTATAATGTAATCAATCAATTGCAACAACTGTAAACAACTTAGTTTCATGTATAATGCAGACACACAAGTCTCATGTATAATCTAGCGTCATGTAGCTTGTAATCAAATAGGTTTCGTGTGTAACGTGAGAAACTTAGCATCATGTATTTTGTAAACAAATGAGTCTCATGTGCAATGTGGTCAAGCAAGTATTGTGTATCAAACAACCAATTGTTAGGTATCATGTATATTGCAAGAAATGAATTTTATGTATGGTGTTAACAACTTAGTATCATGTATTTTGTAAACCAATAATCTTTCATCTGTAATATAAGTAATGTAGTATCATGTACCCTGTAACCAAATAAGTTTCAGGTTCAATGTGGTCAATCTAGTATTTATGTACCAAACAAACAATTGTTATGCATCATGTATATTACAAACAACCAAGGTTCATGTATTATGTGTTCAATCTGGTAGCGTGTGTATTGAAAATGAACAAGTTTCGTGTGTTATGTGATCGTGCTATGTATCTTGTGAACTTTCATACGTAAGTTATTGAATTTCGTACGTGACATATACTAACGAGTTTTACATGTGATCAGGTGTTGCGGAGAAGCGTGTTGTTTTGCGTTCGTGTAAGAGGTGGTAGTTAGGTTCTAGCTCTTTAAATCTCGTTGAGGTTTGTAGGGATGGTTAACGTTTACGCGAAATGGGTCGTCTTTTGAAGCGGCAAGTGAGAGGTAACGAGGAGGTTCAGAAAATATCATGGGAAATGGGTTTACAAGGAACTGATCTTTGTTTGAAAATAGGAAATTGTAACATGTTCTGGTGGTAGATATATGAAGTAGTGAAACTATTGAGTCAAACAACCTAAATAAATAACCAATTTATAGGAAAAAAAATCTCTTTTTTTTTAATCTTTCAATTATTATAAGAAGAACATTTTTAAGAGAAATTTATTGGCTAGACAAGTGGTGGTGTATTAATTTAACCAGGGTTTAGAATTTATTGACTTAACGAGAAAAGTCATAATTTTAATTTTTTTTTTTTTCAATTTGAAATACTGCTTTTATAAGACAGGTCGTATTAAGTTTCCATATAGGGTGAAAAAGTTTATGGAAAATTTATATTTTTGATACTATCTAAAAGTTTGATAAACATTTTGTTTGAACAAGATAACGAGGTTTGTTTAAATCTAATAGGATGATTTGCTTACGGTGAAGATTGTCGGTAGTGTACTAAATCGTATTGAATGAAGAAGGTGATACTTGAGAAATTTTGATGGAAATATGATGGTGTAATTCACACCCAACGGGTCAAATCAATGAATAGAAATTTTAGAGTTGGAATATATAAAATTGATTAAATGCTGAAATGTTAAACATTACTCAAGACATAGGGAAATGGTTCTCAAACTGAAAATTTAAAGATAATAAAAATGGAAGAATAATTTTGTTAACGTCTCTTGTAGCTTTCCACTAGGAGGAGAATAATTCCCAAGACAAGCACCGCTATGGTCACTCGGGTAGTCGATCTGGCTTCAGCTCTAGCTGTCTCCGTGCGATGCTCCAGTATTCTTTTTTCGAGGATGGAGATTAATTCCTTTTGGTACCCTAATTGGTTTGCTAGGCTATCCATTCTTTGTCCTTGCAAGTCATGCATCACCTCATGCTCCATCCTTTGCCTCTCAAATTCTGCGGTCCTCACATATTGGTGAATGTCATTGATTGGAATTCCCATAGCACTAGTGGGTGCCATGGTATGCCTTACCCAAGGGTTAGGATGATACGGGTCGGAAACTAGGTACGGGTCTCTTAACGGGGGTGATCTAGGTGTTCGAAGTCTTGGGCCGATGTTCCTAGCCCAATCTGCCCTAACATTAAACCTTGGCCTGGCAGCTGGGGGTGGTGGTGACCGATACATGGGTGACCTACTGCCTTCTTCCCAATCAGACTCTGCTCCGGGACGGTATACTGGGGAGGAAGGAGAGTAGGAGTCTATGTCTAGCAGAGAAACAATGAAGAGGTTGTAAGTGATAATGAAATACTGAGTGTTAAATATAAGAGTTCTCATAGGTTTAGAGTTGGACTAGTCATAACACCGAGTCTTCACAATAGTATTTTTTAAATACACTTGACCTATAAGCAATGCATCCCTGAGGAGAATTCCCAGAAAAGAGGGGTAGGTCACCTAGACACACTTAAATACCCTGTCTTTCCTTAGCCAGAATCCCTCATGGGCCTACATACTCTTCCAGCCATCATGTATTAATAACACCATTGTTGGGCTCATGGTCATGATGAGAATTGTTGTGGACTGCCCAAAAGTAAGGTTTCATGCATTTTAGTGGCTTCTTCTTCTTGGAGGATAGATGGGCTTCTTAGTTTATTATTGATGGACATTAGGCCAAAAAGTTTAAATTTTCATTCACAAGAGGTGGTGGTATTATGTATGTGAGTCCAAAGATGTATGAAGAGTTTGGTGTGTATGTATGTGTGTTAAACTTAGGATAGCACTTAACGGAACACATAGGTAGTATGTAGATAGTAATGAGTGCAAGCACAAGAGTTATCAAGTAGTGTGGCACATAAGTCACTATGTATTGTATCATGTAGTGTAATTACTTAGTATAACATGTAAGCCATTTACATAAGAAGTAATCATGTAACATGTAATAGCATGACATAGTATGGGTGTCCTAAGGTTATAGTCTAGGTCAAGAGTGTCTAATAACCTAATTCCCTATAACCAAGGCTCTGATACCAATCTGTCACACCCCAACCGACGGCGGAATACGTCGGGGCGGGACATGTAGACTGTTCAAAAGCTCAAGGTTTACTAAAGTTTAAATATTTAAACAACCAAATTCATATCATAGATAAACATCAATCCAGCAATACAAAGTAAAATAGAGAATACATAAATAGTTTCTTTAAATTAGATTCTAGGTCCTCGGTCCTAAGTGAAGCAACTTGTACTTATTCTCAAGCATTTGTACCTGAAACATGATGAAAACAAGGTCAACTAAAAAGCTGGTGAGCATATATAGGTTTTGACACACAACCAAGTTTAAAGTGTTTTATACAATTCATACGATACACGTGTATAAGGCATTTATGGAGAATCTATAGTTAAACTAAGTGTGTACAATCAAACGCATAACTCGCAGGTTACCCTAATGTAAATCGGTAACAAACACCCTAACCGGGTGGGTTTGTCAGACGCAATAGATCTATCAATGTTAACCGTTGGCTTGTACTGAGTTAATGATTATACGAATGTCATGTAAATGTAGTCTTAACTCATAGCATTCAAGCATAAAGCACAAATAACACATAGCATCATATTAGTGAATTGTATTTAAGTCTATGCAAAAAGTTTCCAAAAGTAAATCATGTTTCACCCCAAAAGTACAAAATAAAAAGGGGGCTATGTAAACTCACATGTATTAGTGGTCTAGGTAACACGAGCAATAAGTAGCATAAGTGAATTTGCAATCACAAACTTAACCTAGAGTGGTATAAATGTGAATTAATAACATGCACAAAGTATATGGCAAGGTCTAGGGTTTAACGGGATTTGAGTGCGGGAATTTGTACAAAGATAGTTGTGGAATTTCATGAAATGAGTGGGTGTAGGTTGATGCTTGTGTTTGAATAAAATGTAAATCTCAAAGTATAACTTGATTGTCTTAGGGTTTAAATATTTTAAATAAATAAATTCCTCCTTTTTATTTATTTATTTATTTTAATATTAAAATGACGTGTCATAAATAAATAAATATATATATATATATTATAATTTGAAACCTTAATGTATTCTTAGTGAAAGATATAAAGATAATAATTTAAATAAATAAATTCTCTTTTATTTATTTAATTATAGTATATTTGAAAGTATGTATGTATATATTCATATATTTAGGAAAAGTTTTATTTGTTTAAATAGGGTTTAATCCTCATATGTATAAAAGAAATGATTTATAAAAAGAAAAAAAATGTGTTTCGTGATAAAGTGTTTTATGAAAGTCCTGTCATAATTATTATAAAATAAACAATTTAAATGCTTTAATTAAAGCTAATAGTTTAAATAACATAAACTTTTAAATAACTGTTATTGAGTTAAAAAAAAAGAACGATTAAAATGCAAAAATAATTGTTCTCATTTAATATTTGTTTTTTTTATAGTATACTTTAGTTCTAAATGGGATAAGGTTTTATAAAATAATTTTTAAAGTTTATATCTGCTACTCAAAATGATAAAAGAAAAGTTTTGCAATGAACTGGGTTCGAACCCTGGTTGGTTCTGGGTGAGGGCTCACGCCAAACCACTGGACCAAGGGCTGGTCTTGTTACTGAAGCAATACCAAATTGTTTAAAGCTATGTTTTCAAGTGAGTCGGGTCTTGGTTAATGATATTTGCAAAAAGGGTCGAGATGGTGGGTTTCGAACCCGCAACCCAGCGCGCAGAGGTCAAGAGTCCTAACCGGTTGAACTGGGCTTAAAGCCTTGACAGGAACTGATGCGAAAATGAATTAAGACAGAACCCCAGTTCATCTCTTTCCCCAATTCGTTTTCCCAAAACCCTAGCCCCCAAATTGATTGTGATTATGCGTAGGTATGAAACTAAACCTTGGGGCTTTTAATCAGAAGACAGAAATGAGAAAATCTAGATAAGAAATACCTGGGATGATTGCGTGTAGGGGACGAATGAGAGGAGTCTTCGATTTAACATTCTTGATGTTCAATCGGGTTCTAGGAGTGAGATGCGGGTTGGTTAGGGGTTGAGAGAGTTCGTAAAGGTGTTCGCGAGGGTGGGTGAATGATTCTCATTATTTAATTCTGTCTCAAACACTCAAATTAATTCGGGCATTGAGGATGCCAACTGTTACCCGTGTTTACGCGTAAATTCGTCTAATTGGGGATGAATTGGGTCGCGGTTGAGGACTGGATACATGCGAGTAACTTATGAGCATGATTTACGGGTAATAACGCGTCTGATTTCTTGATTATAGGTTTGAATTCCACGCGATTTGACTTCGCAAAGTCAAATAGTTCAATCTCCAAAATAAACGCTCAATAATTTGATTTGGAATGTTAAATCGGGTGTAAGGGTGGTTGCCAGCTGCTTGTGTAAACATGGGAGGTATTTAACATCCGGACTTGATTGATTTCAGTCTTGAAATCCAAGGGATTGAGAGTTGTTGACTTTTCGAGGGTCAAAATTGGTCAAGGGTTTGGATGAGGTCAGAATCTAGACTAGAGGGTTCCAAATTGAGGGTTCAATTAGAAAAAAAAAAAGGTTTAAGCACTAAAAGAGGGTTTCAAGATTTCAAGTGGAGGGTTCAAGTCTTTATTTAATTTAATGGTTTAAATCCATTTTATTTATTTAGAAAATTGTTTTTATAAGGTTTATAAAAAAAATCTAAATATTTAATTTTAATTAGTTTATAAAATAAAGGGATTTATTTCTTTAAAAAGAAATTTACAAATTGTATAATGGTTTATCAGATATATACATATTTATTTCTAAACACACACACACGATTTAAAACTCATAGTTTTTTATGTTTTTATTTAATTTCCATAACGGAGTATATATATATATATATATATATATATATATATATATATATATATATATATATATATATATATATAAGTCTATATAAATAAACGTACATGTGCTATACATATAATTAGGAAATTATACGTAAATGCAAAGTTTAAATTTCGAATTGAAATAGTAATCAATGTGTCACATTGTGTGGGACAAATACGGGATTCAAAAGGAGTGTCATTTTTTTTTTGTATAACTTAAATTAAAATAGTGTTAGAAAATCATTGATGTTACACTATTTTTGTCGGTAATGGTAATAGCATGCCGGTTGTTGGATCGGGTCACACCACCCTAAACCATACATCCAAACCCCTTACCTTGAAAAACATCCTTTTCACCCCTAATGTTATTAAAAATCTTATCTCTGTTCGTCGTTTTATTACGGGCAATTGGACTTCCATTGAATTTGACCCCTTCGGTTTTTCTGTGAAGGATTTTCAGCATGGAACGATCCTGAGCAGGCATGACAGTCGGATTAGTCCTGACTAGTCGGATCGGTTTGAGATATATCAAACCTGCAGTCGCAAAACTTCGTTCCGCCAACGATTTAAATTGGTAAACCAAATGACATAATGATGTGTTAAAAGTTAAGTCCATTAAATAACAGCATACTTTTACGAACTAGACGGAATAATGGATTAATGGTATGTTAAAAGTTATGTCCATTAAATAACAACCTAGTTTTACAAACTAGACGGCATAATGGATTAATGATATGTTAAAAGTTAAAGTCCATTAAATAACAACCTACGTTTACTTTTGTCTCAACATGGTAATGTATATTTTTATTACGAGTATGACACTAACTTTGAGTTGGATGTGCTATTATTAGCATTAATCTTTTGTAACCGGATGTGCCTCTTGATACTGAAATTGTGGGTTAATCTTGATGGGTCAAAGTCGGGTCATGAAGCCTGATTCGTGGGTTTTCATTTAAACGGGTCAAGTCACTAGAAGATTAAATTAATCACATGTTTTTAATGTTATTAAGGAGTGAGGGTAGTTAGTCCGCATTATCTTTAGGTTATTTTTCTAAGTATTTGGTTGAATGAAATTGACAAGAGAATTGAAGCGGTAAATTACATTCTATATTTTCCTATTTCATTAGCAAATAACAAGGCTTGATCCAACGGACATGTCATCTAAGTGTTTCACGTGACGGCTCGTTATTGACATGATAATAAAAGAATAATTTTATACCGGTCTTTTATACGAGTTGTCTTTGATGTGCCTGCCTACACATCACTTGTAACATTTTTTTCCAGCCGAACCTCTTCTCCAATGGATCAAAACATCACCCCCACGCGTCAATCTGGAGCATATTCATGAAATTAAGAACCATACCAAAACATCAATGCTCAAAATATAACCCTCGCCCGGAGCCCCCCTCGTCCAGTTGCATACCACGACTTCGAAGACCGCCTATGTCAGAACCCTTCTAGAAGTCCATCTCGACCATCGCCTAAACTGACTTGCGGCTTAAGTAAATTGAAGGTTCCACCAAGGCCATAACATTACTCAATGACAGAATCAGAACTTATTGATAGAACTATGACTTATTGATCAAAAGTTATAATAAAGTTCTCTTCTCTGCCTCTACTGACTAAAACTACAGGGTCCAACTCAAGTTTTCATGAAAAAGCTTCAAATTTTATAATAACGATCCTAAGTGCTCCGGTGAATTGGCAGACCCCATTCACCGGAGTATGTAAGATCTGATCGCCCGCGAGAAGTCAAACTGGTTGTTTTGGGATGGTGCTTGGCTCAACGCAGAAAGGGTAGGGGGAAGGGAGAGAGGCGATTCGCTTCTCGCAGTTCAAATCTCAAATCTCTACAATTAAAGCTTAAGCACTACGAAATTGTTCTTACTTGAATGACCAACTTGTTGAGAACATATATAGGTTTTCCATTTAATTTGTGAAGAACAATACAATATTATGTTTTCTTAACCACCATTGAAACACATCGAAAAAAAATCAATTTTACTTATAATATGATCACAGTTATTTATCAGCAACATTTTTAGGAAGAACAGATCAGTTACCATTAGATCGAGCGCCAAACTTTTGAGCCTTTTCATCAATCCAAGCTTTCATATCCGCCAACACAAGATCCACAGAATCGTCAGGTTCCCCTTGAATCAACGAGTGGTACATCCCTTCATACAGCTTCAACGTCTTATCTTCCTTCGGAGTTGCAGCTTTCTCGTACAACATTTCTGAACCAGAATGACACGCCAGCCCGTCTGAAGTCCCGTGCGCAGCGAAAAATGGCACAGCAACCTTCTCGAAGTTGTTCTGCAAGTAGTTTGTCACCCTCACGACCTCCCTCATCGTCCCCACCCTCGGTTTTCCAGCATATCGTTTTGGGTTCACTGCTATTATCTTCAGTTTCTCAACATCCTTAATTGCCTTCGCCACCATCTTAGAATCGGGCATCGCCGCCCATGTATCCGCCAATCCAAACAGCAGTCCGTACATTGTCAAATGTAGCTTCACAAATAAAATTTTAATTAGATCACATATTCAAGTTATTTAAAAAGCGTGTGGCGCTCGCTCTGATGCGTTTTGAACCCAAAAGACGATGCCCGATGCGCAAAACGAGCGTTTGTTATTAAAAACATAACAAATCATTATTTATGACTAATATTTTAATTTGTTAACTTTTAAACACTAAAATATAAGATATTCTCATCATCTCTCATCATATTTGTCCAATCGATTAATTTGTTCAAATACTAGAACCCACTGTAGTCGATGGTCTAATTTGTTCAATTACGGAATTACCGGTTAACTGCATAAACGCGCCACACATCACATGCGCATCATGTGATGCGCACATCTACTTAGGGCTAGCAAAATGTTTAGTCGGGTTAAAGGTCAGACATGACACGATTAACACGGGTACTAAACAAGAGCACGAACCTGTAAATAAACGGGTTACACAAACACGACCCATTTAACACGGTTAACTATAACATGTTCAGTAACATGAATGACATGGCATGACATGACAAGACTCACTCGTTTAACACGGTTAACAACAAAATAAAATTACAATCCATAATATCCTTAAACAACATATAATGGTATTAATATATATTTAATAATTTTAAAAAGTCAAAAAATATAAACGGGTTAGGCGGGTTTTAAATATGCCATAAACGTGTCTGACTTCTTTACGACCCGAAACCTGTTTAACTCAAACCCAAACATGTTTAACTACATGTGGTTTCGTGTTAACCGGTCGTGTCAGAAATTGTTAGCCCTACACCATCTTCAACGATGCGATCTCATCACCATGCATTTTAAAACCAAGATTAGGGAACAATTCTAACGTTATAGTTGAAAATTGAAATTGTAACCAAAACCGAAACCAAAAATCGGACTCGAAATTAAATTAGGGATCGAAATTGAACTGGATTTTCGAAATTTTAAATCACCTTGGAGGGAATCATGGCTTCCGGTATGACAAAAAGTGGCGACGAGACGATCAAGCCGGTCCACGTGTCAGGATCGGATTGGAAGTACATAAGCATAGTGATCGCTCCGCCCATGGATTCACCAAACAGGAACGCCGGAAGATTACAATACTGTTCGCTCCGGCGAACACTAACAAAGTAAGATAGTGAAGTGGCTGCTGCTTTATCCATATCTCCGATGTATCCATGGAGTCCCTCGGACCGGCCGTGACCAATGAGGTCGGCGGCGAAGACGGCGTATCCCCACTTGGCGTACGCGATGCAGATCTTCTGGAAACACCAGCTGGAGTCGGATCCGTAGCCGTGGGTCATAAACACGGCGGCCTTAATTGGTTGATCTTCGGCTAACGGAAGCCATGATTGAGTGAAGATTTTGCCGTTGGGGGTTTGGAAGTAGGATTTGGAGTGGCGGACGCCTTGGGATTTGTAGTATTCTTCCTCTGGTGTTTCGCCCCAGAAGAAGGGAGGCGGAGGGGGTAGAGGTGGAAGGTTGGGCGGCGGCGGCATGGTTGGTGCGGTGGCGGGAGTAGGTGGAGGAGGAAAATGGTGTGGTGTTAGGTGGGTGTAGAAGATGGGTTGACAAAATGTAACGAGGGTATTAAATTTGATTATATAAATATGAAACTTTATTTAATAAAAATTAAAATAAAACCATTACTTGGGCATAAACAATTAAGAAGTTAAAAATTAAATAGTTTGGAAAAATAAAATCGATTTGTTTTTTAGTTTTCTAAACCTCTTAACTGTTAAATAAATGTTTATTTATATTTATACTGTTATATAATAGAGATTAGATGGACATAAATATAATTTACTTAATTTTTTAAGACACCTAATATTATTTTCTTTATATACAGTACAAGTTAATGATTCATTAAATTTGTTAAGTTATCATTTAACCCCCCCTGTCTACAATTAAACCCAAATAGTCTTTAATTGAGTCTTAAATTCACTCAATCGTTTTCTTCTCCACGCTATTGAAACTGGTCGTTCTTTTTCCACCATGGCCATTCCCCTACTCTGCAATTGAAGGCCATCATCAATTTATGCTCTCCCATATAGTGCAATTGAATCGTTTCTCCTTCAATGGGTATTCGTACAATCTCCCATACCTGCAATTGACGCCTGTGATAACCCTTTTTAAGACGCTTGAAGACACTAGACATCGCCGACCATCACTCTCCCTTCGCTGGAGAAGCTTCATCGTGGTAATCGTCATATAACCATTCAATGCCTTTGTTCAAGTCATAAAGCCCTAATTCAAAACATTGATGATGCGATTCTCGGCTTCTCCCCTTCTGATCCAGGGATACTCAAAAGAGGTAATTCCAATCTTGGTTTTAATTAATTAGGTATTTTGAATACAGGGTTTCAGTCGTTGATTTTTTTTTTCTTTTTGATCTCATGATTGATTGATTTGTAGTTTTTTGTGAAAAAAAAAATTTGGAATTAAATCCTACGAGCAATTTGTTTGATGATAACGAGAGCTACCTGCTTAATTTTTTTTTTATTTTTTCTCGAACTAATGTTTTTAGGGTGATTTTTTGGCAGGCTAGCTTAAGGAATTAGGAATTACGGTTCGTGAATTGGAACCAGAATCGTAGATGATTGAATTGTTCTTCAATTAGGGTTTGGAAAGTTACAAAAAAAGGTAAAAGGAGATGAACTGTGGAAGTGGGTTTCCATTCGTTGAGTATGGAAATAAAGAAGATGGACTTTGTAGATGATAACACCAGATAATTAAGAAGTATGTTGTTAGTTTGTTATTTTTTTGGTTTATTTATTTTCTGTAGAGTTTATATTGTGTAGACATATATTGGATTCCTATTAAGCATGGATTACTGAAAACATTATTCACCCTTCCGGTGGCGGATACATAAAATTTTTGTAGGATGGGCAATTTGGTATTCAACTTGCTCACTCATCAACTTGCTCCTTATTGGTATTCAACTTGCTCACTCATCAACTTGCTCCTTATGTCGTAAAATTCTTATCCTATCAGCAGGATCCCATAGAAGATTATCCAAATCAACCAATTTAGGCATAGGAGTAGCGATAGGTCTCGGACTATTCATACTACCAGGTAGAATTTCATTTGATGATAGTTCTTTTCTTTTTAAGAAATTGTCAAAAAGAGTTCCTAAATGAAAAACGAAATTGCCAAATCAACTAACAACTAACATATACACAATTACACAAACAAAACATAAATCACAAATTGAGAGCCTAAATACATTCAAGACTTATTTAAGAGGGTAAAAGTTTAAAAGATACACACCTTGTTTAACTTTATGTGAAGACATCATCAAGTCAAGTGATTAAAAAGGCTGTATTGCTGTAAATTAACAAGTAATTTGAATTAAAATCGGGTTATCAACTATCAAGAGATAAAAAAATAATGTAAAAAAGCTTGAAAACTTACTGGTTACTCAGAAATCAAAACTGAAAACCCTAGAGGGGGGGGGCATGGATGCTTGCGATTGGAATTGGAGGTTCTTGCCCCTGCCGCGATCGGAATTGCAGGCTGCTGGTGTTGCGACGGTGATTGTGATCCAGATTTGATCGGAGTTGGAAGTTCAAGGGACGTAGCGTAAGCATGGATGCGATCCTCCTGTATTGTTAAGCCGTTCAAAAGAAAAACTAATCGCATCATGTGTGGGCTAGGCTAGTTACTGGGCTTACAAAAACCCTAGATCAAGATCGTTGGGCCTTAGACGGTGGGCAGTAGCCCACCCTTCCTAAACATTGAATCCGCCTCTGCACCCTTCATGTATATGGTTTTAATATAGGTTCTGAAAGATTTGAATGCTGTTGTTAATGGTACAAATCTAAATTTGTATTTATTAATCCAAACTCAAAAGGAAAGTGTGGCCGTGGGGAATCTTGTATGACAACAACTAGCACTGAAGCTGCAAAGGCTGGTGGCCATTCTTAATCTGCTTTCAACAAACTAAGGTTATGTTATGTTATGTCTGAACTATACTCATCATAATAGTTGTATAATTTGTGTTACAAGTTGTTAAATTACCTATATCTTTTCCATGGTAATATACGTGCTTTCATGTGTAAAAAGAAAGTTACTTCCAATACCATTTATAAGTTTACTGTTTGATTGTACTTAGAGCATGAGAAATTAATGTCAATCTGTATGAAGCATGGATTTAATAGATCCTCTATAACTAACAGAATGGATTTCAAAGTGTGCTATAAGATAAAAGTTTCGATACTATGCTTTTAACACTTGTATGAAGCATAGATTTTTGTATTACTTGCATGGTAGAAGTTGTGTTTCTCATCTTTTTGAAGAAAAAGTTGATTAAATGGGTTGATCTAGGTCATGATCTATATGCCATTTGTATAGATCATGACCCCTCCCACGCCCCCAAAAAAAATCCATTTTGATCCCAAAAAATCAACCACTTTGCAAAGGAAGCATATTTTAATAGAGCTTAAATTAATAGAGTTTTTATGTTCTAAAGGCTACTGCAGGTGGTGGAGGTCGTGGAATGCGTCTTGAAAAAGAGTGACGAGTTTGTGAAGTTGTTGCAGGTATGAATTAATATCCTGCAACCAACTTTGTAGTTTGACACTTTGACCATTTTAGTACACGGGTCAGGTGGTGATTGACCATTTTAGTACACGGGTCAGGTTGAATTTGACCATGATGATGATGATCTTAATGCCTAATGGCCATGGATGCTATGTTATGTTGTAACCTTTTGCCATTTCTGGCTCATTATTGTAACATTTTGCCATTTCTGCAGCCTTACTCTCAAATGCCCCAGAACCTAAAAGACGTTTTATTCCTTTAAAATGGGAAGCGAATAAGGTTAATACTTCCAGATTTTAATGCTTCTTGACATCTTTTATGCCGGTTTAATTTGGTTGGATATGATTATGTAGTATTCATGTTTCACTACTTCATCTGTTTATTTGATTTTTTTTGGATTGTATATGGTACATGTGTGCAAATTGTTGTGATCTTCATGATGTTAATTTCCATATCTTTTGAGGAAAAAAGGTGTTAAATTAACGGAGGAATCAAAATGGTTTACTGTAAATTAACTGCAGTGATTTAAGTTAAGATTACCGACAAAGAAACGACGATTTTCAACTAAATTAGATCTTACATACTTGAAAATCCTTCAGCCGCTTTATGCAAGGTTGGTTTTTAGTTAGTTTTTTTAGTGATTTTTAATTTTGGAATTCTCCAAGCCTCTTTATGCAAGGCTTGGTCAACATCGCCTACAGTGAGTGTCATTACTGTTGTAGTACCACAATAAGGTTGTATTCAAAAATCAAGTTGTATTTAAAATCGAGTTTTTGGTATAATAGCCTACAGTGAGTGCCATTACTGTTGTAGTACCACAATGAGCCGAACCTATTATGTTTTATATTTTGGACACCCTGAACCGGTAATTTTTTTTTACTTTTTAATAATTTTGTTTTATTTTTATTTTTATTAAAATCATTTTTACCATTACGTTTACGTTTCATTTAAATTTTATTAACTCTTTCCCCGACAACCGCCGCGAAGCGTTGGGAACCCGCTAGTACTATATTAAGCATATAGAGTAGACAAAGTTGTAATTTCACTAAACTTTTAAGACGCTTAGGAAAAGAGTTATTTGATACAAGTGTTGATACATATATCTATTCTACATTTACAATTTTGTCATTAAACCAAAACTATAGAAAATGTTCATATCCCACATCGATTGTGTAGAAAAACCAAAGCAGTGTCCGACTCCTATATAAGGACTAAGGAGCAATTGCCCAAAGTTAAAAAATAACAAGTTTTGTTTCACGTGCATTCCTTCTTGTATGTCATTAAACATAAAACCAAATTAGTAAAGTCTTTTTGGTTTTTGAACCGCGTGTTCCGGCAAAAAAAATTAAAATCATTGGTTAGCACATTAAGAGAGGGTTAGCCAAAGATATAGAGTTTTACACATTTTTATATCTTTGTCGCTGCACGCGGGTCTCACACACTAGTATACATTTTATGTACACAGCTACTAGGGTAACCAGGCTAAAGTTGGACATTAAAGATATTCAACATTGTATTAAAACTATTTTAAAATTAAATAATTTAGAAAAATTGGATCGGTTTCTTTTTCGAGTTTCATAAAACTAACCATGATAAAATTAGCGAAATATTTCTCGTGCATGTGTTGCGAACACTATTTCTTACGTTTTTTTAGGCAAAATCCACTTTGTATGGAAAAATTGATCCCTATATATGTTTGTAGATACAGGGTATGATTTATGTTCTTGTTTTCCACCCACCAACCATCCTGATATTTCTGTAATTTATGTGGAGACATTTATAGAAGGAATTGTGTGAAATTAAATCCATTTTTCATTTCTTCTAGAATGATATCTCAATTTTAATTTTATTCAATTTCATCCAATCAAACAAGCCCATTTGACTTCTCTTGCTAATAAACTTAGGAGACTACTAATGACACACGGGAATTGCTATATGGACCGGGCCCTATACGCATCGTATAAGGCAATAGGATGCGTATAGGCCTTCACAATTTCCCATGCCCGACAGCATCGTACCAGTGGTCATTCCAAACCCTATACGCATCGTATAGGGCAATACGATGCGTATAAGGTACGAGGTACCTTCTGCAACTAGTCATCCATCACATCGCTATACGCCCCATATAGGTCTATGTGCGGCGTATAGCGATGTGATGGATGACTAGTTGTATAAAGTACCTCGTACAATTTTGTGTATTTAACCATGCAGAATTCTCATTCGAACGTATCGTTCAAAAATTTTTCAAACAATCTCCCAAAAATTATAACAATGTCTTGATGGTGGGATGGTAACTACGGTTTTTAGGTATATTATAACGAGTCGCTTGAAAACAACCTGCAAAGTTCTGGCGTTCAAGAGGTGAGCCGGGAGGAGGTCTCGTCCGATATTTATTCTAATCAACGGGTAAGGCTTCCGGATTTGAACGAGCCACTGAGCAATCCCGAGTTCGTATACAGTGAACCGTCTTACCTTACACAACCCACGAACGACTTCGTGTACGGTGAAGTCTCTTACCCGACACAACAAACCGACGACTTCGTGTACGGTGAAGTCTCTTACCCGACACAACAAACCGACGACTCCGAAGACGAGGAACAAAACCATCAAAACGTGTCGTATAAAACTGACCAGAATTTTTAGTCTCATGAACAGTTGGTGGATTGGGTTATCCGGAGAGGACGTAGACCTTCACGGCGAAGTGCGTCTACTGCCACGGTTAGACGTGCCGGTAGCAAGAAAATAGGTTGTCCCTTTAAATTGAAAGTAGAGTACCAAGAAAATACTGGTGATTGGAAATTAATGGTGAAGGATGACAGTCATAACCACGATCCTAGTCAACATCAAAATGTTTTACATACATAGCATCGAGCCATCACCACTACCACCGCCACGTCATTATCCGGACGACCCCATTCAGGATGAGGACGGGGCGGGTCAGGATGACGGCGGAGTCGGTCAGGTTTAGTTGTTTTATTTGTATTTAGTTTGTTTCGTTGTTATGTATGTAAAACATTTTGATGTATATATTTAATTTTTTGATGTAATGTATATAATGTTTTGTTTATTTGTTTGGTTGTAATGTTTAATATTTTGTTTGGTTGTAATATTTAATATTAAAGCAAAAAATACAACCCGTGATCCATACACTGCGTATAGCTCAATATGTCACGTATTGGAACCAGCCGCCAGATAGAGAATGACATGTGACATTCTTTTGACAGAGACTGAACCCTATACGCCTCGTATTGGCCTATACGAGGGCGTATAGGGCGGTGGCGTGTCCAATTAGCAATATTTCGTGTCCCATTAGAATCACCCTAAACTTTAAAAACTTATTAACTTTTACAAATATAAACCGTATAACATGGTTTCAAAATATGATAACTTTACATAATAGTAACCAAGTTTCTCAAGTGTTTCATTTAAATACCTCAAAGTTTTTTTATCCCTCTAAAGTCACTCAACTTTCAGTAGGTGTTCCAATCCTATGTAATATTTTTATAAATGTTAAATTTTTTTAATATTGAATGAGATATATGAAACATATATGAATCTTGTTCACTATTTATCAATTATTTTTTTTCTAATTCGACTTAAATATAATAATTCTGAAACTTGTTTATTATTTGATGAACTTTTTTTTCTTCACTATTACCTCATATTTTAAGTTAATTGAATAAAATTTTCATTTATTGGTAACTAATATTCATATATATTTCATTTGTCTCATTCAATTTTAAAAAAAAAATGAACATTTATAAAAATATTACATAGTATTAGAACACTTGGTGAAAGTTGAGTGATTTTAAAGAGACAAAAAAAATTTGAGGTATTTAAATGGAACACTTGAGAAACTTAGTTACTATTGGGTCCCTTAATTATTCAAAAGTCTATGTTTTCAAAAAGCTGCATTTCGATATTGTGTTTATTGGACTATGTATTTAAACTTTGTAAGTGTACTTGTATATCATGCTTTAAATTAGTTCCAATACGTATTAGGAAATATTAAAAAAACTTAGTAATCATTTCTACTAGTTTTTTCGTGGTAATCTTTGTTTTGCAGGTGTGTTTTCTTGGTGTGATTTTGATAGGATGGGTTCATCCTCAATGTAAAAATTTCCTTTTTCTTTGTGTTTGGACAGCTTGAGCTTACAAGCATAGATTTTAAGGTTTTTTTTTGTTTTAGTTTAGCTAACGGCCAGGATTTTGTTAATCCCATTTTGTAAAACCTTAGCTAATTTGGGTTGGTGTGCTCTTTGGGGGTGTGTCCCGAGAGCCCAAACGCCTTTAGGTGTAACTATTTATTTTAATAATAAAATTTAACGGTGTCGTCCCCTTTATCAAGCCTTGACTCTTGGCTCTCCTTATGTGATGATCATCAAATGAACATATCTTAGGTTAAGCATTAGAGGCATGTAATATGTAATTCAGTCATAAAAAGAATATAGATATTTATAAATTACATCATTTTTTTATTATTATCAATCCTGTGTAATACACGGGTTTCTAAACTAGTTTTATATAAATCAAATCTATATTATATAATAAAGGAAAATCATGGAGGACACGTGTCACTCTCTGGTTACTCCTCACCTTTATTTTTTCGTCTCTCTCTCCTATTAAATATTAATTTTTATGTTTCTCTTTCATATTAAATAACAATATCAAATAATAATCTTTATATTAAGAGTAAACTGCCATTTTCGTCCCTGTGGTTTGGTCAAAATTGCCACTTTCATCCAATAGTTTGTTTTTTTGTATCTGGGTCCTCGTGGTTTTAAAATATTGCCATTTTCATCCTCGTGGTTTTAAAATATTGCCACTTTCATCCAGTCAGCTAACACCGTCCGTTTTTCTCAATTAAATGAGGGGTATTTCAGTCCTTTTACATATTTGTTTTATTTCTTCATCTTTTTACTCTCACTTTTTAATCATAGAAACAAGCGACGGAGGTGTTCCAGTGGTGCTCGTCGGAAACTGGTCAGGAAAAGAGGAAGAAGGCCAGCAGGTGGATGATTAAATTAGAGGTTAAATTGGGGATGATTAAAAAGTGAGAGTAAAAAAGATGAAAAAATAAAACAAATAAGTAAAAGGACTGAAATACCCCTCATTTAACTGAGAAAAACGGACGGTGTTAGCTGACTGGATGAAAGTGGCAATATTTTAAAACCACGAGGATGAAAATGGCAATATTTTAAAACCACGAGGACCCAGATACAAAAAAACAAACTATTGGATGAAAGTGGCAATTTTAACCAAACCACAGGGACGAAAATGGCAGTTTACTCTTATATTAATAAATAAAATTCCATGGATACGTGTTACTTTCTGGTTCATTTGTATCATTTTTTTTTCCCGGCTCTGAATCTCATATTGAATAATGATATTAAAAGAATTTATTTTTAGATTTTTTATATAAATCTAATTACGAATACTTATTGTTTAATTATAACTAGTTCAACCGATGTAATATACCGGTTATTCAACCCGTGTATTACACGGGTTTTTACAAATATAAAATTTTTATTACTAAATATATAACATTTTCTTTATTCAACTCGTGTAATACACGAGATTTTAACCTAGTTTATAATACTTCAAAGCCATACTAAAAAACATTTATGCATAAAGTACTTATTATATGCATATTATGTTATCTATTATACCTTATATGAGATTTTTCATTTAGGCCCCTTAATTATAACAGATTTACTTTTAGGACCTTGAACTTAAAAAAAGTTTTTTTTTAACAAATGACGTTTACACACAATTGTAGCGGAGTTGTACGTGACATTGTACATGTTATCTAAGCACTTGGGTGTAACATCGTTATATATTTTTTATTTGTTTTTCCTAACGGTTTTGTCCTCTCTTTCAAATTTTTTACATGTTAACTTTTTTCAACGGTTTCGTTTTTTGTATAAACATTTTGGAATATTACTGGCTATCTTGTTGCAATGTGTGGATTTGCGTTAAAGTTTTTTTTTTATATAAACTTCCGAGTACGCTTATTTATTTCGTGGGAAAACACCACAGAATAGTAACCAAGTTTTAAAAGTGTTCCAATTAGATCACTCACCATAGTATAGCCGATAATGTATACTGTGTAAAATGCGTATTGAGTGACCTAATTGAACTCTTTTGAAACTTGGTTAATATCATACAAAGTTACCCCTTTATTTCGTAAACGATAATTTTTTTAACGATTTCGTTTTTTATGACTTTATTTTATAATTTTTTTAGTACGTTAATTTTTTTCCGGGGCGCGACAATTTCTAGTTAAAATATAACAAAACTGCCAAACGAAGTTAACGCCGATTGGGCCTGTCGTTTGGGTCAAACTTTATTTGGACCTTAAAAACCTGGTGGGCCGACCGAGACCAGACCAGAACCGATCCAACCCAATAAATATTTGTTTTGATAATTCTTGATTGAGTTGATTTATGATCATGTGCCTTTCATGAATTACTTGTATGTTTAACTCACGGCAGTTGCAGACCGAGTCAAATAGGGACCGTTACATTTGAATCATTTTACATAACAATTAGAAAGTAATCTACATACCTCTATCTAGGGTTGTTCATTATTCGAATCTCATTCGAATAAATTGAAATTCGATTCGAACCGAATTCGAATAAAAATTTCGATTTCGAATTTTGGCTTATTCGATTCGAATAAATAAGTCGAATTTTAATCTTAAAATCCCAATTCGATTCGAATAAACCGAATTTATATATTGTATAACTAGCTTAGAACCTGTGTAATACACAGAGTGAAAAAATAACAACACATAAAATTCTTAAATCTTTATATATATATATATATATATATATATATATATATATATAGGGAAGTGATCAAATCAAAACCCACTACCCATGAGAAAACCCTAAAACTCTACCATATCTCTTGATCAAAATAAAAGATACTGATCTAATGGCTGCTATTATTTTAAATTAAAATTAAATCATTAAAGACAATTTAAAAGCTGAAAAGGGTAGAATTGTCCAAATATATTTTTTCTCTTTCTTCTTTTCTCTTTCTTATATTGTCAGATCTGATGTTTCTCTTTCTTCTTTACCCTCTTTCAAAATTTCAAGATCTTAAAATGTTTCTCTCAGAACTCATGAGATCTCATAATTCTCCCCCTAAATGTTTCTTCTTTACCGATCCCGATCCGTCTCCAAACCATGACTCTCTCTCATCTCCCATCCATCATTCAACAACCTACAATTCACTCAAGCCACTGCCGCCTGCCGCACCGCCCTGTTGATCTCCGCTTACGACACATCCACTCGCCGACGGTACTTCCTTCCGCCGCCCGTGACGGTGGACCTGTCACTCATCTCATCACTCAAGCCACTGCCGCCAGCCACACCGCCCTGTTTTTCATGGTTTTGAGTCTTTCTGGCCTGGTATGCATTTCATTCAAATAGATCTTGAAAATGGTAATAAAAAGAATTGTTGGGTTTATCCAACAAAGAAACTACAAAACCCACCTCTTTGATTTATGACTTCTAGTTTGAACCAAAACCCACCTTTATGAATCCTGTGATTTATTGGGTTTGCTTTTATGTTCTGGAAACTGATCGAGAAAGAGGGCAAGAAGAAGAATTAGGTTTAATTTTGGATTTTTTTTCTTAAACTTGGACTAATTTGGTTATTATTTTGACTGTTGGGATTTGTTGGGTTTGATTTGTGAGTTTTTTTACTTACTTTATTGTTTGTGTTTCCTTCTGTCACGATGTTTATTCCAATAATCATGGTAATGTGATTGAATAAATGATTTCAGGTATATTTGATAAGCTTGACATTTTCTTATTATTGTGTTTCCTTCTGTCATGATGTTTAATGGTTCCTTTTTTTTCATAAAATTAGTTGCAGTTAAACTTTGACTATTTAGGATTATTATTTTTTTCATATGTTTGTGAATATCTGTAATTTTTTATGAGTACAAGTTCTTTATAAAAAAAACCCAATTGTTTGTATCTGCAATCTGTAATTTTGTGTTTGATCTTATTTCAAATTGTATTTTGTTGTAACAGCCATTAATGGTTATGTGTTGATATAGTTTGCTTAACTTGTTATTGAGGGATCATTTTTGCACTTGTATTGTATGTTTCAAAGTATGAAACAAGTTGAACAAGTACTAATCTCCAGTTTCAAAGTGCTAGTTTTGTTTGTTTTTGTTCGTGACACTAATGTAACTAGATTATTACACTAATGTAAGTGCTCGTTACATTGATGTAATACCTTGTTTTACCTAGTTTTATTGATGTAATACCAATGTTTTATGTTAGTGTAATACCCCTTTTTAAATCAATGTAATACCTATATTGGCCCATTATACAGCCCACTCCTTTTTGCCATCTCTAATAAAATCTTCATTTTTTATTTTATTTTTATTCTTTTTTGTGATAATTTGAAACAGATTCGGGCACATGCAAAGTACCTTGGCATTCCTCTAATGGGAGATGAGGTGTATGGATGTTCTAGAAGCATGGCCCTATCACGATTGCAGCAAAAGAACACATCAAGCATACATTCTCAGCTTTCACAGCTGGTCTTAAAACTCAACAGACCCTGTCTCCATGCTTTCACAGCTGCTTTTTTTTGTTTCGTCACACCAATGTAAAATAAAATATTACACTAATGTAACCATTTGTTACAGTGATGTAATTATGATGGCCTGAATTTTTTTTATTATACGAATGATAATTTTTGTTAATTTTGTTCATGACACTAATGTAAGTATAGTATTACACCAATTTAACGATTTGTTACATAGAAAATAGGGTCGTTACATTGATGTAAATACTGACGTTTCTAAATTTTTTTTTTGAAATTATAACCAAATTAAAGATAAAAATGTGATCTATTTAATGGTATAATTTTTATAAAAAAAAACTTAGTATAAAAAAGTTATAAATGTTTTAAAAACATGGAGGGAATCTTTTTATAAAAAAAAGAGAAAGTTGGGTGGATAAGAATTATTGATTCTGATTATTGTGTTGAGTAAAATGACTGTTTTGCCCTTTTCATATAAAACAAATTGAGGGACACATGGCATGATCTTGTTTAGTCTACTTTTTTCAACCATTGGATGTAGGTTTTAGAGTTTTCTCTTGAAAAGTGGGTTTTGATTTGAACCACACCCTATATATATATATATATATATATATATATATATATATATATATCTTATAGATGAAAAAATGTATTTGACTTTCATTTACTATTTGATTGAAAACATAAGCTAGGTAATAAATTTTAAAGTTTCTTATAATATAAGATAATAAATTATAATAAATGTGTTTTATTAATATAGTTAATAACTTGTTTAAAAATATATTATTATTGAAAATATGGAAGTGTATTTATTAACAGAGATAGAGAGACGGGAAAAAATCTATAAAAATGAATATGGAGACGACATGTGGCATTAGAAAACCTTTATTTATTATATAGTATAGATATATAATTTTTTTAAATATATAATATCCTTTTATTTAGGTTGATTTGGGCTTTATTTTTAAGTTTTGTATGGGCTTCAAGTTTAAATCCATAAAAATTTTACCTCGTCATATATTTATCTAAACTCAAATCCATAAGAATTTGGGGTTCTTAATTTTTTTTTTCAAAAATAAAAATAGTAATTCGGTTTATTCGAATTCGATCCGATTCGAAAAAGCTTATTCGAATCGGTTTAAGAGATTTTTATTCGAATTTGAATCAAGAAAAAAAAATCAAATTCGAATAACCCGATTCGATTCGTTTGAACACCTCTGCCTATACCTATGATCTTCAGCCTAAGAGGTTGAGGTGAATTACCCAAGACTTCATTAAAATGGGAGTTCAAGTCTCACTTGTGACAAAAAAATGTTTTAGGTTAGGCTAAGGAGGTTTTCTCACTTATAGTGTGTTTCCTCCTGATGGTGGAGATGATCGGATAGACCAGTGGCCCGTCAGTGATCAAAGTTATTGTTAAAAAAAATAATCTACATTATCAAATACAATAAAAGTAAACTTAAGTTTAGGATTTTATCTAATTTATGAATGATTATTACGTAGACTTCCATGAATCTTGGAGAGAAGTTATCGGCTTTAAGAAAAACTTTGACTCCTATTAAGGTACGGATGTTATATCAAGATTTTTTTTTTTCTGAAAGGCAGAATTTTATTAAAAGAGACAGCTCAGCTAGTAAAAAACTAGCAAGGTGCAGAGCCGAACAAACACAGTCAGAAAAAAACAAAACAATACAAGAATTAAAAACGAAAAGCACACCAGCTCATCCAGTCGATGGAACCAAGATCCAACTTATTTTTCGCCCACAGAAAACTGAGACATTTTAGGTCCTTGAAGAGTCGGGCCAAGGTCGGAGAAAAGCCTTCAAAGATAACTTTGTTTCGAAGCTTCCAAATGCACCAAACCGCTATGAGAATAACCACTTGAAAAGCTTTATCCCTGATTTGGTCAGCCGGAGAAACCTTGGCCAAACGGAAGACATCCCTGACCGAGAAAACGAAAATAGGAGGGATATTACACCAGGAGCAAATAAAACTCCAAATCATCTATGCGTAATAACACGAAGTTAACAAATGCTCCGTGGTTTCATCACACATATAGCATAAGGGGCATAAGACAGAGGTAAGAGGAACCTTTCTCTGAGCTAAAGCAAGACGAGTTGGAATCCTATCCATACCTGCTCTCCAAGCAAAGATATTTACTTTGAATGGCACACCTTTAATCCAATCAAGAATGAAACAGTTCGGGAACGAGCATGGCTGGGAGAGAATGTAACGAAGGGAACGGACCGAGAACCCATTTTGAACATCGGGCGCCCAGGACCAACCTACACCATTTGCAACCAACAGGCCTTTGATATCCAGGTTACGGGGGTTTAGGGCGATTTCCAGCTTTTTAATATTACCCCAAACGCTCGCAAAGTCCCTTTTGCAAGGGATTAGGGAGGTATCGAGGGCCGAAGAATGAATACAGTGATCAACGTTTTTCCAAAAGGGACAAGCTTCAGTCTTGAATCTCCACCACCACTTCGTCAAAAGGCTTAGGTTCAAGTCCTTTAACGACCCAAGGCCGAGCCCACAGCTGCCCTTAGGAGCACAAACCCTGTCCCAGCTAACCCAATGGATCTTGCCAGAGCTACCAACTCCCCCCAAAGGAAGTTCCTTCTGATTTTTTCTAAAGCATTGATGACCTTATCGGGAGCTTTAAAGAGGGAAAAAAAGTACACAGGAAGGCTATCCAGAACCGAGCGAATAAGCACCACCCTCCCACCATTGGAAAGATGTTTTGCTTTCCAGACCGATAGCCTAGCTTCGAAAGTGTCGATGACTGGCTTCCAATTTTTTGCCAGATTCATATTGGCACCAACAGTGACACCAAGGTAGGAAAATGGACACGAGCCTGTTTTGCAACAAGAAGCCATGGCCAGATTTGAAACCTCGCCATCGGGAACGTTACATCCTAATAGGCTGCATTTTTTTGGGTTGATTTCTAGTCCATAAACAAGAAAAAAAACACCTCGTGATGCGAAGAAGGTTTTGGAAGTTAGCTTTAGACCACTCCCCCATATCAAGATTTTATTATTCTTTTATATGGTTTATAGTATTATTTATTTTAGTTTCATTGTTCGTTTGTTTGATCTCTTTGTTCGATTCATTTCATGAGTTGGGTCGTTTAGTTTTCCTACACATGTGAGAAATCCTTGAAAATCATTATTACATGTTCCTATTAGATTTTAATATGACTGATAGAAATATTTAATTTAATATATTTGTTAGATGTGTATCACCATATAGCATTTTGCGTTTTTTACGCTTTTTTGCACTTTTCGTACAGCTCAAACCTTATGTACATAAAAACAAAGAAACTTGCGCCTTAGGTTGCCTTACGTCTAGGTGCATCTCATGCACGCTTTTTAAAACCAAAATTACACATTGAATGAGATACTTTGAATTTACCTTATTTTCATTTTGCACTCTGGTACTCGTGCTATAACCACCTATATAGTAACATATACATGTCATTGTGTGCTTTTGGTGATCACTCGAACCTTTGACGTATGATTTGGTTTGATGGATGGGTGTGAGAGTGCTCACGATAAGATTGTTTTTAGTATGATTGGTTTTACTATCCAAAAGGGGGTTGCGACGCAGTTTGTTGCTCGTTTACATGTCACTCTATTGTAATCGGGTATTTTTTTGTATAATCCAAAACGAGTTATATTGGTGTGTGTGCCCGCATCCTGTTGTATATTTTGTGATACACTTGTGTTTCCAAGCAATAAATCTAGCGTTTAGATAATTGGTATTTCATTAGTTTTTGTTATTTTTATTTTTTGATTTGTTCACCTATTTTGTAATTCGTATCCGGTTTGTGTCCGTTTGATGTTCATTGTTTCTAGAACAGAGGAAATTTTATTAAACGTGACTCCCGGTTAATAAGGAGGTAGCCGGAAAGCCAAAAAAATTTCAAAAACAAAAGAGGATTCTTTAACCAATCCACCCATTTAACGAGTTTTTTTTACAGCAGATGGTCTAGCGGTTGGAGATTTTGTTATCTTAATCGGGCTCAGAGACCCCACCCCGGTTCGAACCTCACCCCACACCACTCAAGAGAAAAAATCCACAACTGGGAAAACCTCCTAACTCAACCTAGAACAATTTTTGTATCAGACGAGACTCAAACCCATGACCTCCCATTTAGAAAGTCATGGGGCTACTACTCAACCCCCTAACTTAACCTGGAACAATTTAACGTTTAGTTTATGTTTCTTATTGGCACACCAACAAAGGTTATCTTGGGGACAGTGACCGGGTTGGATCGTATTTCAAAAAAAAATTATTTTATTTTTTTCCTTCAAAATCTCATTTTTCTAATTAATTTAGTATTCCAAATCGCATAGCTTTCATATCTCATTAAAGTTACAAATTCACATGAAAATAAATAAAAAATGTTTTACATTTTGTATCTATATACATAGTTTTAATTTTTATATTATTTATGATCTCATCAAGTACAACCGGTCTGATCGGTTCGACCAATAAATCTCTAAGACAACTGATTCGATGTTTGATCCGGTTTTAAAAGTGTGTCCTTTAGTATTCCAAATCGCATAGCCTTCATGTCTCATTAAAATTACAAATTCACATGAAAATAAATAAAAAATGTTTTACATTTTGTATCTATATACATAGTTTTAATTTTTATATTATTTATGATCTCATTAAGTACAACCGGTCTGATCGGTTCGACCAATAGATCTCTAAGACAATTGATTCGTTGTTTGATCCGGTTTTAAAAGTGTGTCCTTTAGTATTCCAAATCGCATAGCCTTCATGTCTCATTAAAATTACAAATTCACATGAAAATAAATAAAAAATGTTTTACATTTTGTATCTATATACATAGTTTTAATTTTTATATTATTTATGATCTCATTAAGTACAACCGGTCTGATCGGTTCGACCAATAGATCTCTAAGACAATTGATTCGTTGTTTGATCCGGTTTTAAAAGTGTGTCCTTTAGTATTCCAAATCGCATAGCCTTCATGTCTCATTAAAATTACAAATTCACATGAAAATAAATAAAAAATGTTTTACATTTTGTATCTATATACATAATTTTAATTTTTATATTATTTATGATCTCATCAAGTACAGTCGGTCTGATCGGTTCGACCAATAGATCTCTAAGACAACTGATCCGTTGTTTGATCCGGTTTTAAAAGTGTGTCCTTTAGTATTCTGAATCGCATAGCCTTCATATCTCATTAAAGTTACAAATTCACATGAAAATAAATAAAAAAATATTTTACATTTTGTATCTATATACATGGTTTTAATTTTTATATTATTTATGATCTCATCAAGTATCTGTATGATCGGTTCGACCAATGGATCTCTAAGACAACTGATTCGTTGTTTGATCTGGTTTTAAAAGTGTGTCCTTTAGTATTCCAAATCGTATAGCCTTCATATCTCATTAAAATTACAAATTGTGTCCTTTAACTATACCTTAAATTGCAGATTGTGTACTTTGGCTTCAATAATTACGGTGTTTGTCTTTTTTTTGAAATTTTTACACATATTATGTCCTTTACACTAACCCCACCCAAAATCAAAGTTAATTCTTGTCATGTGACTCTAATATGAGGGGCATTTGCGTCTTTTTTTACCTTCTCTTGTTCGTCAGATTTTTACCCTCTCATCATCTTCAAGTTCAGTTTCAAGATTTGACAAATTTGTATGTATATCAAAACCAAGCTTTAGATATGTTGTTCAGAACAAAAACCCAAAGATAAATCGCACAAATAAAAGTAAAATACACAGTTGGGTTTTCAAAGTCCACCTTTAAACACAAAAAGTTGGGGTTTTACCCTTGTTGTATCTACTTCAACGAAGTTGGCTTTGCTTGAAAATGGTTCTTCAATTAAGGTATGGTGTTGTTCTTAAGGGGTTTTATGACCCGTGAACTAAATCATTTTCTGTGTGGAATCTTGCGATCAAACAAATCACCATTTCAGTCGATGGTTTTCTTCGAATATGTCCTGCTGGGTTTTGTGAGCTTCGACGGTTCGACCACCATCTTGTAGGACGGTGGAGGAATCTTTATCGGCATCAACGGTGGGGGAAGAAATCACACATAAGAGAAGGGATGGTGTTCACCGACTTCACCTTTTGCATAAGGGTGGGGGTTGCAGGTGATATCGCCGGATTTCTTTGCCGGAGTGGGACAAAGCCCTTTCTGTTTCATTCAATGGATGGACCTCAAGTATCCATTAATCAATTCTTTTACTCCTTGTAAGTTTCATTTGACAATAAAATCAAATTTTATGACCTTTTGAAACATCATCTAGCTGTGTTCATCTCTCTCAAATTTCTGATTGTACTTCCTGCAATGTTTGCCAAAGAGAGAGTAAATGGAAACTAAGAAAGAGGATGGTTACAAGTCTGGACAAAAAAATAGTAAAACTACATAAATACCCCTCACATGAGGGGTATATGATCATATTTAACTTTTGATTTTAGATGGTGGTTAGTATAAATGACATAATATATGTGTAGTTTAAGGTATAGTTAAATGACACAATTTGTAATTTTTTTTAAGTGATAAGCAAGTAATATAAAACTAGAAAATAATAGAATGATAAAAGGTAAAACTATAATCCCAATTGAATTTGAATACAAATGTGACCCTAGATTGACATGTAAGAGTATTCATATCAGCTTCTGTATATTTGTGTAAGTGTGTTCTGTATATTTTAGGGAGTGGTTGTAAGTGAAGGAGAGAGAAAAGATATAAATTTTTTGTATATTTGGAGAAAACATTTTTCACCTATATAAACTTTTTAATATTTTTTAAAGTGGTTGTGAGTGGAGAAAATAGAAAAGGTAATGATAAAGGTATAGAAAGTATTATTTAATTGAAAACAAGAGAGAAAATATAGTGATTTTTAGTGTAATTATAGAGATGTAGATATGAAAACTGATAGGAATGATCTAAAACAATTATAACAGGCCCTACTAATCACTTTCGATAACAAATTTCAAAAGCTGTTTGAGTGTTTGGTGAATTAAAGATAATTTAAAACGTCCGTGGTCTCCAGCTACCTGCTATAAAACATCAAAGTAAACATGATAATAAATTTCATCTTCTAATGTGGTATAGTGGTAAAAAGCATGGATTCTTTAAAAAAGATTCAGATTCAGATTCTATCTCCACTAACATCACTTTGGGAAGAGGCATGGTGGCTCAATAAAGACATGGATCTTTGTGATCTCCGGTTCGATCCCGAGGGCGTCCGGGTTTTACCACCAGTGGGCTTTCGGGTGGGTGGGTTTTCCCCGGAACTGAAGATAACTTGGGGCTCTTAAGGGCTCCGTACGGCTGGCGATGGCCTTTTACCAATAGGTCACCCCGTACGGAGTACCTAGGCAATTCTATGTTTGTTAGTCGTTCAAAAAAAAACACGATAATAAATTCAGTTTAGTTTTTTTTTCTTAATATATATTAAAAGAAATTATCAATGTTAATATATGTTATTATAATTATATCTATTTTAGTATAAAACACGCAACACAAGAACTATGGAATAACATGTGTAAGACGAGATTTAATGTGTGGCTCTTATAATCATTTATTTTATTATTAAATGATCAAATATAATTACTTATTTATTTAATAACCTATGGTTAGTAATTAGTCGATGGGCTAATTACTTTTAACGGGCCACTAATGGGTTTCCCCTTGGGTGTTCATATAAATAGAGAGATTACTAGAGGGATTAGACGAATCGATAATCTATCACGACTAACAGAAATCGTCCCTCTCTCTACTAGAACCGTGAGTCTCAAGAACTCACATAATACCATCCTAATCGTACACCCTAAACGCGATCAGAGATCATGTCGTCTTCCCTATCATCGGTGAACTTAGCAGGTATGTTATTATTATTGTTTTCCATTACATAGTAACAAGAACTGATCAACATGTGGTATCAGAGTAGATGTTGATAAATCAGTTCTTGTTTCTTTCCCTTATCTGGAATTAGAATCGAAGAACAAAGTTCTATTAAAAACCATAAAGAAAATCGTTTTTATTTAACTTCACGGTTTTCTATTTTTGTAAATAATATCACGTTTTTTTATCTCATAAAACCCGAGATCATTAATATTTTCGAAATCTGTTAAATGTAATGTTCAAGATTTCGATTCCAGTACTTAATCTGATATTATCGAAGAACAGTCCATAAACTGTTCTTCGTGTTCATCATTATTTTCGATCAAAAACCCCTTAATTTGGGATTAGTTAGGATCTTGATTGTGTTTTCCTGAAAAATCTTGTAACTTTATCTCCAAGTTTCAAATTAAAACATTATTTTATTATTTTAAATAAATAAACTTGGATTTACTAAATCACTTAAAAGATTTTCGAAATTTGAAAATACAATCAAATCCCTTAAATTTAGCACTACCTTATCAGGTCTTATCATTCACGGTTTTGGACTCTCGCGGTTGTGTTTACGGGTTTCTACTTCATGTTTTATGATTCACGGGTTAGGTTTACGGGTAATAAATTTACAGTTCACATTTAAACAGTTCACGGTTTACAGTTCACAGTTCAAATTCACGGGTTCTATAGTTCATGGTTTACCTTCTTGAGCCGTGAATCTTATAGAAGCCTTGAACTTTTGATGAACTGTGAACCCTCACTGCCGTGAACCTTCACTACCGTGAACTCTCACTGTCGTGAACCCTCACTGCCGGGAACCCTCACTCTGCCGTGAACCCTTACATTAGTCGTGAACCCTTATTGAACCGTGAACCATTGTGGAACCGTGAACCATTGTGGAACCGTGAACCCTTAAGGAACCGTGAACCTAGCCTTATACGTGCCTAAATTTTTTTGCTATTAATAAATGCTTTAGTTTTAGTTTTGTTAAACCTTAAAATTAAATGTTTTCAAAAACTTTAAAACTTACTTGAATAACACCTAATGCTTCACTTCTGCCCAAAGGTGATGTGATGCACGTGTATACTTATTAGTGCTTGTCATGATATTAACTTAGAAAAACATGATAAACTTAAATAACACCTAAAGTTTCACTTCTACCCAAAGGTGATGTGTCACGCTTGTAAAGTTATTTAAGTCTAATTAAGCACTACTTCGCCTAAAATAACTTAGTGTTTCTACTTCTTTCCAAAGGTGATGTGTTATATTCTTACTTCACATACTCATAATTAAAATTGTTCCTAATACTAAACAACTGTTTCACTTTTTACATTGTTTAATTAGAACCTAATAAATCTATTATTTTGGTGATTATAATATATATTTATCACAGCTTCATTAATATAATGGTCCTTATTTCCGCCTACCTTAGTTTAAGTTACCCCATATACACTCTAAGTTCTTCTTTAGCAATTAGTATCTTATTCTTTCTCGTATAAAATCCACTGCAGCCCCTAACTTAGGAATCAAAACTTTGAATGGCACGAACTTCTCTACTAGGAAAGATTCCCTTATGCTGTCTCTCGGCTTGATGGAATTCGATCACGCACTCGACAAGCCTGCACCTGCTGAACTTACTGACAAAAGCACTTCTCAAGACATTATCAAACATGAGAAGTGGTCAAGGTGTAACCGCATGGCTCTTGTCCTAATGAAGAACTCTATCAGTCCGATCATTAGAGGACCTTTACCAGATTCTAAAGATGCAAAGACTTATCTGGCTTCCGTAGAGGATCAATTCAAGGGAACATCTAAGGCACATGCTAGTACTCTAATTTTGAAGCTGGTGACTACAAAGTATGATGGGATCAGCGGTATTCGTGAGCACATCATGATGATGAATGACATGTCCCGTAAGCTCAAGGGATTAGACATGGAAATCAGTGACGGCTTTCTAGTGCACTTTATCATGACATCTTTCCTAAGTATTTTGAAGCTTTCAAGATCAACTACAACACACAGAAAGACAAGTGGACGATGAGTGAGTTGATTGCAATGTGCGTCCAAGAAGAAGAGCGTCTGAAGCTAGACATGTCGGATGTTGCTTATCTCATGTCCGCTGATTCAAATAAAATGAAGGGCAATTTCCATAAGAAGGAATCTTATAAGGTCCAGAAACAAGATGCAAATGGTGCTTCCAGCTCTAAGAACTTCAAAGGGAAGTCTCACTGCAAGTTTTGCCGCAAGGCTGGACATAGGCTGAAAGACTACCTGGACTTTAAGGAGTGGCTGAGCAAGAGAGGTAATCATCTTTATATGATACTTGAGTCCTATAATTTAAATGTTCCAACTAATACATGGTGGTTTGATTCTGGTTCTATGGTTCATGTAACCAACTCTTTACAGGGATTCCTTACAATCCAGAAGCTAGAAAGAAACCGAAGAACACTTAAGATGGGGAATGGAGAAGAACTAGTTGTCAAAGCTGTGGGAACCTTAGAATTAATTATGAAAACTGGTTTATGTATTAAAATTTATGATACCTTATATATTCCTGAGATTACTCGAAATCTTGTATCATGACCAAAGTTAGACATTGACTGTTTTGTTTGTTCTCATGGTCATGGCAAACTTTCTATTATGTTAATTTCTCAAGTGTTTAGACGTGGTTATTTGGATGATGGTCTCTATAGATTAGAACTAGATGATAATTTTTCCAAGTCTTTGTTATCCTATACTATTAATGAAAACTTAATAAAGACCAAACGAAAGCGAGACTTAGAAGCTTCATCCATGTTGTGGCATCAACGCTTAGGCCACATTTCACGAGAACGCTTATCCCGACTCGTGAAGGATGAAGTGTTACCATCTCTCGATTTCAATGATTTTGGAACATGTGTCAAATGCCTTAAAGGTAAAATGACATAAGCAAATAAGAAAGGTGCCACTAGGAGCTCTAATTTATTAGAACTCATTCACACTGTATTAGTGGCCCTTACCCCGTTGCTGGTATAACAGCACATACTTTATTTATCACTTTTATTGATGATTATTCTCGTTATATGTACTTGTATCTTATTAAAGAAAAATCTGAATCACTTGCGACTTTTAAAGATTATAAAACTGAAGTTGAAAAACAACTTGATCTTCAAATAAAAGTTATCAGATCAGATAGAGGAGGTGAATATTATGGCAGACATATTGATGTGGGTCAGGCTCCTGGTCTATTTTATGAGTTTTGTAAGGGCCAAGGGATCATGAACCAGTACACCATGCTCGGTACTCCTCAGCAGAACGGTGTTGCTGAGAGAAGAAATAGGACCCTAATGAACATGGTACGCAGTATGTTAGCCAACTCAGGTTTACCCTCATTCCTCTAGACCGAGGCCTTAAAAGCAGCCGTTCATATACTCAATAGAGTTCCTTCAAAGTCTGTCCCTAAAACTCCTTATGAACTCTGGATAGGAAGGAAACCGAGTCTTAGATATATGAAAGTATGGGGCTGTCTTGCCGAAGCTAAACTCTATAATCCTTTCTTAAAGAAACTTGACATGAAAACTGTCACTTGTTACTTCATCGGTTATCCTGATCACTCAAACGGTTATAGATTCTACTGTCCTTCTCACGTCACTCGTATTGTAGAAACCAAGCATGCCAAATTCCTTGGGGATTTTAAGGTCAGTGGGAGCAGTGAAAATCCTTATCCAGATTTAGAATAAATACAAGACGCGGGGGGGGGAGATTTCGTCGCTTACCTTAACTCCGATTACTCCTCTTGTACACCACGCTGCACCGCACGTCACTGCACCACTTCCTCCTCCTTCAGATCTTAATGCTACTCCTTTTATACCAGAGAATGAATGCACATCAAACGACCTCCATGAAGACAATGCCGAACCCGATAATCAACTTAGGAGGTCGTCTAGGTCCAAAAGGCCTACTAACTTTGATGATTTTGTTACTTACCTGACTGAAGCTGAAATGGATGCCGAAAAGTTTACAGATCCTACTTCTTATCATGGTCTTCTGAATGGAACAAAGCTATGATTGACGAGCTTAACTCCATGAAGAAAAATGATGTTTGGGATTTAGTTGAATTACCCAACGGTGCTAAACCTGTAGGATGTAAATGGGTATACAAAACTAAGCTAGATCCGAATGGAAACATTGAACGCTATAAAGCGAGATTGGTTGCAAAGGGTTTCACTAAGAAAGATGGAATCGACTATCAAGAGACCTTTTCTCCTGTTTCTCGAAAGGATTTATTAAGAATCGTGATGGCCCTAGTAGCTCATTTCGACTTAGAGCTACATTAGATGGACGTCAAAACCGCTTTCCTCAACGGCGACTTGAATGAAGACGTGTTCATGAAACAGAGTGAAGGTTTTCAACCTGAAGGTCAAGAACATCTAGTCTGTAAGTTGAAGAAATCCATATACGGGTTGAAGCAGGAATCACGTCAATGGTACCTAAAGTTTGATGAAGTCATGAAGAAACAAAGTTTCCTGAAGAATCAAGTGGATCAATGCACCTACCTCAAGATGAGTGGGAACAACTTTACTATACTTGTCCTTTACGTAGATGACATTCTATTGGCAAGTAATTGTTTAGATATGTTGCATGAGTCGAAGCGTTTACTCTCGCATAACTTCGACATGAAGGATCTCGGAGAGGCTTCTTATGTTATAGGCATCGAAATACACCGAGATAGATCTAAGGGCATTTTGGGATTATCTCAAAAAGCCTACATCGAACGGGTCATCACACGTTACAATATGCAACACTGCTCTTCTTCTGTAGCTCTAGTAGTTAAGGGAGATGTTTTCGGTTCTTTCCAATGTCAACAGAGGTTGAAAAGGAGCAAATGAGAATGATACCTTATGCATCAGTAGTTGGGAGCGTCATGTATGCTCAAGTCTGTACTCGTCCGCATATCGCTTATATTGCTGGAATGCTTGGCCTTTATCAGACTAATCATGGCCTTGATCACCGGAAAGCAGCTAATAAAGTACTTCGATATTTGCAAGGGATGAAAGACTATAAACTGACTTATAGAAGAAGTGATAATTTAGAAATGGTTGGTTATTCTGATTCTGATTTTGTTAAGTGCAAAGATGACAAGAAATCCACTTCAGGGTACATCTTTATGTTAGCCAGCGGACCTATATCTTGGAAGAGTCATAAGCAACAGTTGACCACAACATACACTATGATGGCAGAATACGTAGCTGTGTAGACCTGTCATGGAATGTTGCTAAAGAATCTGATCACTGGACTCAAAATAGTTAATTCCATTTCTAGACTACTGAATCTTTGTTGTGATAACTCAGCTGCCGTTAGTTTCTTGAACAGTAACAGTTCGACCGGAGCTGGATTATATCTTGATAGAAAGTACTTGTTCATACGTAAGCGAGTTGAGGAAAATAATATTTGTATTGAGTATATAAGTACGAAAGTTATGCTTGCGGATCCGATGACTAAAGGTCTCCCACCTAAAGTTTTCGAAGAACATGTTTCGAAGATGGGCTTTTCTAAAGACCTTATTTAGTAGCATAATGTACTTACTTACGTTTATTAATGAAATTTACTCAGTTATTTGAATTTGTTTGTCTCTAAATATGTTATGCATGCTTAACAACATATAGACACTGATTATACAAATCAACGTTTAAAGCGCTTATTTATAAATTTGATCCTAAATTTACTTAAGTTTTAAATTGGGATTGTAGTATGATTAGTGGGGGTCTTGAGTTGGATATCAATTCAATGACTGTATTTCTCTGCTACGGTTTTGGTTTAAAACTAAAATGATTATTAAATCTGCAGACTTACTAATTCTCATAATAAATTATTACTCAGCCAAATGGGAGAATGTAAGACGAGATTTAATATGTGGCTCTTATAATAATTTATCTTATTATTAAATGATTAAATATAATTACTTATTTATTTAATAATCTATGGTTAGTAATTAGTCGATGGACTTAATTACTCTTAATGAGGCACTAATGGGTTTCCCCTTGGGTGTACATATAAATAGAGAGATTACTATAGGGATTAGATGAATCGATAATCTATCACCACTAACAGAAATCGTTCCTCTCTCTCTACTAGAACCGTGAGTCTCAAGAACTCATCTAATACCATCCTAATCATACACCCTAAACGGGAACCCAAACCAGATCAGAGATCATGTCGTATTCCCTATCATCGATGAACTTAGCATGTATGTTATTATTATTTTTTTCCATTACATAGTAACAAGAACTGATCAACAATATGTGCTCGCACTAAAAGAGTACCAATATTTGCAATAATATTTCTATGAAAAATGAAACGTGGATTCGAAGAAATAATCGATATATTCTTGTGTAGTATCGTAAGCTTACGGTATTTGAGCTTGTTGTAATGCAGTGTGGTCGACCGACATAGGGAAAACGTTGTCTAGGCACAATAAGGCTACGCTACAAAAGAGAGCCTTAATGTTGGTTACTTCTCTATTTGATTAAAACACATTTTAATTTTGAATTTTAAATTAAGAACATTCGTTCCTGATTTTCTTTTTTATTAAGGCCCTGTTTGATAGCTTCTGAATGATCTCATTAAGAGCTCACCTCTTAATCGGTCAGAGGTGTAGCGTTTGTTTCATAAAAAAAACTCATCTTAATCATTCAGCACACCTCTTAACCATTCAGCTACAACACATCTTTGAATGAAAAAATGCGTAATTTCTTCCCCCTTTTGCCCTTTCTTCTCCACGCTACCTTTGCTCCTCCCTCCGCCTGATACCTTCCACTTGCGCACCCCCTTCACCTATGCACCCCCTCCGCCTGTGAACCCCCTACGCCTGCTACCCACCACCTGCGTGTGACGAGATTCCACCTTTGCACCCCCTTCGGCGCTGATACTACTCTCTCCCTCGTCGCCAGACTCTAGGCCTGCTGCCACTCGTCGTCTCCGGCAAGGTACGTTCTCTGCTGTATGATTTTGTACTTGAACCCTAGAACTACTTGGTTTATGCAAATTGGTCTGTTTTTTTGTTCTTTGGTTTCGATTCTCCATATGGTTCTTTGCTCTTTGGTTTCCATTCTGCATATTGGTTCTTATGTTGTTTATTCTAGAATTTAAAAGATTTTTTACTTGAACTCTAAGAATTGTTTGCTATTTGGTTTCCATTATGCTGTTTGATTTTGTAGTTTGGTTTCCATTCTGCATATTGTTGGTTGTTAATTTAGAAATATGTGTGAATACCATTCTGTTTCTGCATTAGGATTAATTGAAGCCTCTATTTTTGTTAATACCAAATGTGTTTTGGTAATTTGTTTTGAAGCATTAGGGTTAATTGGAAAAAAAATGGTAACAAAAAAGATTAGAATTAATTGAAAACTTGTTACCTGTTAATCTGTTTAGGACAAACTGCCCATAGAAAACATGATCTATAGGAGAATATAAGCAGTAATTTGATTGTGGCTGCTATGTTGTATTTGTATTTTCTTGCACTATTGGCACACTTATGTTCAGTTATACTGTAAACTTGGTAGAATCTCTATTTTTTGAAAAGTTGTATGTTGTATCCCTTCTTGCTTACTAAAATTTGTTAGTACACATACAGTGCAGGTAGCAGATGTCAGTTTAAGGCATTTTGTGAATTAGGGGGACTCCAACTTCGTTCTTTGAAAATTTGGTAGAGACCAGAAACTGCCAATGGCTGCTTTAGTGTCCAGTGATCCAATGCATTTTGGAATGCTTGAAGGCAGTTCATATAGGCATTCTGATGACAAATTGGAAGAAAATGGTGGTCGGTGGTATTTTTCAAGGAAAGAAATTGAGGAAAATTCTCCATCTAGACCAGATGGTATTGATTTGAAGAAGGAAACTTATCTTCGCAAATCGTATTGCACATTCTTGCAAGATTTGGGTATGAGGCTCAAAGTGTATGTTCCTTTATTCCTTGTTCTTTCCCATCAAAATATGGCCAGTTCGTTCACGACATTGAATGGGGTTCACAAGGCATTGAGTATATGACTAGTTTGCGTGACGAGATAGCTAATCAACTAGATGGAAATGATTAAAATAAAAACTGTACGCAAAGTATTAATTTCTATTTGGATTTCAGTATGTTTCATGGATTTATGTGTAATTTGGATTTTCTACGATGTTTTGTATTTTCTTTTTAAAATTATTCATCATTCAGTACAATCATTCAGAGCTTACTGGTTCAAAAGTTGTCAAATAGCCCCTAAAAGCTTTTTAGTTATTTATCAACGGTTAAGTGGCTTTTTTATAGAATAATTCAAGAGTAATTAACTACCCTTCAACTTTGTCTAGGTTCAGAATATATCTTTGAATCATTAGCTTTGAGTAGTTGAATGTTGCATTGAAATCTTGATTTCGTTAATTCTTGAACATTTGGTCAGATGATGATACGCGTCATGAACATCCTGAGATTTCGAATGCCTTGTGCTAGAAGTGCACAAATCGTTTTTTTTTTCAAAAATGTTTCCGGTTTACGTCGTTTTTGGCTGGGTTTTTTCCGGTTCAGGTCCGGTTCTAGAACTGGTGTAAAACTGAATAAAAGGAACGGGGTAGGAACAACCGGGTTTTTTTGGGTCCAAACCAGTTCCACTATAGACCGGGTAAGAACCGGTTCCAGTTCCGGGTAAAACCCTCGGGCCCGGTTCTAGAACCAGTTTTTTTTATGCACCTCTACCTTGTGCGATTATTAAAAATTGGCCCCTAAAATATAGACTTATATATTGACATTTCTTTGAAAAGTTGGTTATGCCATCATCTGGAAATCGGTTCGAGTTTAAGTTGTATGTGTTGGATGATGAAATTGATTTGGGACACTGGAGTAGAATCAGGGGATTAAACACGGAGTCACGGAATACATAGAGCAATATTTGATTGCCAATTGAATAGGAGCATAATCAGGGGATCGCTATATGTGAATTACGTTTTTTATTTTAGGCTTTTAGCAGAAGGGAAGGGCCAAGAAATAACCAAATAACCAGCTAAATCAAACCTAAATTTGGGCCTCTTGTGAAACCGGGCCCTATGTTGCCACCCACTCGACACCCCAAAAGGACAACCCTAATAGACGGTCAGTGCACGTCAAATTGTGGCGTCGACCATAGTGTTTCTATTTTCTTTGATGTTCCTCTTGAATATTTGTTCATTGAGCCATTGATACACGGCTTGATCACGATATCGACAGTGAATCTCTTTTTTTTTTCTTTTAACAGGCTCAAAGAGCCAGGGGAGTCTAACTTCATAAAAATTGAACTTTATTACATTAATTTTTTTTAAACAAAGCAATATAAATATATTGTTATTTAAATCCAAGCTTTATTATATTTAAATAAAGTTTGGTGTTTTACCATAAACAATCTTCTATTTATTTACTTAACTCGTTATCTTATGAAATGAGTTATATTTGAAAGGATGCTTCATTTGTCAAATTCATGGCAGCAAAAAAGTCTGAAGATAACCTTAATGTGAAAAGGGAAAAGTGAAAATTGTAAATTACTATATAACAAACTTAGGGCCGTCCCTGAGATTTTAGGGCCCTGTACGACTAAAGATAATGGACCTTAAAAATCTAAAATATAAAGTTAAATACATGAAAAAAAATTCATTAATATGATGAAAATTGTAACAGTACTAGTTTTTATTTAAAAAAAAATCAACTAAAAAACCTCCTTTGATTGAATTTCGAAGACAGAAGACGTCGACGACTGTTGATGGAGTAATTGCCATATGCTTTTTTTATTAGGTAAAACTGTTAATTTGGACATGGTCTAATGATAGAGTAATTGTTAATGAGTTTTTAAACTCAGTTTATATGGCTCATAAGTTAATTGTTAATTGTAATTTGTACATGGCCCATCAATTAATTTCTTTTTTAAAACACAGTTTATTATAAATATATTTTTATATAATATATATAATTTATAATTTTGGGCCCCACGAAAAAACCGGGCCCTAGCGTTCACCCACCCCACACATGCTCAGGGCTGGCCGTGACAAACTTAGAGCATTAACAACTCGTTTGGTATAATTATGTGAGTGAGTTTTGTATATTTTAAGGAGTGGTTTAAAGTGGTTGTGAGTGGAGGAGAGAGAAAAAATATAAGGTTTTTGTAAATATAAGGATAAAAGTAGTGGGTTTTAGTATAATTATAAGGATAAGGATAAAGAGAGAGAAAAGTAGAGATAAGAGCATTCTCAGCCCGTTCTTTATATTTCATATCCTTATTCTTATAATTATACTAAAAAACACTACTTTTTCTACCTTTTATCTCTACTTTTCTCTCTCCTTATCATTATCCTTATAATTATACTAAAAATCACTACTTTTATCCTTATATTTACACAAACCTTATATCTTTTCTCTCTCCTCCACTCACAACCACTTTAAATCACTCCATAAAATATACAAAACTCACTTACATAATTATAAGGAATGGGCTGTGAATGCTCTAAAAGGTAGAAAAAGTAGTGTTTTATAGTGTAATTATAAGAATAAGTATACAAAATATAAAGAATGGGCTAGGAATGCTATATCGAATATAATAAAATTTGAAATTTTATTTTCTATCGAATAGGATGGATAGTCGTCCGAAAGTGATTTGATAACAACTAAACATCTCCATATGTCATTTTCAAACCCATACACCATTATATCTATCCTTCCATCTTCCGGTGAAAGTGAGTTGTATCCTTAACCTGATAAATAATTACAATTTTTGACACTTGGCAGCGTCACATTCACTCTCAAAACCATTTTCCCGCCCATTCGATTTTTACCCCGACCCTATACTTAATGTCGGATCTAATTTAAGTCGATAAACCCGCTCTTCATTCACTGTAACCCTAATTTTTCGTTACGCCTCAACTCCTCCTTCTCCGATGTGTCGATGCTCTTGGTCTTGATCCTTCGTTCTTTGGTTCTCCTTCACGATTCTGAGACAGTTATTTCATCCTTTGCATATTAACCGGTATGTTATGTCAAAATCCCCACAAAAATTTCGTAATCAAGTATGGCCATGTTTGGGTTTGGAGTTAGCCGTTTGTTATGTGAACTTTAACTAATTGAGTAATGTATCCCAAAATTTAAGAGATTAAATAGAAATGAGTAAGAGTTTATAGTTTAAACCTAATTGTTTTGCCATACTCTTTTTGTTAAAGTCCTTTTTTTGTTCGATGTTAATTTAGATTTGATTTTTGTTTAATTTGTTATTTGTTAATTTAGGTTTAATTTGTTTGATGTTAATTTCGGTTTGATTTGTGCTTAATTTGTTGTATGATTCAAGAAACCAGGAATTTGAGTTAATTTCGGTTATGATTTTGAATATATAAATGATCAGAGACTGAAAATTTGTCTGTTTCTTTTGTGTTTCAGGAATGATTGTTATCTAGAACATATGTTCTGAAGGTGGGACAATTCAACTTTCATGGGGAAGTCTTGGGCTCAAGTCAGCTGTCAGTGTTTCTGTACGAGATTTATGGAAACTAAGTCTTCTCTATTCATACTAAGTTGATTAAACAGTCTTAATAATCATTCAGTATTTCAGTTTAACCCAAATCGAGCCGTTTTCAAGTAAACGGGTTGAAGTCGTTATCTCGCGTTTTCATCATTGATTCCTAAGGTCTGTACCGTCTGTACAAACAATGTTGTATGTTTATGATGAGGTTTTCTTGGTATTGTGTCTGTACTTGATTGTTGGCTTCATTGCAGGGAGTCCTTCAATGATCATGGATGTGATGCTATCCATATTACTGAGATTTAAACAGACATTGATTGTGACACTTTCATCCCTGCTATTGATACTTCACAATTCCAACCATGGTGCTCAAGTATTGGAAAGCCACATGTCTGTAGATTTCATGTAAAATAGGTTTCGAGTTTCCACACACACACATACATATTATAATTATTTCATCTAATTTTCACTTTTCGAATTAGCAGGGAACACAGATGAGACATGATATGATTTAGTTGCAGTTCTTGAATCTGAATGCAGTGATGAAGATTTCCATAGTGTTCTCAATGGTTAGATCATTTTATTCATCTCTAAGAAAACAGATTTAATTACCATCTAACATCTAAATTTAATTTAAAACACCTGCAGATGTGTTGTCACTAAACGACTCTGAAGTAACTTCTAGGCCAAGCATTGAGATTCGGTGAAAATCATATGAACCTTCTAATGGAACAAAACATGTTTGCCTTGATGAAATATCATCTTCCATTGATAAAAATGCTGGAATGGGTAATGGGTGGTTAGACTGTGGAATGATTCCTGGCAATTGTTTTTCTGGTTTTGATTTTAAGGATGAAAAAAGAAAGTATTCTAATTTCTTATTTCAACCACAACAAAGGCATGATTCTACACACAAGATGGTATGCAATCTGTTTCGTTTAAGTTTTTGTTATTTCTTAGAAGGGAGGGAATGCAACACACTAGATTTTTTATCGACACAATGATGCTTATCTTCATTGCGTTGATGTGTATTAATGACCCGACTTATAACATTTTTAAAAAGTGTTACAAAAAACTCGCATTCTATTTAATAAAGAATGTAGGATCAAATGTTTTGTGTTATATCCATGTAGTGGTTGGAACTTTAAGACACTTTATCACTAAATCTGTCATGTATTGTCAAGTTCGCGAGGCCAAACATATAAACAATCTTTTCTTTACCGAGTTCGGGAGGGAGGGATTGTAATTTTTTTTTACACATTATACATTATATAATTTCTATTATACATATTATTATAAATTTTTATACATATTATTGTATGTCACACTCCAACCGACGACGGATTATACGTCGGGGCGGACGCGGTTGTTCAAAAGCACAAGGTTGACTAATAAAGTTGAGATATTTCATTAATAAATTAAAGGGTTCAACATGACAAAAATAACATAAGGTTCAAGCATGAAAAGTAACAAAAGTTCAATTCTTGACGGTCTTTCTAAGTCCATGCATCCTACGTTTTCATAGATAAGTCTCACTCTTGTGCACCTGAAACATGTTAAGTAACCGTCAACTAAAAATAGTTGGTGAGATACGAAGGTTTTGACACTGTTTAACAAAAGTCTTTAAAAGTTTTTACAATTCACTATGATTAATGTATCTAAGTATAAATGTGAGAATCAAGTAAGTTAAACATTGTGCACGTCAAACCTCCAACCAAGTTTAGGCATAACCCGAAGGTTACCCTTATAAGTTTCAAGTATAAGTTTCAGTAACAATCACCAAGGGCTCCCCCCGAAGGGTCAATCAATCAAGGTGGATTGGTCAAATACAATAGATCTATCACTGTTACTATAGGCTCGGCCAAAGTTAATGAACATGCTAGTTTTAAGTTTAATTTAAGCATGCAAGTCTCAAAGCATATAACACATAGAAGACATGTAAACATAGTTAAGTTTGAATTGTATAAGTCTAAAAAGTTTGAACATGTTCCACCCCAAGTTTATAAAACAAAAACAAAACAAAAGGGGCTAAGTATACTCACCTTGAGTGGAATGTAAGAGTACTCAACAAGGATTAATTGTAGTGGAGTGTTTGAGGAAAGTTATCCTCACAACAAGCCTAAATGACAAGTTTAAGGTTTAAGGATTGATCATAGCATTTAGGACAAGGATTCAAGATTTGGGATTGACTAGGGTTACAAATGGGGAGCGGGAAGAAATGGGTTGTAAAGTTTAAGTTGTAACAAGTCTTAAGTGAATAGTATGAAGTTTAACTCGTTTGAAGTTATACAAAGAAATCATAAGTTAATTATACATGATATTTAATACCTTAAATAGTTCTTCAAAAATATTAGTTTAGTGAAGAATAAACAAGTATTTAGAATAATAATTGCTTATCTAGTGGCGTTGAATAATTATTTAAAATAGATAATAGTTATCTAAACGAATAATAATCACTATGGATCAATAATAATTAAATAAACGGATATTAGTGGAAATCATAATTTATTTAGATAATTATTGTAGTTACAAAAGAATTTGTAAATGGATGTTTTATCTCGTAAAAAAAAGTATCAATTAAGTTTATTTAAAGTATGCAATCATCCATTGAAATATTTAGAAATTACTTGTAAGTTTAAATAAAAATGTATATTTGTTTTCCATTTACAAACTAAATAAATAAATTTTAAGTTTATAATTCTATAAGTTTTATAAACTGTACAAGTTCATAAGTTTTAAAATTTTAAAATAAGGATATACGTTTTATACATTTTTCTGATTTTATAAATTTTCAGTTTAACTAAATAAATATTAAGGTTCAAACAAAAGATTTTTATTTATATGGAAGGTAAATAGCCAATTCATTTTTTTCAGTTTATTTTATAGGTTTTATACAAGTTTTGGATTATTTTTATAGTTTCTAGGTATTTAATACTATAAGCTAAAGAAGTTTTTAATTAGTTAAAAATACATTCTGGAATTAAAAGTATGAATAGAATTCGGTTTTGAGTTTATAAAAACATAACAGATTTTATAAAAATAAAAGGGATTTTTAAAACTAATTAGAAGTGTATAAAAGAATTCGAAATCAAAAACCCAGCCGGCCGGATTCGAACACCCGACCTGCCCCGGGTCAACCCTCACACACACACAAACCACCTCGGCTACGGGTTCGCTGTGATTATAACTGAAAAAAGAATGTTTTAAACAGAACCCCGCTTTGTCCCAAATCCCTCATGAACCCTAGAACCCAAATCCACTCAATACACATCGATTAGCCCTCTGTTAATGAAATTAAACAGAGGGCTTTTGATCTATTCACGATTTCGAGCCTTTTGGCCATCGAGATTACCTGAAACGATGCTGAATCGAGGGAGATCGGGTTTAAGATTTCCGTCGGCGGTCGCAGCTCCAAAACGGGGAAACGTGAGCACGATTCGTGAAATTGGTGAGTGATGGAGTGTTGGGGTGTTGTTGTTGAGGGGCCGAAGTCGGTATATATAGCCAATTTTGGCATTAAATGCGCGAACGAGTCGAGGGCGGGTGGTTGAGCCGCTCGTAGTAAATGCCGACTCCATGCGCGACCTCGATCAAAATTGGTCATCATTACACCTTGGGAACGGGTCGCACGCGAGAGATGAGCCCGAGGTTCAGTGAACCTGGACGAAATCGTGATTTTCGCGTGAAAAGGGACGAGAAAACGGAGGCTGTGGGTTTCGAACCCACGACCGATTCTGGGTGTTTGTGGTTTGGGTGAATGACACAACAGGCCCCCATAGTTTCAACTGTTTTACATTTCATGTTTAAACTTGGGTTTTTTTTTTTTGTTAAAGGTAAGTTTCAGAAAAGGCAGTTTTAGCCCCTAGACTTTATAAAGGATTTTTTATAAAAATCAAATGAGTTTAACCCTTTTTTCTAAGTTTGAAATATTTTATAGTCTTTATAATTTGAAATTTTTAAGTATTCACATTTGTAAATTTATTATTTACACATATTTCCATATTTTAGTCTTATATTTATTTAAGAATTAGATTTTTAATCAAAGACCAAACGATACGTTTATTTATCTTTGGAATAGAAAGGTTACATCGGGAAATGGAATCTAAATAAGAAAATGATACGTTGGAAAAAAACTGAATATTACATTGTACATATATTTTTCTATTATGCAAGGTCGTGTAATACACGGGTCTATAACCTACTACCATATATATATATATATATATATATATATATATATATATATATATATATATATATATATATATATATATATATACACATTGTCTCATTGATTAGAGTAAAATACACGGATGGTCCTTGTGGTTTACTAAATTTTTGGATTTAGTCCCTAGTTTTTCAAAAGTACATGGATGGTCTCTGTGGTTTGCACTTTGTAACACATTTAGTCCCCAGCCAACAAATATAAAAGTTTTAGAAGGTCCAAGTTAGAGACTAAATGCGTTACAAAGTGCAAACCACAGGGACCATACATGTACTTTTGACAAATTTTGAGGACTAAATGCATTACAAAGTGCAAACTTCATGAACCATCCGTGTACTTTTGAAAAGATAGGGACAAAATCCAAAATTTTGGTAAACCAAAGGACCATCCGTGTACTTTACTCCATTGATTAAGAATAATATTATCATCTATGTTGAAAAACCATACATATTGATAGTAATTTTCATTTTTTATATTTTTTTTAATTTTTATTTTGCAACCCTCATATTATATATAATACACATTTTCAACTCGTTTCCCGTTTCATTTTTTGAATAGTAACTTTTTTTTACTCAACCGTTTAGGTTCAGCTTCCTGCCGTATAAATTCGACGTCGCCGCAACGCGAGATGGGCTTCCTGTCGTATAAATTCGTCACCGCCGTCGCAACGCGAGCGTTTTTAACCCGTTTCCTGTTTCATTTTCTAAATAGTAATTTTTTTTACTCAACCGTTTAGGTTCAGCTTACTGTCGTATAAATTCGACACCGCCGCAACGCGAGGCGGGCAAGATTCCTAGTTACTTTTATGATCTAACCTTGCTCATTATCTTCACAAAGAATAAACATATTTATAAAAGATGTATTTATTGATAAACTAGCTTAGAAAAACATGTGTAATACGCACGGGGTGAAAAATATCAATACATAAAATTCTTAAATCTTTATGTATATACTTTACAGGTGTAAAAATGTATCACATATACTAAAAATAGAAAACAAAATTTTACTAATCTAATAAATGAAAATCTCTTCAGGACACGTCTCACTCTCTGGTTACTTCTTATCTTTTTTCCCGTCACTCTCTCCTATTAAATATTAGATTTTATATTCCTCTCTCCTATTAAAAAATAATCTTTATATTAATAAATCTAATTACGAATACTTATTATTTAATTATAAATAGTTATTATATCATCAATCAAATGAACTTAATATGAACTAACATTTATCAATTAAATTAAAAAATTAATACTCAGTTGAAAAAAAATGTTTTAAAAACTAACTTAACAGATCTTATAACTGTCACGACAAATTACATTTTTTAAAAACATATTTTGATAAATGTGTTTGTTAACAAATTACATTATATTTTATTCAACCATTGTAATATACTGGTTTATTCAACCCGTGTATTACACAGGTTTTTTGTGTCGTTTAATAAGAGAGAAGATTACAATAAAGTGGCTGGTAAACGGGTAACAAGTTGCGCTGCAACCCAGATTAAAATTTTATTACTAAATATATAACATTTTATTTATTTAACCCGTGTAATGCACGAGATTTTAACCTAGTTCATAATATGTAAAAATTAATGAGTTTCAAAAATACGTTTATTATTATTTAATGTAATTTGACTTTCATTTACTATTTGATTGAAAATAAAAGTTACATAATTAGATTTCAAAAAATCTTATAACAAAGATATAATTTAAAATAAATGTGTTTTATTAGTATAGTTAGTATTTTTTTTTTAAATAATATTATTATTAAAAGATAGAGGTTCATTTTATAAGAGAGGTACGGAAACAAGATGATGACAATGAATATGGTGATGACACGTGACATAAAAAACTTTTATTTATTATATAGTATAGATATAGATACATTATAGTTCCTAATGATTTCATAAATAGTACATTCGTCAATGAATGCATGCATTAACCGGTGAATAAATTGATTTCTAAATATTTTGTAGTTCAAATTTTAACACACCCATGTCGTCTGAGATGTGTAAATAAAGTATTGTAAAAATAATTTTTTTTATAAGGGGAAAGAAAGAATTCCAACACTTGAGTGTCTCAGATAGTCATATGAAAGATAAAGATTGATTTGATGCCGGATTGTAATTATTGTGAAGTTAAAAATTTGTGAAAAGGGTGAAGAATTAGAAGTTGATGCACAGTTTTTTGTGATCAAGGTGATCCACATTTTATAATACAGTGGTGAATCAAAATGTATTGCAAGCGCATGTTTGAAGTTTGATGCACCATTATAGTGTAGTTTGTTGCACATGTTAAATTTCATTACAACGATACATCTAATTCACTACAAGCATATGTCTAAAACTAAAACTTGATGGACCGTCGAGATGCATATTCATGTATGATAGCAAAAAAACCCGAATCTGACGAGCAAACTAAAACCAAAATATTTTAGGACGGGTATTCGGGTATGATATTAGTTTATAAATGTTCACAAGTATATGATTACTTTCAATTTTATCTTTTCCATAAAGCACTATGTGCACATGCTTATATGGTTCTTAACATAATATTAGTTCTTAAATAAAGGCGCAATACATGAATGTGTATTGCGAGAACAAGGAGAATAAAATGAATCTTTTATGTTTGACTAAATTACAGAAAACAACCTTTAGATATATATCAAATTACACCCGTAGACCTTATACTTCACTAATTACACTGGACACCATTTATCTATATGGTTTGTATCGAGTTATAACCTTTAGACTAACCGACGTTAGATTTTTCAGTTAAATGACTAATTTACCATTCATTCTTATATTAACAAATTAATATATATATATATATATATATAGGGTATATATAGGGTGAAAACCCATATGAGTTGTGAAAACTCATGAAAACTCTATATAACAAGTTTATTTTTTTAACAAAAAATAGTGTAGTTTTGTTACATATTTTCGTCACTTTTTACAAAAAAAAAATCAAAAAAGGCCGAAGGAATTTTTTTTTTTAAATGTAACAATTGTAAAAAAAATCCCGTTTTTCAGTTGTTACATATGTAACAACGTCGTAGCGGTAATTTTTTTTATAATTTTTATATCTTTTTAAAAAAAATTCCTTCGGCGCTTTTTTTTTTTTTTTTTTTTTTTTTAAGTGACGAAAATATGTAACAAAACTACTCTATTTTTTAAAAAAATAAATAAAGAAAAAAGTAGAGTTTTCATGGGTTTTCACAAATCATATGGGTTTCCATTCTAACCCAACCCTATATATATATATATATATATATATATATATAGGGGCCGGTTATCGTACAAAGTGTACGAAGTCACCAGCATGCGATACATGTTCAGTGGGCGAGGGGTAAATGCGTCCGCGTTATAATCACGCATGATTTATCATAGCGTATAACCATAATAACGTAATCACGCATGTTATAATCATGACCATAATCACGTAAATTATTTAAATCACGTAATCACGCATGTTATAATCATGACCATAATCACGTAATCACGCATATTATAATCATGACCATAATCACGCATGTTATAATCATGACCATAATCACGTAATCACGCATGGTATACGCACAGCACATCGACCTTTTAAAAAAATCATTTTTTTAATAAAAATATACTCAAATTAAAGAGAATAAAATGCTCGATTTTATGGTGTAATTTAAAAAAAAATAATGTCGTATAAAAAAAGTATGCTTGTTTTTAAAAAAAATTGTGGAACTTGTAAAAAGTCAACAAACGTAGACTATTTCATCTTTACCTTTTTCGGAATCTTTTCACGCTTAAAACAAACACATTTGATCTTAACCATTGATTTCCTAGATCAACGCTTCAAAAATACTTCTTACGCTTCTCACGTTAAAAACACTTGTATTTAAACCATTCCCTATATATATATATATATATATATATATATATATATATATATATATATATATATATATATATATATGAGACGGTTATCGTACAAAGGGCCTACAACCGTCCAATTAATATGATCTAAGGTTGGGGATAAAGCGGTGGCATAAACGTAATTACTTTGAAAAAAATAACGCTTCGTCCAGATAAAAAAGGACATAAATGTCAATTTTTTTAAAATAATCACGCTTCATGCGTGCTTTTTTTTTACGTAATCATGTTTTTTCATAAAATTTTTTTACTGTAATCACGTTTTATGTGATTGCTACTAATTTTAAACATGAATAATGTTAATCAATATTACTGTCTTCAATCTTATCTTTTTTCTGTTAAGTCAAATTATCGGCAAAAACATTAATCAAAGTTTCTATCGAATGTGTGTGGATCTGGAAGCAAAAACAGATAAGAATAAACAAAACTAACTGAAAAATCTAACCTCTGTTAGTTTAAAAGTTATAACTTGATACAAACCATTTAGATTAAGGGTGTCTAGCGTAATTAGTGAAGATAAAGGTCTGCGGGTGTAATTTAGTATATAATTAAAGGTTGCTTTATGTAATTTAGTCTTTATGTTTTTCACTTTTGAAAACTAAAAAAATGATAGAAATGTACTATTTATTTGTCACTAATAAAATTTCAAAAAATTATAGAAATGCAATACTTATATGTTAGGTATAGATGTATGAGAGAGACAGAGAGAGAAGTGTCAACAGGGACTTGAAAGAGGCGTTTTAGATTATAGCTCCAATAAAATGCATTGTAATCTATATATATACTATAAATAAATAAAGGTTTCTTAATGTCATGTGTCGCCTTCATATCCATTCTTATAAATTTTTCCCCGCCTATATCTCTTAATAAATACATTTCCATATTTTCATCAATAATATTTTCAAAGAACTTATTAATTATACTAATAAAACACATTTATTTTAAATTATCTAATATTATAAGAAACTTTAAGAATGTAATTACCTTAGCTTATGTATTCAATCAAATATTAAATGAAAGTCAAATTAATTTGAATAATATTTAATGTATTTTTTAAACTCAATTATATATTAATTTTTACATACTTTTTTCTATTGTTAGTATATGTAATATATTTTTCTACCTATAAGATATATATATATATATACATATAAAAATTTAAGAATTTTATTTATTGATATTTTTTCACCTTGTGTATTATACAGGTTCTAAGCTAGTACTGAATAAACAGAAGTGTAAACCTAACCTTTTGAATCTTCAACCGGTTAAACCGACCAATTTGTTTCGGTTCAAAAGGTTGGGTTGGTTTCTACGGTTTTTAAATACACTACCTAATATATATACATCTATACTCTATAATAAATAAATGTTTTGGTGAGACAAATTTTCCCGTCTGTCTCTCATTGCATAATTTTCTTTAATTGTTTTTAATAATTTTTTTTCCTGCTTCTTTCTATTATTAAATAATATTGATTTCTATAAATATTTTTTATTTAAAAAAATATAGGTTTGTTCTTAAAACATTTTTAGAAATTGAGCATTTATTTTATTTTTTTATAAAACATTTTTAAAAAGTAACTATATGACGTTTCTAAAATTTGCATTAAAAAAAATGTAATATGTCATAAATATGTATTATGTGAATATTTATTATTAAATACATAACATTGCATTTATTTATTTATTTATTTATTCAACACGTGTAATACACGGAGTTTTTAACATAAAAGAGATATAAATAATGATATAAATAATAAAAAGACAGCAAATGATAGTGGACATTAGAAACTTCCAACCTAAACTAACGGAGGAATCAAATGGAGGCTTTCTACCGGATTATATTCTATTTTCAGTATTTTTTTAGAAATCCTATCATTAACTTATTTTTTTAATTATTTTAATCATCACTTAATAATGCATTTTCCAAAATGCTGTCTTGACCAAATGTTATATTTTTATTTAGTTACTAAAAAGTCTAGTGCCGTTTAACGGTAAAATCATCAAATTCAAATCAAGAGAACACAACCACCCTTCCCTATACACCCGCCTCTTGGTTGCAAAACTCTATTTTCCTTTAAAAAATAAAAAATAAATTAATTAGATATAATTTTTACCGTTTGTATTAATGACCCATTTTTAACGCCAATTTTTTTTATTTAGTGAGACTTGAACCCATGATCATTTGGTCTTTAGGTGTTTTAAAGATTTTAGCTCTACCATTAGACAACAACCATATAATAATACACTCATGCGTAGCCAACGTAGTATTAACCCACTTAATAATGACTCTTGTCTTTTAGATTAGATGTTCTGAGTTCAAACCCAGACATAATGTGAATTATTTTGTGTAATTTATGAGTATGAAAATAAATTAAAAATTATTTATTTGAAAGAATAAATAAATAAAATATTGTAGGAAAGATATTAATTCAAAAGAGAATGGTCCCTCGTCGAAAAGCAGGAGGAACAACCACCAACAAGAGAGGAGCTCCTCCGTCGAAATTTCCCTCTCTTTCAAATCTCCCTTTCCTCCATTTCAGCTTTTTCTGTAAACCCTAGCCATGCTAATTACTCTCCTCTCCGTTTGATTTCACACAAACCGATAATCATTCACTGGCGATCGCTGGACTTTACATGAGACGCCGCCCGTTCATCTGGCGTCGGCTAGGGTTTCTGTTTTTCATTTTTCACTCTCAGATCTCGTTGAACTGACGACAATCGGAATCTGAAAAACAAGGTTTGAAAATTATGGCTGCTGGAAAGGGAGGATTGTTTGAGAAATTGTGGCGGTTTGTACGGACGATGTATTTTATGGCAGTAATGGTGGCGTCATTATTGGTGCTATCGCTTCCTCTTTTGGTTGCAATTGGTGATGTATTTGTTCCTTGTGTTTTGATTTCGAGCTTTACCTGCGTTAGATGTTACAGTTTCAAAGAGCATTTGGATAGATACTCGTTTAGAACTTCATTGACTGATATTCCTGTGGTTTCAGTGATCAGATCTCTCATAATCACCTGTATGTATTCAAGTTCAATCTTAATATTTGTGTTTTAGTATAATTTTCTGTTGTCTCTAATCAACTATGAACTTCAAGCTAGTGTAATGTGCATTAGTAATGTTTACCTTGTGCTAATATATATTATTGTATCAATTTGGTTTTGTGAAAGTTTTGGTGTGTTTGGTAGGTTAGGTTAGTAGCTCATATTTGTTTTTAATTTTTTAAATGTTTTTGTGTAACTGCAATTTGAAAGTCAATTTTGCACCTAAAGTAAGGTTCATAACAGATTGTTAAGTGAAGGTGCTATTACATTCTGGATGCCAAATGTTGTTATAGTGATATACTACTTGATAGCACATGCTACTTGATAGCACATGGGTTTCTTGAAGTCATTGGGTTATGCTTTTTATGTTTTTTTTGCTGCATATGAAAGTGAAACTCTGATAATGATGTCTTAGATAGTGCTTTTGTCCTCATTGCTCTCCTCTTACTTTTTTCTTTAATTGATTGTTATCTTTGCTAATCAAACGAAATAAGACGTTGAAGTGTTTCTTTGCATGTAGAAGGTGTAGCCATAAGATGGATCGGTAATCTTACTGATATATAGGTTTTAATTGGGCAAAGACCGAGAACATTTATCATGATAATTCGTTAGTTGCATCAGTTTCTTTCTTGGTTAATTTAGAACATATTGTCTTTAATCTTTAAATTGCTGTCATTTCTCAGTATTAAGAATATTGATAATATCGCTGAACTATGGATGTTGATGACCTTTTTTATGAGCGTTATATTAATCCCTCATTTGTGATTGTAGGTGTTTATATGATCTGTGATGGTCCTCTGCTCTCACATAGGCAATATCTTGGAACAGTGACATTGTGCTCTGCCTTATCAGTTCTTATTTTATCAGTTAAAGTGTGTATTTTCACTGTCAGTTCACAACTGGAAACTGAAGCTTCATCTTCTCCTTCAAGACAATGGCTTCATTTGAAGAAATCATGGGCGATGCCTGTACTGTTCCTGTCATCTGTGGTTTTTGCAATTGGGCATACAATTATTGCTTATCGGACTAGCTGCAGAGCACGAAGAAAGCTTATGCTTCACCGAATTGATCCTGAATCAGTATGTATAGTCACCTATTTTAAATAAACTATGGTGCAATCATTAACTCTAGTTTGATTCTTATTATTTTTTAATATGTAGGTTCTTTCGAGCAAACTTTTGTTTACATCTGTGTATGCTAAAGTGCCACGATCTCCAACTCCTGCTGTTAGGGCACCAAAAAGTGACAGTGAACTCAGACGAAAACCTGTGGGTCAAGTTCGTGCTGATGGCGAACTTCCAGTTCGATTCCTTGCTGATGTGGACAGTCTCTTCATGGGATGCCAGGGTGTCACACTTCACTATAAACTTAGTATACCTAGTCCACCTTCACGTACACTATCCTCTACCCTGCTCGAAAGGACATTGTTAAATGTTATTCCCAAAACCCAATATCAACGTCACAGGAGCTTTAGCAATCAAATTCACACATCTCCTTTGTATGCTCCTTTATTAGATGGTATGGATTCCCCTGTTGTACTTTCTGAAGAAATTCCTGTTTTCAGTTTAGACGAAGGGAATGATGAGAAACTTACTATGAAACCTGTTTATCACTCGCTTAAACAAGTTCCTGAAGTAAATGGTCAGTTTGGGATTGTTTTGGTGCATGGGTTTGGAGGGGGAGTATTCTCATGGAGGCATGTCATGGGTGAGTTGTCTCGGCATGTTAATTGTATTGTGGCGGCTTTTGACCGCCCTGGTTGGGGTTTGACTTCAAGAACAAGGCGAGATGAATGGGAGTCAAATAATTTGCCCAACCCTTACATGCTTGATACTCAGGTAACATATCCACATGTTCTAAATTTCATCACAATTACATATTTTAATAGCAAATCTTGCAATTTTGTATAACTTATAAATCAAGCATATGCATCTGAACTACATTTGTGTAAATATTTTCCAGGTTGACATGCTTCTTTCATTCTGTAAGGAGATGGGGTTTTCTTCTGTTGTGCTTGTCGGACACGATGATGGAGGTCTCCTTGCTTTGAAGGCTACACAAAGAGTCAAAGCATCTCTGGGTCTTGATGTAAGTTAAACCTTTTTTGTGTATTTCTTGTACATCCTTCAATTTTTAAAAATAAATAAAGATGGTGATAGTGTATACTGTATAAGATGAAAAACATCTACGGGACCGTAGATTGTGAAGAATACTAATTTAGTTTACATCCATTTTAACTCTACCAACATTTGAGTATACATATGTATAAAGTATAAACTGTGATCTTATGTACAAAATGAATTCCGTTCATATTCTTCGTTTATAAAAGAGCCTCTGAGGTGAGAGGGTCATCGTATGTGACTGGCGTCTGCATGAGGCGAAGGTCAAAATAATATGAGACGCACATCGGGAGTGCCCCTTGCATATGGATAGTTTTTGTGCTTCTTTAGGTTGCATATAGAGGTTATTATATATTTAATCGTATATAAAGGTTTTACTATCTAAATTATGGGCACGTGATGATAGAACCTACCAGAAATGTAAAAAGTATATAATATAAATACCTTGCGCCTCGCATCCAGCGTCTCGGCTCCGGGGACCCTATCACCTCCGTGTGCTTCGTGCCTTTTAAAAACCAAGTTCTTATTATAGTACATGCGCACAAACCAGGCCACACATCATGGATAACTCAAAGAAAATACATTTTCAGGTTGAAATTAAAGGTGTAGTTTTGCTGACAACAAGCTTGTCAAGAGAAGTTGTTCCCGGATTTGCTCGAATACTCATGCGTACCTCTTTAGGAAAGAAGCATTTGGTTCGTCCTCTACTTCGCACAGAAATTTCTCAGGTTGTTAACAGGCGGGCATGGTATGATGCTACCAAGCTAACAATGGATGTGTTGAGCCTCTACAAGGTATCTACATGAATATATGACTCTGGTACATTAACATTTGTTTTCTTTCACATTATTGAACTGAAAGTGATTATATCAGGCACCACTATGTATAGAAGGTTGGGATGAATCATTGCATGAGATTGGTAGGTTGTCATCTGAAACAATTCTGACCCAACAAAACGAATCTTTGCTGGTAAAAGCAGTGCACGACACACCACTTTTGGTTTTAGCCGGAGCTGAAGATGCTCTTGTTCCTCTAAAATCTGTTCAAGCCATGGCATCCAAGTTTGTAAATTCTGTGAGTTTATTCTGTTTTCATCCTGGTCCTTCTATCTTCTTACTTTCATATATGAAGTCTGTTAGCAGGGGTGGCAAATGGGTTGATTTGGATAAATATTTTTCGTATACGTGTCTATTTAGATAAACTCAAATTATAAAGTGGTTCTTTACAAGTGTAAAGTTTTACAACAGGTCACTCTTATAAAACTTGCTAACTAAAATGGGTCCAAATTGGTCAGCATCACTCATGTCCATTGTTTGTGCCCACCACCTATTCGTCGTCGCATCGCAGCCGACACCACCCCCACTGTTTTAATACTTTTTTAAAGCAGCCGTTTTGACTTTGCCCATTTTGCTCAGAACCCGTTTTGACCCGGCCCGCCTGTTTTGACAGGCTTATTTGTTAGTTAGTACCCAGGGGTAGAGGTTGAAAAAGGAGCAGGTTGGGTAACATGTTCTTCCAAATTTAAAGTTTTTATAAATAGTTGATAAGTTAAATGATTATAAAATTCCAAGTTTTTGAATAAAACGATTTAGGAGTCTGTATGCATTAAAAATAAATTTTTGGGTGACTTTCTCTCTGTTCAACACGACCCATAAAAATACATTTTTGGGTGACTTTCTATCTGTTCAACACGACCCATACGGCGCTGTTTGAGATCAAAGATAGCTTAAATTGACCATTCTGTATTTGAGTCAAAACCTTTATCTATGGGAGCAAATGATTTGTTTGCAACAATAAAGTCAACAAGAAGTCAACAATGGTTCTGAAAGTCAGTAATCTGTTTGGGTTTTCAAGCACCATACAACCCAACTCAAAACCTCATCTGACTGGAAATTACATATATATCCTTGCAGAGGCTAGTTGCGATATCTGGTTGTGGTCATTTGCCTCACGAGGAGTGCCCGAAGGCATTGCTTGCAGCTGTATTACCATTTATTAGCAAACTGTTAGTTTCAGTAGACTCTGAAAACGAATAGGGGATTCTTTAATGTGTATTCTTTGATGAGCTAGTTTGGAGGTTCTAAGTTTCGGGTGGGCTAAAGAGCTCTCTCGTTCACGTGTAATTCGTGCAGCTGGCATCGGGTCGTTCAAATTGTTTATACACTTAAATCAAACTGTTCTAGACAACTGTTGTTCAATCAAATTGTTTATACAACAATTCGTTATTCTTCGTGTATCATGTTGATTTCCACATATTTTGTAATATGTTGTTAAATGTTTTTTTGAGGAAATTATTGCTAAAATAACAGCATACTTCGATACTTTACCAAATACCAATAATATTAAAACATTGAAATTTATTAAATATAGCAACATAATTTTTTACAACCCCAAACACAGTTTAATTTACTTGTGAATGCATAGAGGTAGTTGGTATTCTCATCATATAACGTTTTGAAAGGATAGATAATAGGATTAAAAAACATAAAGTTGACTCAAACACTTGATAATAAGATTAAAAAACATAAATGTCCTATAAGTTTATATAGATCCAAATGTACTAGATATGTCAAGTTACATATTATATATATAGGGGTGAGTAAAAGACCGAATTAACCGAAAAAAACCGTACCAAAAAAATGTCCCAAACAAAAAACCGACAATTTGGTTTTGTATTTTTTGAAAACCGAAAAAACCGAACCTAAGATATGCATATAAACTTTTATAATATATTTTGTGCATACATATATGTGTCACACTTATTTACATTGATAGTAGGTTAAAATTTATATTTGTTATTGAATTTATGGATTATAATGTTTATTTTTTAATGTTAATTATTTTATAATAAACTAATCAATTATGTATCGCAAAAATTTTAGACCCAATTGTGTAATTAATCTTTAGTTAACAAACAAAAAATTCAAGTCCAACCGGGAAAACCGGACCGAACCCATTGTAAAAACCGAAACCAAACAGTTTGAAAAAAAAAAAAAACTGAACTTTCGGTATAAGATTTAATTTTACCTCAAAACCAACCCAACCCAACCCAACCCATGAGATCATATAAGAAAAGTGAACCTTCGGTTTTGTAAAAAAAACATATTATATGTCGATCCCCACTCCTAGTCTCCTACTATGGTAATTTTTAGATTTTTTTAATTATTGGCATATTTGGTCCCTTACTATTCTATTTCTATCTGTTTTGCCTATACCAAATACTGCTATAATAAGGGTTAAGGGAGCATCCTCGGTAGTGATGCACAAAAAACCCGATTTGAAAACATAAACCGGTTTCAAACCGATACCCGAACCGATCGTGAACCGGTTTCAAACTGGTTTAAACCGCCGGTTTGAAACCTATACATTTAAACCGGTTTAACCCGAACCGAACCGATCAAAAACCCCTTAAAAACTGGTTTCAAACCGGTTTTAAACCGGTCAAACTCGGTCAACTGCCCATCTCAAACCGGTCCGGTTTGAACTCAAACCGGTTTTGACTTGTTGTTGACCAAACCGGATCGGTTCGGTTTTGAACCGGTTCGGGTTAAAAAACCGTTTTGTGCACCTTTAATCCTCGGGTAGAGGCTTGCGTGTAACATCCCAACAATAAAAATGAGAAATAAAATAACGGGTTCAAAGCAGGACGAATGGAATGAACGGACAAAGGTGCGCGGGCCGGGGTTGGGCCGAGTTGGTCGCGAGGTGGGCTCGGGGAGGGGGAGGCCTCTCCCATAAATACCCCACATGCACACACATTTCTCTCATTTGCAACTTCTAGAGAGAGAAAACCATAGAGAGAGAGTTTCGGAATCGCTCAAGATCGTACCAGCTCGTGTCTCCGGTGCTCGTGAAGATAACCTCCTAATCAGAAGCTTGATTCAGGTAACAACTCGAGCTAGATTTGATATTTTAGCTTATGTTGGGTTTTCGGGTTTTGGGTAAAAAGGTAACATTTTTACGGATGAAACTTGAAAATAAGCTTAGGTCTAGCATCTAGAAGGAAAAATGAACGTTTTGAACATAGAAAGTTGGGATCTTGATATGATCAGATTCGCATGCAAGAACTTCGGATTTTTGGGGAAGAAGACAGCCCGACAGGTGAACTTATGGCAAGGATTGGGGGCGAACTTATCAAGTTCGCTTGGAGCATGAAGTAAGCAAACTTAGGGGGCGAACTTGGTTATGTTCGCTTGGTCAAGTCAAGCGAACTTAGGATAAGTTCGCCTATATGTTCGCCTAGACTATGGGCAGCGAACTTAGCCTTAAGTTCGCCTAGATCAGAATGAGTAAAAGCGTGTAATTTAGATTAGGTCTGATGTATGTGTAATTAACCAATTCAGATCGTGTGTGACGCTCGTTGGACCGTTGTTAGGACAGAACGAGACTAGCTTACTAGGTGAGTTCTAGAGCCCTACTTTTAATGTTTTGAACTATGTTTTGGGCTGATGTGCATACTTATACGATAATGTTTTATGAAATGATGTTTACGAAAGGAAAGTTGAAATGTGTTTATGAAATGTGTTGCTAAATGTAGTTTACGAAATGTTTACAAATGAAATGCTATTTAATAAAACGTGCGAATGCTTTAACTAAAAAGAAGTAAAAGTTTTTACGAAAGTCACGAAATAAATGAATTTGCCATGAGTTCCTTCGGGAGCTAAGGTATGTATGCATGTATGGGCCTTACCTTTATAGGGGCCTTTGTGGCTGGCCAACGGTTGTACAACTGGGTGAAAAGGGGTGACGACGGTCACCAATGGGGGATTACCGGGATCCCTAATGAGGTACCATTCTCCGTGAGGGAATAGTTCTTAAGGTTTGGTACGTGCTATCCTTTGGGACGTCGTGTTTGAAGGGAATTGACGGTTACGAATGGTTAATGTGGGTACGTGTGCTCTATGAAGCACCGTGCTCAAGGTCGGTGTGTGTACTCTATGAAGTACCGTGCTGTAATGAGGAATTGACGGTTACGAAAAGGCGCAGATTCGATTTATTGTTGACTTATGTTTAATGTTATGTTATTGCATGATTTACGTACAATTTTATTAAATAAATGAATTATATGTTTTTGGCAAATGGTTATGTGAAAGTTTTATGTAAAGCTAGAACTCACCAGCGTAGCTGACTTTTTAGTATGCGCATTCAGGTTAAGGCAGGTGGTGAGGATGGACAGTGATGCTTGGCTAGCGATGGAGAGTTACCCGGCTTCTTATGAAGACTGGCATCATGTTACGTTTTGATTTACGTTTGTGTTATGTTTAAATAATGTTTACGCTTCCACATGTTGAACAATGTTATGTTATGTTTTAATGAAGTATTTTCCGCTGCGTTATTTTGATATTCAAGTTTAAGAACTGTTGTGAATGAGTAAATCCAACAAGTGAGGCCTCCCGGGTTTGGGGCCTTACATTGCGGGTTCGCGGGTACCACGGGTACACCGCCGCCGTCTACTCGGGTAGGCTTGCGGGTAGTGGGATGCAGGTATATTTACCCGAGCTTCCTTCGACTTGTGCCGTTGCCAAACGGCTATATAGCCGTTACCTCATTTAAAATAAAAAAAAAATAAAAAAAATTCTATATATATACAATACAATTATACCATTAAAATCACACCCAAAATTATTTTTTTCTACCATTTTTTTCTACTATAATGGATCGCGAATTGTTATTTTCTCCTGAATCATCCGGTGACTACGAGTTGCTATTTGCTCACGATAGCGGGTATAGTCTCCAATTTTAGGCTAGTACACATTTTAGGTTACGGTTTGATCTTGTGAAACATGTTGATAGCACGATTCATTTAGATGACGAAGATTAGATTGACTTTATGTATTTTATTTTTATTCTATGTAATATTTTGTATTTCTTGTTATTTTTATTTTATTGAATAAATAAAATATATTTTATTTATTAGTTTTAATTTAAAAAAATAAAAAAATGAGGGTATTAGGGTTGTGCCCCCATCAATTCTGGGTGTTAGGGTAGCATTTGGGTAAAAATGAGGTGACACACCCTAATTGGATATTTTGTTTTGGTACTTTTTTAGATGAGGGTTGTGCGCCCCTTCACCCTAACTATTAGTGACATGTTATAATCTTAGCCAATGAGGGTGTGACATTTGGTCCCAAAATCATTGGTATCTTATGGCTTTAAGCAATCATCAAATTCATTAGCGAGTACATACGGTTGAAGAAAAGAAGTACAAGTGATTTTTGTAATGAAGTACAAGTGTTTTTGTGTAGTACGATGAATTTAAAATGAGAAGAAAAGAGGAAACTTTGTATTTTTGTGTTTCTATGCTTCAAACAACATCTAAAGATAGAAAAAGGAATCAAATGAAGTTCGAGACTGAAAGTGATAAGTGGAAACTACCAACGGTTTGAAGGATTTGTCAATTTTCAGGTTAGTCAAATTTTGTATTAAATGTATATCTATATGATCTTTTTCTTCCAAATTAACCTCTTAAATTAAGACATTTGCTACATCTAACATGAAGAACTTGATACGTGTATAAAGAATTATGTTATGACCATTAGTTAAAAATATTTGCAACATCTAACACGAAGAACTTGATACGTATGGCATTGTTTGCTAATAATCGACTCAGGAAATGGAATTTGATTGATTGAGGGTAAATTTCCTATCAATCAGTTATTTTAAGTTAAATTCTCAATTTTAAATGGTTTGTACATTTTAGGAATTACGGACCCAATAAAATCCTACTAACAAATGACATCAATTAAAACACAACTTGCGTTGTGTAAGATGGCCTTCAAAGTGATCAAAGGCATAAAAACAGTCAAAGCTATATTTGAGACTCATGCGATTAATACCACGCGAAGATTAAAAGAATTTACAGTACTTCTATAAGATTTGAATAAAGCAATTTTTACGAAAGATATATGATATTTAAGGTTTATTTCGCTTTTGGATGAATAGTTTTTTTAATTAAATGCCTTCAAAGTTAATTATACATAATTGATTCATCAACTATTGCTATACAAATATATTATTAAATGATTCAAAGTAGAAAAAAGAGTTAAGCATATGGATAGTTCTTCTGGTATGTTCAAATTATATGTTTGAGAAACTATAATGACAGTTCCAAATTATGCTTAAATATAACATGTTTAGTATATGACAGTTAACTTTTCTGTCAAATATTTTTGATATTGACCGAAATACCGCTAGATTAAAAAACAAAGAATTAAAAGAAACTTATATTTATACCCATAGTTATAAGGCAACACCACCACCTCATGCCTTCAAGCCTGTACTGATGATGCAAAAATGTACAAACCTTTAGGTTAAAAAAACAAAGAATTAAAAAAACTTATATTTATGTCTCACGTATTGCTAATAAATGAACACTTTTAGCTAGCCGATCTACAACCACCCAAATTGTATCATAACCTCTAGCTGTTTTGGGCAGCTTGGTTACGAAGTCCATAGGCCTGCGGGCAACACACCCGTAGTGGGCCTAACATTTCGAGGGGCCAAAAAAAAATTAAAAAAATTATTATATATATAAAATTTTCTAGGCTTTAAAAAAAATTATTAGGCTTTTTTAAAGAAGTAATTTTTGATTGCTTTTAAAAACAATTGGGCTTTTTTTAAAGTAAGTTAAAAATGTTAAACAATTAGGCTCAGAAATCTAATCCGACCCATTTATTTGTATTTTTTGACTTGGGCTTCAAAAAAAAAGTTTCACCACCAATCGACGAAGGCAAGGCAGAGCCTCCACTCACTGATGGTCTGATCGACGATGCTGGCCTGCTGCCTCCGAATCATCGCTAGGCTGGTGTTCTTATTAGTTTTTACATTTTATTTGCCCTAATTTACACTTAGATACGAGGAGTTATATCATGATAGGATTGTTAATGCACTTGTTCATATGATTTTGTGAGAGTTATCCTGGTGTTATAGTTGTTTAGAATGATTTGAACCTGATATGGATATAGATGGAACATCTATAGGGCAATATTAATTGAAGTGCTAATCCAGCATATGTCATATTCAATCTACTTATATCATTGCTAATTGGTTTGAGATACACGCCTAAAACATTCTTTGTATAAAATTGAAGCCAAGAGTGCCCTTGTGCAGTAAATCCCCTTGACCTATATCACATGTTCAATCAATAAATTGTGTTGTTTGTATGTTCAACAAAAATATTCATACTCAGTTTCCTAGATATTCAATGATGGCTTTTCATGAGTTACTGCATATTTTTTGGACTAAATTACATAAAACAACCTTTAGGTATATACCAAATTACACCCGCAGACCTTAATCTTCATTAATTACACTCGACACCCTTTATTTATATGGTTTGTATCAAGTTATAACCTTTAGACTAACGGACGTTAGATTTTTCAGTTAAATGTCATGTAAATAACTAATTTACCCTTCATTCTTATATTAGGTTAAAACTCATGTATTACATGGGTTGAATAAATACAACTTGTTATAAAACATCAGTTCCTATGTAAATTTGTAAATTCTAAAAATGTTATATAGTTATTTTTTTAAAATGTTTTATAGAAAAGAATGAAGAAATGTTCAAATTATAAAAATGTTTTAAGGATAAACCTATTTTTTTAAATAAAAAATGTTTTATAAAAGTAATTTTAAAAATAATTATTATTTAATAGGAAACAAAAACTATAAATTTTTTTTTGAATAATTAATAAGAGAGAGAGGCGAGAGACAACAATTATAAAAAAAATAAAAAAAATTGTATAATTAATAGGAGAGAGAAGCGAGAAAAAAATATTGAGAATGAATGTGTGAGTAACAAGTGTCCCCTTAAAACCTTTATTTATCATATAGTATAGATTAACAAATTAATATATATATATATATATATATATATAGGGGACGGTTATCAATCAAAGAGCCTAAATCGTACGAAACGTACGAAGGGCCTCCAATCGTCCGATTAATATGATCCAAGGTTGGAGATAACGTGATGACATAAACGTAATTACTTTGAAAAAATAACGCGTCGTCCATGTAAAAAGGGCATAAATGTCATTTTTTAGAGTAAATTACAGATATCGTTATTTATGTTTATACCTTTTTTCAGATTGCGTCCTTTAGCAAAAAAATTATCAGGTATCATCCTTTATGTTTAATTTTTTTTGCAGCTTACGTCCTTTGGCCTAATTCGTTAATTTTTTCAGTTAACTCAAGTCATGTGCCACTCACGTGAGGGCAAAATGGTCTTTCCATATTTTAAAGGACTATTTGTGTAATTAAGCTATTTTAACCTAAATTGTCATCTCCTTCCTCACACACCTCCAAGAAGCATACCCCCCACCACCCTCCACCACCAGCCGACCAAAACATCACTACCATCACCAGCCGACCACCACACAACCGAAAGGGGAAGATAGGGGAAGATTTCATTCTATTCACAACAAAAAGGGAAGAACAGTTAAAGCAACTTCATCGATCCTTAATTTGATTTGAATCACGTTAAGCAATCAAGAAATCCGTTAAGCAGACGAAACCCTAGTCCAATCAAGGGGAAGAACGGTTAAAGCAACTCCACCGTCAAACCCTATTCCAATCAAGCAAACAAAACCTTCTAGTCGACGAGGGTTTCTCTCGAGTTTGACGCTTCTGATACCCTAGTCCAACCGCCGTTGAACCAGCGAGGGTTTCTCTCGAGTTTGACGCTTCGAAGACGACGGCTTCGGGGGAGTCGATGCGTTGGTGTTGCTAAGACTCAAGGCTTTCCTCTTCAGCCCTCCGCCTCTTCTCCATGAAAATTGTGCCTCCGACGAAGACGGTGGCGCCGATTCAGCGACGGTTGTTGGTGAATTGTGCTTTTCTTCCATTTTAGGGCTTGTTTGGGAATGAACTCTGGAGACTCAACAACTGGAAGGGCTTGTTTTATGGTGGTGGCGATGCTAGGGTGATGGTGGTGCTCAGATCGGAGGAGGGGGTTGTGCGGTGGTCGGCTGGTGGTGGTGGTGTTTGGCGGTGGTGCTCAGATCGGAGGAGGGGGCACCAGATTTGAGAGAGAGATAGTTGAGAGAGAGAAAGAGATGAGAGAGATTTATTATTTATGTTTATATATATATATATATAGTTGTGGGTAAAAAGACCAAAACACCCTCATGTGCAAAGCACATGAATAGAGTTAACTTAAAAACTTAACGCCCGTTAGGCTAAAGGACGTAAACCGTAACAAATTTAAACGTAAAGGATGATACATGATAATTTTTTTGTTAAAGGACGCAATCAGAAAAAAAGTATAAACATAAAGGACGATATCTGTAATTTACTCTCCTTTTTAAAATAATCACACTTCATGCGTGCTTTTTTTACGTAATCACGTTTTTACGTAATTATTTTTACGTAATCACGTTTTTTCATTAAAAAAATTTACCGTAATCACATTTTTGTGTGATTGCAACTAATTTTAAACATGAATAATGCTAATCAATACTACTGTCTTCAATCTTATCTTCTTGCTTTTAAGTCAAATTATCAGTAAAAACATTAATCAAAGTTTCTATCAAATGTGTGTGGATCTGGAAACGAAAACGGATAGGAACAAACAAACAAAACTAACTGAAAAATCTAACCTCTGTTAGTCTAAATGTTATAATTTGATACAAACCATTTAGATAAAGGGTGTCTAGCGTAATTAGTGAAGATAAATGTCTGCGGGTGTAATTTAGTATATACTTAAAGCTTGCTTTTTGTAATTTAGTCATTTTTTTGCGTTCAATTTATTATTGGTTTTCATTATGAAATATGATTGTACGAAGTGTTAGAGAGTATAAACTGCGAAGAGGTGATTAAAGAATTTGCAGCGAAGAATGCTAGGTGAGTTTCACGAATCATCGGTTAGATATTAAGGTATGTCATTCTGATACTATAATTTTGTTATGTCTATGCTATAACGTTAATTGTCATTAAAAAAATTAGTTTATAAAATTATATATTTCGTTATGGGCCTTTTTTTCGGCTCGTGTAGGGCATTCGAATCCTCGGGACTGGCTCTGGTCCATAGTGAGATGTTCCACTTTCATTTTAGGATTTCTAATGGTTGTAATCTTTCATACGACTATGATGTTCTGTTTTAACCTGTAGACAAGTTAAAGTATTTAACTACATATTTCATGATATCAAACTTCATCCCGAGCCACCAATAATGTTTGTGAAGATCTTGGTACATTTTCGCAGTACTCAGATGAATTGAATATCGTGATTTATTAGCTTTATCGAGAATCTTAAGTCTGAACTCACCTGATCGTGGTATCCACATACGACTAAATCGAGTCTTGACTTTATATTAATTATCTTTTAGAAATTTCTCATGACCAACCATTCTTTCTTTCTTAACATTTTTACTTTCTAATGCTTTGATTTGGACGTCTCGAAATTGGCTTATGAAATCAGAAGTTATTATTAACTTATATGCTTTCAGTTGAATAGGATGGTGCTCTTCTTTACGACTCAGAGCATCAACCAATACGTTAGCATTTCCAGAATGATATAAGATCTCAAAGTCATAATTCTTGACCTGTCCTAACCATCTTTGGTTAAAAAAGAAATAAAGACTCTCAATATAGTTTTTTAAACCTGAGAATCAAATCTAAAATAAACGTATCAAAATATATTTGGTGTACTTTTAACTAGAAAAAAAAGTGTATTACATTAATTTTAAGAAAATACTTGGTCTCACATACCTCGTTTAATTTTGCTAGATGAGAGCGCAAAGGCCAAAGAGGTTGTGATGTAGTGGTTGAGGTGAGGTCTGAAGTCCCAAGGGACCCGGGTTCAATCCCTGTCACCACCATTAATTTCTGATGCATTCAAATGAGCCCTAGTTCTTAGGTTGATGCACAGGGTTTTACCCACGCCGATCCAGGGTATGAGCCTCGGCTCTCCCTTAAGCCCGGAAGGGGCTGTATTGGGTGGGATTTTCCTTGGATGCTCTCAAACTCTGATGCCAAGTGAGCCCGGTTAAGACAACATATTTGTCGGAGTTAAACGAGGCTCTCCCATGCGATGGGTTAAAAATGCCTTGTTTTCAATCTTTTCTTATTTCATTTTCACGCAAAAAAAAAATTCCTCCTATTCATTGGGTTGAAAACCAAAAGTTCCCGTCGCCGAATTCAGATCGACAACCGAAAACCTAGGGTTCTGGTGAAGGTGAAGCCATGTGGAGACGAGCAGCTACTAAACTATCAGCGCTCCGATCTGTAGCCAGACCTAATCGTATCGTTACATCTACTCCATCGCCGCTGACTCTTCGCCCGTCAGCGACTATTGTCACTCGTCACTATTCAGGTACGTTTTATCACCTCAGATCTGTGCTTAAATCGTATCCAGGAGGTCTGTCTATTCGCTGTGTATGCAATTGTTGAATGATTTGTGGATTTGCTGATTTGGTTGTTTGTTCGTTGAAAATTGTAGGAAATGTTTCTAAGAAAGTCGAAGATGTGATGCCTATCGCGACTGGTCACGAGCGTGAAGAGCTTGAAGCCGAGCTTCAGGTTCCGTTCATTTCGTAGAGCTATTTGTAATTCCTTAATTTTCAGTTTTGGTATGATATGTCGAGGTTAATATCGGTTGTTATTTGTTCTATGTAATCAGGGAAAGGACATTCTGGATATCAATTTTCCTGAAGGTCCATTTGGTACCAAGGCAAGTTACATAAATAATATAGTTGAAATGATATTTTTGTTCTACCGTAGAAGATTAGTTGGTTTTTCATACTATTATATGATCGTAGCTTTTTTATAATAGGTGTCAATGATTTGAATAATCAGGGCAGAAATTTAGTTTTCTTTACTCTTTACATTTTATAAATGTGACATTGAAATTATGTTAATGTAGGGCAACTAACACTGGTTAGCTACTAGTAATGTTATTAGGTCTGGTTGTTTTTGAACTTGAATGGTTGTATTAGTCTGCGATGCTTTGAGTCTGGTTATTCCTGAAAGCAACCTGAGACCAATAGGCAAAGCTATTAATGTACATATTTAGTCATACGAGTTCATGAGAATAAAGTTTTTTATTCCAGGTCTTCAAGAAGTAATTTTACTCTGCAGCATATACATGAAAATAAACGTATAATTTAGCTGCTTGTTTGGAGATATACTCTACTTTGATAAATCTCTAAGAATCTTTTTTGGAGATATATATCTACTTTGATATATAACTAAGAATCATATTCTTGTTCTTATGTGGTATGTATGTGTACTCTTAACTATATATTTGATCTACATATTCCGTAGACAGTAGCACGTTCGGTAAGAACCTTCTCATACTTTCCAAGTTAGTGAACTTTGCAGAGGTCATATAATCATTACATTTACAAGTCAACGTTCATATAAGAAGCGCAATGGCCTCATTTTATCTGTATGAGATAAAAGATCTGATAATAAATCAGCTTTGCATAATAATCAAAATGGCCGTAAACTACTTTAGAGGATAAACATTTCTGTTGCTGATTAACTTTCATTTTCTTTGTTTAACAAACTGATATGCACATTTTCAAAAGCTGTGTTCTTTCTTACATGGTTTTATATATATGAGTTCTTTCTTTTTATGCTAATTGCATTTTTTTCTTTATCAAATTTTACTTCGCCGTGTGTGCTTTGATATTTGAACTGTTGCTGAAGCTGTGATCTTGCCTGTTGCCTATAGGAAACTCCTGCTGTGGTCAAATCTTACTATGACCAAAGAATTGTTGGTTGCCCTGGAGCTGAAGGCGGTGAGTCAATTCTGGCACTTTTTGTTTTTGTTTTTTTGTAACTAAGAAGAATGTACTTTTTGACTTTTCTATAGCTTATTTGTGTTCTGTATGTGTCCAATAGCTTACTAAGAATACTGTGTTTTTTTGTCTTAGAGGATGAGCATGATGTTGTTTGGTTTTGGCTAAAGAAAGGCGAACCACATGAGTGCCCAGTCTGTTCTCAATATTTCACTGTGAGTGCTGAACTTTTTAAGCATTTATATATTTATTTATAAATATGTGTGATTTTGATTAAATTGTTATTATTCTTTAAATATTGGTTTTACTCTTTTTAATACCTATCACCTTCAAATAGCAGAAGTTTCATGTTCATTTGGTTAAAAAAATTTAATGGGTGTTCATTTCTATAAACAATCTGGATTGGTTAAATCTGACAATCATATTATAGGTCAAAATCCTCATCATCCTTTATATACCAAACATGGCTTGGTTTTAATTCCTGTTATATTTCAAATATCAGAACCGCTGTTTTTTCTAGTTTTGATCGACCTTTGGGACTTCTGGCTAACTGTTTTGGCCTCAAAAGCCTTTTGTGCAATATTTCATCTGTTCCTAAGAAATTTGGCGTTTTGAAAAAAAAGTGCGACATCAGTTACTTTTTCAACTTAATATTTGTCATCAGGTTTTGAAAACGTTGTAAGAAAAGTTTATATTTATATTGAACTGAATAACAAGCTCAATTGAAATTTTGGGAGGATTGAGTATTAACAAAATTTACAAGTCTTTTCGCTTACAAGGATTGCAACATTTTATTGTATGCCCCAAGGATTTGTGGCATTTTATTTTTATGGAAATTTAAGCCAACATAAGGATCCTACCCTGAAACATAAAATTCCTTCAATTTAATTCACCTTAATTTTGATACTTTCACTTTCTGTTTCACAAATTTGAACTCCTTCTGATCCTTAATCAAGCAGTATCTGGTGTCGGTTTTTATAATCTAGTGTCTATTCGAGTTTAAGTCACCTTTTGTGCTATGCTAATTAAGTTTCATAATAGCATGCTTTTATCTGTAGTCAATTTTTGTTAATTGCTAATCCCATTCTTACTATGCGCCGTAAGAATCTTCCATTCGTTATTACATTGGATATGTTAGTAAAGTTGGTAGGGAAGAGTCATAAATGGCAACCTAGGATAACTTTTCCAGCATACGCATTCACATGGAGAAAATGATTAGACTAAAAGTAAATACTACAAACTTCCATCCGTGCTTGTTTATATATATGCCACTGAAATGATTAAACAAACGATAATTAAGAAAGTACTACATAACTGAACATTTGTTATGGATGTAAAATGATTGATACATAATAATTTGGAGGAAGAATTCTATCTGCCAAAAACTTTGTAAAGTAAATGATTTGCAGCAATATACCATTCTAATCTTAGGGTAAAAGTGGTCGGATATAGTTGTAGAACTTTATCTTGATGGTAAAAATGAATTGCAACAACAGATGATTGATACATAAAACTTTGTATGTATTATGTAGCGGACTCCATGTTGATCTTGATTAAAATGGTCTACTTACGCATTTTTTAATTGGAATAATAATGAAGGTGCATTGAATAGGTCTATGCATATAATGTCAATAGACCTCTTAATATCCACTGTGGCATGCTCAACACTTGAGGGAACAATGTGTAACTATGTTAAAATGACAAAAAAGTCACTTCTCTAAGATCTTTTTTATCACATGGCTAGGTTCATATCCTGCTAATGTCCTTTTTATTTTCTACTGCTAAATTTGTGCATTATACGAGAATGAAAAACGATAACATCGCACAAGAAGTTTCTGTGTCTACTTGTGATAGAGGTGTCAGACAGATAAGTCTGACCATGAAAACAGGAACCTGCTATATTCTGTTCGGTTCTGGGCTCTAGTGTTTTCCAACTCTCGGTTTGGTCCTGCCTGGAACCTAGTTTTTTTTTTAAACCAACTACTTTTCAAATTTGAAACAGCTGCGTTTTCTAGTGATGTTTAAGTCAAAATCAGAAATCCCAAGTTCGGTTTGACACCGAACTTGTTTAGGTTGATAAACACTAACTAGCTTGGTGGTTTACAGTTGGAAGTAGTGGGCCCAGGGGGACTTCCAGACGGACTTGATGAAGATGAACATCATCACTGATTGCGTTTTCTAAATTTCAATACCGCAGAATAAGAATCTGGTGAGATTACGAGACTTCAAAGTTCTGCAAGGGTCGTGCATTTTGTTTTGTTGGTTTCTGTTTACCATCTGTTTTTTGATCAATCAGAGCGAGCATGCAAACAATATTTTTTGTATGTTACATTTGGGATTTTGAGGGCATGCTATGTTTTTGAATTGTGGACGCCATTGTTTGAATGCATTCAGAATAATTAATGGCATAGAATTTAGGCTTTTAGTGATTCTTCAATCTGACACTGAATCGTGATCTCATTAGTTAAGGGGTTCACTTATACGAGTTTAAAAGAATAACCCAAGTTAGTGGGCAATGTTTACATGTAGTTGCATTGGGGGCGTCTTATGAGTTAAGGGTTAACTGATGCGAGTTTGAAAGCAGTGGAAAGTCTACCAAGTACTCGAAGCATAATTACACACTTGTTTGTCAGAAAGGCTTTCGGACACGAAATAAACTGTTAAATTGATGGGTTGAAATTAATAAACGCAAACACGACCAACATCTAGACATCAATCATAACGAGGATACGTTTAAAACAATGTCAACCAAAAATGATATGTGTAATTCGTTTATCTAATTGAGTCAAAAGGGTGAATGAGTGGAAACGAGTTGGCAGATTGTAATCAAGTTGTAGTTAGGCTGCATTAAAGTTATAAACAAGTTAAACGAGATGGTGAGTGGAAATTATATAAAAAAATAGTTTTGATTTTCTACATGTTTAAAGTTTTTATTTAAGCTAGTCACATATCATTATTTAAGCTACCCGGTTTAACTAGATCAAAAAAACAGGTAAACCCGTCAACCCACTTACAATTAAAATACCAATATGTATTTTATAAATTCAACCCTTCAACCCATTTAAGACCGGTTTAACCCATTTCTTCCAATACATTTGACTTGTTCAGGTCAGAGGATTACACGAGTCGTGTTCATATTACACGATTTTAAATCTATCCAGGTTAGGACTTATCAATTTAAATTGTAACCTGACACGATTACCACCTCTAGCCATACGGGTAGAACCATAGCTTTTAACAAAGATGATCATCTCTATTACAGAAGTTATTTCTAAGCACATATACGAAACATGAAGAACGAGAATCAACAAAAGCAAAAATCTCCATGACGCGTACACGAAAACATTAACAGTATCGCTTATTTTAACACTCGGTGGTAACAAGAACCACGCTTTAAAATCATAACTTAAACATGACAAATCGAATACTATCGAGAGACGAGAGATCTTTCTACTCTGAAGAAGTTGCCTTCAGCTTCTCCTTCAGTTCACCATTCTGCACAAAACCAAAAAGTTTTGAGCACTATATATTTCACACTTTAAATGTAAAAAAAATGATATAAACTGTAAAAAGAGAGACGAAAATGCAAAAACTCACCTGATGCATATTGAGAATAATGTCTGATCCTCCAATGAATTCTCCATTTATGAATATCTGAGGAAATGTTGGCCACATGCTGCCCAAACAGTAACCGTGCAAACAAATTAGAGGTGGAGATTTCAACCAATATATCTATAACGGGTCAAACACGCTAAAATGGAAATATAATTAAAAAAGAAATGGGTTAAACGGGTAAGTCACAAAAAGCGTACGTAAATGCATCTAAATCGTTTTTTTCTTTTCAGAAAAAGAACTAGATTTTTATTGTAATAATGGAAATTTTGCAAACATATTTAGCATGTAAATTATAAATAAAATTAAAAAAAGTAGACTAGAAACAGAACAACTGGTTTATGTTAACCAAATTTGCGTGTTAAGTGGTTGTTACCTGAAAGCTTTTACAGCATTCTTAAGCTCAGGATCTTCCAATATATTTCTTGAATGTATAGGGACTCCTGCAAAAGAACCGCAGCAATACTCAAAATGATTAAAATACACTAAATCCAAATGGAAAATATAGTAGAATTAGCTCATATGCAAAAATGAAATAAATTTGCCAACTAGCTTGCTAGTTGCTTCTACCATCTTCACATAAAATATCAGAATGAAAGTACCGACATTTTAATGTGTTTCTAGAAAAGTGCATAATCGTTACCTATTTATTTGATAAATATCACTAAACATATGGTCAAATATTTAGAAATGTTACAGATGAAATGGGTTACATAAGTCATAAACAATTATTCAAGTAGGGTTAGACAAAGGAACCCATAAACCACCAAATTTAACTGAAGCAAGAATTAGCATATTAACGGATTGCCCGTTATTCATTTTAAGATGTATTATGAATAATACACGTACACCACCTGCTTTATTTTGTAACTTATGAAAAATATCTGTTCTATTAATAATAGAACAAAATAAAAAGAGTTGTATTAACCTCTAAAACTTTTTAAGTTAACAAAAGGAAGCTTATAATTTTATGATTTGAGAACTTACGATATTCACTCAATACTCTAACTGCTAATGAGCTGAATCCACATCGCGGTTGTTCTGGATCCCCTTTCATGTAAATCATCACATGGTTGTCCTTAACATCCTACACATCGCAACCAACAGATGTAGCCATTACATCAAAAAGATCAAAAAAAAATATCAGTACAAAGAGGCTTATGATACACTCATCAACCACCACCAACCTGCTCAACAATGTCCTTTAGAGTAATATCAGAATTCTCAAGCTTATTTGTGGGCTTGAAATCATCATGTGTATCAGGGTCATTAGGCACACTAGTTGAAAATCTCAGCCCATGCTGCAAGAATGATCCAGACGCCTAATTGATTGAAGCATAGAACTTATGTAAGAAAATACAAAATTGGTACCAAGCATCAACCTTTTCAAATAGGTAGAATTACATATATCCCCCTATTTTCGACCCTAATTACATATATATACCCAACCCAAAAGTTAAATTACATATATCCCCCTCTTTTATAAAATTACATTTTTAATCTTACAAGAAATGCAAGTATTCTTATTCCATCGATCCCAACCCTAACCTTCTAATTCCCGCTTCCGATCAATTCCAACATCCATCAACGTTTTTGATCGATTCCATCATCCAGTTGGTTATATATGTAATTAATGAAGGGGATATACGTACATAAAATTTTGAGCTAGGTATATATGTAATTAATGAAGTTTTTAGAGGATATATGTAAATGCCCCTTTCAAATAAAAGTAATTAGTTTAGAAACTGTTATCGTCTGGTTAAAGCTCTGCTATGAGTGGGATTATACCGGGTAAATTTGTTTGTTTGTTCGTTATCGTCTAGTTATCCAAAAAAGGATGACAAACAGATAATAAAATTCATTCAACATCCAAGTTCCAAGCCCTAGCTACTTAGAATTCAAGAAAAAACCATTAATCATAATCAAAACTAACATGAAGTTGTCAGTTTTATAAAAAAAAATTAAAAATTACTTCTACAATAATCAATTTTGTCAGCAGATAAGTTTTGAAGCAATTCATCGCAAGGGAGCATAAATTAATGGTGAGAAGTTCAATTTAAAAAACCCTAATTTGGAGCTATTATATCATACCGATGCAGTTGTGCGACTATACTCCATTGACCTAAATCCCTTGAATAGCATGTTCGATAACGCCCTAGCCATCTGCACCAAATCAACAAACAAGATACGCTGATTAAATACTTCAATAAGCTTAATCGCCTGTGATAATTCGTATCGCGAAAAGTTAAGATTAGACCATAAGATTTGGGAAAATCTTACCGGTGTAAGAACGGTTATGTGATGATCGTTATCCCCGTTTCTTTTGATGATTCTAACCGCCGGAAGCGAATGGAAAACTCTGATTTCCCCCTTTGCTTTTGCTGCACGGGGTTTTTATATTTTCATTTGACCGAAAATGTGAAAAAGAATAATACATCAACGACTTTTCTTTTTGTTTACGTCACATTTGTTATTTTAATTACGCTCAAAGTCTTTACTTACCGTGGCGGAACTTAAACATTTGAACGGGGGCTAGGATATAAAATTTCTGGCCGAATATGAGAAAACTAAGGGCATGTTTGGGATTATTTTTGGAACCTCCTTGATAACTTATTAATCTTTTTAAAAAGTTAATAAGTTAAAAGGTTGTTTGGGTAATGCAAAAAAAGGTGTAAAATATGAGATTATAAGTTAAAATCCAAAAGTAAGAATCCCTTTACTTTTGAAAATGACTTCTTCAAAAGTCACAAGAAGATTCCAAAAGTAAAGCCAAACACCCCCTAACACTATTGAGTATAAAATCGGCCGAATAAGTATATATTAACACTGTTGTGCGAAAAACTGGGGGTGGGGTAACTATATAAGCCCCTGTTCACCCCGGTTTAAACCTTACCTCAAAATGAAATAATTTTTTGAAACAAGCGAGACTCGAACCATGAAACAATTAATGAGTACATTTTTATTACCATAACATTCCATTTAAACAAATACAAATATTTCGGATCTAAATCATTCAGAATTTACTTTTTGATCTCAAAATCTAATTTACGAGGCCTAGAAGTTCCATTTACGCACAACAAACAAAAGTGATAAAACAACTAACCTGGTGAGTGGTGACAGCGGCGGCGGAAGAGCGACGGACGGCGGTGGATTGATTGCAGGATTGGTGTTTGGTGACAGGGAAAGCCCTCTGAATCAGAAAAGAGGCTCTGCAGCTCCTCCCTGTTTGCTTTACAGAAGCCACAGGCCGAAAATGGAACTGAAGCCATAGGCCACAGGCCCAAAACGTAACTGAAGCACATAGGCCCACAAGGAACTTTTTAATAGAATGGAAATGAATTTTTTAAAAAAAGTTTTAAAAAATTGACAGTGAAGGATTCGAACGTAGTACCTTTTAATTATAAACTAAAGCCTAAACCACTAGACCATTTGATGAACTTTCTATAGGGATTCAACATATAAATTAGAGTAAATTACACAGATTGTCCTTTATTTATACTATAAATTACATTCTATGTTCTTTGACTTCAATAAGTACACCATATGTCATTTTATTATATACTTTTACACATCTTATGTCCTTTACACTAACTGGTGTTAAGTTTTTCAGTTAAGTTTTGACATTTGCTTTACATATGAGCATATAATAGTCTTTTTACTCATTAAAAACAATTTACGTAATTTCTAAAAACATTCACCCACCCCCTTCTTCTTCCCCAAACCTTCCCACATCCCCTGCTTTTAGAAAAGAAAAAAAATCTCCCAGCCCTTTCACATCATGATTACCGTTTTTATTTCCATGTAACCTTTTCATTTCAATAATCAGCTTCAAGATGGTGAGGGGTTGTTTCACCCACCCCCTTCTTCCTCCCCAAACCTTCCCACATCCCCTGCTTTTAGAAAAGAAAAAAAAATCTCTCAGCCCTTTCACATCATGATTACCGTTTTTATTTCCATGTAACCTTTTCATTTCAATAATCAGCTTCAAGATGGTGATGGGTTGTTTCACCCACCCCCTTCTTCTTCCCCAAACCTTCCCACATTCCCACATCCCCTGCTTTTAGAAAAGAAAAAAAATCTCTCAGCCCTTTCACATCATGATTACCGTTTTTATTTCCATGTAACCTTTTCACTTCAATAATCAGCTTCAAGATGGTGATGGGTTGTTTTTCTTTGTTGAATTGCTTTCAAAATCGAAAGATTTATAATATTGTTGTCTTAATTTCTCAACTTTTCTTTACGGTCCAATTGTGACATCATTTACCTTTTTGTTCTTCTCCGTTCTTCTACCCTGTCAACAGATTCATCTATTACCCTTCTCTTTTCCATCCAAAAATTCCCATAATTCTTCACAATTTTTTGGTTTATCTGTTGAGGATTCATCAATTTGAGTTTGATTCTTCGGATTTCGATCCAAATCAAGTCAAGAGATTTTGAATTTTTGTTTGATTTTTGAGTCCATTAAACACCCCTGTAGGTGTTCTCGTCGGAACCCTAGGCCGCCACCACCGGTGACACGACCACCCCGTAGTGGCTTTACCCTTCCTCACCGTCCCTGTCGCTCCAGAAAGCAGTGATGGAATCCCTGCGTGAAGTTTGTTGGCAAATCCGAAACTTTCTTAATCAATCAGTAGGGCACTATGAGTACTACAACAAGATGAAATCAAACGCAGCAAAAGGAGACATCATTTCCTTGTTTCCACCCACATGGATATCATATTTGGAGGATACCGACTATAGCGACGCTTGGATGAATCGGAGGTCAGAGAATATAAACTAGTGTCAGATTTAGATCCGTCTTGGCGGATGAAGTCTCTGCAGGGATCGCAGAGAATAGAGTGTTTGGTGGTGGTGGAATTAGGGGTAAGGATGACATGGTGATGGTGTCTGATGATAAAAGAATACATGGACAAGCCAAGTGAAATGACTTTTTTGTCCCTCATATAAAGGGCACATGGGGTGAGTTAACCAGGAAATTGTATGGAGGATAGTGTAAAGCAAATAGAGTGTGTAAAAATATATAATAAAAAGACTTGTAGTGTACTTATTGAAGTCAAATTACATATAATGTAATTTGTAGTATAAATAAAAGACAATATGTGTAATTTACTATATAATTTATTTAGGGGTTCACCCTAGTTTTTTTACATACAGTTCCGAAACTCGGAGGGTCCTGGTTAACCCTTCCCGGTCTTAGTAGGTCCGCCCCTGATTTTGTTAAAATTTTAGTACGGGGATGGAGATTGGGTTGGGAATGCTCTTACATCACTTTTTTATTTGAAACTTTGATTTTTAAAAGTTATCATTTCAGTCCATGGCATTAAAGTCGTCCAATTACGCCGCCATACTTTAACCATCAAGGAGCATTTTTGTCTTTTTCGCTCTACCCATTAAATCCTTGGACCTTTTCCCTTTTAACCCTCCTATGGTAGAAGAAAAGAAGAGACCAACAACCAAGGTGATCTGTATGAACAGTTCGCCAAACTTAAGGAGTTCATTTTGATGTTTAAGGACTATGAGTCTGTTTGGTTCAAGGAAATTAGAGTTTGAATCGGGAAATATTCCAATCAAAATTATGTTCGGTTGGCAAGAGAAGGAATTAGAATCGGAAAGCATTCATCCATTTATTGGAATTCAACTTTTCTTTCTACGACCTATGAAATTTAAAATATTTCATTGAAATGTTTAAACATTACCAAAAACACCTCGTGGGTTCAAAAAGAGTAACCTTTTTTTTCTTGTTGATTACTTTTGCTACTAGAATTCATTTTTTTCTTGTAAACCAAAAAGTCGGATTCAATTTTTTTATTATTTAGTTCTTCTTTGGCTTTTGTTCAAGACAAAGGAATGCATTCCAAGTTTTGTTTTGAGTTTTACTTTTAAATACATTATTTATAATTAGACTTTTTTTTTAGTTTATCTCGTTGATTATCGTGCTTGCGATTTTATTAAGGGAGCATTAAGTTCATTAAATTTTAGTTTTTGACATTCCGATTCCGTTTAACAAACTTACCAATCGAACATTAACTTTTTTTTGATAGAATTAATTCCAATTCTCTTAAATTTTAATTTTTTAGAAACATTCTATATTTTTCGTAAATATTACAAACGGCTTGAGATACAAGGGAGGACACCTCACTTGCCTCACACTTGCAAATAGTTGGCTACGAGCGAGGTATATAAGACACATATGAATATGAGGAGAACATAAGTCTATAGAGAGATGTAGAGTTATGAGTCATCATGAACATTCCACATGAAATTTTTTCCTAAATCTCTTTATAATATTTATATGTATATATTTTATGTATGCTTATGTGAATGCATATATACATATACTAATACAACATGTTTAATTGTAGATATTATTATTTCTCTAAATAATAATAATTACAATTATTTGGTATTTCGTTACTAGTATATAATTTTGTTTGGGTTAATTATGTTTAAATCACATTTAACACTTAAACTCGTATGATTTACTCGATATGGTATTAGTAATGTTGATATATATATATATAGGGGTGAGTTCACTAGAAAACTCATTTTCATGATAAAATCAAAAAAACCCACCTTACCCTTCCAAAAACCTAAACTAAACCCAAAAACCTAACCACCCCCAAAAACCTAACACCCTCACCAACCCATCAAAAACCTAAACCCCCCACCCCTCCAAAAACCTAACCTAAAAGCTAAATTAAACCCAAAAGCTAAACCCACTATTTTTCAAGTTTTTTTTATTTTTTTGGACGAGTACGACGTGGGAAACAAGGTATACGAAACACTTTTTTAATTTTTGATTTATTTTTTGAGTTATGATTTTTTTATTATTTTTTTTTTCTTTAATAAGTAGTTTTTTGGTTTCTAATAAATATTGAGTTTTCTTATGATATACTACTTAATAAAATAAAATAATTTTAGACACGTGTCTGTGTCATTCTCCTTACTGATTTTCCCGCCAAAATGACGCCACCAATTACTAAACACGCGGACCTTATTGCTCCGACCCATATTTTATTTTTATGACCCGGTTAAAAAACCCCTCTTTCACTCTCAAACCCTAATTTCAAATGCTTCCATTGTATTCTCCTCTTCCAATCGTTCCTTATCATCTTCATCTTTCATTGATTTCTGTTCAATGCCTGTTTCATCTTTTCAGCCTTTGTCATCTCCGACCACTTCATCTATCGGCTGTTCAGTCTTCATCTTCCACCTCAAACCATGGTATTTGTTTATCTACCTTTTAAACTCATCCACTGGTATGAATCTATACTAATATATGCAATATTTTCAATGATTTAAACGATTTATCTTTTGTTTTCTCAGACCACTCCATCTACCGGCCTTCCGACAATCTCCCTGTCGCCGCAAAACCAGGTGATTGTTTCTGTACATTTTAAAGTCATATGCTGCTTAGAAACTCAAGTAATAGGTTTTGTTAGTTGATATATATATTTTGATTTGAAGTATTGTTTATTTGTCAAACTATAAATTGAATTGTTGAAAGAGTTGGATTGCTACGGTCTGAGTTTTCATTTTCTGTTTTGTTTTCATGCAAATTGGCAAATTGTGTAACAGAGTGGTGAAGCTCAAAATGTTGAATGGATCCAAACACCTACTGATAAGATCGTTGTGACCTATGATTCCGTATCAAATGTACAAGAAGGTAATAATTGATCTTTTAATGTAGGTTAAGAGTGTATGCTTTATCTATTTTCTATGAATTAATTGTGGTTATTTCAGATGTTTGTGGTGCTAAAGCTTAATGGTGGCTTGTGGACAACAATGGGATGCACTGGTCCAAAGTAAGTGATTACAAGGTTTACACAGTAGTTAATTAAAAGTTAATTGTGCAGTTGATTTCGTGGTTTTGTTATTAGCTTCAAATATGTTTCTTTGATACATATCATGTACTAATGATATTAGTATAGGTAGGTTGAATATTACATGTTAATGCTTGTTGGTGTTTCAAATGGTTTTTTGAGTCTATGACCCGTAATAAAAGTATGATAGAGGTTGTTGTTTCCAACATTGCATTTTTCATTCTTCTATATGCAACATTAGATGTTGAATTTGGGGACCATTTGGGGAGTTTGACCCCCTGAATGATGTTTACTTATCCCGTGACTACTATACTGGGTGAGCTAATGACCTTTGCCGCCTAAGAACATCTGAACATCTTACGTATTTTCCTCTTTCTAAACCTAACGATCAAAACATTTAAAACACACTTTCGTTCATTCAACTATATGGTGGTAACTTAATGCATTATAAATTTTTATGGGCATTCGTTTGTTTATTGAAAGTATTATAGACATGAAGTAAACAAGACTTCTGACAAAATGATTTTATTTACATGAAGATTGAAGCTGTTAATGTTACATAATCAAGAAGTTTAAGTGTTGAAGAACTTTGCATAATAACCTTGACTACAGAAGGTTAGAAGAGGTATATTTATATCATTTCTTTGGATCCAACAGTTACTAAGAATCATTTCTTTCTTTTTTTTTCCCCTCATTTTGTTTTTATTTTTAAAATTTATAGTTATGGTGTGCGGGAAGCACAAGAGGCATGTATGTGCAATCGTGCATACATGGGTCTTATGTATGCATGCTTATGCATGCTTTTTAAGACCTTTATACATAATGACATTTAGTAATGTTTTTTTATTGCAGAGGGCTACGTGTTTTTGGTTTTGCTCAATATGTTATCCAGATGATGCTGTTGGAGGCCAAATATCATATGGATGGATAAATCCTTCTTGGTAGAAAGCTGACATTTGTTTTTCTCGAGGAAAATATGAAAAAGACTTCAGAAACGAGGGCGAGAGGACGTTCAAGTTCAAGGTCCGTTTTATGTGTTGAATGATAAGTTATTGTCCTTTTTTGTGTAATAACACATGTCATGACCAATGTCATCTTTTAAAATCTCTAAAAAAATTATTTTTAGTCTTTTAGGAAATTATCACTTCAATAATGTAATTTTTAAGAAAAAAATAAATTGACACTGGAGATTTTATGCAATTATAAATAACCTTTGTACGACTTTTGATATGTTTGACTCATTTGAATTGTTTTCTTTATGCTTATTTTTTTGATTTTACCTATTTTGCGATTTGTTAGATTTGCATCACTTAGACCATGATCATGGAAAGGACTTATCGTCTTTAAAAAGTTTTTGGAGCCAGGGGTCGCAACGGGAGCAACCTCTTTGTCTCTTGATATAGAGGAAAGGCATGCTTTCATCCTACCCTTCCAAGACCCTACAAATAGCTTTTTCTATATGTGAGATTTTATATGATACGTTTGTTTGTTAGATAAAAATAGCCCAAATTGACCCATTTATAAAGAAATGAGTTAAAATTGCTTGATTTTTATTTTTTTCATAAGTTGTGCTAACACGTTGTATGTATGGTTTATGTATATCATGGGAATCATTTTATTTTGTTGAATTTGAAAGTATGTTTTTTTAAAAACAAACATATGTTATTCGTTTGACTCAACCAATCAATTTTGTCGCCTATACTAAAATAAGGTGCCGTAGTAACAAATTAGTATAATATTGGTTATATAATTTCCAAAGTTGATCCAAGGTTAAGATATAACATCTTATCTTATCTTAGTCATCTAATAAATAAAAATCTTAACTGGCACGTGTCATTCATTCACCCTATCTAGAAGTTGGTTTTTTCGCATAAACTTCCATTCCTTAATCTTGTCTCTTTAGTTTGCATGGTGGTCTTCTAATACCCGTATCCTACCTGTTTAGAATTATGTAGATATGATAATAATAGTGATTTTTTTTGGGTTTATACATATTGTGTGGTTGCATGTGCTGGGTTACAAGTTATTTAGGTACTTAACCCATGTAATATATGGGTCACTAACCTAGTATATATATATATATAGGGGACGTATCAAATGAAAACCCTGAGTTGTTATGAAAACCCTTAAACTCAATGTAGGTCACACATTCATTTCTTAATATTTTAATATGTGGTTGTAATTAATTATGCATTTTTGATATATTAATAAAAAAACATGTGGTTTAGATTAATAAGGGGGTAAAAAAGTAATTTTACAATTTTCTTTTCACAAAGTAATGAATATTTTAATTTCCTTTCTCTCTCTCTATATATATATAACTGATTAAAAAAAAGTGACATATACAAATACATGTAAAATCAGTTTACACATGATTAATGAATCAAATACATATGTGTAAAACCATATACAAAAGGAGGTGGAACCCATAATCAAATGTTAGTTAAAAATAATAAGAGAAGTGATCGTTTAAAATAATCAACTTGTTCGTAGCCTGCAAAAAAAAAAGAACATTTATGTTAATTTATTACATTCTTAAATTCATGTTCATTAAAGTTTACACATGTATAGTAACTCAAAAATGCACAAGAGTCAATTCAAATCTAGGTTTTCCAGGTTTTCGGAGTCAATTAAAATATGGGTTAAAAAAACATTTAACCAGGTTTACACAAGCGTAAATTTAGTTTACACATGTGTAAATTCAGTTTACGCATGTGTAGTAAACCAAAAAAACACGTCAATTCAAATATGGGTTTTCCAAATCTGTATAAAAATTCTATTTTAAGATCTAAATTAAAAACCAAAAACCTAAACCCAAACACAAACCAAGATCAACACAAACAAAACACTACCTCGATGTCGGTTGTCTGACTCCTGCTGTGTGAAAATTACATAGACGCATAAACGATTCAATATGGAAAAACATCAAGTTCAGGTCTAAGAAAACCCGGTTTACACATGTGTAAAAATCAAACACAGATGTGTAAATATCAAATACACATGTGTAAATATCAAATACACATGTGTAAAACCCATATATTTTCAAAAACATCACAAAATCAAAGTCCCATTTTTTATTTTTATTTCAAAACCTCACAAAATAAAAAAGATTAAATCAGTAAATAGGTTGAAAATATTCAAACACAGTAACATGTTCAAATCTTAAACATTTTCAAAAATTAAACCAATAATTGTGAACTTCAGTTTACATATGTTTAAAGAATCCAAAAACAAATATAAAAAATGTAAGTATATACCCATTAACAAAACTTTTTAAACCTGTGTAAATTCAATTTTTACATGTGTAATAATCAAATAAACATATGTAAAAACTATATACACAAATCTTTGTAATAAACATGCCGGGGTTTCTACTAAGAAAGAGGCACCAGTGAATTTCTTGACGGACCCATTGGAAGGAAGATCAACACTTAGACCCGCTGACATTTTGGTCTTTGGGTGGATAGGTGGAAAACATGCGTGTGTAGATCTAACAGGGGTCTCCCCTCTGGTGGGCTTGAGAGTTAGTGCTTTCACGGTGAGTCAGGCTGCTCTAAAAGCTGCTTCGAGCAAAGTGACCAAACACGAGAAAGCGTGTCTTGACAACCAACACGTGTTTATACCATTTGCTTTTGACACTTTTGGTTTCCTTGCACCAGAAGCCGTGGAGTTACTTAACCGAGTACAGCGGGTCATGCATAGTAATGTTATGACCCCAAGATCTGTAGATGTAGTTTTTAAAAGACTTGGTTTTGCTATTCAAAAAGGGTTGGCGGCGCAGCTTGTTGCCCGTTTGCCTTCTATCTCTATGTAATTTCCCTTTGGGAGTTGTGTTTTAATTGAAGATATTTGATTTGAAATCTCACTAAATTAAAAGAAAAAAATAAAAGAAATTAAAAGCCCTCACTTATGAAATAAGCTATTAAATAAAAATAATAGAACTTCAAAAATTTTTGAGTACTCTCCACTATTTTGTTATTTTTATTTCTTTTTCCATGAAAATAAAAACTTAGTGCTCTTGATTTAAATCTAATAGACATTCCTGAAGTAAATTTGAAGTTGTGAAATAAATGGTGATAATTACCGAAGAAAAAAAAACATCTTGACTTGGTAAAAGCAAAATATCCCATAAATGTGTAGACAGTTCAAATTATTTTTCATATCGTCTTTTAAAGTTGAAAAAAATGAAGCCCACGAAGCTCCAATATGCTACACTGCACATCAGGCACCAAAATGTCAATCGAAAATCAGATTCAGACAGAGTGGTTAGATTTGATTTTTGGTTACCTTCAGGTGCTCTAATTATTCGATACATCACACCAACAAACAAATGGGTTGGAAAAACCCTTTCAAAGAAGTGACGAACTCGAAGCCATTGTTCTTGACGGTGTATGGTATTGTGTTGATCGGAATCGTCTTCTCTGTTATTTATGTTTTCTCCGTCGTCTACTCTCCGTTTCTTGGAATTAAGGTTTTTTTTTGGAATTAGGGTTTTTGAGATTTGAATTTGGGAAAAGATAAAAAAGAGATAAGACAAAAATGATATATATAGAGGGGAGTAAAATTACTTTAAAGTCATTTGGCTGGTTCACCCGCGTTGAACTTGACAAGAATAGCCTTTTCCAGCATGACCACCGGCTTCTAAATAAATAAAAAAACAAAGAAATTAAATATGTGGTCCTGAATTAGTTTAAAAGTTTTCACAACAACTCAGGGTTTTCATTTGATACGTCCCCTATATATATATATATATCTATATCTATATCTATATCTATACATACTAATAAATAAATATTTTTAGGGACACATGTCACTCTCACAGCTAGAGGTGCACAAGTTTTTTTGTGCACCCGGTCCAAACCGGTTCGGGTTAGGCTAAAACCGACGTGTTGAAACCGGTTTGAAGCATTTAGGAGTATACCGGGTTGGGGACCGGTTTGTGTGAACCGGTTTTTAAATCGGTTTTTGCGCTGGAAAAAAACTAGCCGTTGGGGAACGAATTTATACCCGTTGGGGTCGATTTTGGCCGTTTTTTGGCCCCATTTGCACTCTTAAAACACTATAAATAGATGTGGGTGTTTAGGGTTGATCACACCTCTCTTTACACTCTCTAATCTCTAAAACCGCTCTTTAACCGCTCAAAAACTCTCTCTAAACTCTAAAAAAAAGCATGGCAAGTTTTGGTGTTGGTGGTTCCTCAAACGAAGTTACCGTTGTGGAAATTTGAGCAACAATGAGAAATCCGGCAATTTGGTGCAATTACGATCTATGTTTGTTGTCAAACGGGAAGGAACGTGCTCGGTGCAAGATGTGTGGTGCGTTTTTAGGGAAAGATTCAAACACTAGTTTGAAAACGCATATGGAAAAATCTTGCCCGTCCTTGAAGGGAATTCAAAGTGAAAGTCAAGCCTCGATGACAAGCGAAGGAGGAATTTGGAACTTTGATCCAAATATTGTTCGAGATCGAATGACGAGGTCAGTGATTCAAGAAGGATTGCTGTTCAACCACTTTGACAATCCGCGCTTGACAAGGATGATTCAAGAGACACTTCAACCACGTTATCATCAAGTAAGTCGCACAACCCTTAGACGAGATTGTATAAAAATGTGGAAAAAAACAAAAAAAGAATTAATTTTGGGTTTTGAAAATTTGAAAACCGGTGTAAACTTAACCACCGATGTTTGGTCGGCTCCACATGGTAAACCCGATTCATACCTTTGCGTTACCGCGCATTGGGTTGATCCTAATACGTGGCAAATGATGAAGCGTACAATCGCGTTTGACTTGTTTGAATATCCACACACCGGCGAAAATTTATTTTATATATTAGATGGTGTTATAACTGAATTTAAATTACAAAATAAACTTTTTTCAATGTCTTTTGATAGTGCATATAATAATACAAATGCGGTTCAAAAACTAAAAATTAAATATAAACCGGTATACAACGGCGTTTTTTTCCATAGTCGATGTGTCGCACACATCATTAACTTGGCGGTGCAAGCCGGGCTTGCAATTGAAGAGGTTTCAAAATTAACATACACTTTTCGACTAATGCTTAAAGATATTTTTAGTAACAAAAAAAGATACCATGATTATATTAGATTTTGTCGTGAAACAAATAATCTTTGCTTAGGTCCGAATTGGGACGTCGAGACAAGATGGAACTCGACTTATACTATGTTTTATAGCGCTTTACGATAAAGAGAAACTTTAGAACTATTTCATGAAATGCTTGCCTCAAAACCTCGTCGTAAAATTCTAAAGTTTTCGTTACGAGTTGGGACATTTAAAAGACGTAACCGAATTGCTTGAAGTTTTCAAAACCGCCACCACTTTTTTATCCAGTGTTTATTATCCCACAAGTCCATTAACTCTAAAACAAATATATTTAATGGCTAACAAGTTGTATGAACTTGAAAATAAAAGCCCTCTTTTTACAAAAATGATAGAACCGATGAAAGAAAAATTTTAGTGAAATATTTTAAAGAAATGCCTCCCGTTATAACTTGTGCCGCCGCGTTAAACCCTACCATAAATGTTTACGGGGTTGAAACTTTGATTGATAGAATTACTTACGCTTTGAATTTGGATAGTAAAGACACCCATTTTGCACAAGTCACAAAAACATATTTTAACAAATGTTTACAAGATTTATTTAATGTTTATTTACATAAATATAGTACAATTTCGACTCCACATGATACAATAGGTACATCATCAAGTGGTAGCTCGAGAGATGTTAATTTGAATTTATATAACGAAATGTTAAATGAATTTAGTAAACGGGCTCGAGGTACCACCCCGAGTAGCGAACTCGGAAGGTATATTGGCACAAACTTTTTAGCGTTTATGTCTCCTACCGTTTTTGAGGAATTTGATATTTTGGCTTGGTGGAAGAAAAAAACGAAGCTTCGTTTCCGATTCTTTCCGCCATGGCCCGTGATGTACTAACCGTCCAACACGGTAGCTTCAGAATCTGCGTTTTCTTTTAGTGGCAGGGTCTTATCGATACGAAGGACTAGACTCACCCCCCTAGCGATGGAAATGTACATTTGCTTGAAGGACCATTTGGATGCCATGGATAGGATACAAGACCAAACTTCTCTCGAAGACGAAATTCAAGCCGAAGAAATTATACACAACAACGAGGTTGATCTTGGAATATCCGAACCAGTCACCGATGAAGAACTAGCCGAAGATGCAAGGCTACGAAGCTCTAGTTCCGAAGACAACGCACAAGAATAATCAATCAATATTCCAAAAAATAAAAATATATATTGTCATTTGTAATGTTTTACAATTTTATAATTTTATCTTTTCATGTTTTTTAATTTCCGAACTTTCCAAATATTAATAAACGTTGAACTTTATGTTTTATATTTGTTATTTTTTTATATTAAAAATATAAAATTTATTTGAATTTATTTATTTTTTTAATAAAAACCGGTTTAAACCGGTTTACCACACAAACCGGTTTGTAACCAACCCTAACCGGTTTGACCAGTTAGTTATTCTCCACCTACGAAATCGGTTTAACCCGAACCGGTTTAGGCCCAAACCGGTTTGACTTTTCATTAACCAAACCGGTTCGGTTAGGGTTGAACCGGTTTGGATTAAAAAACCGATTTGTGCACCACTACTCACAGCCGCCCTCACCTTATTTTTCCCGCCCATTCTCCTTTTACCCAAATTCTTTACGCGGATCTTTTATGACCCGCTTCTAATCGACCTGATTCCCTTTTCATGTAAAACCCCTAATTGTCATCTCCGTCACTCTCGCTTCCTCGCCCTTTCTCTCAATTTCTTTTAGATCTCCCTCTTATGAAACCCTAAAATTGATTGCAGGATATTCACTTACGATTTTCACCTATTTCAGGGGAGTGAAAGCTATGCCTATGATGATCACAGGTATGTAATATCATCTGTGTTTTTATGTAAACCAATGGAAATAGAGTTTCACGCTTTCTTCTTCAATTGCTCGAGACAGGTTCAATCTTCAACTGTTTATTTTTCAGCGAAAATCCTAATTGTGATCTCCATCACCGTTTCATTCCGTATCTTCTTGGAGTTCCTTAGGAGGTACCAAATTAGGGTTTTTGTTTATCAATTTTAGATCTATAAACACTGAATCAAGTAATCACGTTTGAGAGGTTTAATGTTTTCTTTTCGTTGTTACATGTTTAGGTTAGATGCGCACCTAACATAGCCACTATAGACAAAATTGATTTCTATGTTATGATGGTCAGGATCCTGATTACATGATGGTCAGGATCCTAATGTAACATATGCCACTATAGACAAAATTGATTTACAAAAAGTCGCAGTTGAGGCGCACCTAACATATGTCAGTAATTAGAAAATAAACTTCCATTTTAGTGTGCTATTTCACTATTGTTTGCTTCGTTTTTTGATTGTATGGTCCCAACAACACATGCGTTTTGACGTTTAACTATTTGTATGTCGCCTTTTGTTTGTAAAGTCTCAAGAATACATATGCGGTTTCATGTTATGCAATTTGTATGTGTAATGTGCATCACCCAAAATTGTTAATTTGTTTTTTTCAAAAACTGAAATTTTGCTATTTCAAACACTAATCTTCATTTTATGTTTTCCTGTGACAATAATCAAAATCTTTGAGTGTATAATTTGAACAACACATATGCGTTTCATGTTCTACTATAAGTATGCCGCTTTTTTTCCTCTAAGGTTTGCATAATACATATGCGTTTTCATGTTATGCGATATTTATATGTAAATTGCATCACTCAAAATGGTAATTTGTTTTGCAAACACTAAATTTTTTCTACTGTAAAGAATGAACTTTGTTCATTTTTTCCTGTGACAATAATCAAAATTGTTAGTAAAAACTTTTTATACTGATTGTACTGCCAGTTTTGTTTCAATACTCTGCCCATTTGGCCGTTAGCAGGTTTCATACACAACAGTTACTTTGACCCGTGCCAATTTTATTAGATAAATCTGACCCGTTGACCCGTTAAGGGTCATTGCCAACGTGCATCTTTAATTGGTCTGAACAATGATATGAGAGGAGTATTGTCTTTGATATAAAGGTCAGGCAACAAATTAAGGTTAGCCAGTTAATATTGATAGTAAGTTACTTGCAGTAGATTAGTTTGAATTTTTTTTTTCTGAAACGGTGTTGTTTCAGATTATGATTTCACAACCGGTGTTATTTTGTTTTCACTTTCACAAATGGTGTTTCCGTGGTTGCTAACCACGAATTGTCGATTTTGGTTGGTTTTCGTGGTTGGGAACCACGAATTGGTACACATATATGTTCCTAACCACGAATTGATAACACTCTTGAATTCCCAACCATGAATTGATATAAACTTGCACTCCCAACCACGAATAGATAACAATCTTCAATTCCCAACCACGATTTGCTTCAAACTTGAATTCCCAACCACGAATTGATATAATCTTGAATTCTCAACCACGAATTTGTCCAAACTTAAATTCCCAACCACGAATTTGTTAAAAAACTTGATATCCCAACCACGAATTGTTAATTGTTTTGGTTCAAAAGATACGGTATGTGTAGTCATCTTCATAATACTAATCACTCACTACAAAACTACAAATATGGTTATGTACTTATTTGTATTTTTGTTTCACATGTCTTTGTTTATGTGTAGGGTAGTCACATGTTGGTCTAGCCACCATTACAAGTACCACATAGTCTCTACTGATTCATAAGAAATCACAAGTGTTTCACTTTCTCATTCTAAAGAAATCAGTAGTGTATCGTTCTAACCATTCAATTTCACACATGGAACCACGAGTGTTTCCCGGTCCTAGTTGTTTAGAATTATTATTCCTAGAAAGAAACCACAGAGCTTATCAATTGTTTCATTCATCATCCTATAGTCATGAAGCACTTATTCTCAGACGTGCTGATCGGAAATTCGGGAATCACATTAAAAATTTTGAAGTTCCAGAAAATGTAATGTTACATATACGAGAATCTGGTTTTGGCGGTGTTTTTGAGTGTGGTTACCGAAAGGTGGATAATCACTTGATCACCGCACTTGTAGAAAGATGTAGCATACAGAAATCCACACCTTTCATTTTAAATTTGGAGAAGTCACTGTAACATTGCAAGATGTTCAAGTTCTTTGGGGTTTGCCGACCACCGACAACGTCGTTTCTGGAGAGGACATAAGATACTCGGAAACTCAATGGAAAAGCCGTTGTTATGAAATGTTAGGTTTGGATCCCGCGGTCTGTTATTTGAAGGGTTCTCTACTTAGGTTATCTTCTATAATGGATGAACTAGAGAAGCCGCTTCCAGAGTCCAATGTATCGCCTATACAACGAGCAAGGTTATGCATCTTACATTTATTGGGAGGAACCTTATTTCCTGATTCTACGGGTAACTACGTATCTTTGCATCTTTTAAATCATTTAGAGGATTTAAAAGAATGTGGTCGGCTAAGTTGGGGGAGCGCTGTTCTTGCTAGCCTTTTTAGAAATCTCTGCAAAGCATCATCCTCGAATGCCACAGAAATTTATGGACCGATGGTATTGTTACAGTTATGGGCATGTGAGAGAATACCATCAATTGCTCCCATACGTACAGAAGATTATGCTAGAGAAAAACCGTATGGTGCACGGTAAGTTAAAAACAACATATATTATATATGTTTATTTTAAGATAGTTATAACAAAATTTTATACATATTTGATAGGTGGAGTGTTCCTTTAAGCTTCAAAGAAGCAACAAGTCATGTTCTTGTTATGTTTCGTTCACAATTTACATCTTTACAAGCAGATGAGTTAATTAAAATTATATACATTTTTTTTCATTATAAAAATATAAGAATGTAATTTGGTTTCAATTTTTAGTTCATAGGTTTTGTTGGATCTGTCGGAGATGTGTTGAAGCGACCACCTTAGTTGGATGTGTGATACCACTCTCGTATTTTGGGACGTTGTTGAGGCCCATCTACCAAGTAGGGTAATGCGACAGTATGGTTTGGCTCAACCGATCCCTTATAATGTAATGTTCGACAAGAGCGAACATGAAAATTTGCATAAATCTAACCGTAAGGGCAAAGGTAAAGATTGGAGACAACGACATCATAAATACATTACAATTTGGGAGTCTCGGTTAGAGCATATTGTCGAAGGTGTCCCTGCTAATTCGGTTTTTGCAAGCAATGAGTATTTGAATTGGTATTTTCCACGTATTGTTTTCTTCATTACTAAACTTGGTCGTCATCATTCGTCACAATCGCATCAAGATCATGGTGGCAGACTTGAACTACTGGTACTTATATTTTATTATCAATTTTTTGTAAATTAAAAACTTTAACATATATGGTTGGTTATATTAGGGAGATGGAATGAGTCAAATATATAGAGCTACAGGAGAATTAATGGGAATGGATTCACATAATACATAATTTTTGCAGCCATTACAAAATATGGCGAACCAATATATGGGGCTTGCAAATATGGGAGAGCATATGCATTGCCCAGGTTCACATGTGGCTACGAACAGCAGTCAATATGCTTTTCCAACTGAACATTTAGATATGGTTCAAAGTGTGCGTAGACGTGGTGGTAGACGCGGTGGCAGACGAGGTGGCATCCATGGTGTTGGTAACCAAGATCGTGACGATTTACAAAACCATGATCGTGATGGGAAAAACCAAGAATCTGAACACCAAACGCAAAATCTAAATTTGGAGGTGGCATCCATGCTTTCCCCACAGAATCTTCTGACCTTAATTCTTCAATAGTGTTATCGAAGACTTCTTCATTATCACCATAAATAGCGTCATCAACTTGTTCATGTGAAATATCTTCTACCATGGTATGTTGGTTTGACGAGCCGACTTCAAACGTTGATGGAGATTGTATTGGATCATTGTATTGATAACAAGGGGATGTTGGTGTTATTTGGGGTGCCATTGAAACAGAAACACTACGAAGGAGATCCATACATCCGTCTTGTTGGACTAACATTATTGGCTGACAATTAACGTATATGTTAGCCCTGAAGTTTGCTTCTGCTTCTGCTAAATAATACAAAATATCTAAACTTCTATCACTAGAAATATAGGATGCTTTAGATATCCCTTGAAATTGATAATATAATAATAATCCTATTCTTTTTCAACAACAAGATGATCATAAACCATACAAAGTAATTCTTCATATCTCATTCTGTGGTGAATAATAAAGGAAGTGGTTCGAGTAGATTCATCCGAGAAAACAACTCCGTTTTCATAGGAAAAATTACCACCATAGAATAATCTAACAAGAAACGGATGGGTTAAGGACATTATGAGAGATACAGAAAGAAAGAGTTAAAAGAGTTTGAGATAGTTGAAATAGTTTGAAAGAGTTTGAGATAGTTATTGTGGGATAAGATTTAAATATGTTTTCGTTGAAGTTTAATATATGCTTTGTTGAACACATCTTCTATCACATTTACCAGCATTATCACATTTGTCTTAATCTTATCACATTTCTCACAGAGATTCTCACACAGTAAGATTTTGATTTCTCACAAACCTATCATAATCTTGAACACAAACCTGTCATAATATATAGTGAACTCTCACAGAGATTCTCACACAGTAATATTCTGATTTCTCACAAACCTGTCATAATCTTGAACACAAACATGTCATAATATATAGTGAACTTCACAGAGATTCTCACACAGTAAGATTCTGATTTCTCACAAACCTGTCATAATCTTGAACACAAATCTGTCAAAATATTTTTAACATAACCATTAAAAGTAAAATATTTTAACATTATATACAAATAATTTTTTTTAACATAATCATTTATTATTTACCGTTTAAATCAATACAAACAAAACGAAAAAACAATAAAAGGAAACAAATATTTAAATCAAAACAAAAAAAAAAATAGTTCAATTCGTGATTGGGAATTTAAGTTTGAACAAATTCGTGGTTGGTAATTCAAGATATGAGTTCAATTCGTGGTTGGGAATTCATGTTTGAATAATTCGTGACTGGGAAAAGAATATTGTTATCAATTCGTGGTTGGGAATGCAAGCTTGAATCAATTCGTGGTTAGGAATACAAGCTTCCACTACAAGAAAATGACCCTGTGCCGACGATTTTTTTTGACCCTATAGCTACGACTTGTCGTCGGGATAGCCTATACCGACGACATGTCGTCAGAAAGAATTTGAGATAGTTATTGTGGGATAAGATTTAAATATGTTTTCGTTGAAGTTTAATATATGCTTTGTTGAACACATCTTCTATCACATTTACCAACATTATCACATATCTTCTAATCTTATCACATTTCTCATAGAGATTCTCACACAGTAAGATTTTGATTTCTCACAAACCTGTCATAATCTTGAACACAAACCTGTCATAATATATAGTGAACTCTCACAGAGATTCTCACACAGTAAGATTCTGATTTCTCACAAAACTGTCATAATCTTGAACACAAACCTGTCATAATATATAGTGAACTCTCACAGAGATTCTCACACAGTAAGATTCTGATTTCTCACAAACCTGTCATAATCTTGAACACAAATCTGTCAAAATATTTTTAACAGAACCATTTAAAGTAAAATATTTTAACATTATATACAAATAACACATAAAAAATATTTTTAACATAGCCATTTATTATTTACCGTTTAAATCAATACAAAAAAAGGAAACAAATATTTAAATCAAAACAAAAAAAATAGTTCAATTCGTAGTTTGGGAATTTAAGTTTGAACAAATTCGTGGTTGGTAATTCAAGATATGAGTTCAATTCGTGGTTGGGAATTCATGTTTGAATAATTCGTGGCTGGGAAAAGAATATTGTTATCAATTCGTGGTTGGGAATGCAAGCTTGAATCAATTCGTGGTTAGGAATACAAGCTTCCACTACAAGAAAATGACCCTGTGCCGACGATTTTTTTTGACCCTATAGCTACGACTTGTCGTCGGGATAGCCTATACCGACGACATGTCGTCAGAAAGAGTTTGAGATAGTTATTGTGGGATAAGATTTAAATATGTTTTCGTTGAAGTTTAATATATGCTTTGTTGAACACATCTTCTATCACATTTACCAACATTATCACATTTCTCCTAATCTTATCACATTTCTCATAGAGATTCTCACACAGTAAGATTTTGATTTCTCACAAACCGGTCATAATCTTGAACACAAACCTGTCATAATATATAGTGAACTCTCACAGAGATTCTCACACAGTAAGATTCTGATTTCTCACAAACCTGTCATAATCTTGAACACAAACCTGTCATAATATATAGTGAACTCTTACAGAGATTCTCACACAGTAAGATTCTGATTTCTCACAAACCTGTCATAATCTTGAACACAAATCTGTCAAAATATTTTTAACAGAACCATTTAAATTTAAATATTTTAACATTATATACAAATAACACATAAAAAATATTTTTACATAACCATTTATTATTTACAGTTTAAATCAATACAAAAAAAAGGAAACAAATATTTAAATCAAAACAAAAAAATAGTTCAATTCGTAGTTTGGGAATTTAAGTTTGAACTAATTCGTGGTTGGTAATTCAAGATATGAGTTCAATTCGTGGTTGGGAATTCATGTTTGAACAATTCGTGGCTGGGAAAAGAATATTGTTATCAATTCGTGGTTGGGAATGCAAGCATGAATCAATATGTGGTTAGGAATACAAGCTTCCACTACAAGAAAATGATCCTGTGCCGACGATTCTTTTTGACCCTATAGCGACGACTTGTCGTCGGGATAGCCTATACCGACGACATGTCGTCAGAAAGAGTTTGAGATAGTTATTGTGGGATAAGATTTAAATATGTTTTCGTTGAAGTTTAATATATGCTTTGTTGAACACATCTTCTATCACATTTACCAACATTATCACATTTCTCCTAATCTTATCACATTTCTCATAGAGATTCTCACACAGTAAGATTTTGATTTCTCACAAACCTATCATAATCTTGAACACAAACCTGTCATAATATATAGTGAACTCTCACAGAGATTCTCACACAGTAATATTCTGATTTCTCACAAACATGTCATAATCTTGAACACAAACATGTCATAATATATAGTGAACTTCACAGAGATTCTCACACAGTAAGATTCTGATTTCTCACAAACCTGTCATAATCTTGAACACAAATCTGTCAAAATATTTTTAACATAACCATTAAAAGTAAAATATTTTAACATTATATACAAATAATTTTTTTTAACATAATCATTTATTATTTACCGTTTAAATTAATACAAACAAAACGAAAAAACAATAAAAGGAAACAAATATTTAAATAAAAAAAAAAAATAGTTCAATTCGTGATTGGGAATTTAAGTTTGAACAAATTCGTGGTTGGTAATTCAAGATATGAGTTCAATTCGTGGTTGGGAATTCATGTTTGAATAATTCGTGGCTGGGAAAAGAATATTGTTATCAATTCGTGGTTGAGAATGCAAGCTTGAATCAATTCGTGGTTAGGAATACAAGCTTCCACTACAAGAAAATGACCCTGTGCCGACGATTTTTTTTGACCCTATAGCTACGACTTGTCGTCGGGATAGCCTATACCGACGACATGTCGTCAGAAAGAATTTGAGATAGTTATTGTGGGATAAGATTTAAATATGTTTTCGTTGAAGTTTAATATATGCTTTGTTGAACACATCTTCTATCACATTTACCAACATTATCACATATCTCCTAATCTTATCACATTTCTCATAGAGATTCTCACACAGTAAGATTTTGATTTCTCACAAACCTGTCATAATCTTGAACACAAACCTGTCATAATATATAGTGAACTCTCACAGAGATTCTCACACAGTAAGATTCTGATTTCTCACAAAACTGTCATAATCTTGAACACAAACCTGTCATAATATATAGTGAACTCTCACAGAGATTCTCACACAGTAAGATTCTGATTTCTCACAAACCTGTCATAATCTTGAACACAAATCTGTCAAAATATTTTTAACAGAACCATTTAAAGTAAAATATTTTAACATTATATACAAATAACACATAAAAAATATTTTTAACATAGCCATTTATTATTTACCGTTTAAATCAATACAAAAAAAGGAAACAAATATTTAAATCAAAACAAAAAAAATAGTTCAATTCGTAGTTTGGGAATTTAAGTTTGAACAAATTCGTGGTTGGTAATTCAAGATATGAGTTCAATTCGTGGTTGGGAATTCATGTTTGAATAATTCGTGGCTGGGAAAAGAATATTGTTATCAATTCGTGGTTGGGAATGCAAGCTTGAATCAATTCGTGGTTAGGAATACAAGCTTCCACTACAAGAAAATGACCCTGTGCCGACGATTTTTTTTGACCCTATAGCTACGACTTGTCGTCGGGATAGCCTATACCGACGACATGTCGTCAGAAAGAGTTTGAGATAGTTATTGTGGGATAAGATTTAAATATGTTTTCGTTGAAGTTTAATATATGCTTTGTTGAACACATCTTCTATCACATTTACCAACATTATCACATTTCTCCTAATCTTATCACATTTCTCATAGAGATTCTCACACAGTAAGATTTTGATTTCTCACAAACCGGTCATAATCTTGAACACAAACCTGTCATAATATATAGTGAACTCTCACAGAGATTCTCACACAGTAAGATTCTGATTTCTCACAAACCTGTCATAATCTTGAACACAAACCTGTCATAATATATAGTGAACTCTTACAGAGATTCTCACACAGTAAGATTCTGATTTCTCACAAACCTGTCATAATCTTGAACACAAATCTGTCAAAATATTTTTAACAGAACCATTTAAATTTAAATATTTTAACATTATATACAAATAACACATAAAAAATATTTTTACATAACCATTTATTATTTACAGTTTAAATCAATACAAAAAAAAGGAAACAAATATTTAAATCAAAACAAAAAAATAGTTCAATTCGTAGTTTGGGAATTTAAGTTTGAACTAATTCGTGGTTGGTAATTCAAGATATGAGTTCAATTCGTGGTTGGGAATTCATGTTTGAACAATTCGTGGCTGGGAAAAGAATATTGTTATCAATTCGTGGTTGGGAATGCAAGCATGAATCAATATGTGGTTAGGAATACAAGCTTCCACTACAAGAAAATGATCCTGTGCCGACGATTCTTTTTGACCCTATAGCGACGACTTGTCGTCGGGATAGCCTATACCGACGACATGTCGTCAGAAAGAGTTTGAGATAGTTATTGTGGGATAAGATTTAAATATGTTTTCGTTGAAGTTTAATATATGCTTTGTTGAACACATCTTCTATCACATTTACCAACATTATCACATTTCTCCTAATCTTATCACATTTCTCATAGAGATTCTCACACAGTAAGATTTTGATTTCTCACAAACCTATCATAATCTTGAACACAAACCTGTCATAATATATAGTGAACTCTCACAGAGATTCTCACACAGTAATATTCTGATTTCTCACAAACATGTCATAATCTTGAACACAAACATGTCATAATATATAGTGAACTTCACAGAGATTCTCACACAGTAAGATTCTGATTTCTCACAAACCTGTCATAATCTTGAACACAAATCTGTCAAAATATTTTTAACATAACCATTAAAAGTAAAATATTTTAACATTATATACAAATAATTTTTTTTAACATAATCATTTATTATTTACCGTTTAAATTAATACAAACAAAACGAAAAAACAATAAAAGGAAACAAATATTTAAATAAAAAAAAAAAATAGTTCAATTCGTGATTGGGAATTTAAGTTTGAACAAATTCGTGGTTGGTAATTCAAGATATGAGTTCAATTCGTGGTTGGGAATTCATGTTTGAATAATTCGTGGCTGGGAAAAGAATATTGTTATCAATTCGTGGTTGAGAATGCAAGCTTGAATCAATTCGTGGTTAGGAATACAAGCTTCCACTACAAGAAAATGACCCTGTGCCGACGATTTTTTTTGACCCTATAGCTACGACTTGTCGTCGGGATAGCCTATACCGACGACATGTCGTCAGAAAGAATTTGAGATAGTTATTGTGGGATAAGATTTAAATATGTTTTCGTTGAAGTTTAATATATGCTTTGTTGAACACATCTTCTATCACATTTACCAACATTATCACATATCTCCTAATCTTATCACATTTCTCATAGAGATTCTCACACAGTAAGATTTTGATTTCTCACAAACCTGTCATAATCTTGAACACAAACCTGTCATAATATATAGTGAACTCTCACAGAGATTCTCACACAGTAAGATTCTGATTTCTCACAAAACTGTCATAATCTTGAACACAAACCTGTCATAATATATAGTGAACTCTCACAGAGATTCTCACACAGTAAGATTCTGATTTCTCACAAACCTGTCATAATCTTGAACACAAATCTGTCAAAATATTTTTAACAGAACCATTTAAAGTAAAATATTTTAACATTATATACAAATAACACATAAAAAATATTTTTAACATAACCATTTATTATTTACCGTTTAAATCAATACAAAAAAAGGAAACAAATATTTAAATCAAAACAAAAAAAATAGTTCTATTCGTAGTTTGGGAATTTAAGTTTGAACAAATTCGTGGTTGGTAATTCAAGATATGAGTTCAATTCGTGGTTGGGAATTCATGTTTGAATAATTCGTGGCTGGGAAAAGAATATTGTTATCAATTCGTGGTTGGGAATGCAAGCTTGAATCAATTCGTGGTTAGGAATACAAGCTTCCACTACAAGAAAATGACCCTTTGCCGACGATTTTTTTTGACCCTTTAGCTACGACTTGTCGTCGGGATAGCCTATACCGACGACATGTCGTCAGAAAGAGTTTGAGATAGTTATTGTGGGATAAGATTTAAATATGTTTTCGTTGAAGTTTAATATATGCTTTGTTGAACACATCTTCTATCACATTTACCAACATTATCACATTTCTCCTAATCTTATCACATTTCTCATAGAGATTCTCACACAGTAAGATTTTGATTTCTCACAAACCGGTCATAATCTTGAACACAAACCTATCATAATATATAGTGAACTCTCACAGAGATTCTCACACAGTAAGATTCTGATTTCTCACAAACCTGTCATAATCTTGAACACAAACCTGTCATAATATATAGTGAACTCTCACAGAGATTCTCACACAGTAAGATTCTGATTTCTCACAAACCTGTCATAATCTTGAACACAAATCTGTCAAAATATTTTTAACAGAACCATTTAAATTTAAATATTTTAACATTATATACAAATAACACATAAAAAATATTTTTACATAACCATTTATTATTTACAGTTTAAATCAATACAAAAAAAAGGAAACAAATATTTAAATCAAAACAAAAAAATAGTTCAATTCGTAGTTTGGGAATTTAAGTTTGAACTAAGTCGTGGTTGGTAATTCAAGATATGAGTTCAATTCGTGGTTGGGAATTCATGTTTGAACAATTCGTGGCTGGGAAAAGAATATTGTTATCAATTCGTGGTTGGGAATGCAAGCATGAATCAATATGTGGTTAGGAATACAAGCTTCCACTACAAGAAAATGATCCTGTGCCGACGATTCTTTTTGACCCTATAGCGACGACTTGTCGTCGGGATAGCCTATACCGACGACATGTCGTCAGAAAGAGTTTGAGATAGTTATTGTGGGATAAGATTTAAATATGTTTTCGTTGAAGTTTAATATATGATTTGTTGAACACATCTTCTATCACATTTACCAACATTATCACATTTCTCCTAATCTTATCACATTTCTCATAGAGATTCTCACACAGTAAGATTTTGATTTCTCACAAACCTGTCATAATCTTGAACACAAACCTGTCATAATATATAGTGAACTCTCACAGAGATTCTCACACAGTAAGATTTTGATTTCTCACAAACCTGTCATAATCTTGAACACAAACCTGTCATAATATATAGTGAACTCTCACAACTATTCTCACATAGTAAGATTCTGATTTCTCACAAACCTGTCATAATCTTGTGTAGGATCGTGAAATTACAAGATGGTTCTGTTCTTAGTTGAAATTGGCGGAAACAATAACAACTACACAAATGTAATCGAGCAAGCAGAAAGAATACTGTTAAGAACACTTTTGTATTAAGCTTTTGTAGATAAACGATTACAATTGAAACTCAATCAGAAAGCACAAAAAGCACACTTACAATGAAGTGTTTACACATAATTTATACTCACTTAGAATAAAGACAGACCCTTGATTCTAAGGATCAGATCTAACACAGACCGTTGATCTGTTGTATATAGCTAACTATTACACGTTTAGTCTAAAACTAGTTAACTTTATTGAAGCGTCTTCTTTATGCATTATTGCTTGCATGCTTTGAGAAGAGCCTTGTTGTCTGTTATTGGTTGCACCATTGAGGTTCCATCTGCTTTGAGTGTGTCTGTTGCTTTTGCAGAAAGTTGTCAGTGACGCTTGGTATGGATAGTCAGCTGCAACGATTTGTCTTTAAGGCACAGGACTGTCAGCAACAAAGATGTTGATCAGCAGCAAGATGTAACCATCCAAAGCTGTTGATGATTTGCCTGTCAGCAGCATCAAGTGTTGATGCTGCTGAGAAGCCTATCCGCAGCAACTTTGGTCTTCAGCAGATAAGGCTATCCACAGCAGATTTGTTCTTCAGCAGGAGAACAAGTATCCGTAGCAGATAAGCTTGTCCGCATCAGTTTGTTGGTCAGCAGCAAACTCTGAGATCAACAACATTTGTACTTAGAGAATTTTGTAGCCATCAGTCTTTGGTTCTACAAACTCCCCCTATACTAATGCTACCAAAATTCTCTTACTGCCTTTGTTGCTGAAGCTTTTGCATATTGCTGACTATTCTTTCAACCTCATATCCTCTCTGGTCTATGCTGGGATTGTTAAGAGGAAGCTTAGATAGAGTCTTGATGTCTTTGCTTGCCATTTTAAAGATAGCTTTGCTTGAACACCTCATCTTCTGTCCTTTAATATCCGTCAGAGTAAATTCATTCTTCTCAGCATTGTAGGACCAGCTGATGAATGGAGTGTGGGATTGAAGAGGTTTGGCATCAATGATTTCATCTTTGCTGGGGTTGAAGTAATGTCTGATTGCCAGCAAAAGATGTCTCCCACCTTCATTCTCAGGTTCAGAGGATTCACCCAGCTCCATCATTCTTCTTAGATTAGAATCTGGAAGCTGTAGTACCTCATCAACAGAAGTATGGATTGATCTTTTAGCTTCTGTCCTCCCCCTGAACACTTCAAACCATTGGTCTTCAGGGCTGTATGACCATCTGATTATTTCTCTTGAGTCTTCAGGTTTGGAAGTGGGTTTATTTTTCTTTTTGGGAGGTTGTTGATGAGTAGGAGCTGGGTGTGTGGATTTGGATTTTGAGGGAGGAGAGGATGGAGGTCTAGGAAGGAGAGTGGAAGGTTGTTGGATTGAGGAAGTGTTGGGTTTCTTTGATTTCCTTTCTTCTTCTTGAATGTTTAACCTTTTCTTGGAGCCTTTCTTCTCCAATCTTTCTTCCCCATCCTTCTTGACTTTAAAATAGAGGGCTTGCATGTTCATGAAATTCATGGGACCTAGCCTCTTTCCACTCTCTCCTCTAGCCTTAAGGAAGTCAATCATGACTTTCCTTTCTTCATGGGTCCGTTTATTAAAGGCAATGGTCTTTTTAGACTTTTGTTTGGCTTTTTCTTCTTCTTCAGCCTGTTTCTTCTTTGCCAATTGACCTTGCTGACCCATGAAGGCTCTGTAGATTTCTTTATTTGATAGTTTCTCAAGGTAGTATGCATCCTCACCTTGAGAAACTAGAGACTTTACCCACTCATCTCTCATTTCTTTGGCTAGTTCTGAATCAGTTATTCTGAACTTAGCCTCTTCCTTCTTCTTCTTTTCTATTTCTTCTTCTTTATCAAATTGTTCCTGCAGTTGAAGAGCAAGAGCTTCATCTTCTTCAATCTGATAAACTGCAGGAATCTTTACCTTCAGAGCATCCAACTGTTTTGCATACAGTTGGATCTGTTGTTCTCTGAGGAGAATGGCTGTGATTCTATCTTGAGCTTTCTTAGTTTCAGCCATCTCCTCTTCTTCTTCTTCTTCTTTCTTTTTTCTCCTTCTTTTCTCTTTGTAACCTCTCTTCTTCTTTTTCGGTTATAATTCCCTTTCCCTTTTCTTTGTTGGATGCCTCTGCTTCGGCTTCACTGATTACGACAACAGATAATTGTGCCGCTGTGGGAATCTCAGCCTCAGCTTCATTGGCAATTTGAGAGGTTGATAAGGGAAGGTCATTAGCTTCATCTGTTTTGCACTCAGGACTTGTAAGTTCTATCAGCATTTCATTAACAGTGGATCTTGATTCATAAGCAGTAGCAAAGATGTCTACTCGAGAGGAAGCTGAGTCAGAATCAGTGTCAGAATTTGACACATATACCGCTTCAGCAATCCTTCCTTCTTGTTCAAGATGTGCTCTGACGGTAGCCATCATTGCCTGGCTTTCGAGGGAGTTGAGATTGCAGATATTTGCTCTGAGTTGAAAGATCTTGTAAAGAAAGTCTGTAGGCAGTAGCAGGATGTTCCTGGTGTTAATGGTGAGAGATGAGCTGTTGCTTAGCAGAAAGGTGTGGTCAAGAGACTTAGTGCTTACCCATCCCAGCACATCTAAGTCCTTGACAATGGAGTTGTACAGAAATCTTCTTAAGCACAGAACTTCTTCTCCAGTGAGAAGACTGCTCCTTATTATTTCAAGTCTTCTAGGAGTCAGTCTTCTTTCTGCTGCTGTTGAAGATTCAGGATAGGCTACCCTTTTTGCTGCTTGCATTTGTCTTTGAAAGTTGGGTAGATTATCCTCCATCAAGTCATAGAACCTGCCGATTGCAAGTTCTGCTGAGAGGTCCGTTGAGTTATTGATGCAGTGTAGATGGTATAGGTGAAGGACTTGTATGATGTTTAGAAAGTCCCAGTTTAGCTCTTCTACTCCGCTAAACTCCCAACCAATCCAGAACCTCTCAGATTTTTCATCATACCCCCAAGCTAGTATTGTATCAAACTCTAGCTGTGTTGAAGTCAGTGGAAATTGGGGGGGCAGTGGAGTGACTTATGATGGTTGCTGCTTCAGGGATGATGCTGAAAGATGTATATGTTTGTTCTGTATCTTCAGCATCATTCATCATCTCATCAACAGCCCTGACGACTAACTTCCAGTCTTCAAATGTTTCTTCTTCTTCGTTATCTGAAGCTGGCAAGTCATGAACCTGTACAAAAGCTGGCTTGAAAAGTGTACTTTGAAAAACAGCCTGCTCTTGAATCCAGTCATCAAGACTGTCTGAGTCTTCCTCCATTGGGACCATCTCCCCCTTTTTGGTTGCATCAGTGGACAGATAAGCATCAGTTTGGGTGCCCACTGAGACAAAGGAGGAGAAGCCATGGAGGGGCATTGATGGGCTTCATGCAGTAGGATCTGGTGTTGTAGTTTTGACACTTCAGCCTCTAGCATAGCCACCCTGGCCGTCAATTCCAGGTTATGAAGTTTCAGTCTGTCCTCATCCACAGTTGTGGAATCCTTGGATCCAGATGGGGCCTTAGGCCTAGCCTCTTCATCCCCATCACCCATGGTTTCTTGGCACCTAGGATTCCTCTCAGTGAGGGGAGTTTCCAAGGAAGCATCCTCACTGTGAGTTGTCGTGGTTGAGGTCTTAGCAATGTTGTCACTGTCCTCATGGTTATTTGATGGACCAGCAGTAGTGACAGCCTCTTCCACATCCACTCTGTCATAACTCCTAGAGTGGACCTTCAGGGTAGAAGAACTTGGGATGGGTGTGTTGGAAGCAAGATCAATCAGTACCTCCGAGATAGTGGTAGTTGGAGAATGTACATCATCTTGGTCAGGTTCCTCAACACTTAAGTTCAGAAGAGAAAGGAAAGGCTCAGGGGGCTGTTCTATGGATCCGAGAAGTGATCCTGATCCTAATAGAGAGACATCCAAAGGAGTCTCCCTAATAATTTGGCTATCCCTTATGATATTCTCACCAGAATGTTGTGATTCTGAGTGAGGGATGTTAGGTTGGGTTTGGGCCTTGGAGGCAAGAGAAGAAGGAGTTCTCTTGCCCATTTTCCTAGTATATGTCGTTGCAACCGGGGCCCTGTGTTCCGGTTGAACGATAACATTCAAAACAGGTGTAAGTGATTTTTGTGCCTGTGCATCCTTAGTAGTATGCACAGGGGTTCGAATGGTTGAAGCAGACTGTTGTTCAGGATGTGGGGTGGAGGGTGTGGGATCAGTATCAGCTGGGATTGCTGAACTGTCACCCGGGGTACTATGTATGTTCAGCATTATAGATAACAATGGAACATTGACCCCTGAGAACTTTTTAGAAACAGTTCTCATGCTTTAAAAAATATTATTTTTATGTCCCAACATGATGTAGATTCTTGCAGGTTTTGAAAGTTCTTTTAGTTCTTGATTGAAAACTTCCTGCAAGAATCTTGGGTACATAAAAAATTGCTGCTTTGCACCCTCTTGAAGGTTATATCTCAAACCCTCAAAGATGAGGTGTGCAAAGTTGAAGCCTTGGTTAGTGACCATACCATGGAAGGCGGAGGCAAGTGCAGAGCTCACCTGATGCCATCCACTCCTCTTCTGAGATATACATTGGAGAAGAGTGTGACAAAGATACTTCCATGGAGGGCCCATCAGCGCCTTCTCGATCGTATACTCGGTCTGATTTCCAGTGTATCCAATAGAGACAAAGGTCCTCATATATTCGTCCTTCGAGTATGAGATGGCTGCTCCCTCATTTTGAAGCTTAAGATGTTTTCTGAGTGTGGCTTCCAAGATGGTGATATCCTTGCCGTCTACCTTGGCTTTGATTTGGGGAATCCCCTGTTCGGTAGAGTAGACGGCGGTACTCCAGAAATCCTCCATATGAGGGATATATATGGTAGGGTTGGTGGTGAGGGCAAAGTAGATCTTTGATCGACATAAGAAATCGATCATATCGTCAAATCCTTCGGATTTCTTTCCTTTGGTAAGATATGCTGTAAGGTTGTGGTATGGGGAGAACTTATCATCAGGGTTATTGATGTCTGCCATTGTTGTTTGATTTGGAGGGAAGGTCAGAATATGGGAGGCTTTGAATGCTTTAAAAATGAAGGGCTTGAATGTGGTGGGGACTTGAGAGAAAGTGATGTGGGATTAGGGTGAAATTGAAGGCGAAGAGGTGGTAAGGAAATTTGATTCGTTCTTATAACGGCAGAAGAGGGAAAAAGCAAAATGACTTGTATAGTACAACCTAATTCACCTTTTATTGTTACAGCTGTAATACACCGAGGCAGTCATGGTAAAGACTGACGGGAATTTTAACAGCAGGTTAAATTTACCAATCAGCAGCAAACTTGATTGCTGTAGATGCGGAAGATTAAGTCTGTCAACAGTAAACTTAATTGCTGGTGATGGATGCAATGATCTGCAGCAAGGGAGTTGCTGCTGACAGCTTTAAGGTTATCCGTAGGAAACTTGTTACTGCTGATAAGTTAAAACAGTCAGGGGCAAATTCTTTGCTGCTGAAGATCAGACCTGTCAGCAACCAAAAAGGATACTGCTTACTTATAACTTTTATTTACAACAAGGAACAGACACAATTACAGCAAAGGATAGACGCATTCAACTGAACCAATGATGATGCTTGGTGGTTTATTTGCCTTCCATTGTTAAGTTGGTGGTTTTTCAGCTCTCTTTGCCTTTTCAGCAGTGGAAGCTGCATCTGAGGGCTTTGACTGATCTGAAGCAGATTTTGTTGCTGCTGATGGTTTTACTTGAGCATCTCCAGACTTTACTGCTGAAGGCCTTCCTTTTGATTGCTTGGGCTTGACTCGATCAGCAACAGTTTTGTTGGCTGCTGATGGTTTAAGAACAGACTTATGCCTATCCTTCTTCACCTTACTAATGGGCTTTTGTATAATTTGGTGTGGAAGAAAAATCTGATTGAAAGGATTAAACTTACAATTTGCAGCAAAGTGATCTGATTCACCACAGATGATGCAAGATTGTAGAGGTTTTGACAACGGCTCCCTTGATGGAGAAAGAGAGTTTCTGAATTGAGTTGTCTTAGCTTCAAACCTTCTTACCTGTTTGTTCTTCTTTGTCTTCTCAAAAGCATGTTGCTTGAGGTTCTTTTGCTGCTGAAGGTAGTAGAAGCATGTGTTGGCAGTGTGATTGTATTTCCCACACACAAAGCATGATTTCGCCAGTTTGTCCCTTTCACAGTACATATAGTCTTTTCTTTTGAACAAGTCTTTGAAGTTCCAGGGGTGAGCTTTGTTATGCTCAAAGGTGGCTTCTTCCAATGTCTTTTGAACATATGGAACCCTCTCTCCAGGCGCATGACATATGTTAAACACCTTCTTTGGTTGGATTGAAGTTGAGGACTGCCCCTTTTCAATTTTTAGCTTCCTACCTTCTGGAGGATAACTAATTTTGATTTGTTTGAAAGGTGTAGGAACTGGTATTGAAATGGCTGGCACTGGTGCTGAATGGATAATGGGGACTTCATCTTTAGTCAGAATAACTTGAGGTGCAGGAGGAGATGATTTTAAGATGAGTCTGAGCAAGTTGATTCAGACTCTGATGAGGTAGTGCAGTCTTTGACGAAAGGTTCATCCGTTGAAGGATCAAGGTTTCGGTTTGCAGTGTCAAGATTTTCAACATTGAAGCTTGGTTCGTGTATGGCAATATAGTTAGCAGGAGGAGGAACAACATTGTACTGATCATTGTTATACCCAAGTCCAGTTTTTACCTTCTCATGGACTTGAATATCTAAAAGTCTTTGTAACTTTTTGGAGGAAAATTCATATTTTTCAACATGAACTTTCTGTTCTGCCAGTTCAGTTCTGGTAACTTTTAGTTTGACCAGTAGATCATCAATCTGAGTTTCAAGATTAGTTTGTTCGTGTTTTAGCAATGAAATCTCTTTCTTAAGATAGTTAATCTTTTCTTTATAAGTATTTTCAACCTTTTTGAACTCAAATTTCATCTGATGAAACTCTTCATTTTGATCTATAAGGTTTTGGTTGTGCTTTCTATAACCCAAAACTTTATCAATACATGCTTGAGAGCAAAGATGTTCAAATACCTGAGGTGGTATCTCTGTAGTGTCTGCCATCAGAGCTTGATTGTTGACAGACAGTTCTTCATATTGAAAGCTCCAGTCGAACTCAGAAGTTCCAACAGTTGCACAGGCTGCAGTTTGAACCGGAGGAGTAGCTTGTTGTCTGGGTTGGGCTTGGTGAGCTTGTCTTGACTAAGAAGTAGCTGGATTTGCTCTTGGTGCCTTGCATTCTCTAGCAAAGTGACCTAGTAGGTTACAATTGTAACATCTTAGTTTGCTTTTGTCTAAGCCAACTTTGGTGTTGGAGTTGTTACTTGGAATAGGTCTTCCGGTTCTAGAGTAGAACCTTTTTGCTCTTATAGAGAGCATGGCATATGAGTGATGTATGTCCATTTCTTCTAAATCATCTGGATGAAAGCATTCCAGATCCTCCTTGATAAAGGACATGTTGCTTGAGTTTTCAGAAACAAAAGCAGCAGAGGTTGATGTTTGAGGAGGAGCTTCTAGGAGAAATGGTGAGCTGTTTGTTTGAGAGATTGGAGTTTGAGGATGAGTGATGATGGGAGGATAGTAGTTACTTGAACTAGGACCCGAGTGCTCAGAATGGAGGGCAGAGGAGGTGGTGGTGGATGTTGAGGCTGTTTGGTAGCTGATGTGTAGGTGTTCGTTGGGTGTTTATGATGCTTAACTATACGTTTTTATGTGTGATTTAGCATGAAACACGTTTACTTTGCATGTGTTTATGATTTGTAGGTGTTTGGATGCTAAGTACGTGTTTTGGAAGCATTAGAGAGGAAGTAGAGGGTTTGGATCGGAAACTATGCAAAAGATGGAGGCTGATGTGGAAGTTCTGGAAGCTGAATCTTGAAACATACATATCTCGAGCTAGAAAATGAGTTACGAGACCCATAATATATGAATCTTGGGTAGCTCGAGAAGCCGAATCCAAATATTTGGTTAAAAAAAATACACTAGGGGCGTAAGCTTACGCCCTAGGAGCGTAAGCTTACGCCGGTAACATTTTTTGAACAGAAGCTTCAGCTCGACGGAGTAAGCTTATGCTGGTTACGTTTCAGACGCGGATTTTTAGTGAAACAGCCGATTTTCAGTGTTTAATTGGGGGTTTCTTCCCCAAATTCGAAATTCTCTTTTGGGACATCAGTTCTTGGGCGATTTTGGGAGTTCTTGGAGGCTAAGGAACACGATTCTAACATTCACTTGAAGATTGAACATGATCTCCATCACCATGAGCGGCTAACTCACTTGTGGCTTCCTCCACGCGGACGGTTCATATAGGTTTCATGTTTTGATTCAGTTTATTTATGTTTTTGGATCTATTTAGTTTCTGACAATAACTGAGTAGATTGATGTATTAGTTATTTTAAACAGTTTATTTGAGTGCTTTGAGTTTGCTTGCTTTACGATCTTGTTCGGTTGATGACAAAACCTAGTAGCAGGGTTGGGTGACTAAAGGGGGGAAATTTGGCATTCATAAACTGGGTGATTGAATTATACTGGTTTGTGACGGAACTGGTTGTATAGGTTGCTGACAACAACCTGTCTTCAATTACTATTTTAACTGATTTTCCAACACTATGTCTATGTGGTGTCCAATTAAATAACTGAGTTTTGCATAAACCTAGAATCTGAAGTTTGGAGGAGGTTGAATTTTTATTTGATCTGTGTTTTCATTCTAATTATCAAACTAAGCAATTTCACTAACCACTGATTCCTCGTGGATACGATACTCTTCTTACCCTTACTAGTTAAGTGTTTAAGGATTGTTTTTGACCGACCTAACGACATCGATCAAAATGGCTAGTTCCAGAATGACTGCTTGTGAATTGAATTAGAATTTTTGCAAATAAATGGAAAATGATAGGTAGAATTGGAAACTGCTTGTGAATTGAAATAAAAAAATAAAAAAGAATAGAAAGTGCGTCTGATTTGTAATGTTTTGGTAGGCCCAACCGACTTAAGAGCTTAAACATCCTGATAATGTATCTAGGTTTAAATGAATAATTAATTCAGACTATCTTGTGGGTTCTCATCTTAGGGGTGTCGGTAAGGTCGAAACTGTCAAATATTAATTCAGACTATCTTGTGGGTTCTCATTTTGGGTACACCGTTCTTGGCTACTGCTCAGGCAAATATTAACTGTGCTGAGGGAATGATAAGGATGAGGTTTGGGGATCAGAAAATGAGTCTTAAAATATTTCTAAACTTGCCAAACCCGAAAGCTAACAGGTGTGGATCACCTGAAAAGGTGAATCACACAGTCGAGAATGCTTGTTTTGTAATTGACAGGTTAGCTGAGCAGAAGGATGGTGAAACGCCAGACAGTGGAAGAACTAAACGGGTCAGAAAGAGAAGGCGGAAAGGGAAGAAACAGCGAGTTCATGATGTAGATCAAGAACTCTTTTCTTTGTTTATGAAGGCTTGGAAAAAATTTGATGATGAGAGGAACTTGAGTGCGGGGAAGGAGGACTGCAAGCATCCCACCCGACCACCATGACTTAAGTAGGGTACACCGCGTCTGGCTGAGGACGTTAAACTTAGCACTCTTAGGAGGTAGCCTAAGGTATGTTTTACATTCATGTCTAGTTAAATGAACTTTGCGGGTGTGTTCAATAGAAACCCTCACGAGACTCAACTCGTCCACTCGGGCTACCGAGGGGTTTAAAAGGCTCGATGCATATGCTAAATGCATTCGTGATTCCTACGAAAGTGAGTTAGGACTTTGTTTGATTTATTTATTTTTTGTGTTTTTGTGTGCGAGCCGGCCAAGTGTGGGGAAGTTTCATGGGTTTTCAAATTAGTTTGATGCTCTTAGGTTGGTTCGAGTTTAACTTTGCAGGTTTAGATTGATCCTCCCGTACTCAATCTCCATTCGGGTGGTGATGTTCGAGCTTCGTATTCATGTAAAAGGCAACCCAATAGCAGATTTTGAATACGATCGCGAAAGAAATGCTATACGATCGTGTGAGGTTGGATTGAAGACAGTTACAAGTTCGAAACCAGCTAAGTCCTTTCCAATTCTCTGTATAGTTTTGTTTATTTATTTATTTAATTTTTTATATATGTGCATAATCTCTCATCCTACATTGAGGACAATGTAATGTTTAAGTGTGGGGAGGGGAGACCAAGTCTGTATTTTGAGTTATAAAACTGAGTCTGTATTTTGAGTCATAAAAAAATAATATCCATAAAAATAAATAAAAAAAATTGAATTAGAATTTTTGCAAATAAATGGAAAATGATAGATAGAATTGGAAACTGCTTGTGAATTGAAATAAAAAAATAAAAAGGAATAGAAAGTGCGTCTGATTTGTAATGTTTTGGTAGGCCCAACCGACTTAAGAGCTTAAACATCCTGATAATGTATCTAGGTTTAAATGAATAATTAATTCATACTATCTTGTGGGTTCTCATCTTAGGGGTGTCGGTAAGGTCGAAACTGTCAACATAGGGTGATAGATACCTTTATAAACAAAAATTTATAAGTTTTTAAAATTATTTGGCACACCGCTTTATTTTTATGAAAATAAATCCGAAAGTTGGTGGCGCCCGCATTCCATAATCCATCTTGCATGAGCTTAATTAAATCAATTGAAAGCTTGAGTTTCGCCTACGTGTTTCCCTTCGGGATGGTGACTTGGAGGATACACCCATGGGCGGGACTTAGGTGATCAATAAGTTTGGATGACTAAGTTAGGTTTATGTGTTTCCCTTCGGGATGGCGACTTGAAGGATACACCCCTATTCCGAAGCTTATGAATTTCATTGCTTAAGAACTGCAGCCTACGTGTCATATATCGTGTTCCAGCGTGATTGAAACACCACTGGGTTAGGTTCATTCATAAAATAATAATAAAAGCTAAAAACATGCACCCATCGATCCATAATTCCATAATTTTCAAAAACATATAAATTGGTGTTTATAATGGTGGGAAATCTATATGGTTTAACCCAGGCCTAAACATGACCTTGAGATGGAATTAGGCTAAGTCGTAGTTTTCTGAGTATGAGACCCATAGATAGATTTTTGGCTTGGTAATAGATAGAATAATAAGATCACATAATCGGGTTCTCGAGAGTCGGTGGTTGGGTTTTGTCGGATAGAAATATCAATTGTTACAGTTAGCGCGTGATTATATTTGAAATGATTAAATGAATGAGAGTGTGAAAAGCAGATTCCCAATTATGATTCCATTGCAAATATTTTTCGGGATGAAAAAAGATAAGTGTGGGGATGTGATGTGTAGGTGTTCGTTGGGTGTTTATGATGCTTAACTATACGTTTTTATGTGTGATTTAGCATGAAACACGTTTACTTTGCATGTGTTTATGATTTGTAGGTGTTTGGATGCTAAGTACGTGTTTTGGAAGCATTAGAGAGGAAGTAGAGGGTTTGGATCAGAAACTATGCAAAAGATGGAGGCTGATGTGGAAGTTCTGGAAGCTGAATCTTGAAACAGACATATCTCGAGCTAGAAAATGAGTTACGAGACCCATAATATATGAATCTTGGGTAGCTCGAGAAGCCGAATCCAAATATTTGGTTAAAAAAAATACACTAGGGGCGTAAGCTTACGCCCTAGGAGCGTAAGCTTACGCCGGTAACATTTTTTGAACAGAAGCTTCAGCTCGACGGAGTAAGCTTACGCCCCCCAGCGTAAGCTTACGCTGGTTACGTTTCAGACGCGGATTTTTAGTGAAATAGCCGATTTTCATTGTTTAATTGGGGGTTTCTTCCCTAAATTCGAAATTCTCTTTTGGGACATCAGTTCTTGGGCGATTTTGGGAGTTCTTGGAGGCTAAGGAACACGATTCTAACATTCACTTGAAGATTGAACATGATCTCCATCACCATGAGCGGCTAACTCACTTGTGGCTTCCTCCACGCGGACGGTTCATATAGGTTTCATGTTTTGATTCAGTTTATTTATGTTTTTGGATCTATTTAGTTTCTGACAATAACTGAGTAGATTGATGTATTAGTTATTTTAAACAGTTTATTTGAGTGCTTTGAGTTTGCTTGCTTTACGATCTTGTTCGGTTGATGACAAAACCTAGTAGCAGGGTTGGGTGACTAAAGGGGGGCAATTTGGCATTCATAAACTGGGTGATTGAATTATACTGGTTTGTGACGGAACTGGTTGTATAGGTTGCTGACAACAACCTGTCTTCAATTACTATTTTAACTGATTTTCCAACACTATGTCTATGTGGTGTCCAATTAAATAACTGAGTTTTGCATAAACCTAGAATCTGAAGTTTGGAGGAGGTTGAATTTTTATTTGATCTGTGTTTTCATTCTAATTATCAAACTAAGCAATTTCACTAACCACTGATTCCTCGTGGATACGATACTCTTCTTACCCTTACTAGTTAAGTGTTTAAGGATTGTTTTTGACCGACCTAACGATATCGATCAGTAGCTTGAGCTTCTTTCTTTTGCCTGAATCATCTCTAGCTCATAGGTTTTTAGCATTCCAAAGAGCTCAGTCATCTTGAGAGTCTTCAGATTCTCAGTTCTTCTGATTGACACTGTGTAAAGTGTCCAGCAGCTTGGTAGAGACCTGATGAACTTCTTGAGGATATCTTCATTCTCTAGTTTCACCTTTGAGCATTGCAGCTCTCCTACAAGATAGGTAAATTTGTTGTATAGAACAGTTAGAGACTCACCTTCCTTCCAGATGAAGTTTTCATACTGCTGCTTCAGAATGTCTCTTCTGTTCTCTTTGACTTCCTCAGAGCCAGCAAACATTTTCTCAAGAGCATCCCAGAGCTCTTTGGCAGTTTTGTAACTTCTGAAGTTATGAAAAACTTCATTTGGAAGGCACATTTGGATAGCTCCTAGTGCCTTGAAGTCCACCTCCATCCTTTTTATATCCTCTTCTGAGTACTTGGAGGGCTCCTTTGGAACTGATGGTCCTCCAGAGTCAGCAGATGCCACCATGGGAATATAGGGTCCATCCCTGATGGATTTCCACATTCCGTACTCCTGATAGCAAAAAAAACTTTCCATGCGGTTTTTCCACATGTCATAGTCTTCACCAAACACCAATCTTGGTGGTCGGTTGATGCTGCCGATGTCTTCAAATCCGTTGCTTTGTGCCATCTTTGTTCTTGGTGACTTGATGAAAAAGAGAGAGTTTAGAATAGAACCAGAAGTGATTAAACAAGTGTGAGTTTGTTTAGTCTGAGCCAAAGCTCTGATACCACTTGTAGGATCGTGAAATTACAAGATGGTTCTGTTCTTAGTTGAAATTGGCGGAAACAATAACAACTACACAAATGTAATCGAGCAAGCAGAAAGAATACTGTTAAGAACACTTTTGTATTAAGCTTTTGCAGATAAACGATTACAATTGAAACTCAATCAGAAAGCACAAAAAGCACACTTACAATGAAGTGTTTACACAGTATTTATACTCACTTAGAATCAAGACAGACCCTTGATTCTAAGGATCAGATCTAACACAGACCGTTGATCTGTTGTATATAGCTAACTATTACACGTTTAGTCTAAAACTAGTTAACTTTATTGAAGCGTCTTCTTTATGCATTATTGCTTGCATGCTTTGAGAAGAGCGTTGTTGACTGTTATTGGTTGCACCATTGAGGTAAAACTAGTTATTTTTTATTAATGTAAAGTTCAAACTGCATGTATTATTCGCCTATTTTTATTTGAGCATTTGATAGAATATTTTCAAAAATGCTATGGGTTTGCAGGTTGCAGATCCTCATTTGCTTTCAAAGGTTGTGAGAACAATTTTACAGCAACTTAAAGTAAGAGTTTTTATTTTCACATACCTTAGTTATGATCCATTTATGAAGTGCCTGCAAAAAAAATAAGAAGTATTTATTAGGATATATTAGCAATGCATTTCACATGATGAACATAACTACAAAGTAGTCGTTATGTACTTTACCCCTGATTGTCCTAACCAATTAAAGACTGTGCCACCAAGGGTTGATCGTGTTCTTAACAAAAAAAATATATCCTTTTAACCATAAATTAATAATTGTGTCTATTTATAATTTATTTAACCGTTTATATTACTTCTAATAGTAAATTTGTTTTTAATAATAACTCCAACACACTTCGTTAAATTGGTTCACAATAGCAATGCATTTTTGTTATAACTGGTTAAAGACTGAGCCACTGATGTTACTTGGTTTGCCGATTGTGTTCTCCCGTTTCTCATTTTCTGGATTACGTGGGCCGGCTGGCTTGCTTTATCGCCGAATCAGGTGCTTCATCTGGATTATTTGGGGATTTGCATGTTTGGGCCTTTCTAGTACTTCTTCACTGTCTCTTTCTCTTTGCAAAGGTTACTGTCATAATGGCCATACATTTCCTTCAATATGGGTTGCTTCTTTTTACACGCATCAATATTGGAATTTTATAAGCCTTCTGACGCCTTTCTGTTGTCTGTCTATTGCCAAAGTAATGCTCCATAAAAGTAAAGATACTTAAACGCAGAAAATATGTTTTCTTTGCTTTGTGTGTTCCTTTACACTTATTAATCTAGAAGATGCATAAAGGTTCTTTTATTTGGTAAAAATTTCTCTCTAAATGCTTTTCCTTATGAGTATGTCTTCTATTTGTCCTGTGTATCGCCCAATGGAAATGCAACTTATTTGTTTTGTGTAATGCAGACGTGCTATTTTATAAAAGTAGCGATAGTTAAAGGCATAAAAAAATTTGTTTTGTCTGTGCCGATTTATCAGCCGGTATCCTTCACTATACGGGTTGGGCTTTTGTAAATTGTCCCTGTTTTGTGTCTTATCTTAGCAGCTGTTTTTTTTATTTATTTGAGATTTATGGTTTCTGTTTTCTGCATCCTTTTTGTCTTTCTCCCCTTTCTTAAAACATTATGTGAAAACTTAAATAAGTTTGTTTTGTTCTATAGCATTTAGAACTATAGTTTGATATAAATCATGAGTTTATAGGTATAATTAAAGCTGTTTTTTTCTTTTCTTTTTGTATGTATGACTGTATGCTTCTCTAATAACTCTTTGTGATCCTTAACATATTACTATGATGATTTCATTAATCTTGACATTGTTATGATATCGAGAATGATCGCTAAAACAAGCGAGAATGATAAACGAGATCGCTAAAACAAGCGAGAATGATAAACGAGAGAAAAAATTGAGAGAGAATAATTGGGGGTAAAACTGATATGAATTGATTGATAACTTGATTAATGTTACAAAGAAGCTGTTTATAGACAAAGCTAACAAACTACTAAACCAGACGAACTTAATAAGTTCGCCCCTACTGAACCAGGCGAACTTAATAAGTTCACCCCTATACTAAACAAGCGAACTTAGTAAGTTCGCCTATACTAAGTTCGCTAACACCCCCCTCAAGTTGGAGGTGTATACAACCCCAACTTTGAAATGATATCTGAATGCGGTTGACCAGCCAAACTATTTGTGAATAAATCCGCAAGTTGATCAGAAGTCCGTGTGTGAGAAAGCAGAATCAAACCGGCTTGAAGCTTCTCACGGACAAAATGACAATCCAACTCGATATGCTTAGTTCGCTCATGAAAAACTGGATTCTTAGCAATATGAATAGCCACCTGACTGTCACACTTGAGAGGAACAGGAGTAAGATTATCAAGTCGAAACTCCACAAACAAACGAGTAAACCAAGCAAGTTCCTGTGTGACACGACAAAGAGAACGATATTCAGCCTCAGCAGAACTAAGAGAAACAGTAGGTTGCTTCTTGGATTTCCAAGAAATAGGACTGCTCCTAAGAGAAATGAAATAGCCACTGACAGAACGCCGAGTATTAGGACAAGCTGCCTAATCAGAATCACAATAAGCAGACAAAGACATATCAGGAGCATTATTAAAGAACAACCCTTGAGAACAAGTGCCTTTGACATACCGAAGAGTATGCCACGCAACATCCCAATGAGGAACACGCGGATCACTCATAAACTGGCTGAGAAACTGAACCGCAAAAGCAAGATCAGGCCGAGTATGAGTAAGGTAATTGAGTTTACCAACAAGTCGACGATAGGCCAAAGGATTATCAAGAACTTGACCTTCGTTGAGTTTGAGTTGTAAATGTAAAGGCAAAGGAGACGAAACAGAAGAAACATCGTCGGTAGAAAACTCAGTCAGCAAATCTTTCGCAAATTTGCGTTGAGTCATAATAAGACCAGATGGAGATTTGAGAACCTCAATGCCTAGAAAGTAGTTGAGAGTGCCAAGATTCTTGATCTGGAAAGTGAAATGTAAGAAAGCCTTCAAAGCAAATATTTCTTGATCATTATTACCAGTAAGAAGAATGTCATCAACATAAACAGCGACATGAACAACAGAATCCCCCATCGTCTTAGAGAATAAAGAATAATCATTGGGAGACCGCATATAACCTTTGGTTTTAAGAGCATCAGAAAGCTTTCCATACCACTGCCTTAAAGCTTGCTTTAAACCGTAAAGAGACTTTTTGAGCTTAAGGACATGATCATGAGAGAATAAAGGCATTCCAGGAGGACGAAGCATATATATGTCTTCGTCAAGATCCCCATGTAAAAAAACATTATTAACATCCAATTGATATAAACCCCATTGTCGTTTAGTGGCAACAGCAATGAGACTACGAATAGTAGTCATCTTAATAACAGGAGAAAAATTCTCATTGAAATCAATTCCTGCTTTCTGAGTATCACCATGAACAACCAAACGGGCTTTGCAACGTTCAACAGTACCATCAGCATTATACTTGACTTTATACACCCATTTGCACTTAATGGCCTTTTTACCTTTAGGTAAATGCATAACCTCCCAAGTTTGATTTCTTTCCAAGGCATTAAACTCCTTAGTTATAGCCTCTTGCTAAGCAAGATGGTTAGCAGCCTCCTGATAAGAAAAAGGTTCTTTAACAGAATCAAGATTTAAAAGGAGCTGCTGGGAATCAGGAAAAAGATCAGCAAGATTCACAAAATGAGAAGCTTGGCAAGCACTCGACAAAGTATGAAAACAAGACGAATCGATAGAAGAAGCAGAATTACAAACATAATCCTACATATGAGAAGGAGGAACAGAAGAACGAGTAGATCTCCTGGGCTCCGGAGGTTGAGGAGGAGGAATCGGAGAAACAGGAGGAGGAGTGGAATCAACTTCAGGAGCAACCGAAGAAGATGAAGGAACATCAGCTGGATCTGTCTCCTCAAACAGATCATTTAGAGAATGGAACAAATAAGAAGGATCTGAAGAGTGTAAAGAAGGGAAAATGTGCTCAAGAAAAGTCACATCCCGAGAAACAAGAACTTGTCCAGTGCCAAGATTATAAAGTTTGTAACCTTTCTTTCCAAAGGGATAACCAATAAAAATACAAGCTTGAGCTCGAGGCTGAAATTTATCTCGTCCAGGTGTAGAGGTAGAAGCATAACACAAACACCCAAAAGTGCGAAGGTGGGTGTATGAAGGAGCTTTACCAAAGAGCATCTCAGAAGGAGATTTTCCATTAAGAACCCTTGTGGGGAAAATATTAATCAAATGAGTAGCAGTGAAAACGCATTCACCCCAAAAAGTTATCGGTAACTTGGATTGAAACATAAGAGCACGAGCAGTTTCGAGAAGATGCTTATGTTTACGTTCCACCACCCCATTCTGTTGAGGAACCCCAGGACAAGTATTCTGATGAATAATACCCTTCTATTTAAAATACTCGGCATGATAAACACCCGAACCAAGATCAAAAGCATTATCAGATCGAACACGCTTCACTTTGGTACTGAACTGAGTCTCAACCATTTCAATGAACCCTTGAAGAATAGTAAAGGCATTTTCTTTAGTTGTCAAAAGATGAGTCCAAATAGTTCTAGTAAAATCATCAACAATGGTGAGAAAATATTTCTATACATCAAATGTAGTAGATCGATACGGTCCCCACGTATCAATATGAATGAGATCAAACATTTGAGAACTGGATATACTACTAGATGCAAAAGGCAGTTTATGATGTCTAGCCTTAGGACAAACAAAACAATCATCAATAGAACAATCATGTGCACCAGTAAAGACATTCAATTGCTTAAGTTTGTACAAAGGTAAATGACCAAGACGAGTATGCCAAAGTTTCAAAGAAACAACAGAATTATAGTGAGAAAAAGAATCAACTGTAACAGAGAAAAGTTTATTTGGATTCAAAAGATAAAGGCCGTCGAGAAGATCTCCCTGGACCAACGGAATATTCAGCGAAGGGGCCTGCAAGAAACAAGTAGTTTCAGAAAACTGAACAAGACCCTTTGTATCCCTACAAAGTTTAGGAACAGATAAGAGATTGTGCTTGAACTGAGGCACAAATAAGACATTAGAAATAGAAAACGTCTTGGTAAGATGAACTGTTCCGACCTGCGTAACAGTTAAGACATGCCCGTTTGGAAGAAGAACATAAACAGGTGAGTTAAGCAATTGAACATCAGAAAGTAAATTGAAATCAAAGCACATATGATTACTTGCACCTGTATCAATGATCCAAGTAGTATCGACCGTAGTCGAATTGTAAGCAATACTACCTGTAAAATTTGCAAAGCTGAGTGGTTGAACATTAGGAACACCACCCTGAATCCCAAAATTCTGCTGAAGAAGTTGCGACAAATTGTTGTGCTGTTCAGAAGAAAGAGCATTAGGAGCACCAGAAGTAGGAACAGTAACCCCAACATCAGAAACATCATTAGCAGCAGCTTTGGGTTTAGTAAATTTGAAATCTTTAAGAAACTCAATTAAACGATAACATTTGTTGGCATCATGTCCTAGCTTCTTGCAATGAGAGCAAACAGAACATTTCCGAGCACTGTAGTTCTTTGGTATTTGCACAGAAGCATTCATAGAAGCATTCTGAGGAATAAACTGTGCCGATGAATGAAGCTCTCTCTGTTTCTCATCTTGAATGAGAAAAGCATAAGCTTCATTGATGGAAGGAAGAGGCTTAATCATGATAATATTCCCACGAATCATGTCATAACAAGGGTTAAGACCCATCAGAAACTGCATCAAATGTTGATCTGTTTCGCGCTTAGCCATAAGTTGGGAAGTACCGCATGTGCCGGGATGAATAGGCTCGATTGCATTAAGCTCATCCCAAACAGCTTTGATTTTGGTAAAATATATAGCAACATCATCATTCCCTTAAGAAATAGCAGAAAGAGACTTCTGCAATTGATAATATTTGGCCCTATTACTCTGTCCATACCGGTCAGTTAATTCTTTCCAGAGTTGTCGAGCAGTCTCAACATACAAAACGCTCTCACTGATATTACTAGACAAAGTGTTCAAAATCCAAGAAATAACCATATCATTGCATCTTTTCCATAACTCCAGATTTGGAAAGAAAGTAGGTCTGACAACAATCCCATCAATAAAACCAAGTTTATTCTTAGCAGATAAGGCAATGGGCATGGCACGTTTCTAGGATCCGAAAGAAGACCCGTCAAATGTTTTAGAAACAAGTAAGAGTCCCGGATGATTAGATGAATGTAATAAAAAAGGATTAGAAGAATCTATAAGAACAACAACGGCGGGATCAACAGTAGGAGGCATGAAAAGTATAAAGAAATTGAAGACCGGAACAAGCGAACTTGTTAAGTTCACCTATACACCAAGAACCGAACTTGTTAAGTTCGCTGAGGAAAGGAACAGAGTTCGCCCGTAACAAACTACTGCAACAAGTTCCCCTGCACGAACAGAAAAACATGAAATCGATCCAGAAATCATCATAACTCAAAATCAGAGAAGTATATGAAGAAATCCAACCGCAGGAATGATTAGAAACAAAAAACGAAGGTTTTGAACAGATCAAAACAGGAAACAACCCCCAATTTACACAAAAAATGAGAAAACGAATGAAACAACAAAGAATGAGTGCGGAAAAAGGAGAAAAATCACATAATCGAGCATATATGCTCTGATACCATGTTATGATATCGAGAATGATCGCTAAAACAAGCGAGAATGATAAACGAGATCGCTAAAACAAGCGAGAATGATAAACGGGAGAAAAAATTAAGAGATGATAATTGGGGGTAAAACTGTTATGAATTGATTGATAACTTGATTAATGTTACAAAGAAGCTATTTATAGACAAAGCTAACAAACTACTGAACCAGGCGAACTTAATAAGTTCGTCCCTATACTAAACAAGCGAACTTAGTAAGTTTGCCTATACTAAGTTCGCTAACAGACATTTTTGGAAGTAGATGCAAAAAACACTTGCTCTATGTAATTGTAGGAAGGCTATAAATGTTGATACTATTTTGAATTCTTATGTTTCATTTATGGACTGAAATGAGAATGATCGCTATAAGAAGTACTGAATGTTGAAGACCTTAGTTCTGAAGAAGAATATGACCCAACCTTCACATCAAGCGTCTCAAACCATTTGGTAATGTTTATGATTCTTTTTCAACTTTGTTCATACTAATTTAGGTTTAAAATTTTTAAATAACTTTTTGACTTTGATTTTACAAGTTTAACATGTATGTATATCTTTCATTGTATCGCCTTCCGAAGGATATTGCAAAATTTGCGTTAGTTGATGATTCAATCACATTGAAGATGATGTATGTTGTTTGAGAAACAGAATGGGAACTGAAAGTGCGTGTTGAAATGTCTATGTACCCATATTTACTAGAAAACATATGTAGACTTCTTTTGCTCTGGTGACAAGTTAAACGCTTTGATGGAGAAATCCAAGGCATCGTATCAGACTTATATATTTATCAAAATAATTTAGACAATAAGCGATCCTGTTAATATTGAACATGTCGATCTGGCTATATCTTTTTTCGTTTTTCTTTTTGAATAGCATTTTTCCACCATTTTGTCAATCATGAAACTTGAACTCTCAAAATTTTTTTTAAGGTGGGACACCTTAACATCCACTTGATACCATTAGAAAAATGCCCTTTCATGACTATGTTTTTATCTAAGATGAGTGAACAGAAACAATTAGGTTGGAACTTGGAAGAGAAGAGATCAAATGGGTCAAACAAGTCAATTTGACAATGTTTTCTCTCAAAATAGGTTAACTTCAAAATTTTGCAGGAAAGTTTTTCTTAATACATTAACATCTTAAATATCATATTAGGCATAATAGTTACTCTTTAAAATTTGACGACATGTGACCCGGTTTGACTCATTTTTCTATTATACAACACCGTGTAATTCACGAGTCTATAACCTAGTATATATATATATATATATATATATATATAGGAGAAGTATCATAAGAAAACTCAATGTTCATGAGAAAACCAAAAAACTACTTATTTAAGGTAAAAAAAATAATAAAAAAACCATAACTCAAAAAATAAATCAAAAATTAATAAAATGCTTCGGAGACCTTGTTTCCCACGTCGTCCTCGTTCAAAAAAAAACTCGAAAAGTAGTAGGTTTAGCTTTTAGGTTTAGTTTACCTTTTAGATTAGGTTTTTGGAGGGGATGGTTTAGGTTTTTGGGGGTGGGTGGGGGGTTTAGGTTTTTGGGGGGTGGGTGAGGGGGTAGGTGGGGTGGGGTTAGGTTTTTGGGTGGAGGTGGGGTGGGGGGGATTAGGTTTTTGGGGGTTGGTTAGGCTTTTTGGTTTAGTTTTTGGGTTTAGTTTAGGTTTTTGGAGGGGTGGGGTGGGGAGGGGGTTTAGGTTTTTGGAGGGGTGGGGTGGGTTTAGGTTTTTGGGTGGGGGTGGGGGTGGGGGTGGGGTGGGGTGGGGTAGGGAGGGGGTTTAGGTTTTTGGGTGGGTGTGGGGGGGTTAGGTTTTTGGGTGGGGTGGGGGGTTTTAGGTTTTTGGGGGTGGGTTGGGTTTTTGGGTGTACTACACATATGCAGTAGAAGTTTTTTGGTTTTCTCATGAAAATAAGTTTTCTAGTGAACTCACCCCTATATATATATATATATATATATATGGGAGGGTTCAAGAGAAAACCACATAGTTAGGCGAAAACCGCGAAAACCGAGAAAACCACTAAAAAAACAATTTTAACCATTTATATAATAATATTTATTTTTTATTATTATTTTTATTTTTTTATAAGAGTATCAATGTAATATTACACATTTTTACCAAAAAATCATTTAAATATTGGATTACGTATACGTAACCCATAGTGTTACGTATACATAAACAGAAAATAAAAAAAATTACGGTTATGTATACGTAACCTATAGTATTACACATTGTTTTAGTGGTTTTTTCGGTTTTCGCCTAACTTTGTGGTTTTCTCTTGATCCTTCTTTATATATATATATATATATAAGCCATAAACTCAATATAAGCCACACATTATTTTTCTTTAATTTCTTTTTTTTTAATGCAAGAAGGGTATTTATGTCATTTGTATCATTTGGCATATATAAATCTCCACCTCTTCTATCTCTACCCAACTCAAACCCTAGAATATCCAGACTCCCCTCACTGTCGTTCATCCACCACAACCGGCCATCCACCAATTGCTCATCTTTCTCTCTACACGCGAGTACCAGATCCCGCACATACACCACGCTGCCGTCCAACCGCTCATCTCTCTCTCTACACGCGAAGCCATCCCTTTCGTCTCTCAGGTCAGATCTGGTTTAGCCTCGTCATCCTCCTCTACTCCGTTGTCCAGCTTCGTCGATTTTCGCCGTCTCTTATCGGTAGTCGTTCTCAATGTCTCTTTTACCTTCTATTTATCTGTATTGTTCGTATTCATATACAGGTTCTTAATAATGGCTTGGCACAGCAGGAGAAATGGAAGTCTCATGAGGCAAACTAGGGTATCAAATGTGCCATCGATACTCAATGCTATCTGTTGCATGTCCTCGAAGCTTTTTGTTGGTGGTATGTTCACTAAGTCATTTTGTTCATATGATTCTGAGATCTCTATACTTGTCATTTTGTTCATTGGAATTTTTCCATTTTCCTTTTCAGTAGTTTTTTAGCATAACAATTTTGTAATTGTTTTTTAATTGTTGAAATGTGAATTGGTTTTTGTACATTGAACAGGGCTGGGAAAAGAAAAAAAAAGGTGCCAAGAGGAAACAGGTTTGAAAGTTGTCCATGTGTATTTTGATTTTACACTTGTGTATTTTGTTTGTACATATATGTAGTATTTGTAAAAATATTTGTGTATTTGGATGTAAAAGTTTTTTTTCCTAATTTGTGTATATGTTTTTTTCCCTCATTTGTAAAGATATTTACGTATTTGGTTGTAAAGATTTTTGCTGTTTTTTTTTTCTGATTTGTAAAAGTATTGGGGTATTCGGATGTATAATTTTTTTGTTGAATTATGTATATGAGTTTTACACATGTTTAAAAAAGCCGTTATTCATTATTTCTTGTGTTTTTATGTTTTAAACTAACCATGCTTTTGAATTTGTTCTTGTAGACAAGGATCTAAATATACAAATCTGAATATGTAGAGCTAAAGATATAGATCTCAATATATAGAGGCGGAGAGAGAGTGTGATTTTGTTAAATAAATCAAGTCAATTTACCTATTTACCCTTTTAGGGACATTTTAAAAAAGAAAATAAAGAAAAAAAAACAGATTTAATGTGGACCACATATTATTATATTTCTTTAATATATGTGGTTGTGGAAGGGTTTTTAGGTTTTCACAGTAAGAAAGAGTTTTCATTTGATACGTCCCATATATATATATATATATATATATATATATATATATATATATATATATATATATATATATATAATGAAAATCCACATAGGTTAAAAAAACTATGAAAACCCATATTGTGGTCCATATTTTGCCACATACCCTTTTTTGCCTTTTTATCATTTTAACCCGTAATGACATTTTCGTAATCTAACATTTTGTTCTTACATATTAAAAATGACATTCTTGTACTTTTATATTATCATGATTACTTTTTCCTCTTTTGCATACAACATCAAATCATTTTTATACTCCATACGCCAAGACATTTACTTTACATTTTTTTTATTTTTTTTATTTTCAATCGATATCACACTTTCTATGTCTTCACTATTTCCCATTTTCTCTCCATTCCCTGCATTAGTTCTTCAATTTAATTTTATGATTGTCATCCTATTTTTTAATTTAATTCCTTCACTTTCTCTCATTCTCTTTATCAAATTTTTATTTATTTTTTTCTATATTAATTTTTTTTGTCTCACTGTTTATTTTTTCATCATTTTTTTTATGAAATTATGCTTGTAAAGAATTTGGAAAATTTTATTTTGTTCAAGCATTTGAAATTTGAAATCAGAATAAATATGTACCGATGTAGATTTTTATGAATTCAAATAAAAGAAGTGTAGTTACCGTTGTATTTTTTCGTTTAATATACATTGTTACACCATCCCTTTTGTACTTTTTTTTTACCTTCACTCATCACATTCATTAAATATCTCTCACCACCTTTTCCCCTACACGATATATCTTTCCTTATATATTTATTTTCCCCCATTTTTTTATTTCTTTATTCCCTTACTTTCATTAAATGCTCCTATTTTTTTTATTAAAAACTTAGTGTTGAAACATCTGCTAAACCATTTTATTAAAAAATTAGTATTGAAACATATAGTTTTCATAATCATATTTTAACATACTATTTATTAGAAAATGAAAAATATTAGTAAAGAAAGCGTTTCAAGTCAACTTGACGCTCACCAAAATTACTTATCTGACACTTTGACTTTTATCAATTGACACTTTGACTTTTATCAACTTGTCTAATTCGCCACCTCTAATCCTCTTTAATAGTTTTTTTACACATATTTTCGTTGTGTTTATCAGTATATGTTGCTAGTTTTCAGTCATCATGCAATTTTTTATATGAAACATGTAACATATGTAACTTTTTACTAGTTAAACTCATTTTGTAAATTAGCGTGCGTAACATATGTAACTATCCAATTTTACATAAATAACTACCAAATGCTACATATGTAACATAAAAATCTTGTTTAAAAGAATCTCATTTATAAAAATATCATTTTCTGATTACATATATGTAACACCATCTCAGTTAGGGTCTAAGTATGTAACATTTGTTACGAGCATCTAGTTATATATATGTAACACGATCTTGTTTTTAAAATTCACGTTTTTTTAATTGTTTAAAAGAACCACGTTTAAAAGAAAACCTCATTTCTAAAAAATCTAGAATTCTAAAATAATGTGATGTTATATATACGTAACACGATGCAATATTCCTTTAATGACATGCAAGAACGATTTTGAATAACAAGTTTGACTGCTTCCAAGAAAGAAGTAAAATGAGCCCTCCTTCAACAACATTTCATTCAAAAATTCATGCAACAATGATTCGTCTATTATGATGTTGTACCTTCTAAAACAGAAGCTCCTCGTAAATGGTATGCACCTTTATTATGAGTTTTTGCAGATAACAATGTGACACGCAAATAACAATATTCTACATATACATAATAAAGTTACATATATGTAACTACCAAAATTTGCATATGAAACTACTTAATAAATAAACATCGTTTAAAAAAAATATTGTTTTTGTTATTGACTTTTATATATTTGACATTGGTAGTTACATATTTTTTTAAAAGTCTCGTGTTAGAAAAGTCTCATTTTAAAAAGGTTTCAGTTTGATTTCTTGTAATCTTTTTTGCAATCCAATATATAACATTACTAAATAAATCAATTTTTTTTAATAAAAACCTTGTATCAGTATGTTATATATGTGACATTTTTATAGTTACATGTAATATTATTAACTTGCTTTTATGATCGGTAAATACGTTACATGTAACATTTTTACAGTTACATTTTTATATTATGTTACATATGTAACATTATTAGCTTTGCAATTAAATTTATATTTGTATATTATTTTGTTTTTAGGTACAATATGATTTATGTCATGTTTACCGGTGTTGAACACCACAAGAATTGTGTTACATTTGTGGTTGGTTTATTGTATAGTGAAACCATTAAATCATATAAATGGTTGCTTGAATATTTTCTTAAAGCTCATTGGAAGCAACCGATGTTAGTTTTAGTCGATCCTAAATCTAGCCATTGTCGGAAGTCTGTGGCATATAATGAAGAAACTTCCATCAAATGTACACATTTTTATAGTATTTATACATGTATGTAACACAAGTATTATATATGTAACATAGATATCAAACTTATCCATTTTATGTAAATGATTAATACACATATGTAACAGGACACAACAAATGGTTCATTACAATATAAACACCGGTGATATGTTACAAAATACAAACATTAGGGCTTGTAACGGTTGTTTACATTTATATAATTAATTATTACACACTTTTTTATAGTGTTCTATGATGATTACACTTACGTAACAGTTGTTACACATACGTAACAGTTATTTACACATCGTAGGGATCGCAACGCTGCCACCAATGTAACAGTTTTTATACATACGTAACAGTTGATTACACGTATAAATTTTGTCAAGATCTTCTAAATTAGTTTCATAGAAAAATCTTTGCAATAAAAAAACTGTAATATCTCAATCTAAGTTTGGTTTTATTTTTTGCCTACGAAATTATATTAAAAATAGAGTTGTATCAAATAACTTATTTTGTTGGTCCATAGTTATAAAAAAAACGTTATTTTAGATAAAGTTTGAGTTTCTATAATGATTATATTGAAATATAAACAAAAAAAAGTGTGTATTTTAGATTTTTTATGTAATTGAAAAAAACACTAAACTGAATGTTAAATGAATTTGAGAATAGAAAAAAGGAACCCATTTATAAAAATAACTAATAGGAAATAAATATACTAGTGTTTCCTCAACCTGTCGCATATTAGATAACGGAGACGATCAGCCGAGATGCACTACCACACGGCAAGGTGAATAACCATCGGTTCAACACAAGCAAAATATTCATAAAGATGCATCACCAAGCCCTAATATTACTCTGTTCTCGTTTGCTTCTTATCGTTAGCCTTGCCGGATCTATATAAGAAACCCCATCCTTTTCGACGAACCTTTAAGACGAACTGCTCTTCTTCCCTTTCGGTATCGATAGTATTTTCCCTTGACGGAGGTTTTGATCTTTAGTGTTCTTCTCCACACACAAGTAAAATTGTTTATGATCTTGTTTTCTTCGAGATTTTAAGTTTTGAACTTTAGAAATGATATTTGAATATGAAGTGATGGTAATAAAGATTAGACACCTTCTGCATGGAGGCTTGAACCCTTCCCAAGTTAAAAAGACAACATGTAATATTACCTTGTTACCCTTTCTGTACTTTTTATCATTAATTTAATTGGAAATGAAATTCATTATTGCAACTTTTAATCTTAATCTTTCATTATTTTTAATCTAAGGCTGTTAAAGAGTTTTCAAGGTTTACACAAGTACGGTGAGTTTTCATTATATCTCTTCTCTATATATATATAGGGAAGGGTTCAAATACTAACCAACTTTTTATGTGATAACCGTACTAACCACTATCAAACAATCACATAATTTATAAATTATTTTTTCTTTTAATTCTTAAAAGAGTATTTAAGTATTGTGAACATATATCTTGAACATAAATACGGAAATGATGAGTTTTACATATACGTATCAAATAATGTTACATATACGTGACACATAGTGTTTACGTATGTGTAACATTATTTGGCACGTATACGTAACACTATGTTTGAGAGTGGTTATCATGGTTATCACATAAATATTGGTTAGCATTTGAACATCACCCTACATATATATAGGGGAAAGTGAATATGGTGCTGTCACGCATCTAAACTTATATGCGAAACCAACCAAAACTACGTAATTTTGATTAAAAAATCTTAAAAACTGATTTTCTTCCTAAAATTGCACACCCCTTGCTAATCCACGTAAACAATTTCATCAAATATCCTTAAAATTTCATTTCTTCCTAATTCATCGATCTCCATTAATTTCATCAAAGTTTGTGCTCTACAAACTGATTCGATTTTCTTCCCCGTTTCCTCCCATCGGTCCATCTATTTTGCCACTTCCTACTCTCCCAAGCCGATGTACAGTAGAGAATCGTTTAACATTTGATTATTTGCAATTGATCAATTTTCTAATTTAGTAATTGACTGTTTCCTCTCTAACGATTTCATCAGGTTCATTCCCATCAATCAATTTTGCAATTGATTGTTTCCTCTCCGGGTATTTCATTCTATCATTTCCATCTCCAAAACAACTATGCAGCAACTCAATCCATTAACTGGCATCTCATCTGATTATACGATTGGCTTATAATTCCCTGATCATATTTATATAAGCATGGAAAATCACTGAAACTAATGGAGGTACTAACTTGAATGTGTTAAATTGTTTGATTTTATTGCAATTGTTTGATTACATTACTTTGTTGATTACGAAAATCAGATTTTAAGGATTTTTAATCAAAACTACGTAGTTTTGGTAGGTTACGCATCTAATATATATATATATATATATATTGTCTTGTGTACATAGAACCAACAATCTTCCACTTACACAAGATTCAATATATAAGTCTTCTAAAATGTTGCCCCGATAACATTTATCAAATCCCATTATAAAGAAATAAACAATACCAATCATCATATCCACATCAGCATTTTGTACACAAACAAGTTTGGGGGAATTTAGTATGTTTAAGACACTTTCATGAAAAAATAAAAATACACATCATAACTATGACAATTATCTCAACATAATATACTTACTTTAAAATGAATCCATACAAGTTCTACAAACCAAAAAGAAAATCATAACGCAAATAAGGCAAGACAGCAAATTTAAATAAAATAAAAAAAAAACAGATCATCAAAGTAACAGTTTACTAGCAGCAGGGAAATTGACATGAAAATTAAGGCATGTCTGAGCTAAGCTCATGGAAATCAACCAATGTAGTTACCTGCTCCTGGCGGTTATGTGAGCTTGGTTGACTATTTGACCTCTGATTGGCATGTGTAGTGGTTCTGTTTCTTGTCGTTCGCGTATTCTCTCTTGACCTTCCCAACAACCTGTTATTATGAGTACTTCTTGACCTACTAGATTCCCTACTCTCTGATTCATGTGAAGATGAATACGCGAGCATGTTATCCCAATCATCCAAAACAGACTAGGGTCTGAAACCGCATCTAATTCAGATAAAAAAGTTTCAACGTCTGATTCGAAGACATCAAAAAAGTTGGCATAATCAAGATCCCAAATCGGGCTAGCGAGATCAGACACGCCATACATGAATTCAGTGGCATCATCATCATCATCAAACTCAAACTGCATATTGAACATGTCTTGTTGTTCAATATCTTCTTCCAAATTTCTCCACTCAAGTTCACGTTCAGGGTCTACATCTGTTGGCCTGACACGGGGGTGTATGCGCCTGGCATGTTCTCTTAATTGAGAATAATTTCCGGCAAAATCACAGGTACCAAGTGAGCAATTTCTTGTTTTGGAGTTCATGAACTCACGGGCATGGTTGACCACGGTCCAACCGTTGATTTCACCTCTGCATAAAGGACAACCAAGCTTAGTTTGTTCTCCTTCATTATTCATAGCTGACTTGCGAAACTGATCAAGACAGTTTGAGTGGCGCGAACTCGTGTCACACATGTATGGACGGCATCCTTTCTCACCAGAAGAACAAAGTAAAAGCACAGCATTGTGTGGGTGTTCCATACATATAGGGCATCTAGCTTCTTCACATTCATTTTCATTTCCAATTGGTAGGGAGGGAGATTTGGGTGCCCTTTTATCATCATTCTTGTAGCAACGAGAATATGGGGATGCCCTACACCTACAAGACGAAGATCTTCTATCTTTGGGCATCTTCACAACTTCACAAATCAGAAGTGCCTAGTTGTCAACAATACCAAGAAAAAACCATGAAATTAAACACCTCTACTTTGATACAATGCAAAAGAACCATACAATATAATCACAAATGGTTCAATCAAGATTCAAATATTGTATGGTGAAAACAATTAGGCGTTGTTTATATCATTACAGATAGTATGTTTTCATTGTTTCTTTAACTTAATAAATAACTAAATTTTCAGCCATATAGCCCAAATTCAACTATTCCACCATTATCACTAACATGAATTGCGCATACACAAATATCATTAACCCCACGCTGTCGAATGATTCAAAATCGGATCAAATTCTAATTTCAACAAATCAATGTTCACAATTCACAAATTAGATGACAAAATTGTTCATCCAAATCACTAGGACAACATAGCAACTTATATAATTCCATCTGTAGTATATATAGACCATGAAATTCAAGGTTGAAACTAGAAATTGGGATTATAACTTATAAAGCTGGAAATTTGAACTGATTTCTCTCAAACTACACCTAATTACTCTCCAACGCCGTAAAACATACGCTTAGGGTTTCACCGCCGAAACAATCCACCTAATTACTCTCCAATCAAATCACATAAACAAACACCTTTCATAAACACAAATTCACAGTTCAGATTCCGATTGTAACATCGAGATCAAAAAAAGTGATCTAAATTTCAACATAGAAAACCTAATTCATGGCGAATGCGACATATTCGAGAATTGAAATACTCAAAACAGTAATCAAAGCTTTAATTGATGGAGGAAGGAGGTAGAAATCGAACCTGATTGTTGATCAAAGAACCGATTTATGTGATTCGGTGGAGAAGTTGCAGCCTCGTGGAGTCCTTACAATGGGCAGACGACATGAATGAACTGTATTTATTTAGGGAGGAAGAACAGAAAGCATGCCGCTCGCTCACGCCTATTAGAGGCGGTCGGTCAACATTGTCCATCAGCATTTGGGCCGCCCGCACAAACTTCATTAATATTGGGTCGGATTTTAGTATTACAGGCCCAAATTCATTAGACCACAGTCACCACTCACCGGGTGCACAAAAAAAATTGGTTCCGGTTACTACCCGGTATCTCTAAGAACCGGTTCCTACCCGATCTTAACCGCTGGTTCCGATTCGGTTTTAGGTTTTTGATGCTCGACCGGTTCCTACCCGGACCCGACTAGAACCGGTTCCTACCCTACCCGGTCCTACCTGAACCGGACCCAACCCTGGGTTCTTCAATCCATAAAACGATTCCTAACTGGTTCCGATTCCCCTGTAAAAAAAGAACCGCTTTGGAACCAGTTCTGGTTCTTGGGCCCAACCCGGTTTGTGCACCTCTACCCACCACTAGTCTTTATTCTTCCTCGGAACCATTGTTGCTGATGCGAACTGACATATCGTAGGCGTGTTTTTTGTCAGAAAGTGATAAGATCTTCTAGTTGCCACCTCTTCCTCGTGTTTACGTTCTTCACCTTCTACTTCGTCTTCAAGAGTTGATTTGTGGTGTATACGTTCTGGTGCGTCCAAGTGGTCCTTTAGACATACACATCTCTATCGTCGCTGGAGTGAACATTGTTTTTCGTATCGATAAGACGCTGCCACTAAGAGAAAATGCATATTCTGATGCTACCGTACTAGCTTGAACGGTTAGTAAATCACGGGCCATAAAACGGCTAGGATCATAAATTGAGATTCCTTCCCACCAAGCGAAGATATCAAACTTCGAAAATTCTTTGGAACTCGCTATTTGCGGGATTACCCCTTTGTCGTTTACTATTTTCATTTCTCAAAGTATTATACAAATTAAACATCGGGTTCTTGCTCGAGCTACTACTTGATCCCGTTATCATCGGCTTGTGTACATGAGATGTGGAAACATGTTTTATTAAATAAACATCAAACATGTTTTGAAGACTTTGGTGGAATATGCGTTTTGTATAAGTTGCAAAATTTGAATCTTCTTCATACAAACATAAATGGGAACATGTTTCATTAAATTACAGTTTTAACCCCGTTACTATTATAGCATGGTAAAAAATGTGGCACGAGTAAAAACATGTGGTAGTTCTTTAAAATATTTATTTTTTAAAATTTTCTTTCATGGTGCTACCATTTGTTTAAACAATTCACTTTTATTTTCAAACTCTTATAATTTGTTATATATTAATATAATTCATGAAGTGCAAAAGAACTCATGGGATAACAAACCCCCAATAATTTAGTAGTTGCGGTTTTGAAAATCTCAAGAAACTCGGTGATTTATGGAATACATCCCCAACCCTCTTTCAGAAACGGTATAACCCAAGCAGTCGATGCAAGATGATTATGAAAAATTTGAAAAGTTTCACTTTGTCTTAAAGCGCTTTCAAACATTTTAAAAGTCGAATTCCACCAAGTAGGTACGTTCCAATTCGGACCTAACCATTTGGAATTCGTATCGTTACACAATTTTCTATATCTTTGTCTACTTTGTTTAAAAAAAATCCACATAACATTTTTTAAAAGCGTTTTTGAAATCAGTAATGGATTTAACGTCAAGCCCATATTTCACCACCAAATTAATATTTGTGTAATACATCAACTATGAACAAAAAATGTCGTTGAAAATCGGATTATATTTGAATTTTAATGTTTTCAACCACGGTTGTGTTGTTTGAGGCATTATCAAACAAGATGGAAAGCATTTTGTTTTATAATTTAAAAGTTTTTATTACATAGTCTAATATTTGAAATAAATTTTCTCTGGTATGTGGATTTCCAAACAATTCAAATGCAATCATACGTTTCATCATTTGCCACGTATTGAAATCTACCCAATGAGCGGTAACACAAAGGTACGACTCCGATAAATTGTGTGGAGCCGACCAAACATCGGTAGTTAAATTCAGACCGATTTGTAAATTTTCAAACATTAAAACTAAATCTTTTTTTTTTTTTGCATCTTTCCATAATTTTAAATAATCACATCTAAGGGTAGTGCAACTTACGTGAGTGTAACGAGGTTTGAGAGTTTCTCGTATCCAATTTGTCAACCGATGGTTGTCGAAGTGGTCAAACGAAAAACCTTCTTGAATCACGAACTTCGTCATTCGATCTCAAACCATATTTACGTCATAAATAAAAATTGCGCCTTGATTTCCCACTGTTGCTTGATCGGGAGCCTGATTTCATTTCAACGCCTTGCAAAATTTTGACCTATGATTTCTCAATGTGGAGTTTGAATTTGATTAGATCGTATATATAACAAAAAAAATTAATTTCATGGGTGTCGGATGACCCCCCTACCCAAAGGGTAGATATACCACTGGCCACATGACAAGTTAAAAGCTGTTTTTTATTAACATTATTTTTACTGTTATGCATGAATTTTCGTTTAAATTTATTAAAAATCCGTCTACCACCCGACAAGAGTAAACCTATTTTTCTAGGAAAACCCCATTGTGAGATTTGAACTCATGACCTTATGATTACCGAAAATTATCCCACCACCAAGATGTCGCTGGACTATTAAGCCTTTGGCAACACTTCACTAGTTAACTTTAAAGTTTAAAAAAAGTAAGAAGAACTAATTACACGGATGGTCCCTGTGGTTTGACCAAATTACGGTTTTCATCCCTAGGTTTGAAAAATTACGATTTAGTCCAACAAACTTTCATTTTGTTATACTGACGATCCCTAAAGTGGATGGTGGTTAACTTTTTCAGTTAAATGAACGTGAAATGATAAAAATACCCTTAAGCTTAAATTGATAAAACAAAAAATATAATTCTTAAAGCACTTAAATAATAAAATATGTGGATCCCATCATATTAAAAAAATAAAACATATTAATTTAATATGAGCCCCACCCACACCATCTTCTTCTATCTTCTTCTTCACCCACTACCTCCCTCCACCTCTACCTCCGACGCTGCAACCACCACCTCTTCCTCCCTCCACCTCCACCCTGTAAGGAAGCAACAGGAGGGTTAGCGCTGCACCGTTTCGGGTTAGTCGACGAAAGCGGTTGCTTCCTTGACGAGAATGTCGGCGCCGGAGGGAGCTACAACACGTGTGTCCACACGGTATGAACGCTGCACCCTTCTTCCTTCCCATACACACGCAAGACATCAGATCCCTCCCCACTCCTTCCTTCTATCAACGACACCCTCGAAGGCGTCGCCAGCCTATTCTCGTTCTCAATATATGGAGTCAATGGGCTATCCCCATCAGCCACAATCGTTGACCGAGAGTGGCGTTCAGCTTCCAAAGCCGCGGCTAGATTCATCCGAGGCGACGGAAAAACACAATACGGACCCAGATCCGAATTCGAGTCCGGCGGAGTCCGGATCACGTCTGGTAGCGGTTCTATCAGGTCAACAACATCATCGTCGTGGATGCTGATGGTGGAGGCTCCGATTCCCCAAGTGGACCCACAACATACCAATCCTAGCCGCTCTTGGAGGCTCCGGCGTCTCCGTGACCGATTACCGCCGTCCATTTTTTTTCCGCTGGAATGTTAGAGGGAGATTATAAAAGAAGATAAAGATAAAAGAGGGAAGTGTGAGGTGATTGACAGCTCCAATTTGAATTTAGTAGGTTCGACGATAGAAAATTTTGGAAGATGATGTACACGACAAAATGGAAGAATGAATAATGGAAAGTGTAGGGGTTTGTTGGTAAAGTAGATGGAGGAAGAGGTGGTGGTGGTGGCGTCGGAGGTAGAGGTGGAGGGAGGTAGTGGGTGAAGAAGAAGATAGAAGAAGATGGTGGTGGGTGGGGTGGGCTCATATTAAATTAATATGTTTTATTTTTTTAATATGGTGGGATCCATATATTTTATTATTTAACTGATTTAAGAATTATATTTTTTATTTTATCAATTTAAGCTTAAGGGTATTTGGATCATTTCACACTTACTTTTCTAAAAAATTTAACCACCATTCATTTTAGGGATCGTTAGTATAACAAAATGACAGTTTTTGCAGAGGGACCATCCGTGTAATTAGTTCAAGTAAGAATGTAATGTGATATACGGATCAAATTCACCAGCCCACATCCAGAAGGTTGGGCCTCGAACGTAACGGAAGAAAATCACTACACAGTCCAAACACTTCCATTCCACCTGTTATCTATCATATCGTCTTCTTCCTCCCTTCTTTCATTTTCATTCAATTTAATCACAAATACTGCAATCCTCCAACCTTTCAATGACTGCGTGTAAGTCCCCCTCTTTCCGATGCATGTTATTCACATTGAAACCCTAATTTCGCATTCATACTTGATTTCTAGGGTTCTACAGTCGCAATTGATGATTAGGTTTTGTTTTATGTGAAATGTTGTATCTCGAAATTGATCTTAATTTGTTGTTTGCCAGCAGGTAGCTTTGGGGCTTCAAGTTTGAAACTTTGCAATTTGAGGTTAGCTCCTGCTAGAATTGAATTAGCTAATTTACAGCAGAATTGTCATGGAACAAGGCTCCCGAACACGCGACGGTGTGATGGTTTGGTGTTATCACAACGTTCAGGGAAAGGATACCATAAGTGCCTGTGTTTGCCTGCCAAAAATGCCCAATGTAAGAATTTAGTGTGTGCTCTTTGTCATGAGAATTGAGATTAAATAGAATGCATTTGTTTGATTCATAGTAAATGTTAGTATGTTAATGGAGAATGCATTGTTCATATGCTGGCAAGTTATGTGATTGCTCAGGTGTTCGTTGGGTTTAGGGTTAACGATGATCTTTCACCAAAGTACGTAGAAATAAGATTAATTGTGTGACATTCATGATCATGATTGGGATAGTGTGTGGTGGGCGGTATTGAGAGCATGACATTTTTTTATTAAAGTTATAGGCTCGAAAGTTTTGAACCAATTTTATTTGAAAGCCAGTAGCATGTGTTGAGTTAGCATTGTTGTAGTTGGATTGGGGTGTTGCTACAAAGATCTTTTTAGCTAGCATCGGAGCTATGCGGTGAAGGATGTTGGTTCAGGCCCTGGTTATACACACCACAAAACACACACTCAAAAAACTCACGTACAAGAGGACATGGTTTTCAAACTTTCTGTACTCCTTCATTAATAGATTACGAAACACTTAAGTAGCAAACCTAAAACTTGTTCAAAACAAATAAACAGAAAACAAACGTGCATGTTCAAAGTCCTAAAAGCAAGCTAAATGATCCCATGATCTAACCCACTAATTAAAATCTAATAAACCATAAAATAAACATGTCAAAATAACCTAACCAACTTCTGACGCATGACCCGTTAACCTGTGACCCGTAAACAAACGATTAACCCAACAAAGGAGACGTATCTGGTTCGAAGTAATCCCGGGGTCATATTGGATCATAGGGCTGTAGACACCGTAGAAACCAGTTAAAAAGGGTACTGAGGCTGCAAGTTTAAAAAGGGTCCCATATGTCACTAAAACTCAATTTTATGTTTTTGAAAATTTAAATATTTAACAGCAGGTACAGATTTAGAAGACTATTCTGAGGCGGAAAAATCATCTGAATCAACAAGCCAACTCACTCCAAATGCTTCAGAGGTAAATTGTAATATTAAACGAATGCAACATTTTAGCATCTGTATTGCTTCATATAAAAATGTATGACGTTTCATTTGTTACATTTATATCATATTCACAGGTGGAGTCTCTTCTAACAGAAATTTGTGATACAACCTCAATTGCAGAGTTTGAATTGAAAGTGAGTACCTGTAAACCGGGCAAACTATCTTCACTTAGAAATGACTATAATGCCCCTTGTATTTGTTCATCCATGTTTCTGAACCAACTCTTATATCTTCTTTGCATTATTCGTTGCTTTTAGCTTGGTGGGATTCGGTTATATGTACTGAGAAACTTAACAGTAGAAAATACAAGTTCTCCACCACCAGTCTCCGCCCCGATTATCAGTGCAAATGTGGAGTCAACTGAACAAAACGGGTCCGCATCATCATCATCTCTAGCCATTACTAAAACCGAACCTGCTTCAGGTGGGATCCAGACATTTCTTGATAAGGCTGCAGATGAAGGGTTGAATATAATTCAGTCTCCCATGGTTCGAAACGATATATTGAATATACTTTTTTTAATTAAAAAGAGTTTTTTTTCTTTTAATATTCCATTTAATTTCCTATGTGCAATGCAGGTTGGGTACTTCCGAAGATCACGAACCATTAAGGGGAAACGGACACCTCCACCGTGCAAAGAGGTAATCACTTCCGTGTGTTTCTTCTCCCACTAGAAATGCTTCTAAATATCATCACAAATCTTAAGAATAAAGTTGTTTTACTTTAGAATTTGCTAGGAATTTTGTATTATCTGGTCTTCCAAAAAAAATCAAAATAAATATAATAAAAGAAATGAAAAAATTAGATTAGATGCTTTTCCTATATAGTTGACAATTTCGCCCCATTTACCTATGATTCATAAATGGGTCGATTCCTAATATATTTGCTTACATTCTACTGATAATTGTGTTGTTCTAACAGAAGCAAACAGTGAAGGAAGGGCAAGTTATTTGTTACATCGAGCAGCTTGGCGGGGAGCTTCCCATTGAGGTTTTTATGATTTCTCTCTAAATGAAATTCAGTTGCAGCCTAATTAAAATAGAACTCCTACTAATTATTTAATTTCTGTCTTTCGTTTTTTTCTTCTGATTTTCAGTCTGATATAGCTGGAGAAGTTATTAAGATACTTCGTGAGGATGGTGGTATGCACAGTTTATTCTAATGAATTGGCCAATACGGGTTATGTTTTATACATAAAGGGTCAAAGGGTAAAATCAAAAGAAAGGAAATAGGTCAATGGCTCAAACGTGCCCGAAAACCGCCCAAAGTGTAGATTTAAAGCATAAACCTCCTAACTCATTACTAACTTATTTAAACCCCATGGGGGTGAATAGTATAGCAGGGATGTACAAGTTTCTTTGCATTGAGTACAAGTCGAGTTGTGCTTTCCCTTTTCTTATAAGGTTTTTTTTCATTTTTCTTATAAAAGTTTTTTTTTATAAACTGGCCACTAAAGTTCAAAATAAATAGTAACCCCATGGGGGTGAATAGTATAGCAGGGATGTACAAGTTTTTTTGCATTGAGTACAAGTCGAGTTGTGCTTTCCCTTTTCTTATAGGGTTTTTTTTCATTTTTCTTATAAAAGTTTTTTTTTATAAACTGGCCACTAAAGTTCAAAATAAGCTGTAATTTTTTTTACTCAAAACTCCGTTTTTTTATAGATTTGCCACATAAGTTCAATAAACTTTCGTTTGTTAACTTTTTTCAAAATACGGGTGTGCCGTTTTTTTTGTCAACGTTCCGATATAAATTTGTTTTAAAACGGAGTTGTATTTAAAATCGATTTTTTTATCGTTGCCTGTATCGAGTGTCATTACCGTTGTGGTACCATGACGAACCGAACCTATTATGGGCGAACAACATCATTGTCGATATTGGTATTATCGAGTCGCCTTATGGTTTTCGACGAACCGAACCGGTAATTTTTTTAATTTGTTTTCCCCTTTTTTATTATTTAGTTTTATGTTTCCTTTCTATTAACATTATTTTTACCGTTGTGCCTATGCTTTCGTTTAAATTTTATTAACAATGGGGCCGACAACGTTATCTATGATAACTTTCGTTCGTTATGTTTTTTTAAATAACGGAATGCGCCGTTTTCTTAATAATTTCTTTTGTCAACGTTCTGGTTTAAATTTTATTGAAGACAAAGTTGTATTCAACTTCGAGTGTTTTTGGGTATCGTACGTTATAACGAGTCTGCGATTCCACGCAAACGAGCCAAACCAATAACGACCAGACTCTCGCCGCGAAGCGCGGGGGTAAAAACTAGTTTTATTAAAAAAATAAAATAAAATACTTTTTCTTACTCTGATCCACACAAGAAATTACCCGTTTTGACCCATTACCAAACCCACCCCTTTTGCAGCCTGTGGTTACAATGTGTAAAATTTAATAATATCTTACATGTTTGATTGTTGTAAACAGATCCTGTGGGATATGGTGATGCTCTAATTGCAATTCTTCCCTCTTTTCCTGGGATCAAGAAGCTACAGTAGGTTGTCCGCCGCCCCTTCTTTTTTGCAGATGGCTTATCATCGTATTTATCGAGATTGGATGGTTGAGATACCATACATGCATATAAGAAAATCCATTTGCAGCCAAAAAAATTGTGAACTGCCTTTCTTAGCATGATTTTTTTTATAAATATTTTTGGCCTGTATGACCGCGCTCTCATCTGATAAAGATGTAAAGTGAGACTTGTTTCGGCTTCGGTATCCTTTTTGTTCTATTTTTGCTAACTTATTCTCCTTGTTAGGCATGTGGTTGATTTGTTTAGCGTGATTCAAAATGTTATTTCAAGACCTTGGCATGTGCTCAAAGGTACATGAATCTTTTCAGGTCATTTGCATTTTATGTTTCAGTTATTTTCAACTTTCAAGCTCATCATACAGTGAGAAATGGTTTGACTCAAAATATATCCTTGTAGCTAAAAATGACCAATGTGCAAAAAGTCGATTCAACGTCAATGTATTTGTTATCGCTCCCCACTACTCGCATCATTTCCTCATTCTCCAATCATTTTCATCGAGTTCTTCTAACCACGAGTTAAATATACAAACCCAAGTTTGCTATGACAAAAACAACTAAAAAAGCAACCGCCAATTACCAAAAAGTTCATTTGAGCTATAGCATTGCTTCTTTAAGTTGTTATAAGTCAAAGGTATTGATCATTTTTGCAAATGAACATTATATTGGTCAGCCTGAAACATGACTCGATTTTAAGTGTCAGGGTTAAATATTAACCCGACATGATTGACATCATATCTACTGAACATGGTTTTAATAAAGCGGTTCTTGCTCAAGCTCTTTTCAAACCTAGTTCGAAATTTGTCTAGCATTTTTCTTTCAAATATGAAACAACGCATTTTATTCATTTTTCGGCTTGGTTTGAGATCGATCAAGAGCGGGATTGCTAGCTTAACGGTTTAGATCGAACCCGAGTGACATTTTCCCAATAAACACCCCTTGAAGTGCCATCTGTCGAACTCGAACCAAATGCCCAAACAGAAACGCAATCCTAAAAGAACCCCAAACAATGTGTCCTTTTGATAAACAGCCAGCATGTGTTATACCAAGCTACAAAAGAAAGTTTTATGAACCACATCTACACTTTCATTTGCATTTAGACTTTGAAAGCGTCCCCTTGAAACACGAAACAATCATTTTAACATCGTCCTTGATAGAAAGGAAGGACCGCAATTGACATTGTTGGGTAGTAGACGTCGATGGCGTTTTCGTTATATTAAAATGATGATTGGCCTTTTGACATATAGGGTTCTTTGAAAAGTCCCCAAATTAACAAAAGCATACCAAAAAGCCCCAACCTAATTTATTTAACCAAACCTATCATTGCTCTTGCCACAGCCAAATAGCTTCCTGCTAAAACCTGGTGATAACACAAATGCTATAAGTTTATTATTCATGTTACAAGTTTTTATCTCTTTCATGAGAGTTGGAAATTTTGACCAGTTTGCTTATAAATGGCGGATTTGGGTTTGTATTTTATCTCAAACTGACGGGTCAAACAGATTGAAAGCCGTTTGTTTCAGCCGGTACAAAGAATGACCAGTTTCAACCCGAACCTGTTTTAACCCGCCACCCAACCCACTCGACCTGTCCATCTTGCTTGTTCTAGTTTCCAGTGATAAAGAGAACGTGTATGTGATTATGTACTCGGTTTCCTCAGATTTTGGGCAGTTATTTTTGCCAATTGCATCTTAAAGCACGTTTTTGATGATCAACAAAATACGCCTGCTCAAGAACTTGAAGGATCACAACTAAAACGTGAAAAAACGATAAAAACACAAATCTCGATATGCTGTAAATCAGTTGTTGAAGAGGCTTGTTTGAGATTTCTCAAATTGTATGCCTCAAGCAATACTTTGCTAGATTTAATTTTCTATTTATATCAACTCTTGTAATACTTTTTAGCTTTCAATGAGAATCAAGTTTCATCTCAAACTACAAGAGTTTTTGTAAAACAGATTATATACCACAAAATTACTCATTCGTTGAATGAAAGTCAGTGTCATCCTTTTTAGGATCCGATACGAAACCGCTTTTGAAATAGGTTTGGGTGAAACCAGTCCCAATCTGATCCACCAGTTTGAAAACAATTTAAGTTATTTCCATTGAAACCGGTTTGAAACTACTTAAAACCGATGTGATCCAATCCAGAACCGATTCGGTTTTTCTCCAACCTGAAACTGGTTTCTATTATGATCCGGTTTAGCTAAATCCAGTTTTGACTTGCTCTGACTCGATCCGCACCGGTTTCTAAACCGATCTAGTTTGGTCCAGAAACCGGTTTTGTGCACCTTCTAGTAGAGGTGCACAAATCGGTTTTTTTTTTGAACCGGATCCGGTTCGGATCCGGACCGGTTCCGTCAAAGTTGGTCAATAACCGGATCCATTAGAACCGGTTCCGGTTCGGATCCGGTTCCGGGTGTGGAGACTTGGAACCTATTGGGACCGGTTCGGATATTTAGAACCGGACCGGTTAAAAAAAAACCGGTTCCACCGGTTCCGAAAAAAAAAAAATTAAAAATTAACAAAAATACACTATAAAATACATGTTTTATTTATTTTGTAGATTTTTTTAAGTTATTTAACAATAGTTCGTACAAAAAAAATACAAAAAACATAATTGAATCACAAAGCATTAATTATTTATTATGTTTTCAATATTCTTCGTCGTAGTCTTTGTAACATCGGTTTTCATTCTTCTTCGCTTGAGATACGTTGGGCTTCATCGTAAGCTTGTTCTTCGTCCGAAAGTAGAGTCGCCGCCCCATGTTCTACTTCGAATTCATGTATTTCTTGTTCAACGTCAAGCTCGCCTTCTAATTTTGCAACATGTTGTACACGTTCGGCGGCATCCAAATGGTCCTTCAAGCAAATACACATCTCCATAGATTCCGGTGTAAGCCTCGTTCTTCGAATAGATAAAACACTGCCACTAAGAGAAAAAGCGGATTCCGAAGCTACCGTGGAAGCTTGGACGGTTAGTAGGTCACGGGCCATTGCGGCTAGAACGGGATATTGGGATTCCCTTCCTTGCCACCAACTCAAGATATCAAAGTTTTCAAACTCTTCGGATCTTAGAGTAGAAATAAAGTCGGTTGCTTGATATCTCCCAAGCTCGCTACTTGGTGTGGTTCCACGAGCTCGTTTAGTATTTTCGTTTCTTAAAGTGTTAAATAAATTTAGCATCGGGTTCCTTGAACTACTAGAAGTTGAACCCGAACCCATTGATTCACGTATGTTTGATGGATCACCACTTCCACCATATTTGCGTAAATAATAATCAAACATATTATTAAAAGCCGAATTGAAATCCCTTATTGCATTTGATTCAAAATTTGGGTCTTCCTCGAACATATTTAAATCATCCGATATTGATCCAATTAATGTTTCAACACCGGTTACATTAATCGTTGGGTTTAAGGCGGCCGAACATGTAACAACGGCCGGCATTTCTGAAAAATATTTTTTAAATTTAGCTTTCATAGGTTTTACCATTTTTTCAAAAATAGTGCCGTGATATTCAAACTCTTTTAATTTATTACATATTAAGTATAATTGTTGAAGTATTAGCGAAGACGTGGGATAATAAACTCCCGATAAACATGTAGTTGCATTTTTAAAAACCTCAAGCAAATTAGTTAGTTTCTCGATCATATCCCAACTTATATTATCAAATTTTTGTAAACAACGTTTCTTTTGCACAAGTTCATCATGGAAATGTTTTAAAGTAATTCTTTGCCTTAAGGCCGATTCAAACATTTTCCAAGTCGAGTTCCATCTAGTAGGTACGTCCCAATTCGGACCTAAAAAGATGGAATCCGTTTGTTGGCACAAGTTTCTATAGTTTATATATCTTTTTTTGCTTATGCTAAAAACTTCACGTAACATCACTTTAAAATTTTCTTTTACGTCTCTTATTTCTTGGACGTTTAGACCGTCTTGCACAACCAAGTTAATGATGTGTGCAACACATCGACTATGAAAAAAAACACCGTTACAAGGCGGTTCATATTTTATTTTTAATTTTTCGACCGCGTTTGTGTTATTTGAAGCGTTATCAAAAGATATTGAAAATATTTTCGGTTGAATTTTATAAGTTTGAATTACCGAGTCTAAAATATAAAATAAGTTTTCACCGGTATGTGGATATCCAAAATAATCAAACGCAATCGTACGCTTCATCATTTGCCACGACTCCGGTTGAACCCAATGTGCGGTAACGCAAAGGTACGATTCGGGTAAACCATGTGGAGCGGACCAAACGTCCGTTGTTAAGTTAATGCCGGTATTTAATTTTTCAAAACCTAAAATTAATTCTTTTTTGGCTCTTTTCCACATTTTTAAACAATCTCTTCTCAAAGTAGAACGACTTACATTTGTGTAATTCGGTTGAAGCGTCTCTTGTATCATCCTCGTCAAGCGCGGATTATCAAAATGATCAAAAGGCAAGCCTTCTTGAATGACGAAATGTGCCATTCTCTCACGAACACTTTCGACATTGTATTGCCAAACTCCTCCATCCCTACCAATTTGAGTTTGATTTTCACCTTCTTGAGTGTGTCTTGCGTGACTAGCAATATGTTTCCTTAAACTGCTATTTCCCGCCGCAGCCAAAAGTTTACCACAACGTTTGCAACGAGCCTTTTGCGAGCCGTTCGACATTTCGCATAAATCGAAATAAGCCCATATTTCTTGGTTTCGGGAGCAAGGAAGTATTGACACAACCGTAACATCGCTAGTAGAACCACCAACCGAATTTTGAGTGCTTGCGGAAGCGGAAGCCATGAGAGTGTTTTTTTTTTTGCTTAACGTGAACGTTTTTTTGCGTTTTGAGAGCGTTTTTGAGTTTTGAGAGCTAGAATGTTGTGGTGAACTAACACAAACACCCAATACCTATTTATACTAAATTTCAATCCTTAAAAACAAAAAAAAAAACAAAAAAAACGGCCATAAAACGGCTATATAGCCGTTTTTTTTAACCCCAACGGCTAGAACCGGTTCCGAACCGGTTCCAAAATGTCCGAAAAAAACCGGTTCCAAAAAATCCGATTTTTATCCAATTTTTAACCGGTCCGTCAAAAAACCCAGAACCGGTCCCGGAACCGGCGGTTCTCATAATATCCGGACCGGTTCTAAAAAAACCGGTTCTCACCGGATCCGGTTTCGGATAATCCATCGGATCGGTTCCGGTTCCGGTTCTTTTGTGCACCTCTACCTTCTAGTTCAGGTAAACACTAATCAACCACTTGCAAAAATTGCGTTTAGCCATTAACATGCTAAGGTTTATACAATTTAAACCAACAGTTTAGACCTATAAAAGGATCAGAAGTCTTAAAAAGAACTCGGTGGCACCCAATGGAACTAACCTCGTCCATAACCTTTATCAAAGTTTGGTCTTAGAGAAAGGAAAACTAAACGCTATGTACCATAAGATTTCAATGAAGTACTTTTAGGTTGTTATTGTAACTGTATTGTTTTTTAGTAATAATTCGTGCATAAATTATTTACAAAAAGTGTTAGCAAATAGAGTCCACCCAACCCGGCCGGTCTTGACTGAGTGGAAAAACATGAATCATGCCGGGTTGTGCAACTAGTTCAGGTCAACTTGGGTTCATGTCAAACTAGGTTCTTTATTTGTTTTGATGACAGTTGGTGACAGCAATGTAGGTGGTGGCAGTGGAGGTGATGGAAGCGGCAACGACTGCAGTGGTGGCGACTAGTAGGTGGCAGAGGCGGGAGCAGCATAGGCAAAGGCGGTGGTGGCACCAACAACAACCTAATTTGACTCTAAAAGTTATAAGCCAAATTTAATTGTTTCGGGTCCATATGGCCCTTTCAACCCAAACCCATGTTGACCCATTATCCAACGCGCCTACCCCTTCCATCTTACCACATGTACCGTCGGTGTTAAGACAGATATGTTAATGATTATAACTGGGCATTGACATCCACTTTGTTCTAAAAAAGAAAAACTTAACCAATATAGTGGAAGACAACCATGTATGTATGTGTGTTCATGAACCTGAATGCTATTTCCAGGAAACGATCACGAGAAAACGAAAAAGAAAAATGGTAGGTGGCATTATATAGGCACAAACTCGAGAGTCAAGGAAGTGAACGCCCAAAATTAAGGTATGAGCGGGAATGATCACAGTGCAAATCAGGAAGAAGTGAAGAACTGACAACCAGCTTCGAATCACAGGAATCAAATAACAATTTCAATAACTAAATGGAAATTAATATCTGTTCAGAGACTGATATTAACCATGAAGATCAACTGCTGTGGATTGGAAAATAAAGAGAGATCTGACTTTTTCTTGATAGTCTTTTTCTTGAAATTTTATGGATTTTCATACTGACTATTTTCTTCTTAGTATTTGGGAGTCAGTCACATAGTCAACTTTGATTTTTGGACAATTAGTTTCATACCAGCTGCACAACTAATTATCTAAGGGTAAAACAAAATTACTTATTTGCCCCTGTTTTTTAACCTAATCGAAGAGACTTTAATTTCCATTTCGCAAACAGTCTCTACCCTTTTTTCACAAAAATGTCATATTTAGTCATTTTATCTATCAGTTTCTTATATTTTCATAATTTGCTAAACAATAAAACATCTTATCATCTTAAAACTACAACTTTAGACAACATAAACACATACACACACACACTATTTTCTACAGCCTGTTTTACTACAACTAATTATCTGATTTGGGTATTTAATATCACGTTAAACACACACATCTAAATACCCTCCAACTCTTATTCCAACATTCATAGTCATACATGAGTGTATCAAATATTGTATCAGAAGGAGCAGCAATGAAAGAATTCTTGCTGATTGAGTATATTAAATAACTAAATACAAGGAAAACCTAAAATATGAAATTTGGTAGCAATCTGTATCTTAATAATTCATTTCAGAACATGAAACATTAACTTGTCATTTAATCAGTTTAGAACACAACATAGTTGAAAGTGGTGCAGTTATGTGGGGGCCATGTAAGATGTCTAGTTATGAATATTTGGCTAATATACCCTCTTCCGGAAATGATACTTACCTTATTAGCCCGTCAAGCAGCTAATAAATGGAATTTCCTGGGTTGACCAAAGGACTAGGTCAACTCGTGAGCTCTTCCATTTTACCCTGTTGTTCATTAAGACAGTTGAAAGCTAGAAACAAGCCAACAAAATAGGAATATGTAAAGATTAGGATATTTAAAGAAATACCTGAGAAATGTAATTCTCTGCATCATTTCGCTTAAGAAATAGAATTGCATGCATTGCAAGGTTAGCTACTTGATCACTGAGCACAACCTCGTTACCAATTTCTTCAAGGACCCTCACCTTAATGTAGGGATCTTTAGGTGGCACCATGTCCTAATTAAACACATGAATTATGCAAGTTGAAGATCAGATTAGGTCACAGTATTCATGGCATGTAACGGTATATGTTTTTAAAACAAAATGATTGATAATTGATATGTGTGCATTAACCAAATTCAGGGACACAGGAAATTTGGGAGCTTACTATGGCCAAATCAAGATCGTGCAAATCTGACATGTAAGATTGTAAAGTTGCGGAATGCTTTTCAAAATATTCCTTCTCTGAGCTGCTAAGTTTCTCTTTAATTGCATCTGGGAGATCACGCTTGAAGGTCCATCCCAAATTTTGAATAACTTCCGCTCGATTATACCTATCAGAATAATAACGATATAAATACAACATAAACATAAGTTCAAACGGTGATGGAATTACAGTACAGAATAAACAGCTAGACAGGTGATTTACACATAAGCCATGAGACATCGTTTATTGCGGACAAATGAAAGGTGGTGGATGAGGGCCCCAAAATGGTCAGCATTTTTACTTGTCTGATCGCTGGATCCTTCCTCTTGCTTCTTTCTGCCACACATTAGGTTAAAAGATAAATAACCAAATAAACAAGAATACCCAGTAAAATCCCACTCATAGCAGAGCTATTGGTAAGGTCTTGGAGGGTGGGATGAAGGCACACCCTTTTCTCTATCCCAGGGGATAGAGAGGCTGCTCCGGTGAGACCCTCGGCTCCAAAAACTTTTTTTGACGTGTACAGTGCTGCAGTGCATAGTTTAGTAATCCAAATAACATAAAATGTGGCTAACAAAATCAGAGCAATAACCATACAAAAGTACTAATAGTGGTGGCAGTAAACTACCGCTAGTAGCATAAATAACTAAATAAGTGGATATGAAAAGGCGGGGAAAACAAAGGATACAATGAAATGAAGAATTACCTTAACAATGCTTCAAGTTGAAGAACATGTCCATTGCATTCTTCAATGACTTGAGCAAATAGATCATTCTACATCAAAATGGAACCATGAAAAATTAGTCGAGTACGATTTTTATTTACATGGGAAAAAGAAACAACACTTTTCTCTAGTCAAAAGGTGTCTTTGTGATTCTATACAACCCCTTTGAATAAACATATGTAATTTAATCCAATACAGTTGCAAGATAAAACCGAAAGCAAACTTTTTTAGGAAACAAAAATGCAATCTTTGACACTGTGAACAATTTGGATGTAATCTCATCACCATAAAGTACTGTTCTTCATAAGAAAACAATATCTGTGATTCTTGTGGATTTTAGAAGAATGAACATCTTTTATTTAAAAACGATTTTGAGACTAGTGATAGAGGAAGAGGGTTTACATTAAAGCCTGTGAGTTGGCCTGATTCACTGTTCACAAATTCTTTCAAAAGTTGACTAGCATTCCGTCCATACATCTTACTGTTCAAGTAGTCCCTCAACTCTTACACAACTGTAACAAACCACACAGGCATTTCATCAAACACCTTATCTGCATGAATATAAAACTGCCGAAATATCCTACACATACAGAAATTGAAGGATAATTGAACATATGGGTATCAATTTTTGTAGAAACTATAGCATTCTGAACATTAGGAACCGTTTTACGAGAAAATCATGCCTCAAAAATAAATATTTCAAAAAAAACATTATCGATTGCATTTTTTTAAGATACCTGTGTCGTACACTGATGAAAGCTAGAAATTGAGGTTATCAATGAACAACGAGATCTAACCGCGAGAATTAAACGATGAGTTTTGCTGATGAGATGTTCTTGATTTGGCTTTTAATTTTCACGAAATATTGGCGGGATGATTTTAAGAAAGCGTTCCAAAGCTTTGTGTGGCTCCTTATTTGGATTTGGGTTTGGATCCGGATCTCGCTTGATATACGGGTTTGGATTATTCCTTGACCGGGCCGGCAGGCCCATTTTGTTAACAAGGCCCACTGACTCTTTTTTTCTAGTGTTACTCTACTAGTCCACCACCATCCGAAATGGGTGGGCCGTCCGTGGCTAATGTATATAAAATAATCGGAATCCAAAAAGTGACTTTTTTTTATACTAACAATTTGGATCACTAACGAGTCACTGACTAAACCTGTACTTTCAGAAAGAAACTCACCACAGGTGAAAAAAAAACCCTAGCCAAAGCTGAACCCTTTTTTGTCACTTATTTTATTAAAGTTTTGAATATAGACATTTACCATTGGGTTAAACTAGGGGTTGTTATGCCATCAACATCGGCTTTTATAAGATGCCTCGAAAACTTCATATTGGATTCGAATAATCTAGGATTTTTGTATTAATCAAAGCTTGAAAATTTGTCCCATCGTAACATTGTTTATTACTTTAACATCTATACATACTAATAAATAAAGGTTTTTGGTGTTACATGTCATTCTCCTATGCATCAAAAACCTTTTTTCTCCCGTCTCTCTCTCCTATTAAATATGTAAATTTCTTTAATTGTTATTATAATTTTTTATTTCCTACATTTCTCTCCTATTAATTATTATTTATATATTTCTTTTTATAAAACGCTTTTTATTTTAAAAAAAATAGGTTTGTTCATAAACATTTTTATAAATTAAACATTTCTTTCATCCTTTTTATAAAACATTTTTAAGAAATAACTATATAACGTTCGTAAAATTTATATTAAAAAACTATTTAATATATCATAAATATGTAATGTCTAAACATTTATTACTAATTATATAACATTGTATTTATTCAACCCGTGTAATAGACGGGGTTTGTAACCTAGTTGAACAATAAAAAGAGAATAGAATTTGTGTGTACCAACACAAGCATTATTAAATTATATAGTTTATTTATAATAAAACAAAATTATTAAATTTATAAAATTAGAATACGTAATTTTATGTCACCGACACCTTTAATAAATAACTAGTTGGATATACCCGCAGTCGGTCGTTCGTTAATAAAAGGTATATATAAACGTACGATAAAAACAATATTAATAAAAAAATGCCTAAATACACAAGCATTTTCTCTGCTACTTGAATTCTAGTGTTTGTATCGTCATGTTGACGATTAGTCTGGTTTTTTTAGTTCCTTGCTGCAGTTCTAGTGATAGATTTATCACATTGATAATCTACTGTCGGTATTTTGCTTTGGTCTTGGTCTGTTCAGTTTGCATTTGTGATATTGATAGTTAACTGTTAAAAGTTGTTGGATTATTCAAAGTAGATATGTTATTTTTGACAAAGATGATATTAAACAATATGAATCAAATACACAAATAGAATATATATATATATATATATATATATATATATATATATATATATAGGGGAGAGATCAAGAGAAAACCACAAAGTTAGGCGAAAACCAAGAAAACCATATCATTTCAGGCAATTTTTTTTATTTACGTATACGTATCCAAAACCAATTTTTTGATTTACGTATACGTAAACGCAATTTTTTTGTTTTATGTTTACGTATACGTAACACTATGTGTAAAAATGTTTTTTGCTAAAAATGTTTAATATTACATTGATACTCTTATAAATAAATAAAAATAAATAAAAACAAAAAATAAATATTATTATATGATTGGGTAAAATTGTTTTTTTTAGTGGTTTTCTCGGTTTTCGCCTAACTTGTGGTTTTCTCTGGAACCCTCCCCTATATATATATATATATATATATATATATAATTTTTTTTATTTTTTTTTATCTTAAAGCAACCAACATGAAAGATACTTACAGTATGATTGCAGAAGATAGCAGCGGAACTTGTTGAAATATTTGCAGAAATATGAATCTAAGCATTTTTTTTTTTTTTTTTTTTATATCTGGGGTATAGTATGAAGGACTTGAAGAACTATGAAGATAAGGACTGACTCTTAAGAAACCAGAGAGAGAGAGATTAGTTGCTCATGAATGAACTTGATTGCATTCAATGATAATATTTCGGTGTGTTTACAAATGAAACTCGTCTGCTCTTATATAGGCAGAGAAAAGGAAAACAATCAAACAAAAGAAGCGGTCCTAAATTAAAGAGACTAGAAAACAAAACATCTTTACACTATTTCTCTACAGTAAAAGAAAATAATTACAACTTTTGTCGGCCAGAAGCTAACTTTTGTCGGCCAGACGCGTCTGTAATGTGTAGTGACGTAAGTGCTTACGTTTCTTCAAATTATTGAGACGGAAACGTCATTGCTTACGTATTTCTCTTTCTAGAAGTCTCTGTGTGTATCTGGTAGAGATGGTGGCGTTCCTGTGTCGTCTGAATCACCTATGTCGTGATCCCATTCTGTATTAATTATGTGCTGTAATTCCAAGGTATCTCCTTCTCCGGTGAAGGGGATGAGTATGTTCCAATTTTTGTGTGTCCATATCTGTATATAGTGTCCTTCTGCTATAAGATGGAAATCTTCCCAATGAAAGCCTGAAGGTAAATAGGGGGTTTGTTGGTTTTGGGTAATGAAATGTTTAGTATCTTTAGTGTTTGTGGCTTTGGTTTGTAGGCTGGCTAAATTATCGACCCAGTATAAGTCTGAGAAGATAATTTCTTGTTTAACTGCTAATTGTTTAAGGTAATCTTTTATGGAGGGTTTGTGGCTGATGAACACCCTTTTTCTGGCGGGTCTGTAGGTGTAATCATTAGCATAAGGAAAGGAGGAAAAGAATTTACATCCAATATATGGAGGGAATATGTGTGTACTGATGTTTCCGGTGGCAATAATAAATTTTTCACCGAAAAGGTTTATAATGCTTTCTGTTTTTGGATCTAAACCCATTTCGATATAATCTATCATTCCATTATGGTAAAACTGTAGGATTAGATCTTGTGGCATGTCTGTAGTTTTTAGGTTTATTTGTAGGAGAAGAAGGCAGGTTCCATTTCCTTCATTATCTGTTCTTTCTACCACTGTAACTCCTTTATATTTTTCTTCATTTAGAGCAATCATCATTACTCTAAGTTGTAACTCGTATATCACAAGGGGGAATTCTGAGCAGATTTTTTGTGATACAATGCTGTCATATATATATATATATATATATATATATATATATATATATATATATATATATATATATATATATATATATATATATATATATATATATATATATATATATATATATATATATATATGGCATGTTCTTTTGAGAACCAACTATATGTTGAGAACCGAAAGAACCGCACAAAACGTGTACATATCGCTTTAGTGAAAAAAGTAAAATTCAACAACAATGTTTTATTTATCTCTTCCCACTCTTAGTTTGAGTTTATCTCCTCTCTCCTGAATTTTTTTAAAAAAAGTATAAGAATATGCATATATGCATTCATTTGTGCATATAGTGTGAGTGCATATATGCATTTAAAAAAACGACTATTAATTCGAGGTTTTTTAAAACCAAACCTTAAACATATTGAAATGTATATGAATTCTAGTCAATTTATATTATAAATAGAGGAAGAGTTAATGCGGTTCTCACGGTTCTTAACATATTGTTGGTTCTAAAAATAACATACCCCTATATATATATAGAGAGAGAGAGAGGGATGTTCTATTGAGAACCAAAGAATTGTAGAGAACCAAAGGAACCATCCTAAACCATTCATTTTTTTCTATTGATTTAATTTATTTAATTAAATTAGAAGGGCTCTTTTGTGATTTTGCAAATCAGTTATTAGGTTACGTGTGATTCATATGAGAAGATTTTAAACTGCCACACCCACGATCTCATAGGTTACGTATGTTTTCATCGATCCTTCTAATATTATTTTCTATTGAAGCAAATCAATTCTTGTACATCAATGAATTAAATATTATTATACATACTTTTTTTTTGCTAGTGCATATATTCATACACTAAAACAATGATATGCATACTCATGTATGACTTCAAAAATATTTATTTGTTGCTAGTGCATACGTGCATACACTAAAACATGATGTTCATACATATATGTATGACTTCAAAATGTTTATGCGTAGTGGATTATGTATAAATTTAAAATTTACCTATTGTTATTAATTTAAAAATGCACATATGCACAAATACATACATGCATAAATGAATCTGCGTCTTTTAAAAGAGAGGTGAAAAAAATCTAAGTAGAGAGAGGAGATAGAAATTAATGAAACTAAAGGGATAATTAAAGTATTTTACACACACAATAGATAAGAGTTGCACTACTTGAATCAATTAGCAAAAGGACAAGATTGTATGATCCTAAAAAAAAGCAACTGTGTATAAAATACGGTTTTTATCAAGCCACTAACAATATATAAGAAAGTACTATAATGCCCTTAATAATATATAGAAATTAAAATAATAAAAATTTCAAAAAGAAAATGAATGGTTGAAAATGGTTCTCATAGTTCTCTACATTTTTTTAGTTCTCTAAAAAATACATCTATATATATATATATATATAGGGGAAGGTTCCACTAAGAAGTGGTTTTTCGCTAAGAAACGCTAAGAAGTGGGTCAAACGAACTCCGATTGAGTTCATTCCAGCGGCGTTGGAACCGTCTCATCGAACTCTAATCCGGACCCAAAAACCTAAACCCCCCTCCACCCACACCCCCAAAAACCTAAACCCCCCCTCCAACCCCACCCTAAAAAGACTAAAACCACCACCCCCACCCCCCAAAAACCTAAACCACCCCACCCCACCCCACCCCCCCCCCAAACCTAAACCCACCCCCACCCACCCCCAAAAACCTAAACCTCCCACCCCCACCTCCCAAAAAAACCTAAACCCTAAAAGCTAAACCCTAAGGCTAATACCCTAAAATTCAAACGTAAAATCTAAACCTTAAAAGCTAAACCCTAAAAGCTAATATGATAGAGTTCGACGAGACGGTTCCAACGCCGCTGAAATGAGCTCAATCGGAGTTCGTTTGATATCGTTTCTAATCGTTTTGGTCATTTTTTAGGGTTCTTAGCGAAAACATACTTCTTATTTGATCCTCCCATGTATATATATATATATATTACTCGTTTTGTAGTCACAGATTTCATATATAAGTAATAATGAAGTCGCTTAATGATAATCATGCACATAGAACCGATAAGTCATCATTGATGGATAAAAAGGAGTCTAAAGCGCGAATAAAAAATAAATATATCCACTAAGAACCAACAGGTGCTCATCAACATCCAACATCACCGATATATAGGGTTAAAAGATTAGAGCAGAGTGAGATCGATGGCAGGGCTACAGAGATCAGCCGTATCATTCCGAACGCAAGGATCATCCGGTTTGATTTGGGACGACAATTTCTTATCCGCCGAATTCAAACGGTTTTCCGAATCCAAACCGTCATCATCATCAGGTTCAGGACGCCGAAAACGATCACTCAATGTGTTCCGCATCCATCAACACCGTTCGTCGGAATCGATCTACCAACGGCGGAGAACGAGCTTGCCGTAACGGGATGGCGTCTCCGGCGACAGAGCCACCTTCACCTAGGGTTCCGGTATGTGGACTCTGCCGTGCTTTCCGCAAGACTAACAAGAATCATTCACGTAAGCGTAGTTTTGCTTAATTATCAGAATTGTGAAAACCGGCTGCTTATTTGAATTGTTTTTGATCGTTTGAATACGTGAATTAAATTCGATAATAATGAGGTGTGATCTTGTGCTTATAGTTTCTTTCTATTATTTATGGTTATTAGGCTTCTTTAGATGCTTGAATCATGATGAACGCCGCCTGAAAAATAATGAAAAATTAAGCCCGGATGTTTAATTTTGCGGCTATTGGAAACCTGCAACAATGCGGTTCCCGTAGATGATCAAAACGGGTGTCAAAGTGTCAAGTCGGCTCGCCTAACATTCTTTTTTTTTTGAAAGGCGAACATCGAATGTGTGACGTCGCAGCCCCCGTCACATGGGAGAGCCTCGTCCAACTCCGGCCAATATGTTGTCTTAACCGGGCCCACTTGGCTTCAGAGTTAGAGAGCTTTCAAGGAAAAACCTCACCCAATACGGCCCCTTCCGAGCTTGAGGGAGAGCCGAGGCTCCAACCCTGGATCCGCGTGGGTAAAACCCTGGTGCATCAGCCTAAATTCTTTTACTCCAACTTTTTGATGATTAAATATAGGTTTGATTTAACTATGCGTAAGAGCATTCACATCAGCTTTAGCATATTTGTGTGAGTGTGTTCTGTATATTTTATGGAGTGCTTGTGAGTGGAGGAGAGAGAATAACTATAATTTTTTTATATATTTAGGAAAAAACTGTTCACATATATAAATTTTTAATATTTTTTTAAAGTGCTTGTGAGTGGAGGAGAGAAAAAGTAATGACAAATATATAAAAAAATATTATTTAATTAAAAATGAGAGAGAAAATATAATGATTTTTATTGTCATTATAGAGATAGAAATAAAGAAATTGATGAAAATGCTCTAAAATTATAAGAATTACAATAATGACAAACATTTGTTTATACTCCTTTTTTAGAACCAATATAATGTGGAGAAATTTGAGAACCGTATTAATCCTTACACTGTTTTTTTATATAAATTGAATAGAATTTATATAGATTTCAATATGTTTAATGTTTAAAAAACATTGTACTTTTAAATATTTTATAATCGTTTGTCTAAATGTATATATGTCCTACACTATATGCACAAATGCATGTATATATGCATATTTTATACTTATAAAAAAAGTTAGACTTCTACGCGGTTTAGCTCGACTATCCAACAGAAAGCTATCTTTGACGTTCTCGGGTTCGGCGCCCATAATTTCGGCAACCAAGTTGAAATATGATGGGGTTTTGTGTGGAGAAAGGAGATAAAATCAAACTAAGATTAAACGATATGTAAAACATTGTTTTCCAGTTTTATCTTTTTTTACTTAAACGATATGTACATATTTTATGTGGTTCTCTCGGTTCTCAACATAAGATTAATTCTCAAAAGACGCGCCTCTATATATGTATGTGTGAAATAATTATTTTACTAACTTGAAAAACATATTATTCCTAAAGGAATTGAAACCTTAAAGTTTTATGTATGATTATCTTTGGTTTCTAACTAATTTTTTTTGTTAGTATAAGAGTTAAAATAAAAATTAATTATTACTTTAAAAATAATTAAAAAAAAGGAAAGAGGAGAGAGCCCACTTATTCCCTTCAAACATATTGGTATTTGGTTTGGTTTCCTTACATTTTAGGTCTAACTAGTATAAAGACCCCGTGTTGCGGCGGGGGTGTAAAGTCGTGAAGAAAACTAACGTTGACACGTTGCCGCGAACTCGCATATTAAAGGAGACGTTAATAAAATACGTAACTTTATATAAGAAAAATAAAACCCGGACGTTGTTGATAACATTCGCAACTTTATATAAAAAAGACAAAACATCACGTTGTGGCGACCGCCGTCGAGAGCGTAAAACCGTGAAAAAATTAACGTCCAAACGTCACCAAGAACCCGTGATATGTCACAATTTATATATTTTTATAAGCATAATAATCCCCATATTATGGTAATTGTTAAATTAAAACCTTGCAAATACTACTTAATTCGCATATATTTTATTTTTGCAGGTTAAACGGCTTCCCGAACAAAAAGAAGCGAAAAACGCTAAGAAATTGAAGTAAATGTGGAAGTCGGAAACCATGTCATGCATTATACCCGTGTGCACCATAAAAGCAAGAGATTCTTCCATTGTACCTGTGTCCCCCAAAAGTGAAACATTCTCTTACAAAAGTACCTATGTACCAGTTGACCAAATGCACAACCATGCATTTGAATGCAGGTCATGCAATCCCCAACTCTTTGCCTATAAATATCAAGCTCAAGTCTCCCATTTAGGTGTCCAAGATCAAGAGGTGTGAAGGCCTTAGTGCTCTGCTAAGAGCAGGAACTCTCTCGATTTTGGTCCATTTAGCTTTTTCTTGTTTATTTTCTTTTCTAAGTCTTGTAATATGAACTTATTCTTCTCGTTCGAGTGAAACAAGAGGCAACCTATACCTACTCTCCCTTGGTGTTGGAATACTTCCACACATTATCTAAGGGTTAGTGGAGTCACTTGTATGGTCATTCATGGCTAGTCCTCTTGTGTTGCTCGAGTTGGTTGAACTTTAATTAATTAATGAAGTATTTTTAGTAAATTATTGTAGGATCGTGAAAGTACAAGATGGTTCTGTTCTTAGTTGAAATTGGCGGAAACAATAGCAACTACACAAGTATAATCGAGTAAACAGAAATAATACTTATAAGAACACTGTTGTATTAAGCTTTTGCGAATAAACGATTACAAATGAAAAATCTATCAAGAAGCACACATACAATGAAGTGTTTACACAGTATTTATACTAACTTAGAATCAAGACAGACCCTTGATTTTAAGGATCAGATCTAACACAGACCGTTGATCTTTTGTATAAAGCTAACAATACAAGTTTAGTCTAAACTAGCTAACTTTATTAAAGCGTCTTCTTTATGCATCATTACTTGCTTGCTTGGAGAAGAGCATTGTTGTCCGTCATTGGTTACACTATTGAGGTTCCTTCTGCTTTGAGTGTGTCAGTAGCTTTTGCAGAAAGTTTTCAGTGACGCTAGCAAGGCTGGTCAGCTGCAACGTTTGATCTTCACTGAATGAATAACTATCATCAGTAGAGTTGTTGATCAGCAGCAAGATGTGACCATCCAGAGCTGCTGATGATTTGCCTATCAACAGCATCAAGTGTTGATGTTGCTAAGAAGCCTATCCGCAGCAACTCTGGTCTTCAGCAGATAAGGCTATCCGCAGCAGATTTGTTCTTCAGCAGAAGAACAAGTATCCGCTGCTGATAAGCTTATCCGCAACATCTCTGTTGGTCAGCAGCAAACTCTGAGATCAGCAGCATTTGTACTTTGAAAATTTTGTAGCCATCATTCTTTATTTCTACAAACTCCCCCTAGACTGATGCTACCAAAACTCTCTTACTGCTTTTGTTGCTGAAGCTTTTGCATGTGGCTGACGATTCTTTCAACTCATATCCTCTATGGTCCTTGCTGGGATTGTTAAGAGGAAGCTCAGATAGAGTCTTGATGTCTTTGCTGGCCATTTTGAAGATAGCTTTGCTTAAACATCTCATCTTCTGTCCTTTAACATCTGTCAGTGTGAATTCATCCTTTTCAGTATTGTAGGACCAGCTGATGAATGGAGAGTGGGATTGGAGAGGTTTGGCATCAATGATTTCATCTTTGCTGGGGTTGAAGTAATGTTTGATTACCAGTAATAGATGTCTCCCACCTTCATTCTCAGGCTCATTGGCTTCACCCAGCTCCATTATTCTTCTGAGATTAGAATCTGGAAGTTGTAGTATCTCATCAACAATTGCATAGAGTGATCTTCTTTCTTCTGTTCTTCCCCTGAAAACTTCAAACCTTTGATCTTTAGTGCTGTAGAAACAGTTGACAATTTCTCTTGAGTCTTCTGGTTTGGTAGTAGGTTTGTTTTTCTTCTTGGGAGGTTGTTGATGAGTAGGAGCTGGGTGAGAGGATTTGGACTTTTTGGGTGGAGAGGAGGTAGGTCTAGGATGGAGAGTGGAAAGTTGTTGGATTGAGGAAGTGTTGAGTGAGGGAGAAGGCTTGGGTTTCTTTGTTTTCCTTTCTTCTTCTTGAATGATTACCCTTTTCTTGGAGTCTTTCTTCTCCAGTCTTTCTTCCTCGTCCTTCTTGACTTTAAGTTAGCGGGCTTGCATGTTCATGAAATTCATGGGACCTATCCTCTTTCCACTCTCTCCTTTAGCCTTAAGGAAGTTAATCATGATCTTCCTTTCTTCATGGGATCTTCGGTTAAAGGCAATGGTCTTTTTGGACTTTTGTTTGGCTTTTTTTTCTTCTTCAGCCTTTTTCTTGTTTGCCAATTGACCCTGCTGACCCATGAAGGCTCTGTAGATTTCTTTATTGGATAGTTTCTCAAGGTAGTCTACATCCTCACCTTGAGAAATCAGAGCCTTTACCCATTCCTCTCTCATTTCTTTGGCTAGTTCAGAATCAGTTATTCTGAACTTAGCGTCTTTCTTCTTCTTCTTCTGTACCTCTTCTTCTTCTCTATCGAATTATTCATGCAGTTGAAGAGCAAGAGAGTCATCTTCTTCAATTTGATAAACTGTAGGAATCTTTATTTTTAGATCATCCAGCTGTTTTGCATACAGCTGGATCTGTTGTTCTATGAGGAGAATGGCTGTGAGTCTGTCTTGAGCTTTCTTTAGTTCATCAATCTCCTCTTCTTCTCTTCTTCTTCTTCTTCTTCTTCTATCCTCCTTTTCTTTCTTCTCTTTCTCAATTCTTTCTTCATCTTCTTTGGTCATTAGTCCCTTTCCCTTATCTTTGTTGGATGCCTCTGCTTCAGCTTCATGGACCACAACAGTAGGTGTAGTAGATGCTGTTGAGATCTCAGCTTTAGCTTCATTGGCATGTTGGGGAATGGACAAGGGAAGGGAACTTTCTTCATCTTCTTTCCATTTCGTACCTATCACTTCTTTCCATGCTTCTTTCATCTTTTCCTCGTCTCTTCTTTTTTATTCTTCTTTTGTGTTTAGTCTAATTGTTGGAGAAGAGAGAAAGGATAGGTCTGAGTCAGATCCAGATTCCTCCTTATAAAGAGAACCCTTGATGATTTTGATCATTTCTTGACTTTCTAAGGAGTTGACATTGAAGATGAGTGATCTGAGCTCAAAGACTTTGTGCAGGAAAGCTGAAAGTAGGAGCAAGATCTCTTTGATGTTGATTGATAGAGAAGATCCATTGCTCAGGAAGAAGGTGAAGTCATGGGAGTCAGTGCTTATCCATCCTTGCACTTCTACATCCCTAACCATTATGTTGTACATGAATCTTCTCAAGCACAGAACTTCTTCTTTAGTGAGAAGACTGCTCCTTATTATTTCAAGTCTTCTAGGAGTCAGTTTTCTTTCTGTTGCTGCTGAAGATTCAGGATAGGCTACCCTTTTTGCTGCTTGTATTTGTCTTTCGACGTTGGGTAGATTATCCTCCATCAAGTCATAGAACCTGCCAATAGCAAGTTCTGCTGAGAGGTCCGTAGAGTTGTTGATGCATTGTAGATGGTATAGGTGAAGGACTTGGATGCTGTTGAGAAAGTCCCAGTTTAGCTCTTCTACTCTGCTAAACTCCCAACCAATCCAGAACCTCTCAGACTTTTCATCATACCCCCAAGCTAGTATTGTGTCAAACTCTAGCTGTGTTGAAGTCAGTGAAAATTGGGGGGCAGTGGATTGACTTATGATGGCTGCTGCTTCAGGGATGATGCTGAAAGATGTATATGTTTGTTCTTTGTCTTCAACATCAGTCAGCACCTCATCAACAGCCCTGACGACTAACTTCCAGTCTTCAGAAGTCTCTTCTTCTTCGTCATCTGAAGCTGGCAAGTCATGAACCTGTACAAAAGCTGGCTTGAATAGTGTACTTTGAAATACAGCCTGCTCTTGAATCCAGTCGTCAAGACTGTCTGAGTCTTCTTCCATTGGGACCATCTCCCCTTTTTGGTTGCATCAGTGGACAGATAAGCATCAGTTTGGGTGCCCACTGAGACAAAGGAGGAGAAGCCATGGAGGGGCATTGATGGGCTTCATGCAGTAGGATCTGGTGTTGTAGTTTTGACACCTCAGCCTCAAGCATAGCCACCTTGGCCGTCAATTCCAAGTTATGAAGTTTCAGTCTGTCCTCATCCATAGTTGCGGAATCCTTGGAACTAGATAGGGCCTTAGGCCTAGCCTCTACATCCCCATCACCCATGGTTTCTTGGCGCCTAGGATTCCTCTCAGTGAGGGGAGTTTCCAAGGAAACATCCTCACTGTGAGTTGCCGTGGTTGAGGTCTTAGCGATGTTGTCACTGTCCTCCTGGTCATTTGATGGACCAGCAGTAGTGACAGCCTCTTCCACATCCACTCTATCAATACTACCAGAGTGAACCTTCTTGGGTGATGAACCTGCGTTGGGTGCGCCAGCAGCCAAGTCAATCAATACCTCCGATATAATGGTTGTTGGAGAAGGTATATCATCTTGACCAGGTGCCTCTGCACTTAGGTTCAGAGAAGAGAAATAATGGAATGGCTCAGGGGGTTGCTCTATGGATCTGGGATGTGATCCTGATCCTAATAGAGAGGCTTCCAATGAAGTCTCTCTAGTGTTGTGGCTATCCCTTTTGATATTCTCATCATAATGTTGGGATTCTGAATGAGGGCTTAGAGGTTGGGTTTGGGCCTTGGAGGCAAGAGAAGAAGGAGTTCTCTTGCCTCTTTTTCTGGTATATGTCGTTGCAACCGGGGCCCTGTGTTCCGGTTGAACGATAACATCCAAAACAGGTGTAAGTAATTTTTGTACCTGTGCATCCTTAGTAGTATGCACAAGGGTTAGAATGGTGGAAGCAGATTGTTGTTCAGGATGTGAGGTGGAGGGTGTGGGTTCAGTATTAGCTGGGATTGCTGAACTGTCACCCGGGGTACTTTGTATGTTCAACATTGTAGATAACAATGGAACATTGACCCCTGAGAACTTTTTGAAAACAGTTCTCATGCTTTGAAAAATATTATTTTTATGTCCCAACATGATGTAGATTCTTGCAGGTTTTGAAAGTTCTTTTAGTTCTTGATTGAAAACCTCCTAAAAGAATCTTGGGTACATAAAAAATTGTTGCTTTGCACCCTCTTGAAGGTTATATCTCAAACCCTCAAAGATGAGGTGTGCAAAGTTGAAACCTAGGCCAGTAGTCATACCATGGAAGGCGGAGGCAAGTGCGGAGCTCACTTGATGTCATCCACTTCTCTTCTGAGATATGCACTGGAGAAGAGTGTGGCAGAGATACTTCCATGGAGGGCCCATCAGCGCCTTCTCTATCGTATACTCATTTTGATTTCCAGTGTACCCTACGGATACAAAGGTCATCATGTACTCGTCCTTTGAGTATGAGATGGCTGCTCCCTCATCTTGAAGCTTAAGATGTTTTCGGAGTGTGGCTTCTGAGATGGTGATGTCCTTGCCATCTACCTTGGCTTTAATTTGGGGAATCCCCTATTCGGTAGAGTAGACGACGGTATTCCAGAAATCCTCCATATGAGAGATATATATGGTAGGGTTGGTTGTGAGGGCAAAATGGATCTTAGATCGACATAGGAAGTCGATCATATCATTGAATCCTTTGGATTTCTTTCCCTTGGTTAGGTATGCTGTAAGGTTATGGTACGGGGAGAACTTATCGTCAGGGTTATTTATGTCTGCCATTGTTGTTTGATTTTGGAGGGAAGGTTTGAAGGTTTAAGAATATGGAAGGCTTTAAATGTTTTAAGGATGAAGGGCTTTGAATGTGGTGGGGACTTGAGAGAAAGTGATGTGGGTTTAGGGTGAAATTGAAGGTGAAGAGGTGGTAAGGAAATTTGATTTGTTCTTATAACGGCAGAGAAGAGAAAAAGCAAAATGACTTATACAGTACAACCTCATTCACCTTTTACTATTACAGCTGTAATACACCGAGGCAGTCATGGTAAAGACTGACGTTAATTTTTACAGCGGGTAAAAGTTAATTTGGACTTAAATTTATCCATCAGCAGCAAACTTGGTTGCTGTGGATGAATAAGCCTGTCCGCTGCAAACTTGGTTGCTGCGGAAGGTTAAGTCTATCAGCAACAAACTCATCTGCTGCTGATGGATTTAATAATCCGCAGCAAGGATGTTGCTGCTGACAGTCTTAAAGTTATCCGCATGAAACCTGTTCCTGCTGATAACTTAAAGCAGTCAGTTACAGATCTTTTGCTGCTGAAGATTAAACCTGTCAGCAGTTGAAGGACAAAAATGCTGCTGACTTATAACTTTTATTTACAACAAAAGATAAAACACATTTTAAAATAGAATTTTAGAGATAGATTTTAATCAAAGTTCATCATACCAATGGATTCAACTAAATATCTAAATCTAGCTTCATCAAAAGGTTTTGTAAACAAATCAGCATATTGCCCATTCGTATGAACTTTGGTTAAAATAATCCTCTTATTCTCAGCTTGATCTCTTATGAAATGATACCTGATGTCAATGTGCTTTGTCTTGGAGTGCTGCACCGGATTGTTTGTGATTGATATAGCACTCATATTGTCAATGTGAATTGGAGTTGCCATGAAAGTCATCCCGTAATCCAGCATTTGATTTTGTATCCAGATTACTTGTGCACAGCAACTTGAAGCTGCAATGTATTATGCTTCAGCTGTAGAAGTTGAAACACATGTTTGCTTCTTGCACTGCCATGAAATCAGTCTCCCTCCTAGAAACTGACATCCCCCTGAAGTGGACTTTTTGTCCAAGTTGCATCCCCCATAATCACTGTCAGTGTATGCATACAGATTAAACTTGCCATTTTTAGAGTACCATAGCCCAAGTCTTGGGGCTCAATTTAGGTATCTAAAGATTCTCTTGACGGCTTGAAGATGTGAAATCTTTGGAGCTGCTTGAAATCTTGCACAGAGACATACTGCAAACATGATATCTGGCCTTGAGGCAGTGAGATACATGAGAGACACTATCATTGCACGGTACTGATGTTGATCAGTGTCTTGGCCATCTTTGTCTGGAGTCAGCTGATGATGCACTTGCATAGGGGTTCTTGCAGCCGAGCAGTAAGCCATTTTGAATCTTTCCAAAATGCTCTTTACATATTTGGATTGGCTGATGAAGATTTTATTTGGGACTTGTTTGACTTGTAGACCCAAAAAGAAATTTAGTTCACCCATTGAACTCATTTCAAACTTTGAGTGCATCAGAATCTCAAAGTCTTTGCACAGATGTTTCCTTGTTGATCCAAAGATGATATCATCAACATAGATTTGAACTAGTAAGATTTCTCCCCCTTCATCTTTGATAAACAAGGTCTGGTCAATAGCACCTCTTCTGAAGTTGTTGCTTAGTAGATATCCTGACAAGGTTTCATACCAGACTCTTGGTGCATGATGTAGGCCATACAGAGCTTTGTCTAGTTTGAAGACTTGAGTAGGATGTGCAGGATCTATAAAGCCTGGAGGCTGTTTGACGTATACTTCCTCAACAATCTTCCCATACAGAAAGGCACTTTTTACATCCATTTGATAGATAGTGAAATTCTTGGATGCAGCATATGCCAGGAAGATACCGATGGCCTCCAGTCTGGCAACAGGAGCAAAGACTTCATCATAGTCAATTCCTTCTTCCTGAGTGTAGCCTTGAGCTACAAGTCTGGCTTTGTTCTTGACTACAATACCTCTCTCGTCTTGCTTGTTCCTGAAAACCCATCGTGTGCCAATAGCATATTTACCTGGTGGAAGATCAACAAGTTTCCAGACATACTGCCTCTTGAATTGCAGCAATTCTTCCTGCATTGCCTCAGTCCAGCTGCTGTGTTTGAGTGCTTCATCTATCTTCTTGGGTTCCACCTGTGATAGAAAACATGAAAACAAGCATATATTGTCCTCGTGAGATTTGCTTCTTGTGAGAACTCCTTGGTGAACTTGGCCAATAATATTTTCATGAGGATGTTCTTTGTGGATCCTTTGTGTTGGTACCACCTCCAACTGTATCCCTTGCTCCAGATTGCTTTGATTTTGATCAGGGGTCTCTTCATTCATGGTGGAAGATTCTTCAACATCATTAGCCACATCAATATTTTCAGCAATAGCATCATCAGCATCTACAGCATTTACCGAAGAGTCTTCATTTAGATTTTCAGTTTCAGATAGGCTGCTACTGGTTACATTAGACAGTCTTGTTCCGGCTTCACTTGCTTCAATTGCTTCCACAACTGATGGAGGGTCAATTGATGGTCTTCTCAGACGGATAGAAGATTTGGGAAAATCCAGTCAGTGGATGAAGTGGAGGCAGGTGTTTGTGTAGACGTAGACTCCATATTTGAGAAGGTGAGAGGCTCAAATATTTGGGAGAAGGAGTCTATGTCAAAGAGCCAGTTTGGACCTTTTCCCTGTTCACAGAGAATGTGTTCTCTACATTCCACATTTACTGATTCTTCCACAATTCTTGTTCTTGAATTGAATACTCTATAGGCCTTTGATTGAGAGGAATAGCCCACAAAATATCCTTCATCAGATTTGGCACCAAACTTAGGAAGAACCCCATGTGTGATGAGAATGGTGCATGGACACCCAAAAGGCTTTAGAAACCCAATGTAGGGAACTCTTTGAAACCAAAGTTCATAAGGTGTCTTGTTGAGGGGTTTGACAATGAGAACTCTATTTTGCACATAGCAGGCTGTGCTAACTGCTTCTGCCCCGAAATGTGAGTGGTAGTTTTGAGTCAGCCAACATAGATCTTGTTGACTCAATTAGAGTTATGTTTCTCCTTTCAGCAACTCCATTTTGTTGAGGAGTTCTTGGAGCACTGTATTGTCTTTCTATCCCCTTGCTTTCACAAAAGCAGTTCAAAGTGTGGTTTTTGAACTCTGTGCCCTGATCACACCTTATGATTTTCACCTTTTGATTGCTTTGATTTTCTACCCTCAGAATGTAGGATTTGAGAATTTCAACAGTTTCATCTTTAGTTCTCAAGAAGTATACCCAAGAGAATCTGGTGTAGTCATCAGTTATCACCAGACAGTATGACTTTTTGCCCATTGACATGACATTTGTAGGACCGAAGAGATCCATATGCAGCAGTTGTAGTGGAATGTCATTTGTATTCAAGGTCTTGGGCTTGTGAGAACTCTTGTGTTGCTTCCCCTTTAAGCACGCAATGTAGTGGTCTTCTAGCTGAAATTATTTGTCAGGAAGCCCTCTGACGAGATTATTCTTCACCAATTTGTTAATAGTTTTGATATTAACATGGCTTAATCTCCTTTGCCAGAGAGCTGATTCATCAATTGAGGCTTTTGATAGAAAACAGGAAACACTCCCAGATGGAGTGACTTCATTCATGTCCAGTACATAGAGATTTTCTTTTCTCTGAGCAGTTAATAAAATGCTTTCTGAAGGAGGTATGGATAAACCTGGAGATAGTACAAAGCATTCTTTATCTGTGAAGAGCACCCAATGCTTTTGGTCACAGACCTGGGAAACACTCATGAGATTGAAGTCCAATTCTTTAACATAGTTGACCGTATCAATGCTCATTCTTTCGTTTGACACATTTCCTTGTCCAGTAATGGATCCTCCCTTTGAGTCACTTCCAAAGGCAACATATCCTCCATTGAAATGTCTGAAGTTGGAGAGGATGGATCTATTGCCTGTCATGTGCCTGGAACAACCACTGTCTACCACCCAGGTGTTATTCTTGTGACCTGGCTGTCCCTGCACATGATAGATATCTAATTAGTGGGAGGAACCCAAAAGTCTGCAGACTTGAAAAAGATGGTTGTTAGTTTATCCTTTTCAGTATGTTTGCAGTCAATGGAACCAATGATAATGCTTGGAGATGGTTTGTCTTTCCATTGCTTTGTTGGTGATTTTCTAGTTTTCCTCACTTTGTCAGCAACAGATTTTGCTACTGATGTTTCTGGCTTGTCAACAGTAGATTCTGCTGCTGATGACTTTGCTAGAGTGGCAACATTTTTGGCTACTGAAGGCTTTGCCTTATCAGCAGTGGACACTCTTGCTACTGATGGCTTTGCCTTTGATTTCCCTTTATACGCAGTAGACATTTTTGCTGCTGAAGGCTTAACTTTTATTTTTCCAGACTTTTCAAGATCAGCAGTTGTTTTGTTTACTGCTGATGGTGTAAATCTAGATTAGCAGTTTGCAATCTGGTTGAAGGGATTAAATCTGCATTTGGCAGCAAAGTGGTTGATTTCACCACAAATGATACAGGTTTGTTGAGGTCTTGACACCTTCACTCTTGGGGGAGATAGAGACTCCCTGAACTTAGTTGCTTTGGCCTCGTAGCTTCTTACCTTCTTGTTTTTGTTAGTCTTTTCAAAGACATGCTGCTTTGAATTTCTTTGGTATTCCAGGTAATGAAAGCAGGTGCTAGCAGTGTGGTTATATCAGCCACACACAAAGCATGATCTCGCCAGTTTGTCTCTTGAAAGGTAGACATAGTTCTTTCTTTGGAACAGATCCTTGAAGTTCCATGGATGAGCTTTGTTATGTTCAAAAGTGGCTTCTTCTAGGGTCTTTTGAACATATGGAACCTTTTCTCCAGGCGTATGACATATATCAAACACCTTCCTCTTTGTGATCGGCTTTGACTGAGGCTTGGGGTTCGTGGATCCTGATGTCTCTCCCTTTTCAATGTTTAGCTTTCTTCCATCTGGAGGATAGCTGATTTTGATCTGTGTGAATGGGACAGGGGCTGGAATAACTGGAATAACAGCAGGAACTTCAACTCTATTTAGAGCAACTTCAGATGGGGCTGCACAGGTTTCATCATGGTCTGAGCAGGTTGACTCAGATTCCGATGAGGTAGTGCAGTCTTCGAAGAAAGGTTCATCCGTTGAAGGATCAAGATTTCGGTTTGCAGTGTCAAGATTTGCAACATTGAAGCTTGGTTCGTGAATGGCAATATAGTCAGCAGGAGGTGCAACGGCTTGGTATTGTTCACCATGATACCCAGACCAGTTTTTACCTTTTCATGAATTTGAGCATCTAAAAGTCTTTGCAGATTTTTAGATGCAAATTCATATTTATCAACATGAACTTTTTGTTCTGCCAATTCTGCTCTGGTAGCTTTTAGTCTAGCCAGTAGATCACCAATCTGAGTTTCAAGATTGCTTTGTTCATGTTTTAGTGATGAAATCTCTTTCTTTAGGCAGTTAATTTTTTCTTTATAACTGTTTTCTACCTTTATGAATTCAGATTTCATTTGATAAAACTCTTCATTTTGATCTATAAGGTTTTGATTATTCTTTCTGTAGCCTAACACCTTATCAATACAAGCTTGGGAACAGAGATGTTCATATACCTGAGGCGGTATCTCAGTTGTGTCTGCCATAAGCGCTTGGTTGTTGGCAGGCAGCTCTTCATACTGGAAGCTCCAGTCAAATTCAGAAGTTCCAACAGTTGCACAGGATGCAGTTTGAACTGGAGGAGTAGCTTATTGTTGTTGTTGTCTGGGTTGGGCTTGGTGAGCCTGTCTTGATTGAGGAGTTGCTGGATTGGTTCTTGGGGCCTTTCATTCTCTAGCAAAGTGACCCAGTAGGTTACAGTTGTAACACCTTAGTTTGCTTTTATCCAATCCAACTCTGGTGTTGGAGTTGTTACTTGGAATGGGTCTTCCGGTTCTAGAGTAGAACCTTTTTGCTCTTATAGAGAGCATGGCATACGAGTGTTGTATGTCTATTTCTTCTAAGTCATCTGGATGGAAGCATTCCAGATCCTCCTTGATAAAGGACATGTTGCTTGAGTTTTCAGAAACAAAAGCAGTAGAGGTTGAGGTTTAAGGATGAGCTTCTAGGAAAAATGGAGAGGTGTTTGTTTGAGAGGTTGGAGTTTGTAGATGAGTGACAATGGGAGGATAGTAGTTGCTTGAACTAGGACCTGAGTGGTCAGAGTGAAGGGCATAAGTGGTGGTGGATGTTGAGGTATTTTGATAGCTTGAGCTTCGTTCTTTTGCCTGAATCATCTCTAGCTCATAGGTTTTTAGCATACCGAAGAGCTCAGTCATTTGGAGAGTCTTCAGATTCTCAGTTCTTCTAATGGACACTGTGTAGAGTGTCCAACAGCTAGGTAAAGACCTGATGAACTTTTTGAGAATATCTTCATTCTCCAGCTTCACTTTAGAGCACTGCAGTTCTCCCACCAGGTATGTGTACCTGTTATACAAAACGGTTAGTGACTCACCTTCCTTCCAGACGAAGTTTTCGTACTGCTGCTTCAAGATGTCCCTTCTGTTTTCTTTGACTTCCTCTGAGCCAGCAAACATCTTCTCAAGAGCCTCCCAGAGCTCCTTAGTAGTTTTGTAACTTCTGAAGTTATGAAAAACTTCATTTGGAAGGCACATTTGGATAGCTCCTAGTGCCTTGAAATCCACCTCCATCTTCTTTATGTCCTCTTCTGAGTACTTGGAGGGCTCCTTCGGGACTAGTGGTCCTCCAGAATCAGCAGAGGCCACCATGGGAGTGTAGGGTCCATCCCTGATGGATTTCCACATTCCGTACTCCTGATAACAGAAGAAGCTTTACATGCGATTCTTCCACATGTCGTAGTCTTCCCCAGATACCAACCTTGGTGGTCGGTTGATGCTGCCGATGTCTTCAAATCCATTGCTCTGTGCCATCTTTGTTTTTGTGATTTCGGGTGACTTGATTAAAGAAAGAGTTTAAAATAGAACCAGAAGTGATTAAACAAGTGTGAGTTTGTTTAATCTGAGCCAAAGCTCTGATACCACTTTTAGGATCGTGAAAGTACAAGATGGTTCTGTTCTTAGTTGAAATTGGAGGAAACAATAGCAACTACACAAGTATAATCGAGTAAACAGAACGAATACTTATAAGAACACTGTTGTATTAAGCTTTTGCGAATAAACGATTACAAATGAAAACTCTATCAAGAAGCACACATACAATTAAGTGTTTACACAGTACTTATACTAACTTAGAATCAAGACAAACTCTTGATTCTAAGGATCAAATCTAACACAGACCGTTGATCTTTTGTATAAAGCTAACAATACAAGTTTAGTCTAAACTAGCTAACTTTATTGAAGCGTCTTCTTTATGCATCATTACTTGCATGCTTGGAGAAGAGCATTGTTGTCCGTCATTGGTTGCACCATTGAGGTTCCTTCTGCTTTGAGTGTGCCAGTAGCTTTTGCAGAAAGTTGTCAGTGACGCTTGCAAGGCTGGTCAGCTGCAACGTTTGATCTTCAATGAATGAATAACTATCAGCAGTAGAGTTGTTGATCAGCAGCAAGATGTGACCATCCAGAGCTGTTGATGATTTGCCTATCAGCAACATCAAGTGTTGATGCGGCTGAGAAGCCTATCCGCAGCAACTCTGGTCTTCAACAGATAAGGCTATCCGCAGCAGATTTGTTCTTCAGCAGAAGAACAAGTATCCGCTACTGATAAGCTTATCCGCAACAGCTCTGTTGGTGCAGCAAACTCTGAGATCAGCAGCATTTGTACTTAGAAAATTTTGTAGCCATCAATCTTTATTTCTACAATTATATTTTTAAAGTCTTTACTATAAGTTATCTAAAAAAGACCAGAATAAGTGATCTTTAAATCAATCTAATAATCTTTTACCTTAAGAGTTACTCAAGCAAGACTTCTTGTTTGAGAAGCTTATTCGATATTTGTATTGTCTATATACAAATCTTATGCTAGCACGCCCGGTTAGTATAGATTTATGTAACAATCCAAAAATAAAACGACAGTTATAATAACGGAATAAACGAACGAGGCATGACGAGTCGGGTCGGATGGGTCAGCGGGCTATAAATAGCCTATGCCACCCCTTTTCTCTCATTTGCAACTTTTAGAGAGAGAAAGTTGGCGGATCGACCCCAGACTTCAGAAAAGTGTTACTCCATAACTCGTGAGAAGAACCACCGGATCAAAAACTCGATTCAGGTAACGATCCGACCTAAATCTGAGTTTTAGTTCGTTTTTGGGTTTTTCGGGTTTTGGGTGAAAATGTAAGGTTTGAACGGATGAAACTGAAAGATAATCATGGATTTGAGTTCCTTAATGGAAAACGAACGTTTTGAATGCAACAGGTTCGGGATCTTGACATGATCAGACTCGAATGCGAAAGTTAGGGTTTTTCGCGAAGAACAGGTCGTGCGCACTTGCTAAGTGCGCACGGAGCAGGTCGTGCGCACTTGCTAAGTGCGCAGGAGGAGGGACCTGCGCACTTGCTAAGTGCGCAGGAGGAGAGACCTGCGCACTTGCTAAGTGCGCAGGAGTGCGCAGGCAGCAGGGTCTGCGCATTTGCTAAGTGCGCAGACATCAGAACTGATTAAGTGAAGTCAGTATGTTAGAATGGTTAAACCGTTAGAGTCGGGATTGGTCTGATGTGTATTTAACTAATCAATTCAGATCGGAAGTGACATTGTTAGACCTTCGTTTAGGACAACCCATATTAGCGTATCAGGTGAGTTCTAGAGCCCTCTTTTAAATGTTTTGTTAAATGTTTTGGGCTGGTGTGCATACTTACGAAATGATGTTTTAACGAAATGATGTTTTAACGAAACGATGTTTACGAAAGGAAAGGTTATGAAGTGTTTTTGCCAAAAAGGTTTACAAATGTTTATGAACGGTCTAAAAGAGGAAATGTTTAATGAAAAGGGAAAGAGGTAAAGGTTTAAAGAAGTCATTACAAATCTAATCTGTCGAATGAATGGAATTGACGAATGAAGTCTGGGAATGTGATTCCCAGCCTTGTGGTAGATTATGGACAGCGAGCCATAGTTACCATAAGAACAACAGGGCAGTGTCTTGGTGGCCTGTCGATGGTTTTGATGTTGTACAACTGGTAAGGGAGTAACGACGGTTACTCGGGTGATGACGATCATCCTAAGTGAAAAGGGTAAAGGAAATCAATGACGGCGATACGTAACGGTTGATTTCCAAAGGAAAGATGCGTGTTGGGCAATGACGGCGATACGTAACGGTTGACCCCACGTAATGAATGGTTGGGCAATGACGGCGATACATAACGGTTGACCCCACGTAGTGTATGGTTGTGGCAATGACGGCGATACGTAACGGTTGCCCACAACACCAAAGGTTCCTTCGGGGACACTGTGACGCGTAAAGTAAGATACAGAATTAGATAACGATAATGTATGACTTAAATGAATGTTAAAAGTTTTAACGAACGATCCGTTCAACGGTGTTTATGATTATGATGTTGATGATGATATGGGTACGAAACCTTTTTAAAGATGTTAGATTATTACATGCTTTTGTGAAAGGTTTTACTAAACGAATGAATGATATGTTTTTGGCAAATGTTGATGTTAAAGTTTTTATGAAATGCTAGAACTCACCAGCGTAGCTGACTTTTAGTGTGCACATTCAGGTTAAGGCAGGTTATGAGGATGGACGGTGATGCTTGGCTAGCGAGAGAAGTTACCCGACTGACTATGAAGACTGGCATCCCGTTATGTTTTAGTTATGATGTATTTATGTTTTAAACAATGTTTACGCTTCCGCATGTATGAACAATGATGATGTTATGTATAAATGAAATTTTCCGCTGCGTTATTTGATATTCATGTTTAAGAACTGTTTGTGGATGAGTAAATCCAACAAGTGAGGCCTCCCGGGTTTGGGGCCTTACAAGTTGGTATCAGAGCAATAGTTTGAGAGATTCGGACACTCTCAGTGTCTGAACTTAAACTTTGAATGGGACCGAAAGCGGATGCCAGTACGGGTAACTCGAGCCAAAGCATCAGGTATGAAAAGTAAAATATGTGTATGTATTATGCCTTAGAAAGGGTTAGGTAAGGACTTGCGTTCTGATGGAACCACAAAGGTGGTCAAATAGAAATCGAAAGGTAGTGTAATGGTTAATTGCAGATGGCCAGTGTATATTAACATCTTACAGTACTTGTTGGATTCTATTTGTTAACTAGCGTGATAACATTGGATTCCTTGTCTTTTAGAATGAAATGGACGGTAGAATAGGCAGAAGGCGTGGTGGGGGTCGTACCGGATGACACGGTAGGATTCCCGCCCACCAAGTTTATAGTAAAAAGGCAAGAGTTCTTGCGGAACCGGAAGGTAGTGTGCATGAGACCGTACGAGTGTGATGCGAGATGTCCTCCATTGTGTTGACTTAGCGCGAAAGTGGTAAGAGGTGTCGAGGAGAATACCGGGACAAAATCTCAACTTTGAAGAGACGCGAGTATTAGGAAGTGTTATAAGAGGAACTAGAATGCTCGAGTAAGGTAAATTGGCAATTTTGTTTGGTTCCGCGAAATTGTGAATTTACAGGTGCACGTGCATGATAACGAATTTTATGGTGTTGATTAATGCTTACGTATCAGAGTTGATCCAATTACTCAACCACGACTACGAGATGTTAGTCACCCGAGTAGCGATTTAAAGAGATTGATGAACATCATTAGTGATAGTAACGATGTCAGAGATGGTATACCTTACAGAGGTGAAGGATGTCAACGAGTACGAGCCACGGACAAGATGAGGAGGAATGAAACTTCGGTTTACCTAAGTCAGACGAGCATACGTATGAAGGATGCCAAGGAGCTAGGGTGGACTACGCTTAGCACAAAAACGTTATGGTGAATAAGAATCGGTCTACTGTTGAAGTATGCATGAGCATGAAGGAAATAACCACACAAGTGTATGTCCAAAGGATATATGAGTGCATGAATGCACAAATGGCATCTTTCCATGTAGAAGACAATCCAAGACAACTAATAAGAGTATCTGCTGAAACGAGAAAATAGATACCAACAACAACAAGAGACTGGAACCACGATGTTAATTAGGGCGTGCAGACTAAACCAAATCAAACCAGATCCGACCCAAGGATTGTTTGTCTAGAATGAATGTGAAGGACAAGTTTTGACCAACAATGTGAAGTAAGGCATGGGCACTAAGAAGAAATTCAAGGCGACTCAGAGAACGCTCTACTATGTCTAAGTCTAATCAACAGCTGCGAGTGTTGTTAGAATTGGAAAGCCGTTGAGGGACCCACTGAAACTATAAAGGAAATGAAAGTACAAGTGTCATCGTACGTGTCATTTATCCATAGTAAGACCAACGAATGTGACTTTAGAAGAAATGCATGCAGAAAAGGCTAATGGAAACGAGTAGCTAGAGAATATATATTGTCGGTCAGATGGGATGCCAATCCCTAAGACCATCCAGTGATATGTAGGAAGAATGGTGTTCAATGAACTAACGAGGTGAAACGTAAAACCTGACAAGTACGCTTGAAAGAAAGACTAGAAGGAGATTGTGTATGAAAATATGAATGAAAAGTTCGAGCGACTAGTGTTCCATCTGAATGAATACCTTCCCGACAAGTTGAGTGTGATAAGGGATACCTCATATGTTTGGGGGATACCTGATACGGTTCCTACGGGAACGAAGCGATACGGTTCCTACGGGAACGAAGCGATACGGTTCCTACGGGGACGAAGCGATACGGTTCCTTCTGGAATGAAGCGATATGGTTCCTTAGGGAACGAGACGATGTGGTTCCTTCGGGAATGAGATGGTATGGTACCTTCAACAACTTGATAGTAGGAATCATTTGGGATGGTATGATTCATTCGAGAACGACATGGTATGGTCCTTCAAGGACGAATGCACCATGGACAGCTTATAAGGTATACACAATAATCCAAATAGTCGAAAGACGATCGATAGTAACCGTCCAGATGGCAAGGTGGATAACCTTAACGAGGAGTTGAAATTATGGCCATGGAGTCTTCTGTGGATAACTCCGAGTTTGATAGGACATTTCACATAGAATGACGATATAAGAACCCTAACGGTTAGATGTGAAAGACCGACTAGGGATGTACGATGCTGAAAAAGATAACGTCTATCAAGAACGAGAGAGGTATAGTCAAGACTACATAAGAATCTATCAACGGGAATCTGTCAACGGGAGAGTGATTACATATGCGTCGCGGCAGTTGAAAGTTCACGAAGTCAACTATCCGACTCATGATTTGGAACTTGCTGCTGTTGTATTTTCATTGAAAATATGGAGGCACTACCTTTACGGGGTGAAGTTTACTATTTACTCCGACCACAAAAGTTTGAAGTACTTCTTCGAACAAAAGGAACTTAATATGAGGCAGAGGCGATGGTTGGAACTGTGAAAGACTATGACTATGAAATAGTATACCATCCTGGAAAGGCAAACGTGGTGGCTGACGCTCTAAGCCGAAAGGGTGTGCCTACTCCTATTAGAGTGAAAGCTTGCCAGTTGATGGTAACATCGGATGTGATGAGAGAAATTGAGAAGGCTCAAGATGAGGCACTTAAAGAAGAAAACATAAAGAAGGAAAGGATGGTTGGCCAACAGGACAAGTTGGAATATAACACCCTTGGTGTTAGAACACGTTATGGACGGGTATGGATACCTATGGGTGGCGAGCTTAGAACCAAAATCTTGGATGAGGCTCATAAGTCTCGGTACTCTATCCATCCTGGTACCAATAAAATGTACCAAGATCTGAGGAAGGAATACTGGTGGCCTGGAATGAAATATGATGTGACGAAGTATGTAAGCAAGTGCTTGACTTGCTCGCAAGTAAAGGCTGAACATCAGAAACCGTATGGAATTATTCAACCACTTGATATACCGGAATGGAAGTGGGAACACATTACCATGGACTTCATAACCAAGCTACCTCGCACAGCTAAAGGTCATGACACCATTTGGGTAATTGTGGACCGTTTAACGAAGAGTGCTCATTTCCTACCTATTCGCGAGACGTTCTCATCGGAAAGGTTAGCGGAAGTATTTATTAACGAAGTAGTAGCACGGCATGGGATGCCTTTGACGATTGTATCTGACCGGGACACACGATTCACATCGAGGTTCTGGAAAAAATTTCACGAGGCGATGGGCACGAGGCTTAACATCAGCACAGCATACCACCCGCAAATGGATGGTCAGTCCGAAAGGACCATTCAAACATCGGAGGATATGCTCCGTGCTTGTATTATCGACTTCGGTGGCAGTTGGTACAGCCATCTGCCGTTAGCTGAATTCTCCTACAACAATAGTCATCACACGACGATAGGCATGCCGCCTTACGAAATGTTGTATGGGAGAAGATGTAGGACCCCGGTTTGCTGGGGTGAGATTGGACAGAAGGAATTAGGAAGTCTCGAAGTCGTAAGAGAGACGTCGGAAAGGTTTGATCAGATCAAAGCGCGAATGAAGGCCGCACAAGATCGTCAGAAATCCTATGCGGATAAACGACGAAGGCCTATTGAGTTTGATATTGGTGACAGAGTAATGCTGAAAGTGTCACCATGGAAGGGAATCATACGATTCAGAAAGAGAGGAAAGTTAAGTCCGAGGTTTGTCGGACCATTCAAGATAATGCACGGGTTGGGGAAGTCGCTTATCGGTTGGAGTTGCCTGATGAGTTAAGTGGGATTCATCCTACTTTCCATGTATCACACTTGCGAAAGTGTTTGGCGGATGAATCGGCTCACGTACCCCTTACTGACATCGAGGTTGACAACAGCCTTAATTACATCAAAGAACCCGTGGCCATCCTTGATTGGAATGAGAAACGTTTACGCAATAAAATTATCCAATTGGTTAAAGTCCAATGGAAGTATCGAAAGGGATCGGAAGCCACTTGGGAAACGGAGAAGGAAATGAGGGAGTCGTACCCTCACCTATTTGACTTATGATGAGGTTTCGGGGATGAAACCTATTGTAAGGGGGGTAGACTTGTAACATCCCAAAAATAAAACGACAGTTATAATAACGGAATAAACGAACGAGGCATGAGGTCGGGTCAGCGGGCTATAAATAGCCTATGCCACCCCTTTTCTCTCATTTGCAACTTTTAGAGAGAGAAACCGTAGAGAGAGAAAGTTGGAGGATCGACCCGAGACTTCAGCAAAGTGTTACTCCATAACTCGTGAGAAGAACCTCCGGATCAGAAACTCGATTCAGGTAACGATCCGACCTAAATCTGAGTTTTAGTTCGTTTTTGGGTTTTTCGGGTTTTGGGTGAAAAGGTAAGGTTTGAACGGATGAAATTGAAAGATAATCATGGATTTGAGTTCCTTAATGGAAAACGAACGTTTTTAATGCAACAGGTTCGGGATCTTGACATGATCAGACCCGAATGCGAAAGTGTAGGACCAGATTTAATCGTAAGTCACTGATATGATCGATTTAACACATACACAGGCGGAAACTGTGTATATGGAGGTGAAACTGATAAACGAAACAGTGATGGTGAAGATAACCAGCTAACCACAGTATGAATCAACAATCGAAGGATATGAAAATGTAAGAACACAGTGAATAAACAACTGCAGATTGTATTGATTCAAGCAAAAAGTGAAAGAGAAAGTTCAGGGTTACAGCCGCTACTCACTCCCTAAACAATCTCAAACTAGGCTATTTATAGTAGTGACAGGTATCGAAACTATGATCAATCGAAACTACTAGTTTCGATTGACCATTTACAAATGATACTTAGACCTGTCGAAACTACCATCTATCGAAACTACTAGTTTCGATTGAACAGACTCAATCGAAACTAAGTAGTTTCGATGGCCCAGACTTAACTAATTACAGAAAACTGAAATTACAATAATGAAATGACAGAAAGTAAACTAGTCTAAAATTGTTTAAACATACAATAAATGACAACAGCTTATACGAAATATATGACTCTACAATCTCCCCCTAAGCTGTTGCATTACTGTCTTCAGCTCTTCATCAAACAGCTGGTCTTTCAGATGTCTTTGGAATGAAAGGTTTGACATGGAGAGAGACAATCCTTTGATAGGCCTTCGCATCAGCTTCATCTTCATCGCTGTAAGCCTGAATGTGATTCTGGAAAAGTACTTCCAGATCTTCCGGTTGAAATTTTAACAGCTCCATTGGATCAAAGATGGTGATGTCTTCCTTGCCCTCACACTCAATAACTGCACTGCCAATGACTGGGTTATAGAACCACTTTCTGAAAGTCTGTAGCTGGACAGGTACAGATTTTGGAATAGTGATAGTCTTGTGTGTTTGGGCAGGCTTGTATCTTAGGAATACATATGGCTTTTTAGTTTTAGGATGAAACCTAGTCTTTGAGATCTTCTTCTGAGTTTTTCTAGGCTTCATTCCTTTGAAATCATTGTTGACTTGAGAATGCAGAAACTTCTCAAAGTCATAAGCCATCATGACCTTCCCAGGGTTTTGAAGTGGAAGTTTTGCTAAGTCCCTGAGGTCATAGAAAGGAAGGGTTTGGAAGTCAGTCATATTTTTGAAGTGCTGAACTCCCCCTCTAAATCTTCTGATGATAAAGAGCTTCCTTTCAGCATCATATTTCCAGCCAATTGGAGGCCTTTTTAGTTCTTGATGCTCTGCTATCCACTCATATGTCTTAGGAGTTTCCTCCTGAATTATTTTCTTAAACCAGGACTTTCTTGAGATTGGAGGTTCAGGTGCAGTTGAAGGTTGATCTTGTGCTGGAGTTGTTTCAGATACTGGAATGGTTGGTTCAGGAATGATATCTTTGATGAGGTTAATTTGAACATCTTCTTCATCTGATAGTGTTTGAATCTCATCACCTTCTTCAGTAAAATATCTTGTTCGTTCAGTATCCTTTTCTTCAGTGGTTAGAATTTCTGGATGAAGGTCATTATAGCCAAAGTTTTCAATTTCATCTAGAAGAGCATTCAGCTCATCATCAGATGGTATATCTTCTTCATCCAGAATGACAGTTTCAATATCAGGCATAGCTCCCTTCCCTCTTCTCCTTGCTTCTCTTCTTTCACTAGCTGAGGGAAGGTCAGACTCTATCTCCTCAGCCTTTATTTCAACAGACTCCTTTGTCTTGGTACCGTGACCGGTATACATAATTAATGCAGATTCAGGATTAGTGACAAAGGCAGGAGATGATGGTTCAACTTCTGATGTAGTCTCCTCCTGTCCTGTTGAGGTGGATGGCTGTTGAGGTGTAGGTTTGAGTATTGAGTCTTTGAGCTGCTTTACTGTTTCAGCTAAGGCTTTGAAATCTTCTTGTTGCTTTGTTATCAGCCTTTGTTGAGTTTTCAGCTGAGTCTGCTGACTATCTATTTGAGTATGTAAGCCTCCAACCTCCAGCTTTAAGTCTTTGACTTCCTCCTTAACTTCATTCAATTTGGACTTCAATCCTTCAATCTCTGTATCTTTCTTTTGAAGATTATCTTGAAGTCTTTTCATTTCAAGACTTAGAGTCTTGACTCTTGGTAAAGGAGAGGTTGAACCATGAAGTGGTGAGGTGGGAGGAGTATGGATAGGTGATTGTTGTGGAGAGGTAGGAGGTGTATGGATGGGTGATTGTTGTGGAGAGGTAGGTGGAGTTGGATGTGGGGATGGTTCTGGAGTAGTGAATGATGAATCTGACGAGGATGATAAGTCCTCCAATCCAGTCTTTATCCTTTTAGCTCTAGAGTCCTCATCTTCAAAATCAGACCCTGATTCAATTTGCCTTTTAGAGGAAGATGCAAGTTGCTCCCTTTTATCATCTGAATCAGACTTGTAATAGTCTGATCCATAGATTCCTGCATCAAGAGTCCCACTTGACTCTGCAGCTTCTACTTCAACCTCCTGTACATCAGCTTCAGCAATGACTGCTGGCTCTTGAACTACTTGTATTTCTTCAACAAAGGGGGCCTCTATCACAGGCTCAAGAATTTTCTGTTCTTCTTCTTGTACAACAGGAATGTCTATTTCAATTTCAGCTTCCAGCTCTTCATCTGATGATAAGTTTTCTTCTTCAAGGTCAGGATCAATGTCAGGAATGAACTCTTCTTCTTCCCCAATGACATGACCAAACAGGGGAATGTCAGCTATCGCCCTGTTGGTCCTTTTGCTGGTGCTTTTCATGTAGCTGAGAGTTTTGGCTATCATGTTATCAAAAACAAAAGTGTTTCCACCTTGTTGAATCTCTGGAAGAAGATGATTGATGATAATTTGTAGAAATCTGGGATATGCTAGAAATTTCTCCTTTACTGCTCCTGTTAAGTTGTATTTCAGCTGAGTGAATATGAAACCAGAAAAGTTGTAGTCTCTTCCCTTTGTTAATCCTAAAGTAGCTGATCCCAGAGTACTGTTAGCTGAATCAAAACCCCCTTTCCTTATTGATAGGCAGTGAATAAACACATGCACTATATATCTCCAATGGCTAGATAAAGAGTTCTTGATTATTTGACCATTCTTAAACTCATCAGGATGACCCATTCTTCTAAAGCATTCTTTCACATAGAAGATTGGGAACTCAATGGGTGCTTCTGGATTGTCATTTAACTGCAGTGCTTCTCTAACTGTGTCTTCAGAGAATAATACTTCTTGGCCATGTACGGTTGCCCTAATGTGCTGCACATTATCAACTGTTATAATCTCAGCAGTTTTCCAGAATTGTCTTATAGTTGCTTCAAAAACCGGCAAGTTGTGGCAGATGGCAAAACTTATGTTGGAGTTTGCCAGAAAATTTAAGACATGAATAAATTCAGCAGCTTTCGGATCATTGCTATTAAGGAATGCACAGACATTGTGCCTCTTTACGAATACGAGATCCATACCTGTAAAATTCATCAATGAGTAAAGGTTCTGATTATCGAAACTAAGTATTCCAACACTTAGAAAAAATCAGAAAACCTTACTGTCGAAACTAAGTAGTTTCGATAAAGATGAACTTATCGAAACTAACTAGTTTCGATAGAAGCAATAAGCTTTGATCAACACTTGTAGAAACTCTGAAATCAACACTGTCGAAACTAAGTAGTTTCGATAGAGATGAATTTATCGAAACTAACTAGTTTCGATAGGGTCAATGAGCTTTGATCAACACTTATAAAAATTTTGAAATCAACAATGTCGAAACTAAGTAGTTTCGATAGAGATGAACTTATCGAAACTAGTAGTTTCGATAGAGAAATTAGGTCAAGTTTGGGTGTCGAAACCAGTAGTTTCGATTAAAAACCTTTTTGAAAACCTTTTGAAGGAGTTGAACTCCTTTATCGAAACTAACTAGTTTTGTAACCCAAACCCCCTATTGATTCATTATACTCAGACAAAATAAACAATCAAATGGAAGGTTTTTTGAGTGGCCTGTGAATGACGGATATTCGTCTTACCGAAAGCGAGTATGATTTATGCAAGAATACACATAAAAAGTGAGTTCTCAGATGATAAAGATGTATGCAAACACGGATACGACTGAAATTATGAAGATTCAGTCGAACTGATTTTGAAATTTTGAAACTCTAGGTCTGTTGATTCGCAAGAATCATTCAAATGAAATAGTGACTTTACCTGATGATGGAGACGCTGGTGACTACGGGAAAATCAGTGGAATAATCACTGATATCTTGCAACTCAGACCAAGGCTTGATAGGTTTGTGAGAGACGGAGAAGATGAATAGGGTTTGCGAAAAAGACAAGTGAATAACAAGTGAAGAGAGGGATTCATTTATGCAGGCGTTTAAATTTGCGAGGAACAAAAGACAAAAATGCCCCTGTCAAAACAACTAGTTTCGATAGGGCAAACTAGTTTCGATATTTACATAGAAGTTTCGATAGTGCAAACTAGTTTCGATATTTACAAAGTAGTTTCGATAGAGCAAACTAGTTTCGATATTTACATAGTAGTTTCGATAGGGCAAACTAGTTTCGATATTTACAAAGTAACAGAAATAAGACTAACATATATACACATGATATTTACACTTTTTCTTCTTGAAAAAGATCCAACATGAGATCAGATCTGGTCAGTCTCTTGAAACACTTTCTTTTGCAATTAACTACTGTGAGTCCCTGAAGATAGTTGATATTTGTGCAAAGTAAACCCGAACATTTGTTTGTATTTTGATTTCATGTGATTAAAAGGTACCATTTAAGCACTATACAAGGTGTACCCCACATATTAAAATAAAATGATTTTGAAAACCTATCAATCCTCAAGAAGTACCCACCTTCATCCTATCATCTCTTTCTGATTAACCAAGGTACCGTCTTAGTAATGTCAAAGTATCACCAAAAATAAAATAATATATCCAAGTGGATTTAGAAAATTAAAATAAAAAATATCCAAGTAGATATTGAAAGGTACGAGCATTCTAGATCTTTGCGTAAGCAAAACAGAAGAAGTCGTAAAATTATCCAAGCGGATAGAAAAAAAATTGAACACCCGAGATCTTTGCGTAAGCAAAACAGACGGGGTCAAATCATCCAAGTGGATGGGAAAAGGATGAGCACCCGAGATCTTTGCGTAAGCAAAACATACGGGGTCATCGGTGGTAAATATCGTTATATTGACGGTCACTTGGCGTATGAATAGGAATCCAATACGTAAGCCTGTATCTGATTGAATTGGTTTTCTTAGATATAAAAATGGGTTAGATGTTTCAATAATGGGTTCAAACACACAAGTATGAGATATATATTAGAGTTTTCACACTACTTACAAGTTATAACCATATGTCGGGCCTACCAGCTATACCTCAGTAAACACTATCGCTTTTGGTCCATTCCTTGTCCAAGAGATGAGAACAGACACTATCATTTCTCAAAGGTCAGATACAATTCTTCCTGCAACTCAAAACCACTTGTAAGATTTTATACACAACAATTCTTTTCAATATAATATTTCTCCCCCAAAAGATTTGCGTAAAAACTGTTCATAAAAATAAAATCTTTTTAGAATTTTCTTTGACAAGTAAACAGAATAAAAATAAAAAATACTATTCACAATTTACTGAAAGTTGATCATTCCAAGCATCTCCACCAGTTGGGCGAATCTGGTAGAGTCAAAAGCCTTTGTGAAGATGTCTGCGGTTTGTTTGTGAGTTTTGACTTCAACAATTTGAATATGCTTCTTTTCAACACAGTCACGGATAAAGTGATGTTTGATTTCAATGTGTTTGGTTTTGGAATGCTGAACGGGGTTTTTGGTGATATGAGGAACAGCGGTGTTGTCACACAGAATTGGTGTCTCATGGAATGTGATCCCATAGTCAAGCATCTGATGGTGTATCCATCTGACTTGGGAACAACAGAGGGCTGCGGCAATGTATTCGGCTTCGGCGGTGGATTGGGAAACGGTGGACTGTTTCTTACATTGTCATGAGACAAGGCGGTTGCCAAGGAATTGACAACCTCCAGAAGTGGATTTGCGGTCTAAGTTGCAACCCCCGTAGTCTTAGTCTGAATAAGCCACAAGATCAAACAAGTCAGTTTTAGGATACCACAGACCCAATTTTGGCTTATATTTTAAATATCTCAAAATACGTTTTACAGCAGATAAATGAGAGAGTTTAGGATTAGCCTGAAAACGTGCACATAAGCACACTGCAAACATGATGTCTGGTCTGCTGGCCGTGAGATACATGAGCGATCCTATCATGGAGCGATATAGATGCTGATCAACGCTTTCACCATCCACATCAGGAGTCAAACAATGACGAACTTCCACAGGAGTTTTTACAGGGTGGGAATCAGCCATTTTAAACTTGGTCAAGATTTCTTTGACGTATTTTTCTTGATGGATAAGGATTCCCGACTCAGACTGATCAACTTGTAGTCCCAAAAAGAACTTCATTTCCCCCATGGAGCTCATCTCAAACTTAGATCGCATCACTTCTTCAAATTCTTTGCAGAGACGGGGATTTGTAGAGCCAAAAATGATATCATCCACATAAATTTGCACCATTATTGTATCCTTTTCCTCCTTTCGTTTGAACAATGTTTGGTCAATTGCTCCTCGTGTGAAACCATTCTCAAGCAGATGCATTGATAAAGTTTCATACCACGCACGAGGTGCTTGGTGAAGACCGTACAATGCTTTGTCTAACTTGTAAACACGGTCTGGAAAATTAGGATCAATGAAACCCGGCGGCTGCTTGACATATACTTCTTCTTGAACTTTGACATACAAAAATACGCTTTTGACATCCATTTGATGGACGGTGAAGTCCATGTAGGCTGCATAGGCGAGAAACATTCGGATGGCTTCCAAGCGAGCCACTGGTGCAAAGACTTCCTCGTAGTCAATCCCTTCTTCTTGATAGAAACCTTGAACCACCAGACGAGCTTTGTTACGAATCACAGTGCCGCCTTCATCCTTTTTGTTGCGAAAAACCCAACGAGTACCGATTGGAACTTTGTTCTTGGGTAGATCCACCAAATTCCACACATGTAACTTAGAGAATTGCTGTAGCTCTTCCTGCATTGCTTCCACCCAGCTGTTTTCTAGTAATGCTGCTTTAATGTTCTTTGGTTCAGTTTGAGAGATGAAGTAGGAAAACATGTTGTTTTCAAATGCTTCACAGGCACTTCGGGTACTAACACCCACATTGAGTGGTCCAATGATGTTATTGGTGGGATGAATCTTGTGAATTCGCAGTTGAGGAATTGCATCTTCTTCCACGACTTCCTCCAAATTGGAAAGATTTTCAGCAGGAGGATCGGCAATGTCATTAATAGGATCTTCAGCAGATGATTGTGGTGCAACATCTACTGTTGGAATGGAGTTGTCTTCAACAGTTTCACTTGTTGCACCAGAACCGGAAGACTCCATATTAGATTCAGCATTTGCAACCACAGGAATTTCAACCTGAGCAGATGAGGAAGAACCTAGATCATTTAAGTTCCCTAAATTGTTCACAGAAAAATAAGGATTAGCATGAGTTGAGTCAATTGAGAAATCAGGAAGATTAAATGATTTAAAAACTGAATCAACGTCAAATAGCCAATTGGGACCGTCTCCTGCGTCCGTGTGATTATTTTCATGCCAATTGATATCAATGGACTCCAGCACTATTCTTTTCTGCTTATGATAGACACGAAAAGCACGTTGATTGGAGGAATAACCAACAAAATAACATTCATCAGCTTTGGCTTCAAACTTGTTGAGCTGATCTGAAGTGTTCAGCATCGTGCACACACACCCAAATTTTCTGAAGAAATCAATAACTGGCTTGCGCTTGTACATGATCTCATATGGTGTCTTGTTGCAGCTTTTAGTGATAAGAACCCGATTTTGCACGAAGCATGCAGTGTTGACTGCCTCAGCCCAGAAAGTCACGGGAAGCTTAGAGTCAACAATCATAGTTCGTGCAGCTTCAATTAAAGTGCGGTTTCTCCTTTCAGCTACACCGTTTTGTTGAGGAGTACAAGGTGCACTAAATTGACGAGAAATTCCTTTGCTTTCACAGAAGGAATCAAGAGTTGCATTCTTAAATTCAGTTCCATGATCGCTGCGGATAGTCTTCACACTTAAACTGAAGAGGTTTTCAATTTGAAGCAGATAGGTCTTTAAAATCTCTGGCGTCTCATCCTTTTTAGCTAAGAAAAATACCCAAGTGAATCGAGAAAAATCATCTGTTACCACCAGACAGTATGACTTTCGTCCAAGACTCATGACACTCACTGGACCAAAGAGATCCATGTGAAGCAATTGGAGAGGAGAGTCAATGGAATTGGTGGTTTTAGTCTTATGTGAAGATTTGTGTTGTTTTCCCTTGGAACATGAAATACAGTGTTCCATAGGAGTGAAATCTTTGAGAGGTAATCCAGTGACTAGGTTGCCTCGAACCAGTCGGTTCATTGTTTTGAAGTTGACATGTCCCAACCTCTTATGCCACAGGAAAGATTCATCTTCGGAAGCCTTTGAGAGAAAACATGATTCAATTCCCGATGGGTTGTTCATATCCAAGCTGTATGTGTTGTATCTTCTGGGAGCACGCATGAGAATGAGTTCTTCCGGAATCACCACTCCCGGCTTTAAGATAAGACATTCTTTTGAATTGAATAAAGCACAAAAGTCCTTGTCACAAATCTGTGAAACACTCATCAGATTGTACTTTAACTGAGGAACATAGTTGACAAATTCCAGACTATTTACTCCATTTGATACTGTTCCTTGTCCTTCAATCTTTCCTCCTCTTGGGTTTCCAGCAAAAGCAACATACTCTCCATCAATCTGATGATAATCTTGCAGCAAGTTAAAGTGCCCAGTCATATGCCTTGAACATCCACTATCTACATGCCAGATATTATCGCCGGTTCTTCTTGATTGACCCTATACACAACGAACCATTTATACGTTTTGACCAAAAGAGTTTCAATCAAGAGATTTTAGTGTCAGGATATGACATCTCATTGGAATCAGAAGTGCAACCATCCTTTGATGAAGCACGGTCATCAAATAGAACATTATTTTTAATTTTTCAAGTTCGTTTTAAATAATTTTTAGCATTTTTAATTTTTTTACGCCTAGATTTCCTACTGTGAGAGGAGTTAGGCAGCACATATGAATTTAATGAACTTTGGGTAGGTGATTCTTCATTAAGATTTGCGGTTGTTAATTTACAACTTTTTGAAACATGATTTGAGGCACCACAACTAAAACAAACGTTTTTACAAGATATCTTAGCCTGATAATAATCATCACAAGATGAAGATGATTGTGATGTTGAGGAATCTGAACATGAGACGGTTCTTTCATCAATAACTTTGTCTTGAAGATGATGTGCTTCCTTTAATCTGAAAAATTCCATGTTGCTCATGGTTTCACGTGGTACATCATTCACAATAATTCCTGCACTTTTAAATTTTGTAACACATGGAATAACATTCAAAGATTTAGGAACAAACGGCAAGGCATTTTGAAATTTAGAAACATCACATCCCAAACCCGTATGCTCAGCAGGCATAGAATCAAAATACAAATTTTTAACGTGTTCACAAATATTTGGTTTTGACACGGACATATTATTACATTCATCCGACTCAAGTTCTTTTAAAATAGTTCTATCATTAGCACTCTTATCACAATCATCTTCGGAATTTACACAATTTGACTCTGCACAAGAAGCAAAACTGTCAGAATCAGAGGATGTAATATAATCATCAGGAGATAATGTGCAAACAAAAGGTGTGGAAACATGTGGAGTAGGCATATCAGCAAATTTCCCTGATTTAGAATAAGGAGGTGGATGAGAGTTATACCCAAGACCTTCTGTGCCTTTTCTATTAAATTGTTTGTCAATTATTCCAAACAGAATTTTCTGATCCATATCCATGTGATCAACCTGTAATTTGGATTTTTCTGCCTTTTGGACTCTTTCTGTTAAAATTGTATTATTAATGGTTTGAGTATTGAGTTGCACAATTAAAGAACGATTTTCACCAGAAATATCACGAATTTTCTTTAGGTAAAGTTTCTCATTTTTGGCCACAGAGTCATACATCACCTTAATGTGATTTCGTTCATCAATCAAGGCTTGATTGATGAATCTGTATTTTTGAATTTCATTTAAGCAAGATCTAGAATCACAAAGTTTAGAAGTAACATCAGCAGGCACAACAGTGAGATCCTCAGCTGGTTCAATCATGACACACTTGCCATTTTCTTCCACATCAGCCATCAAGGCTTTATCAGCAGCTTCCTCAGCTTGTTCTCCCCAATGATAATGTCCATCAGCTTGGCACACAAGAGCTGTGGAACTGGAAGTTGTGTTTGTCTTTGGAGGATTGGCAACTTGTTTACCAGAGGAAATCTTCTTATCTTGTTGATCTTTGGAGGACGGCTCCTTGCAGTTTCTGGCAAAGTGACCCAGCTGATCACAATTGTAGCATCTCACCTTCTTGATGTCAAACCCAAGCGTCTTTCCTTGCTTGAACCTGTCTATACCAGTCCTTTTGATAAATCTCTTGGCTCTTAAGGTCAACATGGCCATGCACCAATCAATGTCCATTTTCTCCAAATCATCAGGATTAATCTGCTCCAAGTCATCAGGTTGAAAGCTAACCGGTGTTAGATTTCCAGAGATCAGTGCATCATAGCACGACATGAAAGCAGTCATGATTGGGACATATTCATCAGGAATCATGGTGATAGTCTTTTGAGGAGCAGAGGAGCTGGTAGACTTAATTGCAGCAGCTGAAGGAGGAACATCAGTCTAAAAGTATGGGCTACCGGATGAGCTTGATCCAGCAATGAGAGCTGTGTTTCCAGACTGATTGGATGGGGTGACTGCTCCCTTCTTAATCTCAATTTCATAAGATTCAAGAATGCTATAGACTTCCTGTTGAGACAGAGCACTCAAATTCTCAGTCTTTTTGATCATGATTCGATACATATTCCATTCTTCAGGAAGAGAATCTAGGAGTTTCTTGTTCAGATCAAGAGTAGGGTACTCAACTCCCATAACCTTCAACCTTAAGACAATGCTTGAGAAACGGTTGATCAAATCAGATATTGATTCTCCCCTTACACTGCTGAACATAGCATATTGTTTCTTGATCAGATCTCTTTTGCTTTCTCTGACATCCTCACTTCCTTCATATCTTGTACACAGTGCAGCCCATAAGTCTTTGGCAGTTGTGTACTCAGCAAATATGTTGAAAATATCCATAGGAAGAGCCATGGCAATAGTCCCATAGGCCTTGTTGTCTCGGGCAATCAAGGCAAGATCTTTCTCATCATATTCAGACACTAACTTAGGACGTTGAACATCAGCAGTGGTAGTTACGGGCTTGTGGGGACCATCAGTGATAGAATTCAACAGTGTATAATTGTGAAATTGAAAGAAAAGCTTCATTTTTTTTGTCCAGTCATCGAAATCTCTTGTGGATACAAGAACAGGTGGTCTATTTCCCCCAGAATGTTCTGTTGAACTTAAAGTGGCCATAATGTTTTGAATCGAAACTAAAACAGTAACTTAGTTTCGATAGGTCAACTTCTATCGAAACAACTAGTTTCGATAGGACTAGTTTCGATAGACCAACTATTATCGAAACAACTAGTTTCGATAGGACTAGTTTCGATAGACCAACTATTATCGAAACAACTAGTTTCGATACTGAAAACTTCACAGACTAGTTTTGATAACCGCAGATTCTATAAGAGACAAAAATCTAGTTTCGATAGTACCTTCTCCCGACAAAACGTAGACAAGAAGTTTCGATGATCAACAGAAATCAGAAATTGTTCCCCGTAGTTTCGATGCCTTCTTCTCCAAAACAGAAATACTCCATTGATGAAAAGCTTCAGAAATCAAAGCTGCAGAAACAACAAACCAATCCAGCGAAAACCTTCATCTAACTGTCCTGATCACGAATCCAATCTCCGATTCCGAAAATACGAGCAAAAACCTTTGAAAAATGATGAAACAGTACCTCGAGAATAAATGTGCAAAAACCCAAAATAAGCAACGAAAACCTTCGGTAATCACCTAGAATCGATCAATAACCTGATAACACTCAAAAAACACTAGAGCATAAAGCTCTGATACCAATTGTAGGACCAGATTTAATCGTAAGTCACTGATATGATCGATTTAACACATACACAGGCGGAAACTGTGTATATGGAGGTGAAACTGATAAACGAAACAGTGATGGTGAAGATAACCAGCTAACTACAGTATGAATCAACAATCAAAGGATATGAAAATGTAAGAACACAGTGAATAAACAACTGCAGATTGTATTGATTCAAGCAAAAAGTGAAAGAGAAAGTTCAGGGTTACAGCCGCTACTCACTCCCTAAACAATCTCAAACTAGGCTATTTATAGTAGTGACAGGTATCGAAACTATGATCAATCGAAACTACTAGTTTCGATTGACCATTTACAAATGATACTTAGACCTGTCGAAACTACCATCTATCGAAACTACTAGTTTCGATTGAACAGACTCAATCGAAACTAAGTAGTTTCGATGGCCCAGACTTAACTAATTACAGAAAACTGAAATTACAATAATGAAATGACAGAAAGTAAACTAGTCTAAAATTGTTTAAACATACAATAAATGACAACAGCTTATACGAAATATATGACTCTATAGAAAGTTAGGGTTTTTCGCGAAGAACAGGTCGTGCGCACTTGCTAAGTGCGCACGGAGCAGGTCCTGCGCACTTGCTAAGTGCGCAGGAGGAGGGACCTGCGCACTTGCTAAGTGCGCAGGAGGAGGGACCTACGCACTTGCTAAGTGCGCAGGAGTGCGCAGGCAGCAGGGTCTGCGCACTTGCTAAGTGCGCGGACATCAGAACTGATTAAGTGAAGTCAGTATGTTAGAATGGTTAAACCGTTAGAGTCGGGATTGGTCTGATGTGTATTTAACTAATCAATTCAGATCGGAAGTGACGTTGTTGGACCTTCGTTTAGGACAACCCATATTAGCGTATCAGGTGAGTTCTAGAGCCCTCTTTTAAATGTTTTGTTAAATGTTTTGGGCTGGTGTGCATACTTACGAAATGATGTTTTAACGAAATGATGTTTTAACGAATTGATGTTTTAACGAAACGATGTTTACGAAAGGAAAGGTTATGAAGTGTTTTTGCCAAAAAGGTTTACGAATGTTTATGAACGGTCTAAATGAGGAAATGTTTAATGAAAAGGGAAAGAGGTAAAGGTTTAAAGAAGTCATTACAAATCTAATCTGTCGAATGAATGGAATTGACGAATGAAGTCTGGGAATGTGATTCCCAGCCTTGTGGTAGATTATGGACAGCGAGCCATAGTTACCATAAGAACAACAGGGCAGTGTCTTGGTGGCCTGTCGATGGTTTTGATGTTGTACAACTGGTAAGGGAGTAACGACGGTTACTCGGGTGATGACGATCATCCTAAGTGAAAAGGGTAAAGGAAATCAATGACGGCGATACGTAACGGTTGATTTCCAAAGGAAAGATGCGTGTTGGGCAATGACGGCGATACGTAACGGTTGACCCCACGTAATGAATGGTTGGGCAATGACGGCGATACGTAACGGTTGACCCCACGTAGTGTATGGTTATGGCAATGACGGCGATACGTAACGGTTGCCCACAACACCAAAGGTTCCTTCGGGGACACTGTGACGCGTAAAGTAAGATACAGAATTAGATAACGATAATGTATGACTTAAATGAATGTTAAAAGTTTTAACGAACGATCCGTTCAACGGTGTTTATGATTATGATGTTGATGATGATATGGGTACGAAACCTTTTTAAAGATGTTAGATTATTACATGCTTTTGTGAAAAGTTTTACTAAACGAATGAATGATATGTTTTTGGCAAATGTTGATGTTAAAGTTTTTATGAAATGCTAGAACTCACCAGCGTAGCTGACTTTTAGTGTGCACATTCAGGTTAAGGTAGGTTATGAGGATGGACGGTGATGCTTGGCTAGCGAGAGAAGTTACCCGACTGACTATGAAGACTAGCATCCCGTTATGTTTTAGTTATGATGTATTTATGTTTTAAACAATGTTTATGCTTCCGCATGTATGAACAATGATGACGTTATGTATAAATGAAATTTTTCGCTGCGTTATTTGATATTCATGTTTAAGAACTGTTTGCGAATGAGTAAATCCAACAAGTGAGGCCTCCCGGGTTTGGGGCCTTACAATTTAATGTTATGGGTTGATTGGAGGTTTGGGTATTCAGGAGGCCGTTTGAGCCCTAAACAGACCGGGCGGTTTGTGTCGGTAATTCTCTACTTCTCTTGTATCGGCTTGCATTGATCTTGAGAAGGAAAGTCTTATTTATTTGAAATAGTATTATAAGTAAAGAAAACTATTTAAGAACATAATTAGTTAGGTCCGAGCGTTCATAAAGTACATTTGGAGGAAGTCGTGCATTCCGACTTACCGGAACAAGTTACAAGACCAGACGTACGTCAGTCACAAGGATAATAAGTCCGAATAATGAATTGTGAAGATACCGACGACTTGACACCCCGTTTAGGGTCCTTTATATTCATTAAGGAACAGTTGGCCGACTGTATACACTGTTCCGTTACGAAATACTAACTCCCCTATCGAAAGGGTTAGTACTAGTAACTATGACCAACCTTACTTTAAATATAGCATTAATTAACAAGGGATAACAACTAGAGTAACACCTTAAACAGAATAATATTTCTAATTACATTTCTTAACCTTTTATTTTTCCTTTTTAACAAAACTTATTTTCCAACTTATTATTCTAGTCAGACAATAGCGAGGGTTGAGTATGGGATCCGTGTCCATGGTTCGATACTTGGTTCTTACCCATACTATACTACGCTGCGATAGGTACACTTGCCTATTGTGTGTGTGTTTAGTTGAAGTAATTATCATTTTAATTTATAAAGTTAAAACCTGATTTGATGTAGCTCTAAATAGAATATATTTATCACTACTATAAAACACGCTATCAAGTTTTTGATGATGTTGCCAGGGATATATATATATATATTTATATTTATATTTTTGTATACATATAAAACCACACATCAACCCACGCGTTAAAGGGGGCGTTGATAACATACATAACCTTATATAATAAAAATGAAAAGTGGACGTCGTTGATAACATTCAAAACTTTATATAAAAAAACAAAACCGTAGCAAACCCGTGCGTTGCGACGAAGTCAAATATTCATAACTTTATATAAAAAAAACAATGCAGTTAAAATAAATAGATAAATATAGGGTATAAATTATACCTATAACTAAACTTGAGGGATCAAAAAGTAAAAAAATGAACTTTAGTTGGATAAAACACCCTAAAAGTTTGAGCAAATTACAAAAGAATCATTGGATGATAACTTTTACTATGTGCATAAAGTATGTTCATTTTGGTTTTAAGGTTGTACTAATGATAAGTAATAAGTAACTTTTAAACCTAGAAGTTTAAACAAATAACTTTTTTTTACTCTTAGAATCCAAAACTTTAAACATACTATTTGTTTCTTTATTCTTGTAAAACAAAATATAAGTGTGGTACCTTTATATCATTATTTTACAAGTAACATATAGAGGATTTTGTGTCTAATTTGTTGGAGGTGCAAGTGTGCAACAATTATCAAACTATTATCAAGAAATATCATTGACTTCACGTTAGGATAACAATATTATTCAATCAATTGAGAATAGGATTTCATTTCTATCGTACCGGTAACAAAAATACCAATATTAAATTTCTTAAGAAGTGGGTACCGAATACCGTATCGAATCTATCGATACGGTACCAATACTCGTTACAAAATTTTCATCTCTTGATGGTATGGTACCGTATCTATAGGCACGGGCACTTTGAAACCACACACACTCTAATAACAATCTGACATCTCATTTCAAATCCCTTGAAGCCCCACAAAACCACGTTGATGGCGACAACCAAACTTTTTTTAATTAAAAAACACAATTTAGTTAATTCATAAAAATAAAATAAACTAAAATTACAAAATAAAAAAATCAACTAAAAATAAAAATAACTAAAAATCACAAGGTCATCCATATTTTACGACTATTTCCCGTTTGCGTGCTAGGAGGGTCGACAAGAACGGTTTGGGAATTCCGCCATACGGTTTGAGAAATTATTTAAATTCCCGGTCCAATATCTCTTAGCATATAGCCTCTCGTTTTTCTTCTACCAATGCCAATTTTGATTCGGTTAATTTCAACAGGATAGATTCTCTTTCTTTTCTTGCTTCTCATTTGTCGTTCCTTATCGTTTTGTAATCAGATATGGCCTCACTCAAGCTTCCTTTGATTTTGTTCGATGACTCCGCCACTTTCTTCCCTTTTCGCCTCGCCCCGATCGGTATCGAGTCTTTGTGTAGGCCGAGGAGCATGCTTCTGATAGGGTCATTTGAGCTTGTGTAGTTACCCGAATCTGAAGTTTAGATCTCTTTTGTGATTGAGATCCAGACTCTACACCCATTACCTTAATCGGTGCCCATTTCGAATGGTCTTTGACAATCTCTTATGCGCAGAGACTTGTGAAGCCCTTCTTACCATAAACTTTTTGGTAACCTCTCAACGCTTTCTTGATTACATCTGAATCATTACATCCGCATGCCCGACGATGTGTCTACATAGTTTTTAAAATAAAATTTAGCTACTAAATATTTAATTACTATACAATTAAAACTTAAATAAATATACCTCTTGCATGTTGAGTCCGTTGAATTGACTCATATTCAAATTCAATCTTCCTCATTTCGAAGTTACTTGGTCATTGTTTCGATTTGTTCCACCAAAAGCAACGTCAAAATGTTTAAGCACTCGTTTTTATTATTCCGTAATAACTTTAATTTTTTACTTATTTTATTATTCTGTAATAACTTTCATTTATTAACTAAAAAAAAACAGAATATGCAACAATCTTTTGTTTTTTTGGTTGACATTTCGATATAGTTTTTTTTGTATTGAGTTGTATTCGTAATTGAGTATTTTTTTGGTATCGTAAGCTATAGTGGGTACCATTATTGTTCCGGTACCGTGACTAACCCGAACTGATAATGAACGAACAATAACATTGCCAATATTAGTATTATCAGAACTGGTATCCATGTTCGTTTCTATGGTTTTCGTTCGATGTATAGTATAACTTTGTTTTTTGGGTTACATCGTACAACATTTGTGTGAAGAAACCATCACAAATAAACTTTTTTTTCTAACGTAAACTATACCGAGTCCTGGTGCATTCACGAACTGATAGCTAACAAACAACATCGCTACCATCATCGGTATTATTGGAACCCACATTGTTATTTTTTTATTGTCTACATAGTTTTTAAAATAAAATTTAGCTACTAAATATTTAATTACTATACAATTAAAACTTAAATAAATATACCTCTTGCATGTAGAGTCCGTTGAATTGACTCATATTCAAATTCAATCTTCCCCATTTCGAAGTTACTTGGTCATTGTTTCAATTTGTTCCACCAAAAGCAACGTCAAAATGTTTAAGCACTCGTTTTTATTATTCCGTAATAACTTTAATTTTTTACTTATTTTATTATTCTGTAATAACTTTCATTTATTAACTTAAAAAAACATAATGATACTACGGAAGCAACGTCAAAATGTTTAAGCACTCGTTTTTATTATTCCACCAAAAGCAACGTCAAAATGTTTAAGCACTCGTTTTTATTATTCTGTAATAACTTTAATTTTTTACTTATTTTATTATTCTGTAATAACGTCAAAATGTTTAAGCACTCCTATTAAATATTAATTTTTCTTTTTCTCTCTCCTATTAAATAATAATATTTATATTAATAAATAAAATTGTATGAACACATGTCACTTTCTGATTCATTTGTATCATTTTTTTCCCGTCTCTCTTTCTCTCATATTAAATAATGATACTAAAATAATTTATTTTTAGATTTTTAATATAAATCTTATTACGGATGCTTATTATTTAGTTATACTTAGTTCAACCGTTTTAATATACCGATTTATTTTTTAAAAATATAAAATTTTTATTCAATCCGTGTAATACGCGAGATTTTAACCTAGTATCTATTAAATTAATATTGAAGACAAAATAATAAACATATAGCATTGTCCTTATTAGTTATTTACTTATTTCCACTTCACACACAAATACCAAACTTTAATTCTGCTAGTTCTTCACAGCTTCACAAACTTTCGTACTTGTTACTGCTGCTTCTACCGCCGAAACATGAAGCCGGGAGCATGATCAGCCCATCTTTCCAGCGATAGGTATCACTGGAAGAACGTCGCAGTTACATATTTCAATCATGAACCCGTCTGGATCATGGAAAAATAACTGATCAACGTAGATTCCACCTTCCTCCACCCTCTGTCTCTTGTATTCTATTACCATTTCTTTCAGCTTCTTCTCCACAAATCCGATGCTCTCGCACTGTGCACACGTCATTCGTGTTAATCACTCGTTTAAAACATCAAATTCTAGCTTCCAAAAGGCCAGAAATACACAAATAATTTAGGGAAAACCATCAAAATTTACATTTTGGTCAACTTTTTTACCAAAATAAACATTAACTTTAAGCTCACTCAAATTCACTTAGATATAAATGTATCCAAAAGTAAACAATAAGAAAATGTCACGTAACTTTAGCCGGCTAAGGAGGCTAGAATTTAAAAAATCATAAAAAGTACAATGTAGTCCAACAAAAAAACCAATCAAAACCAATAAAAGACCGTAACGCAGATTGCAGACTATATTTCAACCGTTGTCGTTGATGCCGGTTGAAATCTAGTCCACAGGCTACGTGTACTTTTTTGGTGTTTCAAGGTTTTTTGTGCATGATAAAATCTAGCCTTCTTAGCCGGCTAAAATTACATGATGTTTTCTGATTAGTTTGGTTTTGGATATGTTTATTTTTAATGACTAAAGTAAATTTTATTTTGGTAAAAAAACTGAGTTAAAATGTTTAGTTTTGTGATTTTTTCATGATTTAACTTAATTAATAAAATAGGAAAACTGATTAGTTTCATCCAACATTAATCTGGAAAAACAGAGATGAACTACAAAGAAAATTGGGAAAATTCTATTCACCTGGAAAGAAATATGATTATCTTTAGTATTGATTTCAATTTTCCTTGTAACTTTATCCAGGTCTTCAGATTGAATCAGATGTATCCCAATTCCATAGCTAAAAAGCCTAAATTCAAGAATTAACAAAAAAAAAACAGAGCATTACAGAATGAAGAACATAACAAAAACAGAGTGTCCTGTTTTCAAACAAGAATTAATTCACAATTAGCTGTACTTAAATGACTGAATTACCAAGCACCATCAAAATCAAAATTCCCAGGTCTCTTAACTTGAACAAAACCAAGAATTTTGGTGTAGAAATCAACCGATTCTTCGACCGATCGACACTGGAGAGAGAGATGGTTCAGAGACTCAAAAACAGAGGATTTGCATCAATTTCCTTCATTTTTTTATTTTTTTGATAAAAGTTTGATTTTCTTTTTTGGGGTTTGATGAAATAGATGGTTTGACGTAATCAGAAATGAAGAACAGATTAATATGGAAGAAAACAAAGGCGGGTAGTGAATGGGTTTGAATGAGGTGGGGATGGGTTTTAAAGGGTAAAGAAATTCAAATCGTACATTGGACCCGTTGGCTACATGTTGATGATAACTAAGTGGGATCCGGACACCTCATCTTGATTTTTTGGTTGTTGACATTGGTAAAAATAATAACACGTTGTACACATTTTTTTTCTTCCCTTTTTAATTGACAAATTGTTTTTTTAAAAGATGTTTAGACTTTCATGAGGGAGCAAGGGTCATCATTCGGGCAGTGCTTCGGGTAGATCGAGTTCATCTGGTACACTGTCATATGGTGGTCGGGTATTCTTTGCGGGTATTTCCATCGATTACATGTACCTATGTATTTGTGAAGTGATTTAGCCGTAGTCGTTGTGTTATTTTTAAAACAACAATTTATTTTATCTTATAAATACAATAATATTTTTACATAAAAAAGAAATTAATTTATCGTCAAGCAAAGGTAGTTTAGCCGAAGTGGTTGCACAATACACAACGATGAAGGAGCAACGACAGGCTAAACGGGAGGATATTTTAAAAAAGTTATTGGAAAGAAGAAAGAAAAAGATGAACAAATTCTTAATTTGGTGGAGGAGCAACGGGAGGCTATCCGAGAGGATTGTATGGACCGGGATTTAAAGATGTTTACAGATCCTTACGACCATGTGACCGGACCGATGTTGGAAATAATTCTTAAACGAAAACGTGAAATAGTGAATCGGTATGGATGTCCTTATGATTTCTAGATTTATTTTTATGTACTTTTTTTATTTATTGTATTTTTTATTTGTTATTATGTACTTTTTTAAAATTAATGAAGTTTTTTAAATTTATTGTATTTTTTAGTTAGTTTTAATAAAGAATTAATTAAAAAAATGAAAAAAAAACTTAGGGTACTTAGGGTAGTGTCCCCACCACTTGAGGTTATATTTGAGTAAAAATTAGGTGTTTCTCCCTTATTAGGGTACTTAGGGTATTAAAGTTGTGCTCTTTGCTCCCTAATGATATAAATTATGTGATATTAGTCTATTTGTTATACGAACTAATATTTAAATTAGTAACAGAATGATGTATAACAAGTTATGTAGCGGAAGAGAAAGTGGGAATAATTGTGGTTTATAAGGAGGGATATAAATAAATGTTTCGGTTTTTAGACGTCTAGAAGGTTATTCGTTGTTTCTTTTTTAAAATTTAAAAGTTATGTGAGCACATTTGATTTAGTATAAACCATTTTCTAATGTGAAAGGTTGTGATAAGACATTTATTCGTTAAAATTTTAACAGTTTGTTTGTTGGCGTTGATCAACGTTCCAAGGGAGGAGGGGAGATGGGAATTTGATTGTGGTGGTGCCCGAAAGAGATGGTGGTTGTTGATAAAGGTTGTGTCGACAGACAACACATTGGAGATGGGTTTGGTTTTATTTTAATAATTACAAGAGTAAATTACAAAAATCCGGTTGTGGTGTGTATACAACTATGGATGTCATCCCTTCTCAAAACTAACCACCAACATGGTGACATGTTATGTAAATTATGGTACATGTGAAGAACAATCGAATCTAGTAATAACATTTTGTAGGGTTTTACCCGGTGTTCGGTCCTGTTACACAAATACAAAGTTTGGGGTTCAAATCAGAAATTAAAGTTTTCTAAATTAGGTTTTCCTAACAAAGTGGTGAATGGTGGTGTAGGAGGTGGAGTTTGGTCACATACGGTGAGAGGTGGAGTTTGGTTAAAGCAGGGGAAGATAAATGGTGAGCGTGATACACAGTGGCGGATCTAGGAAAAAAATCCAGGGGTATCTAAAATTTCGTTCAGGGGTATCTGGATACATAAAACGGTAAAATAAAATAAAAATTCCCGCTGCGCGTAAAAAATTCCCACTACGCGTCGAAAGTTGAGGGGTACCATCAGGTACCCCTCACCTCTTCATAGATCCGCCCCTAGTGCTACATCATTTTTTCAGTCATTTTATCCTACTTAGTTAATGATTAAATGTGCAACCACTAATTTGTTAAAGATAAACATCAACTATTGATGTGATAAGAACCATTCATTATTCTACACTAGAAAATTTAGGATTTTGTGTTATTTTTTTTTTTTAAATTGTCCCCATACCATTTGCTTTTTTTTTTAACAGAAAACTTCAATAAAACAGACGCGCCCTCAAAACAAGGACCGTCGAAAAATAAACCGTTACAACATATACAGTGGAAAAATCATCCAATCCTTCCACTGGATGGTTTTAAATTCAGACTGACTTCGAAGCCACAAAAACGACAAAGACTTAATAGTCGCAAAGACCTCGTTCGCTTTTGGAATAACTCCTTCAAAAGCCTTATCATTACGCGCTCTCCAAACGGCCCAACAACTCGTCATAATGATACCTCGTATAATCTTCTTTGCCCATTTCGGGCCACGAACCGAGTCTGGAAGAAGCAACAAGTCTTTTACGTCGAAAGCAATGATAGGATCCAACCTGCACCCCTTCTCCACGAATGACCAAACACCATATGTAAAGCCGCAACCTGTGAACGTATGCATGGAACTTTCGGGATATGTATTACAAAGAACGCAAGAGACATCTGGTATATTAATTCTTCTTCGGACCAATTCCAACCGAGTAGGAACCCTATCCATCTCCGCCCTCCACATATGCAAATTAACTTTTAACGGCACCCAAGACTCCCACTTCATAACGTGCTCTCGATGTATGTCTCTGTCTTCGCGTAACAATTTCTTCACATTCGAAACGGTGAACTCTCCCCCTTCGTCTATACCCCAACTCCATTTATCCCTAGATGCCGAGAGAGAAACACTACCGAGCATCTCCGTAAGGTCACGCAATTCTGAAAGCTCTTCTACCGATCTAGGCTCTCTATGCCAACTATTAGAAAAAGAGAGCATACCATTTCCTTGTTTGATCCGATCTCTGACTTTGCAACTTTTGTATTTCTCTAAAGCATATAACTTAGGCCATCGATCTTTGAGAATAGAATCTCCAAACCAAAGGTCATTCCAGAAAGTAATATCTGACCCATTACCAACCTTTCCCCTAAATAAACATTGCAACATCTTACCTTGAAGCTTGATCCGATCCAAGTTAGTCACAATGGTTTTCCAACATCCTCGAAAACCCATTTTTGCCGAAAGGAACACCCAATTGCCCCGACCCTCGTGCACCGCTTCGACTAACCGACGCCACAAACTATTCGGATCATTTTTAAAACGCCATGCCCACTTAGCAATCAAAGCCATATTGACGTCCGATAGTTTAGTGATCCCCAATCCACCGTCCGCCTTAGTCGTTGTCACAACATCCCAAGACACCCAATGCACCCTCCTTTTTCTTTAGAAGCAGCCCACAAAAAAACTCTTCATTAATCCCTCTATGTGTTCAATAACCGCAACCGGGGCCTTATAAAGAGATAAGTAATATATCGGTAAGTTAGCAAGAGCCGACTTTATGAGAGTTAAACGTCCACCCATCGAAAGAGAATTCGCCTTCCACTTTGCTAATCGGAATTGAACGGTTTGGATAAACAAATTGTCCATAATTTGTAGTAGAAAAAACAAATTGCATTTAAATTTCCCATTCTAATAAAAAAAAAGGATGGTGCAACAACTTTTATCAATGTTTAAACTATTTTTAGTCAACTACTACAACAAGTGTCGAATCAATGTACGATCCTTGTTTTATTTTGAACGAAACAATCAATGAACAACTAAGAGGGATTGGAAAATGAAGGTGTTACTTGTTAAATCTTCTAAACGATACTTGCTACATTATATAATAATAATAATTAAAATCCAAGTCAAATTCCAATAGGAGTCATTCATGCTTTTGCGTCACATAAACTCTTTCAACATAAAAATGGCACTACCTTACGAAATAGCTTTCATGCCGTCACCCGCTAGCATTATTTTTTGGGTCATTTACATATGTCTACTTCCTAAGTTTATTTATTACATATTTACTCAACCTCTAATTTTAATTACATATTTCCTCTTTCTAAAGTTTATATATTACATATTTACCCAATTCATTTAAAATAACTTATTGAATTATTATTTTACCCCTAATGAACCAATTAAAGTAATATTTACATATATTCCCTTCCTAAATATATCAATTTACATATAAGGATAAATAGGTAATTGTGTAAGCATTGGGTAAATATGTAATTGATTTTTATGGTTGGTTATATATGTTATTAAGGAAGTTAAAAGAGGGAAATATGTAAAAAACTCTTATTTTTTCTTCACTTTCACATGAAATCTATAATTAGCACGCGCACACACACAACGGATCAAAAATTGAACTCTTAATTATTACGAGAACTCGTAAGAAATCAAGGATTGAATCGATAAACACAAATACATAATTATGGTGTATAACTCTCACACGTTTATTAGTCAGATAATATCTCTAAAAAACTGAATACATAATGTCTAATTATAACTCGGTTTATATAAACCAATCATAACTTGTTAGCCAAGACATTACCAAATATAATAAAACCCTAATTGCAACCCATTAAACCCCTTAACACATTTAATGAATTTCATGGGTCCATCGGGACGGTCCCTCCACCTACTCGTGTTGAGAGGGGGTTGTATTACGTTTTAGTCAAAATGAATCTGAAAAAAATATACCGCGCATTGTGTTGAACTAGTATTAAGACCCCGCTTTGCGCCGAGGGCGTAAAGCAGTGAAAAAAACTAATGTCGAGACGTTGCCGTAAACTCGCGCGTTGAAGGAGACGTTGATAACACATGTATCTTTATATAAGAAAAACGAAACCTGGACGTTGTTGATAACATTTGAAACTTTGTACTAAAAAGACGTAACACAACATGGCGGCTGGAACGTAAAACCGTGAAAAGAAAAAAAAAAGCACGATATATCTGTATATTTGGAGATAAGTATTGAACGGTTTAAAAAAAATGTTTAAAACAACTGGGCCATTTAAGCATGACGTTACGAAAATTCACGACCAACATGTAGATAAAAATAGGCATGTCGCAACCTTAATCTAAAAAGTTTTATAAACCACGAAATTTTACGCCAACACGTAAATGTAATTTAAGTTTAAGCTGATTGATTAAAAGAAAATGATTTAAATCACATTATCGTTCGGTTTCGGTTTTAAAACCAATTGGGTTTGAATTTTTTGGAGGTAAAAAAAAATAGCCCAAAATAATGAACTTAGGTTTGAAATTTTGAGTTTAATTTTTTTTTATTAACTAATAATTATCATACATTTGGGCCTAAATATTTTGGATTACAAAATATTTCAATAAATATAAATTATCTATACTATCTAATAAATAAAGGTTTTTTATGCCACATGTCGCCTCCATATTCACCCTCATTCTTTTTTTCCCGTCTCCCCCTCCTATTAAATACGTTTCCATCTTTCAATAATAATAATAATATATTTAAAAAAAATACTAATTATACTAATAAAACATATTTATTTAAATTATATTTTATCATAAAAAAACTTTAAAATCTAATTATTTAAGTTTTATTTTTAATCAAGTAGTAAATGAAAGTCAAATTATATTAAATAGTAATTAACGTATTTTCAAAACCCAATTATATATTAATTTTTACATATTTTGAATTTTGAATTTTTACATATTTAAATACATTTTTACACTATAAAGATTTTAGAATTTTATGTATGATATTTTTCACCCCGTGTGTAATACACGGGGTCTAAACTAGTAATCTATAAATTTGGCTAGGTTTTGATCTAAATATTATATGCAATTGCTCTCACATATTTTGCTAGGATATAACTTTTAACTTTTAAGCATTGGGAATTGCCTCACCGAAATCGATTCTAGTCGAATGAATAGATAGTAAATTCTCAATAACTGATACCTTTAAAGTGGAGGGTGTGAAACCCTTTCAACCCTTAGTATCTTAATGATTAGCCAATCTAAACACTCCACACCATTTTTACCCTAACCTAGCTGAATGCGTTATGCCAGTCCCCTCGAACCCGAACCCAAATCTAAATCCCAAACACACTTTCTCATTGTTAAAATTCGGCTTTACCAACCCATAGACTGAACCCCTTCAAATCCAAACCTCCAACCCAGAACGGTTGAGACTGTGTTACTGCGCCCAACCCGAGTCCTACCCCTTCCACCCTTAGGTTCTAAAGCTGACTGACAATGTTTTCAAAACCGGACCGGACAGTGAACCGGACGGCATAGAGGTTCATTGGTCGGACCGGTTTTAAGAACCGGACAAGTTCGTAATATTTAACTTACCTTTGTATGTATAAATTATAAAACTTTTATAATTGTATATTGAAATTATAACCTTTTATAAATACTTCAAGTTTGTGTGTATTTTTTCTTTCAATATAAGCAGCCATCCATCCTTTTTAATTAATCCTAACATAAATCTAGCACAAATGCTTTGGTACATAAACTGGTATGTGCTCCTTGTCTAAGTTTGCAGGTCTTGTCATTGACAATTAGTTTTTAACATTCCTTCCTCAAGTTACATTTGCTTTCAAAGACAATTTGTCCCACATCGCTCCTGTAGATAAACTTTGAATCTCTTGCCTCTCTATAAAAGAAACCAAGTGCACTGAAGCCTTCAATCCGTTTAAATTGAAGTGAACCGGTTCAACCGGGTTCCCGGTCGTACCCGGTTCTAACAAAAACCGACCGGCTCTTTTCGAAAACGGTTTAATAGCTCAAAATGGACCGGACTCACCGACGGTTCGCGGTCTAACCGGCCCGACCGGCCTACCCGGTCCGTTTTTCAAAACATCGCTGACTGGGGCACTATTTATTTTACCAATTTCAATTTTTCAAGTTTATATTGAATAACAGGTTTATGAAACTCCACGTGGACTCTCAAGTCCCACGACAAATATTCATTTCTTTAAAAAATTATTTAAATAAATTTCATGTAACCGGAAGAAAACAGAAAGGCGCTAAACTAAATTTCAGAGATGATACTGAGCCCCCATTCACATATGGCGCTCATTCCTGCAGCTCCTGTCATCGCTGCTACCAGCGACCGGTTTAGCCTGTTACCATCCACAGTACGCGTTAGATCCACCACTCGCCGTCGATCGTCAGTTCTGGCCAACGTATCTTCTCCGCCACGCGGCGGCGAAGCGGTGGATTGGGTGGAGGCGACGTCAAGCTTCTTCGAACAAGATACCAGGCCTATCATGCTATTTGACGGTAATACCAAATCCTGAATTCCGATACTGTATCGATGCTTTGTTTACTGTGTATATTTTCAATCGCCTTATCACTATTCGAGAATTAGGTTTTTTTTCCGTACAGTTTGACCTAAATATTCAATCGTGGTGGTTTGGAAGTTTTCTGGTGTGTTAATTTGATTGGTTGTGGTCTAAAGCAAACGTTGAAAGTTTTGTAAATATAAAAAAAAATTAAATGTAATTTAATGTAGCGTCAAAACGTATAATGTTAACATAAAAGTTGTGAAATTGTCACTTATCTCTTAAAACACAAAAGTTGATAATACAAATTAAATTAGTTTTTCAATTTTTGGGGCGTTCAAATTTGGGGCGTTAAGCGGTTGCTTTAGTTGCTTGTACCGTAAAGCCACCCGTGGCTGATGGTTTAGTTGGAGGAAAATGAAAACCGTTAACGCTGCTTGGTTAATTGATCATTTAAATCTCTGCATAAATTTTCCCCTTCAGCTTTTGAGGAGATGAATGTAAACCCTAGGTTTATCTTAGTATATTTCATAGGCATATATGAGGACAGTGGTAGTTTCACATAAATATTGTGTGTGTGAAAGGTTATAAAGATACGACTTAAGACTAAGTGAAGCAAATTGTTCAATTTTGACAGGTGTGTGCAACTTATGTAATGGAGGTGTGAAGTTCGTACGCGATAATGACCGACAAAGGTTTCTCTTCATATTCTTTTCGATTTCACTGCTTTGTGCTTCATTGGGTGAATGGGTGGTCTCTTTTCATTTCTTTTTATTTTATCTATTTTCTTTATGTTTTTGTATTTGATTTGGAGTGACTGGTAATCTTTTGTGATGAGATATTTACGGGTTCGTGTAATTGAAACACTTTTCTTGCAAGTAACTTGCATAATAGAATCTGCAAGAGTTTTGAAATTGGTTCTAGTGGTCCAAAATGAGCACTTTTAAGTTTAAAGATAAATGTCATGTCCAAAGGTGTCCATGGAAACTATCACTGTAATGCTGGATAATTTAAGATTTTATGACATGTTAAAGTACAATATATGTTACTGAGTCAAACATATTGATGTTCTTTGTTTCTATTGTCAGTTTAATGTACTAAATTTTCTCAAAATCAACATGCATCCTTGAATCCTGAATAGTATATAGTTTAATCTATGGACTGTGATAGTGTGATGACGATTAATTCTTTCATTTACTAGGTTTTGATCTAAATATTGTATGCGATTGATCTCACATATTTTGCAACGTAGTGGTAGATATCGGAAGCACACACATATACTTGATTCTGATCTTGCAGATAAATTCCTGTTTCCCGGAAAGAGCGGTAGCATCACTTTTACTAAATTTAATATTTAAGGCAAAATGTGTTCTTTTATGCCATTGGGCCATTTGTAAGCTGCCATGAATTTTTGTTGTAAGAATCTGAGTGAAGATCCTGAACTAGTTTAGTGTGCTCTATGACTAGATTCATAAATTGTTTCAGTTATGGAAGTTACAATTTTTATTATTGGGTTAGTATTTAGTTATAGTGACTAATTTGGGGCTTATCATAACCTGAATAGAATGTCACTATGTACCAAATGTGGTCATATGTTAGGGGCCTAGTTCTAGTAGAAATAACTTGTTTTGATGATCATGTTTGGTTAAACTATAATTAGTCAAGCATTTCTGATACAATTGTGTGCTTTCAATCCCAGGAGAATAAGGTTTGAAGCCCTACAAAGCGATGCTGGCAAGAATCTATTAAGAAGGTCTGGAAGAGCTCCTGATGATATTTCAAGTGCTGTGCTTGTAGAGCAGAATAGGTAAGTTTATCCATCAATGGAGGTATGAGCGGGTCGCACATGTTAAGTAACAGGTCAAAATAAATAATTTTTCAGTACGTGTCTAAACGGGCTGGGTTGGGTAGGGACGTAGGGTTGGCGCTTAAACAAATTTTGTCCAATCTAGAATTCATTTATAAATAATAATGTGTTAGTTATAATTACAAAAAAATTAGTACAACAACAATCTAAATCGTTGAATAACGAATTTAGAAGGTTGTATGCAAACGAGAAATAGACTTTAGGCGACTTTCAACTCGTTTGACATGTTTTCCTTTTAGCTATGCTTGTTATTTGCCCCATTTGAGATAAAACACAACCCAAAACGACCCATTAAACAAGGACTCTGGTGCATTTCAGATCATATATCAAGTCTGAAGCTGTGTTGAAGATCATGGAGTACATCGACTTGCCCTTTCCCCAGCTAGCCTTCTTTCTTCAGTTTGTACCTTTGTGAGGCCTTATCCTTATTATCTTATGGCTGCTTTCCACCATGAAAACAATTAATGATCCATTTTTCTTTTTCTTGCTGCAGATTCATAAGGGATTTTGTGTACGAAAACATTGCAGATAATCGTTATGCTGTATTTGGTCGTTCAGAGTCTTGTGAAATTTAGGGCACCGATTATAAGGTAACCTTTTGTTCATAAATATTTGATAATGTCGTAGAAAGTTAATAGCTAGAGTTGTATATTTAGAAAGTATATAGAAAAGATATTGAATAAAATATTGATGAATGGAACTACACACGTTGCTCGTATCTTATTACAGTCGGTTGAAGTAAGCATAAAAATGATATAACATGGAAAAGAAGCAACTATTAGTGTTTACAGATGTCGATTTAGCATGCTTTCAGTAGCAATGCTGGCATTTTTTCAACAAATAGGACCTTGACCATCTACTCGGCCATTCCCACTCTCCGCACGACCATACACCATTGAAAATGAGAGCCATCCCTGTATTGATATGTTAACCGATCCAATCCGTTTTCTTGGTGGGACCTAGAATGTTTCCTACTTTCCTGAGATCTGTTTGTGACAGTTTTGAAGATTTAACTATGTAGGTGATGTTGATATTAAGTACAAGAGATGATCATAAGATGTTAAAATCCGTGTTATTATAATGTTTCTTATTGTTGAGCAAACTCAAACGAGCCTATTTTTTCTAGTCTTTACTTCACTTTCTTGAAAAATAACACCCTTATTATATACAAATCAGGCAGCAGTTGATGAAATCCCATAATGTTCAACTTATTTCTATTGATGCTTGTTCTAAATGATGTTTCTTTTGGTCATATCTCTAGGTTACTTTGAACAAATTTGAATGCAACTTCTTTGACCAGTGTAGTTATTGGATGGTATTAGATTTGACACTTTTGACCCATTTACTTGTAGATGATCTCGATATTGTTGTGTTCTATCACAAACATATAAAATTGGCTAAATAAAAACTCTTGACTCGTCTCTTTGGTTGTGCTCTACTGAAAAAAGGACTTCCAACAACCAAATAAAAGGAGGAGTTTGATTATTTGGCCGTGTTTGGTTCTTGGTCCAATCATCCAGTCTGGCTATGAGATACGTGAATCCATGGTCACGTATCAAAACTTTTCCAATTTAAATGCATGTATGTCCTACTTAAATTATATTCTTCATATCATACACAAATCAATAATCGTGTTTCATCTTTCACTCGTGTACTTTAAAGTTTTGATGGTAAAATGAAGAATTTTTTTACGTGGTTCATATTTTTAGGATTTGATATACCTTTTCTTTTATCTAGAATGGTTTTGCAACTCAAAACAATGTAAAGAAAGTTTTATTTTAGAGAGAATTTTCACATATACCATTTTACAAACTTGTGAAATATCATATATACTTAATTCAAACTTAAAATATCTTATATGCCCTTAAAAACTTGTAAAAGACGAATATCATTCTCAAGTCCGAATCCCTTGTGGCCCTTTGAGAAATCAGTAACCAGAGGAATTTTTTTCCTTTGGTTACAAGTAAAAGACATTCTCAAGTCCGAATCCCTCGTAGCCCTTTGAGAAGTCAGACAATCCTTTGATACTTCCAGCTCGAAAAGCCTTGGAAACATCTCCTTGAAGGAGTATTTTCCAAACCATACCTCCTGCCGAACAACGATTTGCAACCATTCCCCACTTTCCTTTTGAACAATTTATTAAGAGCGATACCTTCTTCAAAGAGAGCATTGCCAATTGATACAATGCAGGCCCGGTCCCAAGAGTTCTTAAAACATTTAGGGCCATAGACATGTAAAAAAATCTAGACCTCTATATATTGCTTTTTTTTTGTTTACAATATATATTGAATTTTTTTTAAAAAAAAACACATATATAATTTTTTTTAGAACTTTGAGCCTCGGGGATTATCGGGCCAGGAGCCTTAGCCCACTCTGCCCCCTTGTGAACCGCCCCTGATACAATGTAGAGTCATTGCCCTCGGGGTCGTCTTTTTAGCAAGCCTGCCTTTATGAAAATCAATATTATGAAGAACTTTAAAGCTTTGGAACTATAACCCTTTCTCTTCATTTAACATTCTCCAACACCATTTAAGCAAACAAAACATATCCGATAAATCCCACTCAAAAAATAGGATATGGGCAGTGAAGAATACAAGAATTTTCGGTACGGGGTGTAAAATATGGGTCGGTTAAAAATAAGCCGGGTAAAAAAACAATTATAAAATAACATAAAAGTTAACATGAATAAACAAATTAATGTAATTAACATAGAACGCAAATAATGATAAGATAACTTATGAAGAATTGAATTTAAATGTAAGTCTATGTTTAAATTATGTAAATGAGGTTTTAAGCTTAGAACTCCAACACACGAGTGAAAAATATCAATACATAAAATTCTTAATTTTTTATGTATATATTTTACATGTGTAAAAATGTATTACATATACGAAGGATAGAAAACAAAATTCAAAATATGTAAAAATTAATATATAACTGGGTTTTGAAGATACGTCAATTAATATTTAATGCAATTTGACTTTCATTATTTGATTCAAAATTAAAGTTACATGATTATAATTCAAAGTTTCTTATGATAGGGATAATTTAAAATAAACGTGTTTTAATAAAAGAGAGAGCCGAGAAAAAAATGAAGAGAATGAATATGAAGGTGACACGTGAAATTTAAAAACCTTTATTTATTATATAGTATAGATTTATATCACTCAAATTAAATTTCATATATAATAATAGTTAATTGCGAGCCCATCCATATTTTTTTGTTATGATTTATTTGAATTGCAGTTTTGTGGCCGCAATTGACATTGAAAGTGTCCTCAATCGATATCTATACATACTAATATATAAAGGTTTTGGAGTGTTACATATCATTCTCATATTCATCCTTAACATTTTTTCTCCGTCTCTCTATCCTATTTAATGATACAAGTTTCTATAAAAAAATTATAATTTTTGTTTCCCACCTCTCTCTCCTGTTAAATAATGATTTTTATAAAACAATTTTTATTTAAAAAAATAGCTTTGCTCATAAAACATTTTTATAGTTTGAACATTTCTTTCATTCTTTTTATAAAACATTTAAAAAAAATAACTATATAACATTTTCTAAAGTTTGTATTAAAAAATTATGTAATATGTCAAAAATATGTAATATTAGATCTTTATTACTAAGTATATATAACACTGCATTTATTCACCATGTATAATATACAAGGTTTCTAACCTATATTATAATAAATGAATAACTATAATATACATGATTTTTGTTTTTCGCCTTTCTCTCATATTAAATAATGATGATGTTAACCAATTAAATGTCTAACATATATTCTAATACTAGCTTACAATACTGTGTACTACACGGGCTGATTAACGAAAAAAGTTGTTAATCATAAATTTGTATATACTTCATAGTAAAATGATTTATATATTACATACAATAGTCAAATAAACATTACCAGGTTTTTTTTATGATTCCATAGGTAATAATATAAAAACAACTAAATTTAAATTAACTCTGTGATTTGGAGACATTAGAAGGATATGAAAATTATTTACAAGTTGATGATTGGAGTAGAAGACAAGAATATGTAAATTACTTACATATTGATAACTCGGATGATAGATGAAAAAGAGAATCAACTGTTATGAGAGGATTGTATGTAAAAAGAATTACATGTAGATGATATTTATATAGGAAAATCAAGGTTCGAATTTTAATAAATTTAAATAAACTACATAAATAAAGCCTTAATTGTAGGATTATTTGATGCGACTTTCTGATTTTTAGAAAGTTTTGACAATCTATAAATAAAATATAAATTTTGAATGAATTCAAATCAATCTGTTTTAAAACTTAAATTCAAAAAATGGAAAAGATGATCATTTAAAAAAATGGAAAGGATGATTATAGCGTAAAAGAAATTGATATTTGAAGATTTTTTAATATTTATATTTAGGAATTAGTAATCAAACTTGTTTACTTGTTTGATTGTTGAAGGGAAAAATTGGAAACTGATTCGGGTTAGATTGGATCCAAGTTAGATCCGCGTGTGGTGGTGGTAGTTTAGGCGGGAAAAGGTGTCCCCAAAAACCTTTATTTATTAGTATGTATAGATTTTATTAAAAATTACTAAATCAACATAAAATTTCAATTATTTATTATTTCACAGATAACTAATAACATCAAACATACAAATCTTAATAGAAAATACTGTTTTATAACAACTTATATTTATTCAACCCATGTAAAACATGGACTTTAACCTAGTAGTATAATAAACAATGAAAAGTTCATCAATTTTGACAAAAGTTCAATAAAAAAAAATCCTTTTTTCTTCAAAGATTTTGTGAGTTACTGGGTGACTATGAACCCCCTAATTATATGTTGTATCCGCTACTGGATATGGGGATCCAACACCATTTAAGAAGAAGAGCCATATTAATATAACTCAAACTTCCTACTCCTTAACCGCCTTAATTCTTATGATTAACACCAAGTATGTAAAAAAAGAGTTGAGCTTAAACTATAGAAACCAATACCCAATTCTCTTTTAACCTTTTGCTATAAACTATCCAAACTAGAGGTGCACCAGGTTTTATTTGGAATAGGTTCTGGTTCTGGAATCGGATTGGTCTTGACCGGTGTTACGATACAAAAATTGTGATCAAGAGAACAAGAGCTAAAGATGGGAGAAGAAGATGAAATCACAGAGAAGAAGGAGATTAACTCTCAAAATCAATAGGTGCCCTTCTCATTCATTAATCGGTTATTTAAGTACAATCAGACATGTTCACTATAACCCCCTATACTACTCTACAGTTACACTTTAAGTCCCTCTACTATTATTTGATACCTAACATTACTCCCTCGACCTTAAAAGATTTTTGTCCTCAAAAATCATAAATGGTTAAAAAAAATTTGCTAATCAAAAGTATCAAAACCAAACTGTGAAAACAAAATTCGGTCTATCATCCATTGCAACCTAACTTCTTGTTGACCCTTTAAATAGCTTGAGTTGCACAACCAATTGCTCAACTTGGTTTGACTTCTAAGAAAGTCAGCATTTCCAAACCTTAGCAAACAAAGATAAGCATCAATTGTATCATCAAAGATCCACATAACAAGCTTCCATTTCATATCCATATATCCCTCTTTCTTTTTAATGATCATGAGGGCTAATTCCTTCGTAAAAGAGTCTTCAACCGAACTAACACAAGCCGAACCACATCGCCAACCCGATTTCCATTCAAAATTTTTAACAACCATTAATTCAATACTTAATTGCCAACTCCCATCACCAAAATTATGTTTAACATCTTGCTGCCCAGAAGAACGAGCTACTGTTGAAGACCTTGCAACCACATTACTACCATTCCTTGTCCGTCCATCTTTAGCGTCATTCGGTAAAGGCCCAACATACCCCTGCAATCTGTTAAACCCACTTGTTCTACTATTATTGGGCTGATTAGAACCATCCTTTGGACGACAAACAAGAACATCACTAGTCAAACACAATTGTTGACTAGAAGGACTTGAACTTGGAACACCAAATTTTTAGAAGAAACATTCTTAACCACACTGTTTTTTTTACCCACAACTTGAAAACCACCATCATTCATACCCGAATTCTCAATCCATCCACAACCGGTATCATTTACATTATCGTTTTCCTGCTCAGATGCATCTGCATTATCAGATTTCCACTATGGATGGTTTTGAGGAAGGCATACATGGAATCTATGTGCAGTAACATGTACAACTCTACCTACGAGCAGTGCACTCTTGAACCGCACACAACCTCTCTTTATTAAAATCCATAGTGAACTTTTGAGGTGGAGTTCTGATGTCGTCCAGACGGTCTATAAAATAAACTATTAAACCTAACCTAGGCTCCTAAGTAATAAAAAGAATACCCTCTAACTAAACCGCACTGATAGGCAAGTGAACCTATCGAGTGTAGCACAGCTTAATGGTAAACCAAGTATCGAACCCTAGAGACACTATGAATAACAAAACAGACTCTAACTCGGACTAAAGATTTGATTGGTTTGGGGGATTACTACACTACTGATTATCACTAAGAATGCAATGCTAAGAACGACTCTAGCTATCAAGATACAAAAGCTAAGGTGAAATCAAGATACAAAAGCTAAGGTGAAATCTAGATTAGGAAGAACACTACATAGGTCGGAATCCTACTTGCAAAGCGCACATTCTACCGGTACTGGATACTATGATGGATTTGGGTTTCTAAGGATGACAACTAAAGACAACTGAGTGGATCCCTAATCACTCTCAGGGTGTCACAAACTAAGATATCTAAAGTGTACTAAACTCACCAGAATATTGGATCACTTCTCAGGTATTTCCAACTATGATCAAGTACCCTAATGAACGAATTACCTCTCAGTCTCACCGCCCACAATACACTCAAGGAATGTATGGGGTAATCCTAGAATAACAACTATGATTCAGAAAAGCAACAATCATTAGAAACCTAAACCAACTTCCTCTCAGACAGCTGACATTCGGATTCCTAATGATGAAGACTAACCGACTAATTCTTACCTCTCGGGTATTGAACTTGGAAGAACACTCAACTCTAATAAGCAATTAACAATAACTCCTATGGTAACTACGTCTAGCAAACCACCGAAATCACAAACCCTAAGATCTATGACCTAGATACGCTAATTGAACTGGCAGACAACCACAATCAATGTAAGGAATCAAAATCAATCACAAGACCAAAATTATAGCATGCATATACATCATAATTAACCAAACTAGAATCTTTACAAAATCATTAAATCATCATACGAAACCAAAACCAGTAAAAATCACAACTTTAACAAGCATTCATCAGTTGACCTAGGCAATATTAAGGTTTTAGCCTAGAATCATGCTCAAAACAACTAGAACAGAAGTAACCAACATAAACATAGTCTCAACCACAGAAACAAACAATAAAGATTGAATCTTGAAACCCTAGAATGCTAATTTGACAAACCCGGAATCCAAAGCTTTAATCTTTATGCTTAATTCATCTTCCTTGCTCCCAAAATCGCCTCTGGCATTGCTCTTGACGGCCAGAAATCGAACTCCCTTTATTATTGCATTACAATTCTATTAAAACTGATTTTAGGGTTTTTTTATCGGATTTTGAGACCCTTGCGTACCGCGAGAGGTGGAACAGGGTTCTTCGCGTACCGTGAGAACCAAAATAGTCGCGCCCAGAATCTCACTTCTTCGCGTACCGCGAAGACTTGAACTTTCCCATTTTTTTCACTTTTGATCTTCGGGCTTCATTCTCATGCTTGGTTTCTTCGGGTTTTCACTTGTAATCATCATGAGCACCTGAGAATATAGAGTAGACTCAATACATAACAAAACGACTTAAAACGATAATAAAACTAAGTAAAACGACACTAAAACCTAGGAATAAAGATGTGTGCTTTGCACAATCATGATTCTCTAAACTCTCCATCAAGGGTGTATCACAGATTATCGACCCTACGTGTGCTAATATATCAATCAAACTATAATCATCATCGCTAGCACTTAAGAATGAGGATCCTAGCAATTTTCTTTCAAACTCTTCTAACCAGTCCGGAGGCTCCTCTATCCTCCCTCCTTTATCTCTATCAACATCATCCTCTAACGGATTAGAGTCCCAATAATCGTCTATGGAGGCATCAAGCATGCACACGGATTAGCTATGCTCGCTAACATCCTTCACAGACGTAGTGCTATCGAAAATGATTGACTCACCCCCCACACGAAGTGTGAGTTTCCCGTCAAAGACATCGATTACTGCCTTGGCGGTACGCAAGAATGGGCGCCCTAGGATGAGTGGGACTCCATCATCCACCTCCATGTCTAGAATAACAAAATCCACGGGGAAGACAAATTTGCCTACTTTCACTAGAAGATTTTCCACAATTCCCCGTGGATACTTGACTGAACGGTCAGCCAAGGCTATGCTCATGCACGTCGGCTGTGGTTCGCCTAGGTCTAGCTGCTTGTATAAGGAATAGGGCATCAGATTGATGCTAGCACCTAAATCAGCCAACGCATGGTGCACATGCAAACTGCCAAGGTGACATGGAATCGTGAAACGACCCGAATCTCCCAGTTTCTCTGGCATCTTGTTCTGCACCACCGCAGAACATTGCTTACTAACTGAGACTTTAGAGACCTCCTCGAGCTTCTTCTTGTTGGAAAGAAGATCTTTAAGGAACTTGCCATACTTTGGCATGCGCTGGAGGGTCTCTATCAGCGGAAGATTGACCTTTAGTTGTTTGAACAAGTCAAGGAAGTGACTGTGTTCCCTGGCTTGCTTGAATGGCAGCAAACTTGCTAGATAGGGAACACGAGTCAGGTCAGTCTCGGGGGTCTTCATCTCCACCCCCTTCTTCTTCTCCTCTGTCTTCTCGACAGGCACCTCAACTACTATCTCCTCGTCTACCTACTCCTCGGCCATCTTGGCATCAATCTCAACGAATCTAGCCCTCCAATCAATCTTCTTGACTTCCTCAGGTGATGGAATGTTATACTTGCTAGAGTGGGATTCATCCTCTACAACCTCTCTCTCCTCCACACTCCTGACCGACACGGCCATCACTGAAACGTTGGATCCTGAAGTTTGACCTCACTGTCGATCCTTCAGACTCTTAGCGATGTCCTCAACCGTGCGTTTCAGATCATGAATGCCGACTGTTGATTCTTCAATAGAGCGTCGTGGCTATCCAATCTCAGCCTAGCATCCCTGTCCAGCTAGACTAAGTGGGCAAGCAACTGTGTCTGCGTCTCAAGCATCTCCTTTACCGTGGTCGTGTCGACACTGCTTCCCGTGCTAGGTCCTGTATCTCCTCCCCCATGCTGCTGCTGATGGCGACCATTAAACCCCGGTGGGTTATTTCTAGATATCCATCCCGAGCCAAATGAATTGTAGTTGTTATACCCTTGGTTCTAGTATTAGTTTCCAGCATAGCTCACCTGCTTCTGATTATTCACTGAGCAATCACGGGTGTCGTGGCCTCCCTTGCACACTTGACACCGCTGAGCACTGACCTTCAGCTCCTTTATTTCATTGGCCATAGAGGCGAGGGCAGCAACCACACTAGATTCAGGAGTGACCTGATGCACACCTCTAGGAGATGTGGTGGATGATCTAGCACTAGGAATGGAAGTCCTAGAAGATGGGTACTGCTGTTCGGCTTGAGCAAAGCTCTCGAACATTTCTTCTCACTCAGATGGCTCGAGTTTCTCCATGATATGGCCTCCCGTAGCTGTATTGAACATTTGTTGCTTCTCGAAGGTGAGACCATTGTAGAATTTTTCCACTATCGCCCAGTCTGATAGACCATGCTGGGGACATCGGCTCAACAACGTGTTGAACCGCTCCTAGGCCAAATGATAAGGCTCGTCGGGATCCATCTTGAAGGAGTGGATTTGATCCCTGAGGCGAGCGGCCTTGGAATGTGGGTAATACTTCTTATAGAACTTGGCTTGAAGATCCTCCCAAATGGTAATAGAGTTGTCAAGAAGGGTGTCAAGCCAAGCAGATGCATGCCCAGAGAGCGAGAATAGGATAAAAAGCAAGTAGATAGCGTCTTCAGATACAGCCGTGATATTAAAGGTATCACATATACGAACAAAGCGAGACAGGTGTCCAGGTGCATCCTCATCCTCCAGGCCATGGAACTGAGTAGCATGAGTTATCGTACTCATGGCATGTGATGGGATCTGCCAGGAATTGGCATTTGGAATGGCGGAGCGGGTGATCGGAGATCTCGCGCCCGTGACCCCATCACTAGCCCTCTGGTGCACGGTACGTCTCGCTGGAGGATCAGCGTCGCCCATGGTAGGAAATGGAATGGGGCTAGTAGAACGAACCTAGTTTTCGCACAATGTTTTCAAACGTTCCCGAAAGTCGCGGGTGCACTCGTGTAGTTCTCGTTCTCGTTCAGGCTCTAGGAAAGCTGAATAAGGTGGTGACCCCTGTGAACGAGTATTGTGCATAAATAGAAAGACTCTAAGATGGAAAGAAACAAAGACTCAAAAACAGAAGGACTCGATCCTATATTAGACACACATATATTACACACAAGTAGCACGTAGGATAAGCACACGAAACAGGCTCAAAGGAAACAAATAAACCAAAAATCAAACAAAGAACTAATCAGAGTTAATATTGCTATTGCCAAGTGTCCCCGACAACGGCGCCAAAAACTTGATGTCGTCCAGACGGTCTATAAAATAAACTACTAAACCTAACCTAGACTCCTAAGTAATAAAAGGAATACCCTCTAACTAAACCGCACTGACAGGAAAGTGAACCTATCAAGTGTAGCACATATTAATGGTAAACCGAGTATCGAACCCTAGAGACACTATGAATAACAAAACAGACTCTGACTCGAACTAAAGATTTGATTGGTTTGAGGGATTACTACACTACTGAATATCACTAAGAATGCAATGCTAAGAATGACTCTAGCTATCAAGAGACAAAAGCTAAGGTGAAATCAATAGGAAGAACACTACCTAGGTTGGAATCCTACTTGCAAAGCACAAATTCTACCGGTTCTGGAAACTATGATGGATCGGGGTTTGTAAGGATGACAACTAAAGACAACCGAGTGGATCCCTAATCACTCTCAGGGTGTTACCGACTAAGATATCTAAAGTGTACTAAACTCACCAGATTATTGGATCACTTATCAGGTATTTCCAACTATGATCAAGTACCCTAATGAACGGATTACCTCTCAGTCTCACCGCCCACAATACACTCAAGGAATGTACGGGGTAATCCTAGAATAACAACTATGATTTAGAAAAGCAACAATCATTAGAAACCTAAACCAACTTCCTCTCAGACAGCTAACACTCGGATTCCTAATGACGAAGACCAACCGACTAATTCTCACCTCTCGGGTATTGAACTAGGAAGAACACTCAACTCGAATAAGCAATTAACAATAACTCCTATGGCTACTACGTCTAGCAAACCACCGAAATCACAAACCCTAAGATCAATGACCTAGATACTGATGTGTCGTGTGATAAGTATAAAAATATAAATAAATATATTTTTAGATTAATTGATTTCACGAGATCAGGTTTTAAATTTATAAAGTAAAATGATAATTACGTCAACTTAAAACACACACAATAGACAAGTGTACCTATCGAAGCGTAATATAGTTAGGTAAGAACCAAGTATCGAACCAATGGACACGGTCGAGTTCCAATACTCAACTTTTGTTATCGTTTAGCCGGATTAATTAAAGAATGGGTTTTGTGTGCTTGTGAAGCAGAAAAGTAAATGACGGTAAAGTAAATAACATAAAAGTAAAAATTTGTGTGAAATGTGTAACAGAAATGTAACTAGCAGAATAGTAAATAGCAGAAAAGTAAAAAAAGAGAAAATGATCAGATTACGAAATGTATTGCTTTAGAATTCGAATCAGCTTGGTATGTGATAATGTTAAGTTAACTAATTCAGTGGTATGACTACTATAAACTTCCGGGTCATCGCTAGAGCCTCGTCCTCACGACATTTGATTTGCAAATTATATTATTTAAAAAAGTGATAGTGCCTCCCGTTAGGGACAACATTTACCCTCAACCCATCGAATGGTCATCTCCGGGTTAGATAAAGACATCAGACTCAAAATGCTTTATATTAAGTTAAATAGGTGATTATATTTTGCTCACCGGGAGGCGGTGTAACAATGGGACCAAGTATAAAGACGTACTATTCCCAATATGAGTTCACCAATTCTTGGTCGCATAATAATCTCGTATAAAGACATACGATCTTAGAAGTATAGACCAAGCCTTGGCTTATCAATCTCTGCTCATATAAAGACGTACGAGTTTCAAAGGAAATTTGATTAAAAAGGGTTTTACGATCTTACGCTTTAGAATCAAGACACTCACAAATATAAAGACGGAGTTAGACAATAATAAAAGCTCATCAAGAGATGGTTTTTGAGGACGAATTAGTTAAATACATAAACATACCACTTCATTAATAAGTTAAACATTAACATGCACCAAGCATCATCTTCACCCTAGCAATATAAAGAAGTTTTAGCCACGAATGGCCATTACGACTAGCGTAATGATGAGTTTCGTAGGCTCCCCTGTAACACCCAAAATTTTCCACCGATTTTAACTTTCAAAATCATGCGAAATTAGGTCCCATTTAACACTCTTGATTAATCAACACATGCCAAAAGCAATAATAAGACAAACAACGTAGATTTTGTTTTTGAAAAACAACTACCGACACTAAAAAAAATGACAACAAGTTTAAGCCTCCAAAGAATAATTTAAAACAATTATAATGAAATCCAACAAGGAGTTCTAACTCCAAACATTATCATACACCAAAAAAAATGAGAATCCGTATCCACCACGAAGCGTGACCCGAGACTTCAAACCAGAGCTTTACCTACAAGAACACCATTTAAAACACCATTAGTAATGATATAACATTTCACAATAACCCCCAAGTGCGTAACTCCCCAAAACTCCAAAAATCCCCAAATTCAGCAGCTGGCATTTGAGTTGGCGTATGACAGACCCCCACCGGCGTCCCATACTCCGGTCACATGCCCGCACACACATATTTTCAGTTTTTGACCTTGTCAACCCTCCCGACTCGACCCCATTCGTTTTAAACCACCAACAACATTTTATAAATGTTTTAACCTCCTCATACGAGAACCACAACTCGTTTTTACCCCTTATCCAATCCGAATAATTCGTTATTATTTGGAGTCTTTGACCACAAGCTTACCACCCGAGTTTACCACACTCATTAAGTTATGTCATTGAGTAATTGACTCCAAGACCGACATTTAGACAAGTATTGACATCATACAAGTCCTATTATTATACTAATTCAACAATATTCCACAATGGTTTGACTTATACAACATTAAGTCAATTTACAACATTTCACCATTATTCCACAATGGTTTGACTTATATACCACATAAGTCAATTCATACCAATTTCACAATTATTTCACAATAGTTTGACTTATATACCACACAAGTCAATTCACACCAATTTAACCATTATTCCACATTGGTTTGACTTATATACCACATAAGTCAATTCACACCAATTTCACCATTATTCCACAATGGTTTGACTTATACCACATTAAGTCAATTTACACCAATTCATCATTATTCAACAATGGTTTGACTTATATACCACATAAGTCAATTCACACCAATTTCACCATTATTCCACAATGGTTGGACTTATACCACATTAAGTCAATTTACACCAATTCATCATTATTCAACAATGGTTTGACTTATATACCACATAAGTCAATTACTCCGAATTACCACATTTAGTTTGACTTTACACCACATAAGTCAATTACACCAATTTATCATATCTAGTTTGACTAAACATCACATAAGTTAATTACACCAAATTACCACATTCTACTTTTTATTTTAACTATATACCACATAGTTAACTACACCAATTTAACATATTCTACGTTTTAGTTTGACTATCTATCACATAGTCAACTACACCAATTTCAAACTACATTATGCATACAAGTTTGACTTTTACCACACAAGTCAATTTTACACTAATACACCATATAAGTTTATTAACTTAATTCATCAAATAACAAGGTGAGGTTCTTAGACCTCAAACACCACGCACCCACCCTTGCATATTTTCACCATATGCAATTTCCTTAATTCTCAACATACAATTAAACACATACAAGATATTTGAACAACCAACATGTAAATCAAATATATGCAATTACCACCACCTATCATTACTAAGTAAGTGCAAAGCACTTACCTTTTGCTAAAGATGATCCCGCTTGATCTTCCAAGCTAGCTTCCTTAGCACTTGATCACCTATACAACCCATTTACAATTAAACATAAACTAAATGGAGTTTAACACCCACCCAAGATTCTATGATCTTTACCATCATCTAACCTTGATTTATAAAGCTTCACATAAGCTTTCAACCATTCTAAACCAAATTCACTCATTTTGACCCGTTAAGGATTTCACTCAATTTCATCAATTCATGATTCACCAATTCAATTGAGTTTTAAACTTGGAAATGTGTTTATATTACACCACAAACACTTATCCATACTCAATTCAACATTTAAACACCATTAATTTCAAAACCCCCAATTCACCCTCAATAACCCTAATTCTTGAATCATCAAATTAGATGTTATCAAGATGTTAGCTGCCTTTCATTACCATTAACCAAGCAAGATAACAAGTTATCTCTCAATATTTCAACCTAATGCAGCCCCAAAACTTGGTTCACCCAAAACTCACCTAGAACTCCATCAATGGAGTTTCAAGAGGAAGAAAAGATGCTTACTTGAAGTCTTGAAGGAGATGATTACTCCAAATCCATCAAATTCTTCACACAACACTTCAATTTCAGTTCTTGGCTCCTTCCTCCCTTTCTCTTACTATCCACGACACACACACACACACTTGCAAGTGTGTGTGTCGCCATTTATCACCCCCACCATTTAATTTGCTTTGCCAAAATTGCAAATCTTCCCCCCTGTACTTCCAAACTTGCCTCCTTTCATCCTAAGTTAGATAAAATACACTATTTAAACAAACCATCCATATTTTTTTATATTACTTTAACCCCTATAATATTATTTAGACAAATAACATTATATTTTGGATTTTGGTTCGTTACATCCCCTATTATGAAACAAGGAGGTAGAGCCCCTCTACTCTCTACTCTAACTATGAGAATGCTCTCTTCTTGAGTGTAATTTCTCTCTGGATTGGTGTATGGAATGAAGAACCCAAGCCTCCTATTTATAGGCCTCAAATTGTGCAATGCACGGCCGTGCATAGGGTTGCACGGTCGTGCAAAGGCCCAGGGAATCAAACAAGGTACAGAGGACACGGTACCGGGCCGTGGGGAGCAGAGAGGGCCAATGCACAGCCGTGTAATGGGATGCACGGTCGTGCAACCCCCTCTTTTTCCCCAGTTTTGTCTTGTAGCTTCTTGTTGACTATTGTTGACCAATTTTGACTTCTTGGGGGTCGGTGCTCCGGGAATGAACCTTCTAGAAGCTTGAATTCTTGGTGTTTTTGATAAGATTTAGTTTGATTTGTATTTTTAACACCGAATAACCTGCAATTATCAAATATTTGTATTTTAAGCACAAATTGGAAGGTTATTATTCAATTTAGTACCATAATACGGGATTATTATGTATGTAAAATATGTATAAATGATGACATACTAGATACGCTAATCGAACTGGCAGACAACCACAATCAACGTAAGGAATCAAAATCAATCATAAGACCAGAATTATAGCATGCATATACATCATAATTAACCAAACTAAAACCTTTACAAAATCATTAAATCATCTTACGAAACCAAAACCAGTAAAAATCATAACTTTAACAAGCATTCGTCAATTGACCTAGGCAATATTAAGGTTTTAGCCTAGAATAATGCTCAAAACAACTAGAACAGAAGTAATCAACATAAACATAGTCTCAATTACAGAAACAAACAATAAAGATTGAATCTTGAAACCCTAGAATGCTAATTTGACAAACCCGGAATCCAAAGCTTTAATCTTTATGCTTAATTCCTCTTCCTTGCTCCCAAAATCACCCCTGGTAATGCTCTAAACAGCCAGAAATCGAACTCCCTTGATTATTGCATTACAATTCTATTAAAACTGATTTTAGGGTTTTTTTATCGGATTTTGAGGCCCTCGAGTACCGCGAGAGGTGGATCAGGGTTCTTCGTGTACCGCGAGAACCAAAATAGTTGCGCCCGGAATCTCACTTCTTCGCGTACCACGAAACTTGTTTCCATTGTCTTCGCGTACCGCGAAGACTTGAACTTTCCCATTTTTTTCACTTTTGGTCTTCGGGCTTCATTCTCATGCTCGGTTTCTTCGGGTTTTCACTTGTAATCATCATGAGCACGAGAATATAGAGTAGACTCAATACATAACAAAAACGACTCAAAACGATAATAAAACTAAGTAAGACAACACTAAAACCTAGGAATAAAGATGTGTGCTTTACACAACATCAAGTTCCAATACCGATCTCACCAAAATACTGATGTCACCCTCTGAGTACCTTAGAGTACCACTGAAGCCAAAGTTTCTTCTAGCAATTCCTTCTATGGACAAACCATGTTCACTAAGCTGGTTAAATTGGCCTGCCTTCTTTTTTTAAGTCCAACTCGAAGCAATCCACCATTAGTAGCTAAAAAAGCAGTAGGTGATAGAACAAATAGAAAAAAGAAGGTAATCAAACTTGTTTTGACTAGTTCTTGAGCTATAACAGTTGTGTATTCATAATACCACTAGAATATTTGTGATCAAAATCCATATGTGAGAGATACACCCTATTAGTATATCGTGATCCTTGATTCCAGTTCGATAAACTCTCATTATTGTGACTGGATTGAGAAGTTGAATCTTAATTTGTAACACCTTCAATCTTGCCCGTCCCTAATATGCTTTCTACAACATATTAGGTATATATGATGTTACTGATTATCCCCGGTTTCCATTCCAATGTGTTAATAACTTTGGTTTCTATCTTATCATTTTCCTTCAAATCATCTGCCAATACTACATCTATTTTAGGTTTAACTCTTTCAGGCATTTCCTCATACACCTGGGAGGCATTCTTCACTATTGTGAGTTTAGAAGAATCTTGTGATCCAGAACACCCTTCATTATCACTCATAAAATCTTGTGACTTAAAATTGCATGAAGGATTTGGTAATATGGGTAATGAGATCTGACTTACCGGTAATTGGATGCTCAATTTGTTTATGTCACTATTTGAAATTGATGCCTCTGGTTCTTTAGGGAACTCGATTTTCCCTATTTGGTGAGTGTTCTCTGTACTTGATCTCAACGGTGCCTCTAATGTAACCTCTGGTAAAGCTGATGTAATCTCCCGTGAAGTTGTTCCCAGTGTCGATTTGATAAGTGACCAAAGTTTCATGCATTAAAGGGTGCAATATGTTATATTTATGCAAATTAATATGGGGAATACAAAGGTTTTGTGTAGATGTGCATGTGCAGGTGTTGGAAGCTTAATGTATGATTTTAGAAGATATTATGCGAGATATGCAAGAGTTGGATGGAAGACAGAAGAAACGGGGCAAAAATGCAGGGTCCAGCGTAAGCCTACGCCGCCCAGCGTAGGCCTACGCCTAACTAGTTTCTTCACAGCAGGCTTCAGGGACACGGCGTAAGCCTACGCTGGTTACGTTTCAGACGCGGATCTTTAGGGAAACAGCCGATTTTCAATGTTTAATAAGGTTTTTCTTCCCCAAAATAGGAGGATCAGTTTTTTTACATCGATTTTGGGACATTTTGGGAGTGCTTGGAGGCTAGGAACCATATTCTTGAAGATTGGTATCAAGAAATTGAAGAATCGAAGATGAATTCCACAACCATGAGCGGCTAATCCACCGGTAATCATTCCCGGGTGGATTGTTTGTAAGTTTTTAGGGTTTTTATCATGTGCTAGCTTTGAGAAACGATTCTTGTAATCGTTTGGTTTGAAATACTTGAATCTTTGTGTTTAGTATGGTTATGAACTCACAGGAGTCGATAAATTCTTGCACCATTGACCCCGTTAGATGATAATTGCTATGAACGTTGATTTGTGTTGAATCTATTGATTAATCTAATTCTATATTGCATACATTTGTCTCGATTTCATTCGTGGATATTGTTTTACACTATTTGCCGATGATGTATGAATATTGATGTTCTTGGTTAGATTTGGTTAATTTGATTTGGATAACCATTCGATTGTTTGAACTCATATGTTGGTGTGATAATCCCTAATTACTTGTGAACTTGAAACCCGGGTGTGATTCCTTTTTAATTATTGTTTACAATCTAAATCGTTTGTTTGGTACTTGATTACTATCGGTCATAATTGTTAGTTGATAATCATTGTTTGTTGAGTTTGATAAGTTTCACCTAAATCATTGCTTGTGTTTGGTCAGAAAGACCCATTGTCACTTCATAAATCACATTGTTAATTGAAGCTAAGCACTGACCACAAACTCTTCGTGGTTCGACACCCTTCTTACCCTAGCTAGTTTAAGGTGATTAGGACACTCTAATTCTTTATCTTTGACCGGTCCCTTCGACACCGATCAAATTTTGGTGCCGTTTCCTGGGAGTGTGTGCGCTTGGTGTTTTATTTTAATTAACTCGTGTGACTATTTGTTACTTGTTTTGTTTGGTTAATCTTCTTCTATTTTTGTGTTACGCGTGGTGTTTGTGTGTGTGTGTGTGTGCAGGTGACAGATTAGTGCATGCGTACCCTTTCATCCGGGAGGATTTCACCGCTTGTTTTTGAACCAGAAATTGAGAGGATAGCAAGGCAAAACTGAACCCAACAACAAAATTTACAACCCATTTCATCGGAACCATCATCTATGGATGGTCGAAGCAGTCATTCCGGATCTAGCATGAGAAACCGTGGCCCAACTCCAAACAGAGGCCCTATCCTTAACCGCCCACCAACTCCACCTCACCAAACCCCAACCCCATCTATACCTATCAATAACAACCAACCCTGTGGGTCGGGTCCAGTTCAACAAAACCGACCCGTTAACATCCGAACCAATCCCACGTACCAAGGAAGAAGGGGACCACAACAAAATCAAATCCCTCCTGGAAACATCTTTGGAGCTCAACCAAGAAACGAAAATGAGAACGATGGTTGGGAGGATGACGATGGTGATGAGTTTGGAGATTACGAATATGAAGATGGCGAGAGGAGCCAATTTGGAGAATATAACGAGGGGCAAGGCTTTGGAGAGGAAGAAGAGGTGAATTATGTTCACCAAAGGGTAAGACAACCAATGGGTCGAACAGGTAGACCAGAGAGATTTGGTTATCCTCCTAGACAAGAAGGGAGGAGAGTTAATGGGGGCTACAACAATGAAAACCGAAGACAACCGGTAGCCCCTATGGGTGGAGTTAATGGTCGCTTTCGACCGGCTATTTCGGAGAATGCTTCTCCAATTGTTCCACCAATCCCCGGAATGAGGAGGTTCAAGTCAAGACCGAATTACATCAACGTTCTCCCACATTTTCATGGCATGGTTACTGAAGAACCATACACCCATTTAGCCGAGTTTGCCGCCATCTGTAGCACAATTGGAGATGAGAACTTTGATTAAAACGAGGTCAAACTTAGACTTTTCCAGTTTTCCCTAAAGGATCGAGCAAAGCAATGGTTCATCACATTGCCGGCTAATAACATCCACACATGGGATGAAATGCAACAAGTTTTTTGGGATGAGTACTATTCGGTTGCAAAGACGGATGAATCCCGAATTGAGATTCGAACCTTTCAACAACAAACGTGTGAACCTTTACATGAAGCCTTTACACGCTTCAAAGAGTTGTTGAGGAAATGCCCCTACCATCAAATCGAGTTGTGGGAACTAGTGAAGTGTTTTGTGGATGGTTTGACTCAAGAGGAGAGGAAGTACTTGAAGTCCACAAGTAATGGGACATTGTTGTCTAATCCCGAAGAAGATGATTGGGATTTCTTAGAAAGGATGAGCCAAAGTTCTAAAGCCGAGGCATCGGCTAGCCGAAGAGCTAAACACGCAATTTCTAAGTCCGTCCCGGATTATGAAAAGAAAGAGAGGTTAGCATCTATGGAGAGAGAACTGGAATTGTTGAGAAAAGGCAAAAAGAAAGAAGTAGCGGGAGTAAAAGTTTGATTCGACGTTTGTGAAGATTGTGGAGATTTAGGCCACAAAACAATAGAATGCCCATTTCAAGAAGGGAGACAAGAAGAGGTGAATCAAGTGTATGGTGAGAGGAAGCAATATGACATGAAATCGAACAACTATCATCCGGGGTTGAGAAACCATCCCAACTTCAAGTATGGGAACGCGACAAACCAAATGAACCCCAACTTTCAATGTGTGAATCAAAACACTTCGTCAACCTCATATCAACCGCGTCAACAAGGAAACTACAATTCGGGTAGTTATCAAAGGGGATCTTATAACAATAACCGGAACACAAATTACCCCCCAAGGAATTACAATCAAGATCATCAACAACAAAATGGGTCATCAGGGGGTGATGATGCGGTTAGCTCAAAGTTGGATGCATTATTGGAGATGATGAAAGAATCAAAGAAGGAGAATGAAGTGAGAGAAAAGTCTTTTGTGGCATTGGAAAGACAAGTGGGGCAAATGGCCGAAGAACTATCTATGCTAAAGCAAGGTGGGGGGAGGCTACTGAGTAACACTACATTAAACCCGCAACATCAAGGATCGAGTTCAACCAATGCAAATGTAAGTAAAGTTACGGTTCTTCGTAATGGTAAGGTTATCGATAATAAAGTTGAGTCTCCACCACAATTGGTTGAAGGGGTGGTGGAGGATGTTATTGAGGGTGAGGAAAGTGAAGGCGAAGTGGAATTTGTTAATGATAAAAAACCAATTACTCAAAATCTTGAAAAAATTAAACCGGTTCTTAGAGATGAGTCACCTATTGCTAAAGGAAAGGATATGACGGGTGATTCCGTCCCTTACCCAGAGGCATTAGTTGAACCAGTTAAAGCAAAAATGGTAAATAAAAGAGGACCACAACAAAAAGAAATGTGGGAGATGTTTAGACAGGTCAAAATTAACATACCTCTTTTGGATGCCATTAAACAAATTCCAGCTTACGCAAAGTACATGAAAGAATTGTGTACACAAAAGCGGAATCATAAATTCCCAAAGAAACTTGATGTAACCGCTAATGTAAATGCTATTCTATCGGGTGCTCTTCCACCTAAACTACAAGATCCGGGAGCGCCCATTATATCTATTCAAGTAGGTGATTTCAAAATAAAAAGGGCACTCCTAGATCTTGGAGCTAGTGTTAGTATTCTTCCGGGGAGCCTTTATGACCAATATGATTTTGGCCCTCTTAGGAAGGCCGACACTACCGTGCTTTTGGCCGACTTAACTCCTAAGCTGGAATTTGTTTAATTGTCGATGGAAGATTTTTATTTCCCAGTGGACTTTCTAGTGTTGGATTATGTCTCTTCCGATAGAACAAAACAACCTACGGTTATCCTTGGTCGGCCATTTCTGGCAACCGCAAATGCCCAAATTAATTGCCGAAGTGGAACGGTTGACATGACATTTGGGAACCGAAAGTTGAGATTAAATGTTTTTTCACATATTTCTAACTCTCTGGTCAACGATGAATGCTTTATGGCGGACATTGTTGACGGGTACATTCCTCTTTGCGATGTTATTATAAACGAGGATGGCACCACAGAGACATGCTTTTCATGTGACAGGTTACATGTTGAGACAAGTAGGGAACTCGAAGAAGAAGAAAAACGGCTTAAAGCAATGGCAATTAAGAATGGGAGACCACCGTGGACTCACCAAGTGGAAAGCTTGCCGGAACACATTGACAAAAAGCTGAAGCCATCTTTGGAGCAACCCCCAAAGGTCGAGTTGAAGAAGTTGCCAAAGAACCTCAAGTATGCTTTTGTAGGAGAAGACGACACCTTCCCGGTGATTATTGCATCAAATTTGACAAAGGAACAAGAGGAGGCTGTGATGAAGGTGTTAGCCGCCCATAAGGCGGCAATTGGGTGGAGTATTGCTGATTTGAAGGGTATTAGTCCCTCGATTGTTATGCACAAGATTGTCACAGATCAAGTTATTGCACCATCTCACGATGCACAAAGGCGGATAAATCCAAATATGCAGGAAGTTGTAAAGAAGGTAGTGCTTAAATGGTTGGACGCCGGCATCGTTTACCCAATTTCTGATAGTACATGGGTGAGTCCAACACAAACCGTGCCCAAAAAGGCGGGCATTCAAGTCGTCAAGAACGACTCAGGTGAGGAAGTAGCCACTCGGCCGGTAACCGGGTGGCGGATTTGTATCGATTACAGGAAATTAAATGCAGCTACTTCAAAAGATCATTTCCCATTACCGTTCATTGATCAAATTGTGGAAAAACTCGCAGGTCAGAAATATTACTGTTTTTTTATAGTTATTCGGGTTACAATCAAATTGCTATACATCCCGAGGATCAACATAAGACAACATTTACTTGTCCATATGGTACTTTCGCATTTAGGCGAATGCCATTTGGACTATGTAATGCCCCCGCCACCTTCTAAAGGTGTATGATGAGTATCTTTTCAGATATGGTGGGCGAGTCTTTGGAGATTTTTATGGATGATTTTTCCATTTTTGGTACATCTTTTGATTTATGTTTGAACCAATTGGAAAAAGTTTTAAAAAGGTGTGTTGAAACAAATTTGGTCTTAAGTTAGGAGAAGAGTCATTTTATGGTCCAAGAAGGGATAGTTTTGGGTCATGTGATTTCAAATCGAGGGATTGAGGTAGATCATGCGAAAGTTCAAGTTATATCTACTTTGCCTCATCCCACGAATGTTAAAGGTATTAGATCATTTTTGGGGCATGCGGGGTTTTATAGGAGGTTTATTAAGGGTTTTAGTTCAATCACGAAACCATTATGTAACTTACTTTTAAAAGATGCGCCGTTTGTTTTTGATGATGAATGTATTCATGCTTTTAACATTTTGAAACAAAAATTGGTGGAGGCCCCAATCTTACAATTTCCAAATTGGTCACTTCCTTTTGAAATCATGTGTGATACTAGTGACTATGCGGTTGGGGCCGTGTTGGGACAACGGGTTGAGAAGAAACCCGTTGCCATATATTATGCAAGTAAAACTCTTTCGGATGCTCAACTGAATTATACCACAACCGAAAAAGAATTACTTGCAGTAGTATATGCGTTAGACAAGTTTAGGTCCTATATATGGGGAAGCAAAATTATTATCTATTCTGATCACAGTGCAGTCAGGTACCTCATGGAGAAAAAGGATGCTAAACCAAGACTCATAAGGTGGATCTTGTTGTTGCAAGAATTTGATGTGGAGATCCGTGATAAAAAGGGGAGTGAGAACGTAGTAGCCGACCACTTATCAAGGATCATGGTTGATGATGAAGAGTCCACGACAGTGATAAATGAATCATTCCCTGATGAGCATATTATGTCTGTTTCATCTGTACCTTGGTTTGCTAATATTATAAATTTTTTGGCAACATGTGCAATACCGAGTCATTGGGTAAAGAAGAAGAAGGCCCATTTTCTATCCCAAGTAAAGCAATACATTTGGGAAGAACCGGATTTATTTAAAGTGGGAACGGATCAAATGATTAGACGATGTGTGCCCAATGAGGAAATTCCAAGTGTGCTAGCACATGTACACTCTTATGCATGTGGAGGCCATTTTAGTGGCCAAAAGACAGGACACAAAATTCTTTCATGTGGTCTTTTCTGCCCAACTTTGTTTAAGGATGCGTTTGAGTTTGCCAAACATTGCATCAAATGTCAACAGTTAGGGAGTATCTCCAAAAGAGACGAAATGCCCATGAAACCGATTCTCGTCCTTGACATCTTTGATGTTTGGGGAATTGATTTCATGGGACCCTTCCCAAACTCTTTTGGCAATTTGTATATTTTGGTGGCGGTCGACTATGTATCTAAATGGGTCGAAGCGATAGCCACCAAGACGAACGACCATACCGTTGTATGTAACTTTGTCCAAACAAACATTTTCTCGAGATTTGGTATCCCCCGTGTCATTATAAGTGATGGGGGATCTCATTTCAAAAACTTTAAATTTGGCAAATTACTAAAACGGTACGGCGTGGATCATAGAATAGCAACTCCATACCACCCACAAACAAGCGGACAAGTGGAAGTATCTAATAGGCAAATAAAAGATATTTTACAAAAAATCGTTCGGGCGGACCGAAAGGATTGGTCAACCAAATTAACCGATGCTTTATGGGCTTACCGAACGACTTATAAAACCCCTATTGGCACGACCCCGTACCGGTTGGTTTATGGAAAAGATTGTCATTTACCGGTAGAGTTAGCTCACCGGGCGTTTTGGGCTATCAAAGAGGTTAATGTGGATTATGATGTTGCAGGAAAAGAAAGGAAGTTGAGTCTAAATGAATTGGAAGAATTGAGAAATGAGGCATATGATTGTGCATCTGCTTACAAGGACAAAATGAAGGCGGTTCATGATGCCAAGCTTCGGAAGAAGGAGTTTGAAGTGGGTCAAAGAGTCTGGCTTTATAATTCAAGGCTGAAGTTCTTTCCAGGAAAATTGAAAAGCAAGTGGTCGGGACCATTTTTGATCACACGAGTTAGCAACTATGGAGATATAGAGATTGAAGATTGTGAGGATCACTTGAGGCAAGTTGTGAATGGTCATCGATTAAAGCCATACCTCGAACTCAACGAGATCAATGGGCCAACAAACCAAGTAGAAGCATTCTTATTGAGCTTGGTGACGAATGAGCAGGAGTAACACCATGAAGAAGTGTCGGGCTGAGGACAATAAACTTAGCGCTAACCGGGAGGCAACCCGGCTTATGTGATTTTTTTAAGTAAATTATGTTTTATTATTTTTCTTCGTTTAGCTAATTTTAGCTTAATTTTGTGCAAAAATCAAAGGAAGGCGGAAAGTATGAGGTTACGAAGGATGTCGATGTTTCAGGGATGAAACACATTCAAGTGGGGAGCTGGAAAAAGAACCATCAGCAAGGCAGCGTAAGGCTACGCTGCTACAGCGTAAGCCTACGCCGAAGTTAGGTTGTAAACAGAACCATCAGCAAGGCAGCGTAAGGCTACGCTGCTACAGCGTAAGCCTACGCCGAAGTTAGGTTGCAAACAGAACCATCAGCAAGGCAGCATAAGGCTACGCCCCCTCAGCGTAAGCCTACGCTGGAACGGGATTTCGCGTGAAAGAGTTTTCCGACAGCAGGTAAGTCCGAAAAAAAAATAAAAAAATAAAAGTATTATAAAAACGTTTTTTTTCCTCTTTCCTCATTATCACCTACCTTTCATCCTTCTACTACATCTTCTTCTCTAAAAACCTCCATTCATCTTCATCTTCTTCCTTCCTTAATCTACCATCTCTTGATAAAAATAAAAAATTGGTTGAGGGTTTTTGAATAACTTTGCAAGAGGAGTAAACCCTACCAAGCGGAATTCAACGACTCGACCATATTCGAGAGACCCGAAATTCTAGGGTTTCGTGATTTTTGGGGCTTTTGTGTGTAGTGGAAGGAATAATCGTCACCCTTTGAGATTTTATCATCTAAACCCAAAAGGTACGTTTGTATTACAATTCTTGATTATTTGAAGGTATATTTTCAATTGAGAATTGATGTTACATTGTAGTTGTGTTGTGTACTTTGGGAGGGATGATTTAAGTTAATTCGTAGATTGAATGATGCCATTGTTGAAGCATTGGAAATAATTGTATTAGTGACTAATTGAATAGGACTTGATTAAGATTTTGGAGGAAATTTTAAAACAACATGTAAACTTATTTTGATGAAAATAGCATAAATTTTGTTTTCACATGATAAAAAGTTAATATGGAGTTAATTCAATTAGCAATATTAATGAAGAATTGTTACAAGTTTGATTCTTGGTGAATTATTTAATTTATGTGTGCTTGGTGAAATTGTAGGAACAATGGTCAGAACGAAAGAGTCTCACAAGGGTAAAGAAAAAGTGGGTGAGTCATCATCACAGAGTAGGTCAAAGAGGGCACGAAACACTGTTGTTCTTGATTATTTGAAGGTATATTTTCAATTGAGAATTGATGTTACATTGTAGTTGTGTTGTGTACTTTGGGAGGGATGATTTAAGTTAATTCGTAGATTGAATGATGCCATTGTTGAAGCATTGGAAATAATTGTATTAGTGACTAATTGAATAGGACTTGATTAAGATTTTGGAGGAAATTTTAAAACAACATGTAAACTTATTTTGATGAAAATAGCAGAAATTTTGTTTTCACATGATAAAAAGTTAATATGGAGTTAATTCAATTAGCAATATTAATGAAGAATTGTTACAAGTTTGATTCTTGGTGAATTATTTAATTTATGTGTGCTTGGTGAAATTGTAGGAACAATGGTCAGAACGAAAGAGTCTCACAAGGGTAAAGAAAAAGTGGGTGAGTCATCATCACAGAGTAGGTCAAAGAGGGCACGAAACACTGTTGTTCTTGATTATTTGAAGGTATATTTTCAATTGAGAATTGATGTTACATTGTAGTTGTGTTGTGTACTTTGGGAGGGATGATTTAAGTTAATTCGTAGATTGAATGATGCCATTGTTGAAGCATTGGAAATAATTGTATTAGTGACTAATTGAATAGGACTTGATTAAGATTTTGGAGGAAATTTTAAAACAACATGTAAACTTATTTTGATGAAAATAGCAGAAATTTTGTTTTCACATGATAAAAAGTTAATATGGAGTTAATTCAATTAGCAATATTAATGAAGAATTGTTACAAGTTTGATTCTTGGTGAATTATTTAATTTATGTGTGCTTGGTGAAATTGTAGGAACAATGGTCAGAACGAAAGAGTCTCACAAGGGTAAAGAAAAAGTGGGTGAGTCATCATCACAGAGTAGGTCAAAGAGGGCACGAAACACTGTTGTTCTGCACGAAAGAAGTGAGGAAGAGAGTGCCCATGAATCTGAAGAGGAACTTGGACCCACAACATGGAAGAAACCGGTGAGATTATCATATTTCCCATATCCGCAGCAGAAGGACTTATATATGGACAAGGTGAAAAACCCGGCTGGTGGATTTGAATCATTATTTGCATGTGAAAAGCAGATCCATGAGCCGGATTTCGAGAGATATGGAGTTGTTAACTGTTTTCGACGGCTTGGTTGGGAAGAGAGTCTTGCTTTCCATTATGATGGGATTGATGATGTGTATGGTGAAGCAATTCTGGAGTGGATGGCGACCCTTCAGAGAATTGAAGGAAATAACCCGCCCCAAATGACAATTTTGAGGGGTACAGTGAATGGGAAACAAGCAGACCTGTCATTTCAGAATATTGACAAGATTGCCCACTTTGACTCTGGAGCAGAGAATAATGAACATTATGAGTATATATCTGATGAGAAGTTGAAGGCTCACGTGATCCGTCAAATAATGTGGGAAAACATGATAAGAACCCTTTTTGTGGTGGAAGAAGATTGTGATGTTTTTCGATTGGTATTGAGAAGAGATATGTTGAAGCCACTTCCCAAGTTGTTGCTGATATTTGTAACATTGAACGTAGTCCCGAGAACGGGGGATAAGACCAAGGTGCGTTTCTATGAAGTTATGGTTCTACATGCACTATTGACGGGTTCCCCAATTATGTCATCTAAACATTTGATCATGTGGAATATTTGGGAGTCACGTGAAGAAAGAGAGAGGATGGTTATTCCTCATTGTCGGTTGTTATCAAATTCCTTAAATGGGCAAAGGTTTTACCACGAAGACCGGCGGTGTTAAAAATAAAGCATAAACCTTACACCTTAAAGTCTTTGCAACAAGGAAGTTGGAGATATGAGTTGACAGCAAGAACTCATGTGTTGACTGATACCACCACTGCGAGGTTTTTGGAGGAATTGAGAAGTGATGTGTCGGAGGAGGAAGAAATGAACTTAGAAGATGAAGAGATTAATCCCACAGGACCAAATATAGGGACAAGTGGTGCAAGTTATGGGTTCGAGCATGGATTTGGGTATGGTGCTGATTACAGTCAATCCTTCACGGAACTAATAGAGCAGGCTCGCCCGACAAGTTATCCTAATTGGGAGGAGGCCTCGCGTATAATGTTTGATAGGCAGACACAGAACCTGGAGGAAGATAGGAGATTTAGAAGGGGGATGATGTGGGCCCAAGAGGAGGAGATAAACATGAATTTTAGGGACAACGAAGAAGTGCGCCACTACAATGATTACCATCAGGGCGTACCATATTCTTCGCATCCAGCCCCTACTGATTGGGAGTCTTTGAATCCTTATGACATTGGCGATACATACCAGCGCTACCCACAGAGTCATCATTCTGAGTGGGTGGCGCCGTACCCAACATCTGATGCAAGTGGGCAAGGCGCGAGTGGAGCGGCTCAAGGAGGTCTGAATAATATGAGAGATATGACTCGATCATTATATGAGTCAGTTTTTGGTCAACCGTTACAGCAGGAGCCATATGATGCTAGGCCGGAAGCATACTGGCCTTACAAGCCAGGCAATGATGATGCCGATGATGATGAGGAGGAAGATGATGTTGGTGAGGAACAGAACAGTCAGGACAGCTTTGCCTGATGTTGTTGAGCATGTCGAACAGGTCCACGTACTTTTACTTCTTTCTTGCAAAAATTTGAACTATTTTATTAATTGTTTTGGTGTGCTTTGTGTGTTTTAGGTTGTTTTGTGTTTGTTTTGGTGAGAACTTGGGTGATGCTTGGGTTGATGTTTATGGTCTGGGAATTTACTTCTGGAATTTTGGAGGTTGAGTGTTAGATTTGTTTGGCACCCACTAACCGCACTTTTATATTTCATAACTATTTACATTGGAACAATGTAAGGTTCAAGTGTGGGGATGTGGGAAACCTTGGAAACCATACAAATTTTTTGATAATTATTTTACAAAGTGTTTGGTCGAGGTGTTTGGTCATGGTTAATTCACTAAGTACTTGATTAAGTCTTTCCAACAAATGAAAAAAAAATTGGAAATGTTGAATTCGGGAGTAACAAAAATTGAAGGTGAAGGTTTGCATGCACATGTCGGTAACCCATTTTCCACCGTTTTTGTGAGATTTTGAGCCAAATTGATATATATATTCTCTTATTTGAGTGGTTGGCCACTTTGTTTCACATTTTAGAACTTGCATAATGTTGATACATGTTGATACCTTCAACCAATTGATTGCACAAAAATGATAAAGGCATTAGGAGAAACCTTTTTATTTTTAGCCATTTTTATGCCTTTACCCGTTAATATCCACTAGATGCCCATTCTGAGCCTATACCTTCTATTTTGACAAAACCCACAACATTAGCCCATTCGTTTTTTAGCCTTTTCTTTTTAAACCTGTGAGTTGGAATTCAATTAACTTAGATTGTTGTAGTTGCGGTTGCAATTGCATAAAAAAAATTTTAAATGAAAAAGAAATACAAAAATAGTATTAGGTCAACATTTGCCCAAATTAGTTTGAGCTACAATAAAAGATGTTATTGGGTCAGTTTAACTCAAGTTTCATTTGATAGTTGGAAGAAATAAGAACTTTAGTGTTGATGGGTCATTTATACCCATAGTAGAGATTTGAAAGTTTTAGATTGATTTGTAGTTTCATTAGTTGAATTCCACTCACCTTTAGCCACTTTAAAAATCCTTATCCATACCCGTAACCCTAGCCTACATTACAACCCTTAAAAGACCTTTTGATTTGTGCTTTTTAGTTGTGTTAGTAGGTGGAGATTTGATCAATATGCAAGCCTATGATAATGTGGTTCATTGTTTGGTTTCGAGTGAAAAATACTAGCACATCATCGCTAGTCCACATATGAAGCCGAGTGGAGTGATTGATTGTGAGGGGTGTGCGCATGCAAAGCCATAACTGGATATGAGTTAAGCTCGTTCAAGTGTTTCCTTTTGTTTAAAAATTTATCGATTGTTTGTTGGATTGTAAATCTGTTGAGAGTATAATTCTTATGAATTTTGCATGACTTTGGACCTTAACTTATGTTTAGTAAAAACAATTATTTGAGAATTTGTAATGTGAATTTAAAGCAAAAGACTTTGCTTGAGGGCAAGCAAAACTCAAGTGTGGGGATGTGATAAGTGACCAAAGTTTCATGCATTAAAGGGTGCAATATGTTATATTTATGCAAATTAATATGGGGAATACAAAGGTTTTGTGTAGATGTGCATGTGCAGGTGTTGGAAGCTTAATGTATGATTTTAGAAGATATTATGCGAGATATGCAAGAGTTGGATGGAAGACAGAAGAAACGGGGCAAAAATGCAGGGTCTAGCGTAAGCCTACGCCACCAGCGTAAGCCTACGCCGCCCAGCGTAGGCCTACGCCTAACTAGTTTCTTCACAGCAGGCTTCAGGGACACGACGTAAGCCTACGCCCCCCAGCGTAAGCCTACGCTGGTTACGTTTCAAACGCGGATCTTTAGGGAAACAACCGATTTTCAATGTTTAATAAGGTTTTTCTTCCCCAAAATAGGAGGAACAGTTTTTTTACATCGATTTTGGGAGTGCTTGGAGGCTAGGAACCATATTCTTGAAGATTGGTATCAAGAAATTGAAGAATCGAAGATGAATTCCACAACCATGAGCGGCTAATCCACCGGTATTCATTCCCGGGTGGATTGTTTGTAAGTTTTTAGGGTTTTTATCATGTGCTAGCTTTGAGAAACGATTCTTGTAATCGTTTGGTTTGAAATACTTGAATCTTTGTGTTTAGTATGGTTATGAACTCACGGGAGTCGATAAATTCTTGCACCATTGACCCCGTTAGATGATAATTGCTATGAACGTTGATTTGTGTTGAATCTATTGATTAATCTAATTCTATATTGCATACATTTTTCTCGATTTCATTTGTGGATATTGTTTTACACTATTTGCTGATGATGTATGAATGTTGATGTTCTTGGTTAGATTTGGTTAATTTGATTCGGATAACCATTCGATTGTTTGAACTCATATGTTGGTGTGATAATCCCTAATTACTTGTGAACTTGAAACCCGGGTGTGATTCCTTTTTAATTATTGTTTACAATCTAAATCGTTTGTTTTTGGTACTTGATTACTATCGGTCATAATTGTTAGTTGATAATCATTGTTTGTTGAGTTTGATAAGTTTCACCTAAATCATTGCTTGTGTTTGGTCAGAAAGACCTATTGTCACTTCATAAATCACATTGTTAATTGAAGCTAAGTACTGACCACAAACTCTTCGTGGTTCGACACCCTTCTTACCCTAACTAGTTTAAGGTGATTAGGACACTCTAGTTCTTTATCTTTGACCGGTCCCTTCGACACCGATCACGATTCCCCTTGATTCCTTGGAAGACTTGATGAAGTGTTGTTGAAACCCAAAGAATTGAATCTATTAATCAAATTTTCAAATGTCGATTGAATCACTGCACAATTTTGCTCCAACCTTTCTACTGTCGATTGAATCACTGCGTAACTTTGCTCCACTCTTTTTGCCGTTGCAACTAAATTGAAAAGAATACTCCTAATGTTTTCCCCTTGAATGATAGAATTTCCTAGTGATAGATACAAAAATGGTGATCAAGAGAACAAGAGCTAAAGATGGGAGAAGAAGAAGAAATCACAGAGAAGAAGGAGATTAACTCTCAAAATCAATAGCTGCCCTTCTCATTCATTGATCGGTTATTTAAGTACAATAAGACATGTTCACTATAACCCCCTATACTACTCTACAGTTACACTTTAAGTCCCTCAACTATTATTTGATACCTAACAACTGGGTACACAATGGAACCGGGTAAAGGTGGAACCGGTTCCGGGTTGGGTTGTTGACCAGGTTTTTGGCAAGTTTTTTACTGGTTCGGGTCCGGTTCCGATATAAAATTGAATAATATGAACCGGGTATTTTTGTTGACCTCTAATCCCAACACATAAATGTTTTAATATAAATACGTCATAATTTTTCTTTAGAAAAATAAACGAGTCAATCCACATCAGTTTGATCTGAAGCTAACTGATTTAACGAAACGTGTTCTAATAGGGTGTTTGAGATTAGTTATTAAGCCGACTTATTGACTTATTACTTTTGGTAATAAGTCAATAAGTTATAAGTCCGTTTGTATATGTTAAAAGGACTTTTTAAAATGACTCAATCTAAACCAACCCAACTAAAAAAAGGTTTAAATTTTAAATTATATTGATAGCCGGTGTGCTGCTTCATTTGTATAACACTCCTGCTTCGTATAAATCACATAAAATCTGCATGACCCATAATTTGACAACTTTATTCGTTCTGAAATTTCTGAAAAGGGGGTTTCGTTACGAAGCTTTCACAGATGTCGTATTAATGCTACCTTTCCACCAACGAACTTCATCTTCCTCTGATTTTGCTAAGATCTTAAAAAATATGAACAAAATCACTCGATTAAATTGAATTGAATTGAAGTGGTCTCCCCCCACCAAAATTCATAAAGTATAAAGCAGATCTGCTTCTGCATGAAGCAGGTGTACTGGTTGACTTCGTACCCACATGTGCCTTCCTTATTTTTCTCAATTCTTACCAACTCCCTGTTGCCGTATGCCAATTTTCCGTTATGCGTACTTGTTTTTTTTCCGGGAATTGGTGACGTTTTCCGCACGATTTCGGCAGAAACGTTACATTTGCGCATGGAGGCATGGAAGGTCTAGAGAGTGGAAGAAGACGCGTATTTTAACACCAATGTTTTTTTTAAACCGGACCGAAAACCGACGGTCTTATTGGTTCACCGGTCGGATCGAATTTTAAATAAAAAGTTAAGGGCTTTTTTCATACTTGTGGTTTATTAAAAATTGTTATTTGAATCCAAATGTTTAAATCTTGTTATTTGAATAAAAGGTTTCATAAATATTGTCATTTGAATCAATTTGACTAACCTTAATTAACACCGTTGAATTTTTCCGTTAAACCTTCCCTACTTGAGGGGTGTTTTAGTCAAAACAATTACAAGATAAAGAACCAGCCCTACGTGAAGGGTTTTGTGCGTTCAATATCTTTAGCAAGCCATATAAGACCACATATCTCTACCATTTATAGGATCAACTGTATGTTTATATATCTTCTTATGAGCGTCTAGCCAACAAGCCTGAGAGGCCTAACTTTCAGGAATACCAACCTCGATACCATAGACTGTCATGTTCCAGTTGAACGTCACTGCATGCTTACATGGCATGCCAGTCAACTAGCCATAAAAAGACTATGGACTCTTAAATCAGCTTTAACAAAATTCATTAATAACACCCCGCATTACTAAAAATACCCAGTACACAACCTCCTAAAACATGAAGAAAACAACGACAATATGACATCCAATAGCACTAGTAATGATCTATACCACCAGATTAAATTAGCAACAAAAATCCAACAACAAAAAACTACAATATCAGTTGGTAATATCAAAATCAAGATCAGTGAGTGATTCTTCACAGTTACATAATTTTGCCCAAATAGTAGCGCATAATCGCAAAATAAAAAACAATGCACAATAATGTCAAAACACCAAATCAAACAGTAGGGTCGATTACATTCGATAATGCAATGGTGATAGCGACTGTGGTGGCGACAAACGAATTTACCGTAAAACTGATGTAGATCGAAATTGTCCGTAGGGCCACGAACAAACCAGAGTTCTTCAAACATTACTTGCGATTGTTTTTGGGGACGAAATTACGATTGCGACTACTACGTTTGCTGTTGATTATGGGGACAAAAGAGATTGGTTTTGAGGGTGAGAATTCGTTCTTTGTGATTACCTAAAGAGATCGAACGCATAAAACCACTCATGTGGGTTGGTTCTTTATTTTTTAATTGTTTTGACTGAAATACCTTAAAGTGTGGAAGACTTAACGAAAAATGTTAATGGTATGAATATATAAATTATAAAAATACTTTATGTTTTGATATGAATTTATAAATTTAATGATATATGAAGACTTAAATAAATAAAATATTATACTAATTAATTAGAAAATAAGATTTTGAAGAAAAAAATTAAAAATGTTTAGGCAAATAGATTTTAATAATTCAAATTATGACTAATTGGTAGATAATAATTCATACTAACAATTTGGCTGATTACAATACTAATTTTCAGTTTTGTTGTCAATGACAGTTCTAACTTTCACTTTTGTTGTCAATGACAGTCTCAATATCATGATCATCATAGATTTACACTAGGTTCCCACTCTACTTCGCTTGAACGTTTCTCCATTTCATTCAAAATCACCATTTTAAGCAAAATCAAGTGTAAATATATTATGATTATTTTACTAGGATGCCCTTAACAACAAAAGTGAAAGTTGGGAGTTGAGACTGCTACCAGCCAAATTGTTAGTATGAAATATTATCGACCAATGAGTCATAGTTTGGACTATTAAAATTGATTTTGCCAAAAAATTAAAAGAATGGAAATCTGGCTAGATCACCTGGTTCACCGATCGACGGTAACTGACCGGCTAAAATGAGAATGGTTCAAATAGACATAATTGGACCAGTTCTATGTATGGGTGCAAACGATCCAATCTCTAGCTCGAGCTCGACTAGACATAATTAATTGTTTATTAACTAATATAATGTATATTTATAACTATTTGTATATATGTTTATTATAACTTTTTATTTAACATAAGATGTATTATTTACTTACTTTATCATGATTTTTATATAAGATCTATATAATATATTAAATAAAAATTTAAATAAATTTAATAGGCACGCACGTTAGCTCGAGCTTGTTTATTTAAACAAGGTTATTTTTAGGGTTGTGCTCGTTTAATCTCGGCTCTATTCAAACTTTTAAAAAGCCAACCTTGAGTAGCTTACGAATGGTTTGACTCGTTTACACGAGTTCCTGGCCCGACCGGTGTTAAAATAGAGCCGTTAGCTTTTTCTGATGGCCACTGTTGATAAAGCAAAACAGCATTGCCAATTTACCGTTAAAATGGATGAGTGTCGTTGGATTTTTCTTGTGCTCTGAAAGATTTCTTCTAATTAGGTACACAACGAGACAAATTTGTAATTTTGTTCGGCAAAGAGATGGTGATGGTGGTGGGCTTTTGCTTTTCCAGCACGAATCACTGTTTGTGATCAGAGGTTAAGTAAAGGTTAAAACAAAAAGACCAAAAACACATGCACACCAACTGTTTGATGAAATGAGTGGTTTTTGTTTTCAAGTTCATGGAACCTAATACAATCCATGCAAGAATTTGACTCTTTTTTATTAATCATGTTCATTCATTATCTTCTTTGTTTCACATGTTTGGTACTAGTATAAAGCTTGCAGTGAGCAGGGACGGCAATGAGTCAGGTTTGGGACAGGTTTACGTAATCCTAACCCCATTATAAAAGCTTGTCCCATGCCTGGTCTAAAACCCGTCTGGTTTCTATCGGGTAATTACCCGTCGGGCATCAGGTATGCCTGTAGGATTAGGGTAAACCCGCTACTTTGTAAAAAATACCCGTTGGGTATACTCGACCCAAAAACCTTCGGGTATCTACCCTGTATATAAAACAATTGTAATTAAAAAAAAAAGAAAAAAAAAAGAAATCATGTCGGGGATATACATTTAAAATAAATACATTATATATCCTTAAAATAAATAAGGGTTATGTATACTTAAAATCAATAAAAGAAAGAAAGAAAACTATGTCGGGTTTATAAACGGGGCGGGTAAACGGGTATATCACCATATCCCATACCCGTCCCAAACCGCAAAAAATTTCAAAAGTAATCCCAAACCCGGCCCCATGCCGGATTACCCTACCCCATACCCATCACGAATATTTCGGGTTTCGGGTTTTTTCATCGGGTTCGGGTTTCATTGCCATCTCTAGCAGTGAGTGAGATATTAGTATGTTGATTGAAAGAACAAAAATGGTGAGTCTTTCGGACAAATATGACGAAAGGAAGTAGCTCAATTGCCCATTTTAGCATGATTTGTGACCGGTGACATTAAATATTTGCTAAAGAAAGACTACTAGAGAGTATTAAATGCAACATTTAGCTTGACCATGACACAGAAAATAACTAGAAATTAGATCAATTCTTTAATGGCTAAAGAGTAGATTAAAATTCAAGTCAAGACTTTTTAGTTAATTAATTTCTAAACCTGACCCTTATTTTGCAAACATATTTTGGCCTATTTTGTTTGATATGTATGTTCTTTTTCTTTTTAATTTCTATGGTTTTCTTAAAACATATAATGTGAAAGAGAAGACTCATTAATGGCTGACAAGTCTCCATCACCATCACTTTCATCATCTTCATCTACTATTTATAATGTTATCATTTTAAATCTTCAAGTTATTTAACTACTCATGGCACCTGCAAAAACCTACTCATCTTGCCTGAGCAGGATGTTTATCACACTCATTTTTCTGTTTTCTCTCACACTCTCATCTTCCATTTCAGGTAACACATGCAAACCAGCTTCAAAATTATAAAACTGATCCTATATTATATATGTTGATTCTGATTTCTGATCATGCATCAATCATCATGATGATTGATGATAGTTGAGTTTCCTCTGTGCAAGTTTTAGTTTCTGATGTGAAATTTGGACTAGTTGGCAGTTGATTGTGGGTCATCAAAATTTGTATACCAATTAAATATAGATAAGATTCCAAATGTTTTTTTTTTTTTTTTTTTAATCTTTTTATTTATGTTGTTTCTGAAAATGCATAATGATGGTGATCAAGTGTGTAGGTTTGTTTATTGATATTTCAATCTTTTTCTTGTTATGTTGACTCTAACAACGCATCATGATGATGTTGAATTCTTCTTTTTTGCACAAATTTGGATGTGCTGGCAGTTGATGAAGGTTCAAATATGGTTTTTTTTAAAAATTATTCTCCTTCCACCTTTCTTCTAATCATGCATAATGATGGCAGTTGTTCTCCCTTTGTTCAAGTGTTTTACATTTATCTGATATCAAATATGGATTAATTCCCAAATGGGATTTTCTTATTTTAATTTTCTTTTTAGCAAATTTGTCTGTCTGATGCACAATTTATATTGATTGGCAGTTAATGAAGGGGTATCTCTTGTGCAACAAAAGAATAAAATACTGGGATCAAGACGACCAGGGTGTGTGAACAAGTGCATGAAATGCTCACCATGCCTACCCACACTGGTTATTCCTCCACACCATAAGATGGTTGATTACAGAGATCAATCGTCTCACGGTGAAGACGATTGCTATTATCTTCTTTCCTGGAAATGCAAATGTGGTGACAAACTCTTTCAACCTTAATCATAATTAGTTTTGTTTTTCACCATGGTTAGTTATTTGTTTGGGTAGTTAATTAGATATAACTTTCTTTAAGAAAGATTAGTGTATAATTGTATAAAATTTTTAAATAATACTTCAAGTGCAAGCTGACCTCCTTATTTCACCTGTTTCATTATCAAATGATTCAAATCGTGTTGACTAATGGGTCAAATTGTGTTGAGGTCAAAAAACCAGTAATCTATCAATTTAGGAGATCGTATGCGTTTAAATTCACTTTTGGCTACATTTAACCTGTTTACTTTTTAGCTGATATTTTTTAATTTTACTTGCTTGACCCGTTAGAAATAAAATACAACCAAAACTGACCCATTAGTCGATACTGACCCATCTAAATAATGGGCTTTTACTTAGGGCATCCTTTAATCATGACCCATATTGTTTCTTGCAAATCTTGAATTATACAGAAGTAGGAAGATGATTATTGTATTGAAAGTAGTATGCTGTTATGTATGTGAATATTTCTCATTTCAAAGAATAAGTTCCTGCATCAAGTACAGATATACAAATACAACTCTCGACGCGTGCGCGCATACACACACGTGCGCGCATACAAACACGTGCGGACACTACAAACCTATCAGTACCAAAGATGCAGCACATACTGCATACATCAACCCATTGCCTTAGAAAGAAAAGTAGACGAAACGGTTAACGGGTTAAGTGATAAAATCAAAAGAACATATACACATTCAACAGAAATATTATGAGTTTATTGCATACCTTGAAAGAGAACAGAGATGTTGCTGAAGAGGGTACCTGCCCAGTGAACCCAATATCATAAGCAATGCTACCATCTGCTTTGAAAAGCCCGAAGTTCCTCTCGGATGTCGGGCCGGGCTTTAGGTTCTCATTAAACATGGCGAACACGTATGCCTTGACTACCATCTTAGGCCTGTAAGGGGTACCCTTCTTTTTAAGTAGTCTTTTACGCAAGTTCAGATTATAAGTTCTCGCGTTACTAACCGTGGCCCCGACTTCATTTGGGTCTCCACGCGAAGCCCAGCCTGTTTCCGACACGATAACCTCTGTTTTATTGAATCCAGCTTTTTCTAAAGCTGCATAGGTCGCGTCGATTTGTGCCTCGAACATGTTATCATAATGTAGTTTAGTTTTCTCATCGTATATCCCGGGGTTCTTTTTAAAGGTTGCATAGTTGATATCAATATGTTCCGGGTCACTAATGTATGCGAGAAACGGGTATGTGTTTATATAAAATGGCGACTTTATACGTGAGAAAAACTCGAGAAGTGGTTTCATATAGGGCATTAGGCTTTCCTTAAATGCCCCTGCGGATGGCGGATACGAGCTAGCGAACACACCAGCCGAATGCGGGCTTGAAACCTCGACATTGTCTGCTAGGTGAAGCAAGTCAAGGGCAGTATGGATATTTTTTACAGCAGGTAATAAAACCTCCCAGAGTTCTTGATCAGCACCACCTAACACCTCGTTTCCAACCGCAATCCCACGAATACGGGTCCCAGGAACAAACGGTTCGACATTCTGTTTCACCCAATCCATCGCTCGGTCCTGGCTTACGCTTATTTCCTTTAAAAACTCGTTCCCCAGCCCGATGATGATCTCGATTCCTGACCCTTTAAACGCCTTGAGAACTTCATGGTCAGCATCATATATTCGCGTGTTTTTAATCTTTGCCGCCTTCATAAGTGTCACAACACTTTCAGGGGCGGGGATGTTATCGGCTATTCTTCCGTAGTTGACTCCATATGTACCCGTGAACGCGCTAGCTATCCAAACTGCAAAGAAAGAACATGATCATGAAAACATAACATAAAACATAAGTTAACTTAAAAAGTTAGTGACTCGAGTATACCGTTGGTAAAGGTAACGAAAAGAAGAACGAAGAACCGATGATTCGATACCGAGGAACCCATGTTTGTAAAGGTAGATCAAAATGTAGAAGATGAAGGGTATGTGGATATGTAAATACGCAAGAAGTTTGAAGAACAATGGCTTGTGATTTGGGATTCTTGCTTTTTAGGAATGCCATTAGAGTTGCCAATTAAAAATTCTTGAGATCAATTAAGGGGAAATTATAGGTTTAAGGAAAGACAATATTTTCAAGATATTGTAACGTAACGTTATATCAGTGATGGATCCAGAACTTTTATCATGTATAGTCAAAACATTTAAAAAAAATTAATAATAATAAACTAAAACGTTTTTATTTCCCAAATAGAAATTATAACCATTCCTAAATGGTATAATTTTATTGCATTAATATTAATTGTAAATTATATATTGTTATTAAAGGAGGATTTAATATTTTTATTTAATTTATTTTGTAATGAAATTAAAGATTCCAACTTTTGGAATGCTTGTCCGATCTCTAAAGTTTACTTCTTTTCTTGTACGATTTTATACCTTTCCGGGATAAATATATTCAAGTTAGGCATATGGTTAACCGGAGGAGCTACGGCGTTGCTTCGCCGGCGGGGAACCCAAAACCACCGTGCCTTGAAGTAAAGGGTTTCCTCTTTATGCCTTGGTTAATAAAATACAAGTTGTTCAAAAACTATATTAGTATCTAAACTAATAAAACTTTTAAAAAGTTTGAGTTAGGTGCATGGATAAACTAAACAATTTATTTACAAACCGCTAACTCATTTGTGACCCGTTTACAACTTAATCACAAATCGTCAATCCCTTTTGACTTGTTAACCTATTTGATCCATTAAGATAAAAGAGTTACACCATTGAAGTTTGAGAAACATGGTGTTAAAGTGTGCCCATGTTAGGGTTGATACCTTTGTGTCGAATAAAAATACACGGTGTTAATGAAAATAGTAAAGTCTCGTATGCATGTAAAATAAAGCCATGGATGCTAAATGTAGGTAATGGAATTCAATTAGAGAATCAAAACGAATAATATTATTAATAACTAAATGTCCCTTAGATCTCTTTATATAGAGAGATTACAATTCATAATAAGATAACGTTTATCTCTAACCAAGTTAATAATAATAATAAAATGTAATGTATTGCTAATAGTGCGTGGGGCCTAGCAGAACGTGGCACGTTTGAAAGAGATTGGGTACTTAAAAGTATTTGAGTATGAAAAACTGATGGTTTGACCACTTTTCAAAGGTTGACCATGGTTGACCAAACAATCATCATAAGAAAGTCGCTTGAATACTCTTGGGTTGACTAATTTTGCTGAGGCAAAGGAACCACAGTGAAGATGGATATTTGAAGGTCCACACTTTGATTGACAGGAGTTGACTATTTGGACTATGTATTCTGGTATCCCATGTATTGACAGTGTGCTTTGTGTAATGCTCAAGTCTTTGGATGTACAAGATGTCCCTTGTGGTTTCAAGGTAGAAGTTGTTGTAGTAATATTATTCTCCAATGAAGATGATGATGCTATATGTTCAGTAATTAACATATATTAATGTCATGAATTGCATGTTAACAATAATTAATGACGTTAATTAACTAGTTACCTGGTAGAAACTGAACATGAGAAAGAACAATGATGAACACCATGCACACATGAACAAAATTCATGATTATGAGTCTTCTCTTGGGAGTTATGCTGGTTAATCGGTTACTTTAGCACGCAATGCATATATTATATATAGGAATGAAGATGAGTCTATTTACAGGTATAATAGAAAGAGATTCATATATAATTAGCTCGTATATTTATGTTTAATTGGTTTTTTAAATATCACGATTTTATTAAAAAAAAGTTGGTTGACTCATTCATATTTCTTTATATTATTAGGTGGAATTTTGATTTATTGTTTGATTTCAAGCCAATATATTTGCTATGTAGAAATACAATATCCCATTTACCTCATTAGCTTCTTTTAAAATCTTCACAAAATCATAAATTAATTCTTAAAACCAATAAAAACAAAGATACAAAAGATACACGATTGAATTATTAACTGTTTTTAAAGTTATTTTATATCTTTAAGATTTATAGTTAAAACTATGTTACAACCCATGTATTACATAGGTTGAATAAATACAACTTGTTGTAAACCAACAATTTTTTTAAAAATTTATATGTTGGATGTTATTGGTGAAATAGTTATTTTTTAAAAATATTTTATAAAAAGAATGAAATAAATGTTCAATTTATAAAACTATATATTGAACAGGCATATTTTTTTTGAATAAAAACGTTTTATAAAAATAATTATAGAAATCATTATTATTTAATAGGAGAGAGAGATGGGAATAAAAAAAATTAAAAAATTTGTATAATTAATAAGAGACAGGCGGGAAAAAGATGACACTAAAACCTTTATTTATTATATAGTATAGATTACCATTTTCTTAACTAAAATCAATATAATGTGTGTATATATATATATATATATATATATTGTAAATTATGTTTTTGAAAAGTAATTTTAGGACGAATGAATTAATATAAATATTTTTGTTAACAATAATAAAACTAAACCAATACAAATAACTTTAGTAAATATTTTATTTATATTAGGTATAGATTTTAGTTTAAATAAATTCCCTTAATATTTTATTTATACTAAGAGTATATTTTAAGGGAATATGTATTCTCTTTAAAAAAAGGTTTATATTTTCTTTACAGGGAAATGGAAGTTGGAAGGTATAACAGGACAGATTCAAAATAACTAACTCGTATCTTTATATTTAATTGGCTAATTACTTTTTAAATATCACGATTTCATTACCTTGTATCATTGAATTAATTTTACAGTGAATATTGTTGACATGTAACTTTAGTTGACATTTTTTTTCTGTTAGGAGTAGATTTTAATTTAATATTTTATTTATAATAGGACCAAGTTTTAATTTAAATAAATCTATAATATTTTATTTAATCAATTAATTTTGTTTAAGTACGAGGTGGAATTTTGATTTATTGTTTAATTACAAGCAAATATATTTGCTCTCTAGAAATACATTATTTCCTCATTAGCTTTGTTTTAAAATCTCCACAAAATCATAAAAAGAAGCTTTGAATAAATTAATTATTAAAAGCAATAAGATACACGATTGAATTAACAGATTCTCAAGTTATTTTATGTCTTTAAGGAACTGTGGTTAACATTAGTTTTTTCTCAACTAAAATCTATATAAAGTATACATATTTTAAATTATGTTTTTGATAAATAATTTTAGGACGGATGAATTATTTTAAACTGGTTCATTATAAGTCCGCGCGTTATTGCGGGATCGTATTGTCTTAGTCCCCGAACGTAGGGGCAGATCTATGTAGGAGGTAGGGGTAGCACCCACCACCCCTCAACTTCTCCGGCAAAGTGAATTTTTTTATTTTATTTTTATTTTACGTTTTATGTATTATGTTACCCCTGAAAATATATTTGGCTACCTCTTAATATGTTTTTTTAAAAGCCCAAAACTAATTATTGATTAAAATTCTAAAAGCCAAGCTTATAAAACTAAAAAACTCAAGTTAATTAAAAGATTAAAAACCTGAAAGCTAAATTAGTTTAAACCTAAAGCCATTAACAAACAAAAAAAATCAGTCTTACCCAAAAGTAGAAAAACTATTGTCGCCCCCAAGTCCCACCCAGCTCGATTTCAAGCTTTCAAATGCGGGAGATAAGAAATGTCAAAAATGGTATAAATTTAGCCGGAGAGGAGAAGACAATACATAGACCAGAACTGTGAAGATGTTATAAGCCTAGGAGAAGCAAATTGAGCCGATGATTAAGGGGGGACTGCCCGAAATAATAGCGCCAGCTGGGGATTTGATATTCAAACCATGATAGACTTTCCATCCTTCAAGAAATGAAGAAAACGGCTAGTGGCGAAGACCTACGGGAGCAGCAAAACAAAACAAATGGAGATGGGCATTTAACCAACCAAGAAAATAGATGTGGACTTTCAAGCCCAACAACAACACATATCTTTTGACCATCTAAAAACCTGGAAACAAAGTCCAATTAGATTGATAAATAAGAAATATAGAAATTTAACAAGAAATATATTAGGTATATGTTTTACTGTGTGTTTATTATTGTTTTTTTTAATGCACGGTAAAAAAAGTTACGCTACCCCTGAAATTATGTTGTAGATCCGCCACTGCCTGCACGCATTGCGGCGTGCATTTCGCAACGATCTAAAATACCAAAACGCACATACGAAGAACCCAAGTGTCCCATGCAAAACAAAAAAATTATAGTTTGCATCCTGCTAAAGGTTCTTAGGTTCTTCATAAAATTTGTTTTAATGTAGTGATATATAAAACGATGAAAAAAAATATAAAAAAACGCTAAAAAAACTAAAAAATGCGTTGAGAAGCTTATGAAGTTTGTGTTGGCAATCATGCCAAAAACACGAATACGAAATTTGATCTCAACCAAGATCGACTATTTTTTTATTAATTCTTAACTTACTTACAATAACTCCTAACCCATCTATTTATACTAAAATAAATTAAGCTAATCAAGTATTCTAATCCTACTCAAGCACCACTTTTAATTCTACTATAACTCTAACCAAACAATAGATAAGCATAAAATAACTTTTTCTAAACATTCAAACTATTAATTAAATAATAATTAATTAACTATTTCCGAATCACCCTTCAACTTTCATGTTCTTCCAAACCGACCCCTCTTTCTTTCGTAAAATCAAGATTTACTCCTTCAGTTTGACCTCCTAAGCCGCCCATTTTGGTCCCAAATTCTTCTTCAAGGCCCATCAAAATCAGGCAACGGGTCTGAACCCATTATCTGCAACTCAGAGTTTAGACACCTACGTAAAAGGAAAATCAAATAACCAAAAGAGGGTGAAGGTGGAACAATGAAAAAAACATGTGACCCATACGCATTCTAGTAACGAACATAACCGTCACTAAAAGGTTACGATTTTTACAGTATTTTACTGCAAAAAAACGTATATGAGTACAACAAATTTCAAGAGCACACTGCTAAAACTTAACAATATGCCTTCAAACAATTTAATTCTTAAAGGTGAGCAAACTTTCGTAAATAAAAATAGTTTTTAAGGTGCGTTTCGAATCGTTTTCACATCACAATGAATCACGAAGAATATCTTATGAGTTATGCCTCATCAACTTAATCGGAAATGAATGGATTTTGTTGTCCATAGTAATCAGAGGAATGATGAGGAATGAAATTGATTAACGTTTGTATTTCTTGTGTATTTTGAGGTACAATGTACAGGGAAATAAATAGTCTTTACAATGATCTAAAAAAGGAAAAAAATTAAAGGACATTAAAAAAAGATTGGCTGTCAATTAGCCAAGCCTAGAAATCAGCCTTCTTGATTGTAGCGAGTCAATGAGCTATTTTGAGAAATGATGAATACTGATCTCAAAGAATATTTCAACATTCTCCCTCAAGTTGAGTAGTGGGGTTTCCAATATTCAACTTGCCAAGACATTGTATGAAAATTTTTCCATTGACCGCTTTTGTTAAAATATCTGCGAGCTGGTCTTCTGATCGGATAAATGGAAGCTCAATGATCCCGTTTTCTAGTTTCTCTTTGATGAAGTGTCGGTCTACTTCAACATGTTTTGTGCGGTCATGCTGAACTGGATTTTCTGAAATCTGAATGGCCACCTTATTATCGCACATGATTTTGCTAGTTTGAGTTGGGGGGTATCCAATTTCGCTTAAGAGTTTCCGTATCCACAATGCCTCCGCTAGACCACGTGCTATTCCTCGAAATTCTGCTTCAGCACTTGAGAGGGCTACCACTTTCTGTTTCTTGCTTCTCCAGGTTACGAGATTTCCACCGACGAGGGTAAAGTAACCGGATGTTGATCTTCTATTTCCTTTGTCTCCTGCCCAGTCTGCATCAGTATACACTTGGGTTTCTAAGTGCCCATTTGCTTTGAACAGAACTCCATGACCGGGTGTTCCTTTGAGGTATCTGATGATTCTTAATACGGCTTCCATGTGGGAAACTTGAGGTTGATGCATGAACTGGCTCACAACTCCTACTGCATAGGCGATGTCTAGACGGGTATGTGACAGGTAGATTAGCTTCCCTACTATCCGTTGATACCTTTCCTTGTCAGCCAATTCTGCTTCTTCCTCCATATAGAGTTTTTGGTTCACCATCATAGGAGTATCCACGGGTTTGCAATCAATCATTCCTGTTTCTGCCAGCAGATCAATGACATATTTCTTTTGGCAAATAAAAATTCCTTGTTTGGACCTCAGGACTTCTATTCCAAGGAAGTATTTCAGTCTCCCCAGATCTTTCATCTCGAATTCGTTAAACAGACTTGTTCTCAACCTCGTCATCTCTTCCTCATCATTACCTGTGATTATCATATCATCAACGTAAATAATTAGGCAGGTAACAAGTTCCCCTTTCCGTTTAAGGAATAGAGTATGGTCCGAGTTACTCTGTTCAAAGCCATATTTTTTCATGGCTAAAGTGAACCTTCCAAACCAGGCTCGAGGAGACTGCTTCAGTCCATATAAGGATTTCTTCAAACGGCACACTTCTCTCGGATTAGAACTTTCCATGAATCCTGGAGGGGGGTCCATATAGACTTCCTCCTTAAGTTCTCCATGTAGGAAAGCATTCGTCACATCAAATTGATGGAGAGGCCATCCTTTATTTGCAGCTATAGAGAAGAGAACTCTGATTGTGTCAATTTTGGCAACAGGAGAAAACGTCTCGGAATAGTCAATCGCGTACGTTTGAGTGTATCCCTTTGCGACTAGCCGAGCTTTGTATCTTTCGATAAAGACCCAACGACATCCGACTTATTTTTTTCCATGGGGAAGAATACATCTCTCCCATGTGTCGTTTTTTCTTAGAGCATTCATTTCAGTTTCCATTGCCCCTTTCCAGTCTTTGGACTCTAAGGCTTGTTCGACGGAAGTTGGAATTTTTTCAGAGTATAGGGAAGTGGTGAAGGTTTGGGCTTCTGGTGATAAGTTCCCTTTTGCTATGTTTGCCATCGGATATCTAGAGCTTCGAGCTTCATTTTCAGGTGAATATCTTTTTGGAGGTACTCCCCTGTTAATTCTTGGAGGAAGTTCATATCTGACCGGTTCTTCTTCATTTTCTTGTTTAACCTGTGATGACTGTTGTTCTGTCTCATCATCCGACACTTCAAAATGAACACTATTCTCATATGTTTCATGATTAGTATTTGAATCGGAGATAACAGGAGAGTCAGTAGGAGAGTCAACATGTTCTTCAGGCTGAGAATTACTTACTGTAACCTTTCTGATTTTCATGTTTTTCTTATTTATTTTATGCCGTGCAATAAAAGACGATTCCGATTTCCAACCTTACATGCATTGTTCATGTGCAATAACAAATATACACGCGTTTATTACATTACAATATTAGCTAAAACCATCTTGCAAACCTCGAGGACCAAACTTGACCAAAACTCAAAACAACATCAAGACTACAAAACTACAGGGACCATTCTTGTAAATATCAAAAAGTGCACAAGCACGGTCGTGCTTAGTCCTAAGCACGGTCGTGCTTAGTCCTAAGCACGGTCGCGCTTAAGCCTCGAACACGGTCGTGCTTAACTTTAAGCACGGTCGCGCCTGAGATACAGTTTGACTCCGTAAAAGTCAAACCGACACAAATCTTTTCCAAAAATAAACTTCAAATCTGTTTTAGAAATCGCGGGACTTGTAGAAGAAGTTATTCGACCAATTAAGCCTAAAACCCGACCAAATACACGTCTGATCGACCGAATTCCCGCGACTTCGACCGAACCTTCCTTGTTAAATAAAATCTCGTAATTAAGACCAAATCAAGACAAATCAAACCACGATACGGACTTCGTACGACTCCTATAAGATTCTACAACCCCTAATTCGTCTAAACAACCTCTCTAATTCTCTATCGATCAAGAAAGAGCCGCGATTCCTTTACCGTAGCCGTCTGCACTTGTTGCCAATCAAACCAAGGTAAGTAATAGTCCACTAGATTCGTTTCTTCATTCCAGACGAAAACCCTAATCTAATTGGAATCAATAATACACGATATTACCAATTTGAATCTAAGTTTTGATAAAAAAAATGGTTTTAAACGATCGACACGTTAAACAGGAGATAAATCTAATTAAATGGTGTCACTCGATTCGCAAACACTCTCTAAATGAAAACCCTAAGTTTCTAATCAGTTTTAATACAAGAATCAGGCGAATTGTGTCTGAAAAGGACCAGACACGGTCGCGCTCATCAAAAAGCGCGGTCGTGCCTGACCAGGCACAGTCGTGCCCGAGTGTGGCGCGGTCATTCTTACCGACCAAACAAAATCCTGACCTAGACAAACCCTAGACGCGGTCGTGCCGGGTACGAGCACGGTCGTGTCTTATGAACAGACTCTTGTTGTGACTTCTGACCAACCACGGGCGCGTTACCGACCAAGCACGGTCGTGCCGGATACGAGCACGGTCGTGTTCCCCTTAACAGAATCTTTATTTTTATTCTTTTAATTGGATAAAATATATTATAGTTTATATAATTATTTTTATAAACTAATTACTGGAATACCTATATTCCTTACACTTGTTTCCAAACCAACATTAATTATTTAAAACTTATACAAGTAAATATATATAATATTCTAAATAAATAAATAGTATTTTAAAACAAACCCTACACGTTTAAACTTAAACAAATCCGCTTCCGACATTGAATAACGCAACTCAATAATACGTAATCATATATTGCTCATTAGGTCGAATCTAGCAATCCACAACACACCGCTGTTTTCCATTTGCTTGTGCAACCTACACTCTGCATAACACGTGAGTTACATAGCCCCTCTTTTACTCTATTTTACAAACTTTTGGGGTGGAACATGCGTTCTATTTACATGTTTTCAATTATACACATATATAGTTCCATCCTATGCATATACAATTTTGCGCTTGTGCTTGAGTACTAGGTGTGTAGACCAATTATTATGCTCTTCATGTACAATCATTAACTATCAGCCGACAGTAAACAGTGGTAGATCTATTGAGTCTGACAAACCCACCCAGGTAGGGTGACTGTTACTGACAACACAAATTTTGAGTGCAAGTTACAAAGGTTTGATTGTATAGGTCACCCGATAGTTTCTCTCCATAATTGCCTTAATTGTCATGTTGTATTGAACTGTATGCACACAACACGTATTTTGCTATCACACAATAAAACCTATGTATTCTCACTAACTTTTTAGTTGACTCTGTTTTAACCATGTTTCAGGTACCAATGTTTGAAGTAATCAAGATATGCTACACATAGGATTTTTGGACCTAGAATTCAATTAAACCAGTTTATTCTATGTAATTTACATTTTTGTTTTATGGATTGGTTGTGTTTTGATTGAACTTATTGATTGCAATGAAAACAATTATTAAATATTCAAACTTTAGCAAACCATGAGCAATGAACAGTCTGCACGCTTCACGCCCCGACGTTTCCGCCGTCGGTTGGGGTGTGACAGATTAGTATCAGAGACTTGGTTATAGGGAATTAGGTTATTAGACACCTTTGACCTAGACTATAACTTTAGGATACCCACTTATGCCATGCTTCATGATTTACATGCTATGTGCTACATGCTATATGATATATGCTACATGTTTTATATGTATATATAAATAACAACTTAAATAAACAATATCCCTACCCATATCCTAAACCACATATCCTTCATGCCTGCTTCCATGTCATCATCAACATAACTTGAATCATATTCTTAGACTTTGGTCTATAAAATTTTCTTTTACACCCGTTAAGGTTTTTAGACTTTGTTTAATTGTTAAAGGACACGTGCAATCTGGAAGAGTGGCACCTGTATTCTGGGCTTTCTGTCTAGGAAAGTATTTCATATAAATCCCAATCAACTGAGGGATCCGTATGCTTTCCTGGGAATTCCCGGAATGAGTGTTTACTTATAGGCTAAAGCACGTCTTCTTGATAATTATCTGAGTTTAAATTAACCTTAATATGTCATAGTACTCGAGTGATTATGTCACTATTTGAGTACAATCCAAACTATGAACTACTTATATCTATTTATCCTTCTATTTAATTCAAGAAATTCTCACAACTCTTATTGTGTCTAAATCTGTAGAATGCCTCCCCGTCGCGACAACAGCAACAACAGCAATAACACTGACCTGGCTGCTCTACTCACACAGCTGGTGAATCAAATTACCCAATCCAACAACAACACTAATGGTCATGCCAGTGGGAGTGCTAACACTGGAGGTGGTGGTGGTGCCAACCCGCCACAATGCACCTTCAAACACTTCAACTCCTGTAATCCCCTCAAATTCTATGGCAACGAAGGAGCCACGGGACTCCTTCAATGGTTTGAAAGCATTGAGAGCACTTTCCTCAATAGCGACTGTCCCGACAACCTCCGTGTTCGTCATGCTACTAGTGTCTTTCAAAAAAGGGCGCTTACTTGGTGGAATGGTGAGAAAAGGACTAGGGGAATGGATGTAGCAATGGCACTTCCGTGGGATGAGTTGAAGAGGATCATGACTGAGGAATTCTGTCCTCGAAATGAGATGAAAAAGCTGGAAGCGGAATTTTGGGATCTTGCTCAAGATAGTGGTGAAAGCTTAGCATACACCACCCGTTTCCACGAACTGAGTCTACTTGTGCCACACATGGTTACACCTCTGTCTAGGTGTATTGAAAAGTACATTGGTGGTCTACCTAGACAAATTCAAGATACTGTGGTAGGAGGAAATCCTGCTACTCTGGAGGATGCTATCCGCTTGTCAGCCACACTTACTGACAACCATGTTAAAGCGGGTACACTTACAAGAAAGGGTACCAAGAAAGTTTCTGACACAACAACACCTCCCGCTCATGTCAAAGAAGTCCAAACTGAACCATACCGCAACACTAGGAAGAGAAAGGTCAAGAACTGTGCTGTAATCACTCCGGCTGCTCCAGTAAATCAAGTTGCACCCATGGCTCAAAACCCAGCAAAGAAACCCTATGGGGGCAGCCACCCACTTTGCAACACCTGCAACTATCATCACCCTCCAGGCATACCTTGTCGTCTTTGCAACCACTGCGGGAAACATGGCCACACAGCTAATATTTGTCGAGCCAAGGCACTTGCCAACCAAACCAACCCAGCAAATCAAGCCAATAATCAAGCAACTAACCAAGCCATCCCAGCCATTGCAAATGGACGTGCTTGCTTCGAATGTGGCGACCCGAACCACTTCCGTAACCAGTGCCCAAGACTGGTCAATGTTAACCAAGGCGGAGCTCGTGGGCGTGCTTTCAACATCAACGCCAATGAGGCTCAGGCCAACACTGATGTGGTTAACGGTACGTTCCTTATGAATAATCGTTATGCTTCTATACTATTTGATACCGGAGCCGATAAAAGTTTTGTGTCACTAGACTTCGAACCGTTACTTGCAAAAACCCGGTCTAAACTAGAGAAAACCTTTACCGTTAAGGTAGCCGATGGTAACACCGTTACAATTGACACCATCATTCATGATTGCTCCCTAGAACTAAATAAACACACCTTTCCAATCAACCTCGTACCAATGCCATTAGGGAGTTTTGACGTCATCATAGGTATGGACTGGTTGTCGAAGCACCATGCCGAAGTCATGTGCTTTGAAAAATGCATCCGTCTACCACTCCCATCCGGTGAAACGTTGAAGGTCTTTGGTGAGAAACCTTGCAAAGGACTCAAACTAATGTCATGCATTGCCGTCCAAAAGTATATACGAAGGAAGTGCATGGTTTTCCTAGCTCATGTTATCCAAAAAGAAAACAAAAAGAGGAGTGTACAAAACATCCCCATCGTTCGGGATTTTCCCGAAGTTTTCCCTGATGACTTACCAGGTCTTCCACCTGTTCGGCAAGTGGAATTTCGCATCGATCTTGTACCTGGAGCAAACCCGGTGGCTAAAGCTCCATACCGGCTTGCACCTTCCGAGATGCAAGAACTTGCAAGCCAACTTCAAGAACTCGCCGACAAAGGGTTCATACGCCCGATTCATTCACCGTGGGGTGCGCCGGTCTTATTTGTTAAAAAGAAGGACGGTTCATTCCGCATGTGTATTGACTATCGAGAACTCAACAAGCTTACAATCAAAAACCGCTACCCTTTACCTAGGATTGACGATCTCTTCGATCAACTCCAAGGTTCTACCTACTTCTCGAAGATTGATCTTCGATCTGGTTATCATCAACTCCGTGTGCAAGAGGAGGATATTCCCAAGACCGCCTTCCGAACGAGATATGGTCACTACGAGTTCATGGTTATGCCTTTTGGGCTAACCAATGCACCTGCTGTTTTCATGGACCTCATGAATCGCATGTGCAAACCATATCTTGACAAATTTGTGATCGTTTTCATCGATGACATCTTGATCTATTCCAATACTAAGGAAGATCATGAACAACACCTTAAGTTGATTTTGGATCTCTTGAAAACCGAACAGCTATACGCCAAGTTCTCCAAGTGTGATTTTTGGCTAAAAGAAGTGCAATTTTTGGGTCACGTTGTCAATGAAAAGGGAATTCATGTTGACCCTGCCAAAATTGAAGCTGTTAAGAATTGGAAAGCTCCTAAAACCCCTATCGAAGTTCGTTCGTTTCTTGGTTTAGCGGGTTATTACCGAAGGTTTATTTCTAACTTCTCCAAGATCGCTGTTCCCCTCACTACCTTAACCCAAAAAGGTAAACCTTATGAGTGGGGACCGAAGCAAGAAGAAGCCTTTCAAATTCTCAAGCAAAAGTTATGTAATGCTCCTATCCTCACCCTTCCTGAAGGTGAAGATGATCTAGTTGTTTACTGTGATGCTTCAAACCAAGGTCTTGGTTGTGTTCTCATGCAACGAGGCAAGGTAATCGCTTATGCATCAAGACAACTCAAAATCCATGAGAAGAATTATACGACGCATAATCTGGAGTTGGGTGCTGTCATATTTGCGTTGAAGATTTGGAGACATTATCTCTATGGCACGAAATGTGTGGTGTTCACCGACCACAAAAGCCTCCAACATATCTTCAACCAAAAGGAACTCAACATGAGACAACGACGTTGGGTTGAACTCCTCAACGATTACGATTGCGAGATTCGTTATCATCCCGGCAAGGCTAATGTTGTAGCCGATGCTCTAAGCCGCAAGGAACATGTCATGCTTCAAAGTGTCAAGATCCATTCCGATATTCAAGTTCGTATTCTAGAAGCTCAACATGTCTCGGTTACCGAGGGCAATATGTATATGGAAATGTCTTGTGGTGCTGAATTCCAATAAGAGACTAAAACCAATGGCTTGCTTCACTTTCTAAATCGTCTTTGGGTTCCCGATCGTGACGATCTCCGAGCATTCATCATGACCGAAGCACACAAGTCTCGATATTCTATCCATCCTGGTGCGGATAAAATGTACCAAAATCTTCGTCCACAATATTGGTGGCATGGTATGAAGAAAGACATTGCTTTGTTCGTAGCAAAATGTCTCACATGTTCTAAAGTCAAAGCTGAGCATCAACGTCCTTCTGGTTTACTTGAACAACCGGAAATCCCCGTGTGGAAATGGGAGAATCTAGCTATGGATTTCATCACTAAACTCCCTCGCACTTCGAGCTGTTATGACAGCATCTGGGTGATCATTGACCGTCTCACTAAGTCCGCACACTTCTTGCCTATCCGTGAAGACTATAAGGTTGAGAAATTGGCCCGAATTTACATTGATGAGATCGTGAGTCGTCACGGTGTTCCTTTGAACATAATCTCCGATAGAGATGCTCGTTTCACTTCTCGGTTTTGGCAATCTCTTCAAAAGGCACTTGGTACACGACTGGATTTGAGCACGGCCTACCATCCCCAAACTGATGGTCAGACCGAGCGAACAATCCAAACCCTGGAAGACATGCTGAGAGCCTGTGTCATCGACTTTGGTGGCAATTGGGATTCACATTTGACACTTATTGAATTTTCCTACAACAATAGTTACCACACCAGCATCGACATGGCTCCGTTTGAAGCTCTCTACGGTCGTAAGTGTCGTTCTCCCATCTTTTGGAACGAGATTGGTGAAGCATAAATCACCGGTCCCGAGTTAATTCAAGAAACCTCCGACAAGATTATTCAAATCCGTGACAACATTCGAGTTGCGAGGAGTCGGCAAAAGAGCTATGCCGACAAACGACGCAAACCCTTGGAATTCCAAGTTGGTGATCTTGTACTTCTAAAGGTGTCTCCTTGGAAGGGGGTGATCCGTCTTGGGAAGAAAGGCAAGCTAGCACCTCGCTATGTGGGTCCATTCAAAATCCTTGAAAGGGTTGGGAAAGTGGCTTACAAGCTCGAGTTACCTCCATCACTTGGCAACGTACATCCTACATTTCATGTATCCAACCTCAAGAAGTGTCTTGCTGATGAGAACCTTCATATACCTCTTGACGATGTGCGCATTGATGAGACGATGCATTTCGTTGAAAAACCAGTCGAGATTATGGATCGTGAGATAAAACAACTCAAGCGCAGCCGTATTCCTATTGTCAAGGTTCGTTGGGAATCTAAACGAGGACCCGAGTTTACTTGGGAACGAGAAGACCAAATGAAGCTCAAGTACCCACATCTTTTTGCTGAAGCAGTAGCCTCAACCAGTTGAATTTCGGGACGAAATTCCCTCAACATGGGGATACTGTAACCTTTCTGATTTTCATGTTTTTCTTATTTATTTTATGCCGTGCAATAAAAGACGATTCCGATTTCCATCCTTACATGCATTGTTCATGTGCAATAACAAATATACACGCGTTTATTACATTACAATATTAACTAAAACCATCTTGCAAACCTCGAGGACCAAACTTGACCAAAACTCAAAACAACATCAAGACTACAAAACTACAGGGACCATTCTTGTAAATATCAAAAAGTGCACAAGCACGGTCGTGCTTAGCCCTAAGAACGGTCGCGCTTAAGCCTCGAACACGGTCGTGCTTAACTTTAAGCACGGTCGCGCCTGAGATACAGTTTGACTACGTAAAAGTCAAACCGACACAAATCTTTTCCAAAAATAAACTTCAAATCTGTTTTAGAAATCGCGGGACTTGTAGAAGAAGTTATTCGACCAATTAAGCCTAAAACTCGACCAAATACACGTCTGATCGACCGAATTCCCGCGACTTCGACCGAACCTTCCTTGTTAAATCAAATCTCGTAATTAAGACCAAATCAAGACAAATCAAACCACGATACGGACTTCGTACGACTCCTATAAGATTCTACAACCACTAATTCGTCTAAACAACCTCTCCAATTCTCTATCGATCAAGAAAGAGCCGTGATTCCTTTACTGTAGCCGTTTGCACTTGTTGCCAATCAAACCAAGGTAAGTAATAGTCCAATAGATTCGTTTCTTCATTCCAGACGAAAACCCTAATCTAATTGGAATCAATAATACACGATATTACCAATTTGAATCTAAGTTTTGATAAAAAAAAATGGTTTTAAACGATCGACACGTTAAACAGGAGATAAATCTAATTAAATGGTGTCACTCGATTCACAAACACTCTCTAAATGAAAACCCTAAGTTTCTAATCAGTTTTAATACAAGAATCAGGCGAATTGTGTCTGAAAAGGACCAGACACGGTAGCGCTCATCAAAAAGCGCGGTCGTGCCTGACCAAGCACAGTCGTGCCCGAGTGTGGCGAGGTCATTCTTACCGACCAAACAAAATCCTGACCTAGACAAACCCTAGACGCGGTCGTGCCGGGTACGAGCACGGTCGTGTCTTATGAACAGACTCTTGTTGTGACTTCTGACCAACCACGGGCGCGTTACCGACCAAGCACGGTCGCGTACGAGCTGAGCACGGTCGTGCCGGATACGAGCACGGTCGTGTTCCCCTTAACAGAATCTTTATTTTTATTCTTTTAATTGGATAAAATATATTACAGTTTATATAATTATTTTTATAAACTAATTACTGGAATACCTATATTCCTTACACTTGTTTTCAAACCAACATTAATTATTTAAAACTTATACAAGTAAATATATATAATATTCTAAATAAATAAATAGTATTTTAAAACAAACCCTACACGTTTAAACTTAAACAAATCCGCTTCTGACATTGAATAACGCAACTCAATAATACGTAATCATATATTGCTCATTAGGTCGAATCTAGCAATCCACAACACACCGTTGTTTTCCATTTGCTTGTGCAACCTACACTCTGCATAACACGTGAGTTACATAGCCCCTCTTTTACTCTATTTTACAAACTTTTGGGGTGGAACATGCGTTCTATTTACATGTTTTCAATTATACACATATACAGTTCCATCCTATGCATATACAATTTTGCGCTTGTGCTTGAGTACTAGGTGTGTAGACCAATTATTATGCTCTTCATGTACAATCATTAACTATCAGCCGACAGTAAACAGTGGTAGATCTATTGAGTCTGACAAACCCACCCAGGTAGGGTGACTGTTACTGACAACACAAATTTTGAGTGCAAGTTACAAAGGTTTGATTGTATAGGTCACCCGATAGTTTCTCTCCATAATTGCCTTAATTGTCATGTTGTATTGAACTGTATGCACACAACACGTATTTTGCTATCACACAATAAAACCTATGTATTCTCACCAACTTTTTAGTTGACTCTGTTTTAACCATGTTTCAGGTACCAATGTTTGAAGTAATCAAGATATGCTACACATAGGATTTTTGGACCTAGAATTCAATTAAACCAGTTTATTCTATGTAATTTACATTTTTGTTTTATGGATTGGTTGTGTTTTGATTGAACTTATTGATTGCAATGAAAACAATTATTAAATATTCAAACTTTAGCAAACCATGAGCAATGAACAGTCTGCACGCTTCACGCCCCGACGTTTCCGCCGTCGGTTGGGGTGTGACACTTACCTTAGACGTCAGGAAAGGAAGATCATCGTTAGTGGTACTGTTTTCTAGGTGTGTGGATTGTGGTAGTGACGTGTGAATAATTTCCTCAGATGATGGCATCCATTTCAACCAACTCAATGCGTCATTGTACTCCGTTTCCCCCTGACCATTGTGTTGGGTGTTGTAAAAGTATTCGGTTTCCAGAAAGTCACAATTCATTGTGGTGAATATGTGGCGTTTGCTCGGGCTGTAGCATCGGTACCCGTGTTGGTTAATTCCATAGCCCACGAATACACATTTTTCAGCACATGTGTCAATCTTACGTTCCATTTTTGGTATATGAACAAACACAGAACATCCAAAGACTCGAGGTTTGAGAGGAAGTGTAGATGGGAGTTTATGGAATTTGGACAAAGCTTGGATAGGGGTTTTTAAATCAAGAGCCCTTGTTGGGAGACGATTCACAAGGTAGGTAGCGGTAACAAGGGCTTCAGGACAAAAGGATTTTGGAACGTGGGATTCAATCATGAGAGCGCGGGTGATTTCTAAAAGAAAACGGTTTTTCCGTTCGGAAACCCCGTTTTGTTCGGGTGTATGAGCACACGAGGTTTGATGAATGATTCCCCTTTTTTGACAGAACTCTTTCATGGAGGTATTAACAAATTCTCCTCCATTATCAGATCTAAGAATTTGTATGTCACGTTTAAATTGGTTTTTAACCATGGCACAAAAATTCGTAAATTTTGTAAAGACTTCAGACTTATTTTTCAAAAGGTAAGTCCAAGTTATGTGTGTGCAATCGTCAATAAATAGCAAAAAATATCATAAATTTTGTCCCCCTCCCCCAACTTTTGCTGGACCCCACACATCCGAATGAATTAACGAAAAAGGTAAATCAACCTTGGTATCATTTGATTTAAAACTATGTCTATGACTCTTGGCCAAAACACATGTCTCACAGTTCAAGACTTTATTTGTAGGAAATAATTTTGGAAATAAACGATGTAAGTAACCGGTGGATGGGTGCCCCAATCTCCGGTGCCATAACCAGGCCTCCCTATCCGTAGATCCATGAGATAGCATCACAGTTCCTTGTTGTGTCACCACTTCATCCACATAGTACAACCCTTGGCGCTTAGTACCACGCCCAATTATCTTCCCCGTCCTGATGTCCTGTAAGATACAAAATGTGGGGTGCATTAGAACTACACAGTTTAGTTCTTTTGTAACATGACTAATCGATAACAGTTTATGTGATAGGGACGGAACATAGAGACAGTTTTTTAATTTCATGTCTTGCGTCACTTTAATTGTCCCTCCCCCTTTTACTTGAAGGATCTCTCCATTTGCGGTATGAATCCGAGATTTCAGGGGTTCGAATTTTTCACATATGTCGGAAACCTCATAGGTCATTGTATCAGTGACACCGCAATCAAATATCCATGAGTCAATTTTTTCACCACTAGCTGTCATGTTAACTTCCCCATTAGTACTAGGAGTATTTAATTCCCTTTTTGAAACATCAAGGGGGTTTTCTGTTACTTCTTCCTTTTGAAATTCATTTATTAGTTTAAATATTTTTGGAGAAAAATATCTTGGGTTTAGTTCTGGAATACCAAGAGATAAAGAGGGATTTGAGGGATACTCCTCAAACCCTATACCTGTCACGGTTCCTTCCTCCTCTTTGTTTTCTTCCACCGCCGCCATGAAGACAGCTACTCGGCCCTCGGTTCCAGTGGTTTTCTGATGATGGTTACTGCCACCGCTGCTGGTGGTCTCTTGACTGCCCACGGCGGTGGCTCCCTTACCCTTTTTGTGACCATCGGCCCACCATTCAGGGTATCCTACCAATCTTTCGTGTGCTTCGTCATACCACAATGATCGCATTTAAGCTTATTTTTGTCAACTCGGAATGATGACTGATTAACTTTCTGGTCTGACCGGCGACCCTTTGAAACGAGCCCTACTCCATCCAAATCCCCGGTCGTGTTCACCCCTGATGCCGCCCCTTGCTGTGCAGCCCCAAGTATATTTTGGTGGGCAATTTCTTTCCGAACAGCAGCGTAGGCGGCTTCGGCTGTCGGCAAGGGGTCCCACCGGAGTATCTCCCTTTTTATGGGATCATATTTCCGATCAAGGGCGTTAAGGAATTGAAACAATTTATTTTCTGACCTGATTTTGTTGTACGCAGCAATGTCGGTAGGGCACGTCATTGGATTGGGATCTCTTCGTTCAATCTCTCCCCAGATGCCCTGCATCACGATCCAGAATTCCTCTAACGGTACGCCATTTTGCTTCAACCCGTTCGCTTTAACATGGAGATCGAAAGTCTGGAGCTTATCCTTGCCGCTGCTATACGTGACCGTAAGAGCATCCCACAACGTTTTTGCTGTTGGAAACTCTGTTAGGTTGCTAGCAATGGTCGGCTCGATATTTTGAATCAGCCATGAAAAAACGACCAGATCATCCTGCTCCCACTGTTTGTATTTTTAATCAGTGGATTCCGGTGGGTCGTTGGTGAGATGGTTTAAAAAGGCTTTCGATTTCCCCCCTATGGCAACTCGTATCATCCGAGCCCATAGAGGATAGTTTTGGCTTGTGAGATTGAGGCTAATTTTAAGGCTATCGAACTGATTTGGTTTGGTATTCTGGATTTGGGTTTGATTTTGAACTTCATTCTTAAGGAGATTGGCAATCTGGATAGCCAGATTATTGGTATTTTCTTCGAACATGGTTTGATTTTCGGTAGATGATGAGCACAACCGGGTTTTTGGATCACAAACACTGCTCTGATACCATGTTGTCCATAGTAATCAGAGGAATGATGAGGAATGAAATTGATTAACGTTTGTATTTCTTGTGTATTTTGAGGTACAATGTACATGGAAATAAATAGCCTTTACAATGATCTAAAAAAGGAAAAAAAATTAAAGGACATTAAAAAAAGATTGGCTGTCAATTAGCCAAGCCTGGAAATCAGCCTTCTTGATTGTAGCGGGTCAATGAGCTATTTTGAAAAATGATGAATACTGATCTCAAAGAATATTTAACAGATTTAAGGCGAAAGATAAGGAGGTTTAGTCTTGTGATATTTTATTTTAATATCTTTTATTAATGACATTGTTTTGTATTTATTTATTAGTTTTCAATTATATTTTTTATTAACATTATAATTTTAAATTTATTTATTGTAAGTTGATTATTTTTATTTAATTAATTTAAAAATGGTTTAGAGATGGATTGGAAGCATTCCTGGAATGATTGAGAAAAGATTGAAAAGTGATAAAAAAAAAATCTGATGTGACGTTTTCATGACTTTTATTTACATAGCAAACACTAAAACACAAAGTATAACTAAATAGCTGTAAAATCAAACTCCATATTTTTGGGTTTCTTCAAAGTTATGTCTTTGGGATTTACAATCAACAACGTAAATTCATTTAACAACTTGTTAATTGTTATACAATACATTTTTACTATTAAAAAAAAATTCAAACCAAATTAAATTTTTCAAAAGCGTGCTAAAGTTGGTCTCATTTACACTTTTCAAAACAACATGAATGTTTAATATAAAAAGACACTTACATTAAACGTTACATTTTAAAAACCGCAAGTTAAAATGTTAAACCACCGACAATTAACACTTCACTCATTTACATTCAAAACATTGAATTAAGACCCTCACATGGAGGTTAAGTTTGACAAAATCAAACACCACAATTCTTGATTATGAGAATCCAATTTCACTCATTTACATTCAAAACATTGAATTATGTCCCTCACATGGAGGTTAAGTTTGACAAAATCAAACACCACAATTCTTGATTATGAGAATCCAATCTACTTTGAGGCAAGACCCGAGGCTAGACCAGAGTTTTACCTATACCAAAAAATACGCCACAATTCACCACAACCTCACAAAATGGACTGACCCGTGGGAACCTGCTTTTCAATTTTAATGAAACCCGCTGACCAGGAGTGTTTAGGTTTAGATATTCAACATGGAAGACATGGCGACATGAAAGAATTCCTGTGACGGAGGGGCTGTGGCGGTGGAGGCTAGGCGTTGATTGTGGTGGCCAAAGCGGAGGGGCTGTGATGGTGGTGACCAAGGGGGAGGGGCCATGCAGGGGGAGAAGGAAGAAGATGAAGTGAGTGAGGTTTGGTGGCCCACATTTGATATTTTCGTTTTATCTAACGTATGGGTTTTAGAAATTTAACACAATCTTTAACGTACAACTAACCCAGGATCATCTCTGTTACAAATATACAAACTATTGGAATGAACCTGTATATGTCTAATGAAACCGAATCTTATGGCTAAATATGTAATTTAGTTCTTTTTAATGAAACTGAATCTATGTAAACCTAGATATTCTAAAATAATTAGGTTTTCCTAAGACATCATCTAGAACATGCAGATCCGCTCACCACAGCAGGAACCCAACTAGGTAGTCTAATTAGAGGACAACTACTTACACTCTAATAAACACATGTTTAATGCTTAAACTAAAGTTGGATATCTCTATTTTAAGTTTTTTATTCACTAATTAATTAGCTAACCAACTATTTTAAGTTTTTTATTCACTAATTAATTAACTAACCAACAATTTGGTATGTCGGTGAGGTCCTGTTTATCGCGATGGTTTTGATCGGTCCACGCATCCAGTTCAGAGTTAAATGACAATTTAACCCTATATATAAGATCGTTTTTTTCATCTCTCTCTTCTAATAAAAAACTAAATGGCTTTGTCACTTGGCATCACCACATTCAATCTCATAAGTTTCCCCCACAAACCCACATTTATATCCTCTATTTAATACTTTCATATTTACTTTTTTTTTTGAAAAATTACATAAATAAAATTTACCAAATCAATTAATAATTATTACCACTGGCTCACATTTTTTTAAAATTATCAACAAAACGTAATATTTTAAAAAAATCAAAAATTAAAAAAACATGAGAATTTAAAAAGCGAGTTTTTAAAGTTTTATTATTGAAAAAATGATTTTTTAATAATTTATTATAAAAAAAGATTTTTTTTATTTTACATATAAAATTTCAAAATACTTCGTTTGTATTTTAAATAAATATATGTTAGAATAAAGTTTACTAATATTTATTTAGTAGTTTTTTATATTAAATTTGATATTTATAAATAAATTTTTTATTTTGATTTACAAATTTTAATACTTAGTTTTTAATGAAATTAAGAAACTTGCAAATATTTATTTTTAAAAGTGTATTGTATTTTAAAATTTATTTTTTTCTAAATGACGAGTTTTTTTTCTTTCAAAAAACATGTTTACAAGTTTCAATTCTAATTTATTAGTCATAATTTTTTCAGATTTATTTTTGGAATTTAAAATTTAATTGTGTCGAAATATTAAGGAGTCAAATTTTTAAAATTTTTAGTTTTAAATTTTGAATTTAAAAGACGATATATTGTTGAAATTTAAAATTAATTTGTATCTTTTTCTTATTCAAATTTAAAAGACGATATATTATTGAAATTTAATTTTAATTTGTATCTTTATCTTATTCTTTTTAATGAGAGATTTATTATTAAAAATTAGCGAAATTTTTCGCATACAAGTATAAATAGTATCCGAGATGATAATTTTGATGAAAGAGTTGTTAAGATATTTATCAATATAATCTTAAGGGTTCACCCCGTCTAACACATGGGGTTAAAGCTAGTAAGTAATAAAGGTGAGCATCTTCTTTTCTAAGATAATTTCATATTTTTTAACTTATATGTTCCTCCCGTTTTTAATTTTTTTTTCCTCGTTCTTTATTTTGAGGCTCTACTTTAACAGCTCCGCTTCGTCACAAAAGGTCGCTTCACTTCTTTTTTTTTATTTTATGATTTTAAGTTCTATAACATTTTATCTTGGTTTTTTTTTCTTCTGTTATGACTTCTAAATTATGATGTTTTACAAAATTTCGAGTGTATCATTACGACGTGTTTTGTTTATATACGTTTCATTATAAATTTCATTCAAAACCGAGTTTTCATTGTAATGTACAACTCATCGAAGAATAATCGTACAAGCCGCCTAAGTTTCTTTTAAGGTTTTCTTTTCATTTTTTTCTTATCTTACATGTTTTAAATTATGATGTTTTATAAAATTCGGGATTCGCAGTTTCTACGTGATTTTTTTTATCTGTGTTTCGATATGAATTTTTCTACGGGTTGACTAACAGTGTACAGGTCGTCAAAATTGAAGCTTACAATTTTTAACACTTAACTGATATCGACCAAACAACATTAGTAACGGCGTCGTTATTATCATAACGGGTACCGGTATTTTGTTAATTTTTGGTTTTCAATCGATGTAAAATGCGTGTCGATATTGGTATTTTTTTTTTTTGGTGTCGTATGGGTACCGTTACAAACTGAGCCGATATCGACCGAAATCCCGCTGCGTAGCGCTGGGCGTCCCACTAGTTCTTTACATAAATGATTTATTTCATGAGCTTTTTCGTACACAGACTTATACAACATGATTCTAAGTATTTAAAATATAACTCATCATCAAATTTAAATTTGTTGTTCTTAAAACCTAAATCATAAGAGATGCTATTATTTTTATTTATGTTTGTAATTATATATTATAGTAGGTTATAGACCCGTGTATTACACGTGATGAGTACTAAAAAAATTATGCAATAAAGAGTATAGATACATGTGTGTGTATTATAATTTAAGATATGACAATATACTTTTTCAATGATAATGAATTAAAAGTTTGTCACATCAAAACCTAAACTTCATATTCATTAAAACCAGAAAGATTTGGAGGAATGTTTAACACAAAATGGAAGTGGCAATTAAAGTTCCACAAACTCAACTAATTATGTATAGTCGAAAGTCAAGGGCCAACGAAATAGTTACATACCTGAATACACCTGTAATCCCTTCTGCAGAGTATTCTGCAAAACACGACTCTTTTCTTCATCCTAGTGGTCTCTGATTTGTGGCGCACACAGCGGCCATTTCCAATGGTCCGTAAATGTCAGGGTCCAATCTACTCATCAATGGTCATTCCTATTTATATAATCACACAATATGTCATAACTGTTTACACAAGATCTTAGGGGGGATGGAGTGGACGAGCGGGTTGGCCACGGGTTCCCCGGGTTGGCCGGGCTACACCGTCGCACGTCCTGCGGGCTTCACACGGGTTTGAGGGCACGGGCTTTAATACCCGCTTGAACCAGCTTCATTTGAACGTTAATGTAGCCTTTGTGGGGGATGGGGGTTGAGGTCTTTAAATAAAAAAAATAATTAATTTTATATATTCTCTCAATACATACATATATATATATATACATCTTTACACGATATTATTTACACGATATTATTTACACGATATTATTTACATATTCTCTCACAAATAAATCTCAAAATGTTTAAGCGCGCTATTTACATCCCGAAATCAATAGTCCGTCATCGTCGGACTCGAGTAGTCTTGAATTTTTAAACCTCGTTGTTCAAGCAGCCGAAGTTGAAGACACTGCAAGATCGACTCGCCGACATGTGGAACGTGATCGTGTCCAAGCATATGAAACTCTATTGGCAGATTACTTTGATGAGAATCCGAAATTCAAAGAGGAAGTTTTTAGAAATAGATTCCGCATGTCGAAGCCACTATTTTTAAAAATAGTTGACGACATTAACGCAAATTTTGAATACTTTCAAGTTAGTCAAGACGCACGAAAGAAACAAAGTTTCACTCCAATTCAAGTTAGTCAAGACGCAACAGGTAATATTCCCGATTCATACGACAAATATTTATGTATGACCACAAGAACCTCTAGGGAATGTGTTAAGTATTTTTGCAATATTATTGTTATTCTATATGGTCATGAATACTTGCGTACACCAACTAGTCAAGATATTTCACTTTTATACCAAGCACACGGTGATAAGTACGGACTTCTCAGGATGCTTGATAGTATCGATTGTACTCATTGGGTTTGGAGAAATTTTCCCACTAGTTTAAGGGGTCAATATCATCGAGGTGATCACGAGTACCCAACGGTCATACTCGAAGCAGTTGCATCAAATGATTTGTGGTTTTGGCACGCATATTTTGGTATTGCCAGGTCGAACAATGACATAAACGTCCTCAATCAATCTCCATTGTTCACAAATGAGTTGCATGAAACCGCTCCTAGGTGCCCATTTTTTGTTAATGGCCGGGGTTACTATCTTGCCGATGGCATATACCCTTCTTGGTCCACATTTGTGAAATCATATTCTTATCCGACGGACGTGAATCAAAAAAAGTTCAAGAAAACGCAAGAGGGGGCAAGGAAAGACGTCAAACGAGCATTCGGCGTATTGAAGGCTAAATGCGCCATAATTGCACGACTGGCACGTCAAATGAAGGTGGAAAAGTTGAAGAACATAATGTACACGTGTGTCATATTATACAATATGATATTAAAAGATGACGGAAATGCAATCTCACCGGTTCACATTACGGATCCGCCTACCAATCCAGTTGTTTTCGATAATATTATAATGGAATTACGGAACGAAACCACACTTTCATTTGAAGTTTGATCTTACGACACATGTTGCCACAAACTTGGACATCCATGTAACGGACGACGAAGACGAGTAGTTTTTTTTTAATTAATTGTACTTTTTTATAATTTTTTTATTGATTGTATCTTTTTTATTAATTGTATTTTCATTTATGTTTATTTAATGAGATGTGTTTTTTTAATGAAATGTTGTTTTAATAAAAAAAATATTCTAGGGCTTATTGGTTCCACACATTCCTTTTAGGGTCGGAGAGGGTTCAAGAGGGTAAAAATGACATGACACTGACACATTTTAATTGGGTAAAAGGAGAGGATTCAATGGGTTTTTTTACCACTCCCCCACCATTATGTTGATACAATTCCTACTTAAGATGTGAATTATTATTTATGTCAGAAGTGAAAATTTTCACATAAACATACTGTAACCAACTGTATGATGTATGGATTGAGACCGGCAAAATATCCTCACCCCGGAACCAATAGAATGTGTCCCCTGTAAATAGAGCCATTAGTACACAAACAAAACTTGAAAAAAAAAACTAAAAGAGATAAATGCTTACTATCAATGGTTTAAGGGGTCTCAAATTGGATAACATCATGTGGAGCATCAACAACCCCTTTTACCAGTCTAGGTAAATCACTTGTAATCTTTTGAGTAGGAGAAACATCAACACATTGATTATGATCGAGTCTAAAGCCGAGACGATTTAATGTAACACGTTGTACAATAAACTTGCTCCAACCGTAAATCCTTTATCTCTGAAAAATCTTCATCAGATGCCAAAATTCTCATCACAAGACTCTGCTTCAACCTGAATAACATCACAATGAATATAAAAATCAGCTATAAGATTTTTTTATCATATTAAATTGACAAAAATTTAAAACTGGTAACAACAAAATCCAAATGTAGATCAACTGCATAAACAGGACAACTAATTAAGTAGCATTTGATTAGTAATTATCAACTAATTAATTAAAACATATTTTATAACCTATTGGACACTTTAATTTTTATATACTTTTTTTTTGTATTGTAACTGTAATACAATTAGGTTTCGTACATGTTTTTGTGTGAGCATGTTGTAATATAAAACTACTAACTATGTGGAAAGTTTAACCCAAATTCCCTTTCAACCTAATTTCATTAAAATAAATAAGAAACAAATCAATAGAAAACAAATCTTATTTGAAGGAAATGGGTTAAAATAAATCTTTCTCAGAGGCTAAATTCCATTTATTCACTTTTAAATATCTGTTTGTTTTGATTAACCTCACCAACATCAAGTTTATCTATAATTCATATAATGATTTGGGGATAGAAGAACCCTAAGTAGGAACGTGTATACCACAATCTGTAAATGCCTTTATAAACACTAAATTCAACAATTACAAAATGCATGTGTCTTACCTTGTATTCCATTAAGGTTTTCTAAGCATACAAACATTAATAGAAACTCTCGGTGTTATTAAGCAAACTTTATCTTAATAGGTGTTATTAAGCAAACTTTATTTGGGAAGGAATTTCGGGATAATTCGAACTCCAAAACCTCCATTTTTAACCATATTTAAGATCTAAGCGTTACCTGGATAAAATTAACAGATCAAAACACAAACACGTACTTAAGACAATCGATCTTCAACCTAAAATGAGCTAGAAATCGAGTAGAATAAAAACATATGTAAACATACATTATTAGTTTCTATACTATATAATAAATAAAAGTTCTGTCATGCCACGTGTCGCCTCCACATTCATTTTCATCATTTTTTCTCGCATCTCTCTCTTATTAAATGCACATCCATCTTTTAACAATAATATATATTTAAATAATATATTAATTATACTAATAAAACATATTTATTTTATATTATCTATTATAAAACTTTAAAATCTAATCATGTAACTTTTATTTTTAATCAAATAATAAATGAAAATCAAATTATATTAAATAGTCCTTAATGTATTTTCAAAACCTAATTATATTTTAGTTTTTACATATTTTGAGTTTTTGTTTTCTATACTTAGTATATGATACATTTTTACATCTGTAAAATATACATATAAAGATTTAAAATTTTCATTTATTAATATTTCACCCCGTGTGTATACACGGGATCTAAACTAGTATATGTATAAAGCAATACTAAAATGTTATTAATTGAGAAATTGACCGAACCCTAGCCAAATGGATTCATAAATCACATGAATTAAACTTATAAATCGATTATTCCATATTGTGTTTATACACTGAAAACATATGAACAATTGATTGAATGAAAAATCATCTACCTTTGGATTCGATTGATAGTGAGTAAAAGCAGGGACGTCTCCGAGATTTCGGGTGCCCCACACGAATACTAAAAAATGGGCCCTTAAATATATTTTTTCCCCAAAGATTGATGATAATTGTAATAACAATAAACAAAAAAGAGTTATTGTAGCGATAAACATATATAAAACAAAGTTAAACAATAAACATAACAAAGTTAAACGAATCGAGAGACTCTCCTAGCAATTTTCAAAGCAAAGTTGCTGATCATATATTGACAATGGATATTATCTAATATATCGTTTCGATAGTTATCATTGTCAATCCTTTAAGTATCTCAACAAAATTAAGTTATTGGTTTAAAAGAGTATGGTAATAGTTAAATAGTTGATAATAGGTTATAGGTTTATATTTAAATACGATTTTTTAGGTTTTTATTTATAGGTCTCTCAACAAAATTTTCATCTACTTATTTTGGTTCCAATTATATAAAAAAAAATTATTTATATGTATACACATTTTTTTTTAAATTTGGGCCCCAACAAAAATGGGCCCCAAGCGACCGCCGATTCCAGCTTGGGCTCCGAGACACCCCTGAGTAGAAGATCGGGAGGGATTATACTCCGCCGTAAATGTCACCGTGTATTTGCCTTCGAAGCGACTAACGTTCACATGTATAAGGTTAGCAATCGGAGGCAGAGAGTAGCGGTGCAACGTATGGCGAAGAAGGAGGAACTTAACTGGTCGCTTCTAGCGGCTGAGAGATGCAAATAGAGTGAGGCAAAGGAATTAGGGTTTCACCAAAAAGAAGCGGGTCAGGTATATAGACCCGTGTGTGAATTTGTTTGTGAAACGGGTATTAAAGAAGGGGCGGGAAAAAACTTATGAAATTAAATGAGAAAGTGACCTGTGTTAAAAATTATAATCATTTATTAGGTTAAGTATATGTTATTACTTAGGTCTCCTATTGTCATATATATTTTTAAAATAGACCATGTGTGGTCTACTAATATTTCACTAATTATTTATATGATTAAAACAAAAATAACATTATTTGTCATGATTAAAAAATATACAACTAAACTAAAATAATAGTAATATTTACTAGACAATCACGTAGTATCAAATAATAATAAAGAAATCTTTATCATATCTATACTTTAATATAATATTATTCATGATAAATAATATTCAAGGAATCATAAAATTTTGCTTATCTTATTTATTTAATCAATAAATGACACTAAAATTATAAATTTATATCAAAATAAAAAAATATTTTATATTTCATATTTATATATATAGTTTTAATTTTTATATTATTTATCACGTTATCCGATTTCTTAAATCTGGTCCAACCGGTCTGACTGGTTCAACCAATAAACATTTAAGACGATAGGTTCACTGTTTAGTCCGATTACGAAAACATTAAATTTTAAAAGAAAAAAAACACATCACTCTCCTACGATATAGTTATAAGTTGTCACTTTTCTATAATTGATTTCTTTTTATAAAAAAATTAACAAGCCCACAAGTTGATATCCTTTTGCCCATGCTGTTGATAATTATTTGAAAACTGCAAAACATGTTCCCATTACAACAATAATAATTCAAGACAACGAATTACAATCCGCTGTGGTAGGGTCCAGATCGACACCATCATCGCCGTTGATCTGATCAAGAACTAGAACCAAACCCATCGCAAACGCCCCATCGAACCCCGGCTTCAATGTGAGCAAGAACACGTCCTTCCCAAGCGTCACATTCGTCGAAGCGTCCACTTTGCGTCTGATCTCCGCCTTTGTTACCTTACCAGAATCGTATATCGTGCAGTTCCTGTGAGCGAACTGCCCTTCGATTTGGTACTCCTCCGTCGGATCGGTGAACAACTCCACCGTCATGTTTGATCGCCCGATGATCGACGATCGCCTCACGCTGAATATCGGCTTCTCGCCTTCCCTCCTCTCGCCTAGAAAACCTTCCCAACGTTGATGTAGACTCGGCCACTGTTAATCGATTAATCAAAGCCATTCATCAACATATGTAACCTAAAACTAACCGCACTGATACAAGTTTACCAGGGTACCGTCACTTGAAAAAAATGTAACCTGAACAAAGAAATTTTTCTTGTTCAAGGTGGTTTAGAGTTATAAACATAGTTTTTAAGTATTTTTTAAGATTATTTTTGTTTCTAGATGATCCGCTAACTACCGGATGTGGGTGATCTGCTAGTCAAACTAGCAGATATGACCAGTGCAAAATAGCAATAAAATATTCATAACATCGTTCTGGATATCACAAGGTGATGTTGCTTTTGCACTATTCACATCCGATGGTTGAATGATCGGATCACCTAGAAACAATTTTAGCGTACCTTGCGACGTACGGTGAGGAGACATCGACCGTACTGATCCATAAGCACGAGCTCGCCTTGTTCACGGGTGTCCGAACCGTATGAATCGACACGGAAAACGAGTTGGCCATTGCAATCGTAGGCGGCGAAGCCATCTCCGGCAAAGAAGAGGGAAGTTTTCATAACCGTCAGATGTGTTTCCATTTCGTATACGAATCGTTCTTCAAAGATAACCATATCGCTACTAAATTCTTTGGTGACTAGTGAGTGAGAGTAAGCCCGAAAATGTTGGAAAATTGGAGAAGAAATTTAACGTTTAAGCAACTCACACATCGCATGACGGGGTCAACGTCGTATCACAGCTCAGTGACAGACACCACCTCTCTCTCTCTCTAGATGCGGGCCATGCTTTTTTCGTGTTTATAACTACGTAATATATAAATATAATGCATACATGCCTATACAAAAATCACAATTACAAATATAATTACTAAACATACAATTGAGAATGAAGATGTGAGCGCGTTAATAGTACTTCGCTTTTATTGGATAATAGTGCAACGTGGCACAATCTGAGTGGACCAGTTTTTTTACTTAATTTTTATTTTCAAACCCTTAAGCTAGAATATACGTTTAGAACATGTTTGATTTTCTAATAATTTTGTTTTTTAATATTAACTTTCATTCATTAAGTTTAAAAAAATAACGGATTGTGCTGTTAATTTTAGTTTTTTTGTGAATGTTTCGGTTTTTTTAAACGATGTACTATTCAAAATCAGGTACGCTCACATCGCGAAGCGCGAGGTCTTTGTATTTTTTTACTATTCTTTTTTACTTTTTTTTTCCTTTCATACGTTTTAAAATTTTGATTTACTATAAAATATGTCCATGCCGCGTTGCGCGGATTTTAGTTTTCTACTTTTTTTTTGAAATAAAGGCATATCCTTATAATTACCATGCAAAGTGGTCACATACATTCATAATTTTTTTTTTTTTTTTTTCAAAGTTTGATAACGAGATGACCGTCACAATTACAAACTAATGGCAGGTAGACGGGCAACAAGCTGCGCCGCTACCCCCTTCTGAATAGCAAATCCTACTCTACTAAACACAAAGTTCCCCCCATGAATATATGCGGTGTTACTGCTAACCACCCGCTGAACCCGCTTAAGGAACCGCACCACATCAGGGGCGAGAGCGCCAAAGGCGTCAAAGGCAAACGGTATGAACACGTGCTGATTCACGAGGCAAGCTTTTTCGTTCTTAGCTACTTTACCCGCCTCTGCCTTGTTTATCGCCTGACCCGCCTTAAACCCATGGTCCCTTATCCCAACTAGGGGGGACACACCTGTCAAATCAACACATGCGTGTTTCCCTCCTTCCCATCCAAAAACAAGAATGTCAGCGAGCCGAAGGGTTGATCTCCCATCTAATGGGTCGGTCAAGAAGTTCACCGGGGCTTCCTTTTTAGCCGAGATCCCTGCCCGCTTAAGGACATCAAAAAGCACATCTCGAACTTGGTCATGTCGGTATTTGAAGCCCGGTAATTCTCTGCAATGGACAGCATGCTCCCCAAAAGAATCCAAGCAAGCCTTCCGACAAACGGGACATGGGTCATCAACCGGGAAAAGGGGTACCATCAGCCGGTATTTGAGGATAGCCCGATATTCCACTGGCGACATACATTGCCCTAAACCTTCGATGGGAACAACTGACAGGAAATCCTGAGCATGGGGGGCTCGCAAACACTCGAGCATGGCTCGCTGCCGCGGGACAAAGCGAACTTCTCTTCAAATGTCTTGACAATTTCACTATATAAAGCATTCGCCAAAATTTTCTGGGCTTTAAGGGGGGTGGTGTCTTTAATATAGAAACCGTCAATATCAAGATCGGGAAGAGAACTATGCAGAGTGTCCAACGCACCCCTGTAATCAGAGTCAAACAACCCACCACCACATTCTCGAAGAATGTGGTCTTGAAGAACCCAAGATTGGGCCCTTGAAGCCACAAAAGCGTAGGAAGAGGCGTCCCCAGCCGAGCAAATCCCAAGATCCCCAAAGCGGGTCGGGAGGGAAGCTAACCTCCATTGGAGGTCCCCAAAAAAGGCACCCCCACAAACAACAATGTCCTCAATCGTTTTCCGAAGACCTGTGTCAAAAACAAAGACGGCTTCCCCGACATAAGAAAGCTGACAAGTCCTGAGCCCAAACAGCAGTTTAGCAACCCCCATGCACGAACGAAGCAGGAGGAGTTCGCTCTGAGGGTTCCGAAGGCGTTTGAGGCATCCCATCAGGTCAACCGCACGTTTGGCTCTTTTGAGGGCCAAACCACTAATAAACTCCCCATCTCTGCTGATAGCACCACCTAAGAGTTTCACCCCATGCACCGGCCTACCAATTTCCCGCGGAAATAAGCTCTCTCGAGTCTTCACCCCGTCGCATGTAGGCCAAAATTCAGTTTTTTTGATGTTGACAAGGAGGCCCAAAGAGGGGCCCTCCACTCTAATGATGTCTAAAGCCTTGGCAACAATAAAATGTGGCTTTCACTCAGACGTCTACGATTCCTCTTTCTTATTGGCTCTAGTGCGACGTCACAGATTGTGAATGGTCCACTTTTTTTCATTTTTCAACCCTTACACTATGTAGAATATACGCTTTCTACCTGTTTGATTTTCTAATAATTTTTTTTTTCTATAATAACTTTCGTTCGTTAAGTTAAAAAAACGATGTTTTTTAGTTTTTTTTCCGTGAACGTTCCGGTCTTTTTTTAAACGGAGAAGTATATGTCACACCCCACCAAGGCGGAAGTACGGGATGTAACCGGTATATCGCATTGAACACAAGTACAAGAGAAACTAAAAGGAAAGTTGTGCATTACATTGAATCATACTACATGCTTCTAACGAATGTACGAATACATGAAAATCCTAAATCAATACAAAGGGTCTAAAATGCCCAACTACAACCAAAAGTACATAATAATAACTCTTCCCAAAAGCAAGCCGTTTAAAGCTCGTTATCCCCATAACTGTTTATCTGAAAAGCATGTTTCAAAAACGGGTCAACTATAAAAATAGTTGGTGAGCACGCAGGTTTTGCGACTCTATAAAAAGTAAGTAAATAAATTTCAAAATGTAATAGTAACCATCCGCAGATGATCAAGTACACGTGTTAAGATATAATTACCCTAAGCCATAATCAAAACTGTGAGACTAGTTGTTTCCCCTGTATCCAGGTGTCGAATGTGAACACCTACTATGGCTAATTATGTGCCCAAATGACCCTACAAGTCTGGTTGGTGCGACCAACCCTGGGCGGGGGTGTCAACCCAAATAGTACTATTCATAATTCCCACCGGCTATCCAAGCTAATTGATTGCGTTAAAGTGAGGACTTAATACATCCATAAGTAAACCCAGGTAACCCTAATCCCAAGTAACAACGTGTAGAGTGAAACAGCTTTTCCCCCGTAAAACAGTAAAAATTGAAAAGTGGGGTCGCGAAACTTACCTGAACAACGTCGGTGATAAGTGTGACATAGTCAACAAAAACCACAAAGTACGGTTAACATCCAAATTCTATCAAAGGCAAGCAGCCAAATGCAAGCAAAGTGTGGCTAGCAACTCAGTGCTACCAAGGTACGGCTAAATCTGCAAGAACTACAAAACAGGTGTCCTAACCGAGTCCTACTAACCAAGTAGACACGAAAAAATAGCATTTAGGACGCCTAAAGTATAAAACTGAGTCTACTACTCAAAAGTGGCTATGTATTCGGTTGCATACCCAAAACCCGTGCACACACGTACGAACCGCTCAAAAGTTGGAAAACCGGCTTTTATATAAATTCGTGACTTTGAAACCTTAAGTTTTAGATTTTATTAATGAATATCAGTAGTTGTAATATCATATATGATAAAATCTAAAGTCACAATTTCGTTTGACCAAAAACGCGATTATGCGCGTAAAGTAAGATTTACGGTTTAAAAGTCCGATTCATCCGAAATTAGGGTTTTAGTGTGATTTTAGCACCCAATTTAAAAGTCCAAATTTTATATTTTTAATATGATAATACTTCTGTCCAAACTCCCATTAAGACTTCTATAAAAATATTTTTATACAAAAATTTTCAAAAATAGTAACTTTTTATAAAGTTTTAATGGAAAATAAATCTAAAATCATATTTAGACATAAAATTAATACTTGAAACTTTCACTAATTGTTCATACATATATAATTTTCATAATTTTTCAATATCCAGATTATTTATTATGAATATAATATTGTTACAATTTAACAAATTCAGTAAAAATAGTTATAGTTGTCCAAACTTTACCAAAATTTTACCAAAGAAGTTTTAACTCTATATGAGATTCTATTATAAGTTTCAAGTCCTAATGTTGTCCAGAGGTATATGATCCCAAATTCAATCATTAAAATTTCATAAATATCAAACACCTACTTAGACAACTCCAATTTTTATGAATTTTGGACATAAGTCATATTTTATTATATACTAATTACTGACCAAATTCCAGATTTTTCTAATACTCAGAGGTATTTTTCCCAATTTTCATGTATTAAACTTGTAGAAATTTTAATAAATAATCTATAAATTGTTTAGTTACCAAAGTTTCCAGATCTTACTTTTTATATAAATACTACTTTTTAAAAATAAATTTGAAAGCTAAATCAAAAGTTTATAAAAATCCATAAAAAAAAACAATTGTTGTATAAAAATAAATATATTAGTTCCACGTGAACCGAGATTGGGTTTATAACCTAATAACCACTCAAAATATTAAATATCTCAATACTAAATATTTTCGGGTTCAATTCCCAACCAATGACTTATAAAACTATTCTAGCATAAAATTAAATCTTAACGGGTAAAGTTTATACCTTTCGTATAAATGGTTCGCGTACGCGGAACCTCCCGTATTTCACATGCAATGCAAACCAAAAACACCATTAGGATCGTTTTTATCTCCCGAGCATTTCCAAATGCTCAAAATTGACATGCAATGCCGTTTGGATGGCCAAGCAACCCGATCAATTTCCTGTTTCGGTCCTATAAACTGTTACAATCTGTTCGTATTCAAAAATATAGTTCCCAACATCTGATCGGAATTTCCTACGGTGAAAACATTAATATTTATGCTAAGAAATTACTGTCAAAAAATCATCACGATCCAACGGTCGGATCTCCGGGGATCGACGATTCTTTGAGACCCAGTTTTTCAAATCCGAATATCCGATCAGTCACATTCGAGAGTATGAAAAGCATACCTAGAGAGCTCTGATCAAATATTCCTCCGGTAGGGTTTTGCGTCTATGTGTTGAAAAGATCATATCCAAAATTCATGCATTTCTAACAGTCGGATTTCCGGGGATCGTCCGATCTTTAAGACTGCGCATGCATAAAACTTTCTGAACAGAATTTAAAAACTCTTTTTAATGAATTTAAGCAAGGATTTAGACAAATCTGAGCTTACCATTGCGTTTGTAGCGTCGAGAAATGGTTCTAAGGGATAAAAACGCATCTCCGGCCACCTTCGGCCACCGTCGGACCACCACCACCACCTGAATTCTCTCCGGCCCTCTCCTCTCTCTCTAACTTCTTTCAATGAATTGATCAAATGAAAAAAAGGGAGTGTAGTGGGGTATTTATATCCCTCGTAGTCTCCGATCGCGTGCCGATTTCTCGCTTAAACGAACCCGATAAAAATAGAGGCGTTATTTTATCCAAAAATAACTTATTACAATTTATTATTTTCCCTCGAGTCCTTGCGTCTCGTAAATATATATCCTTTCGGATTTAAATTAAAATTTACGAAACCGTTCGACTCGGGTGTTAACGCGTATAAACCCGAACTTGATCAAAATTTTGACATTATAATCACCCAAATAAATCTTGCTATTATTTATCGTTCTCCAACGAGTTCATTTCGTTTAAAAGTATATTTCACATAATAATAATACTATTATTATTATACGAACTCGTCGAACACGGGTGTTGACCGTAAAAGTCTCGGTTGTCACAGTATACCATTGCGGTATCGTGACATATCTAACCGCTTATGAACGAGCAGCATCGTTGTCGCTATTTTGGTTTATCATAACCGGTATCGGTATTCACTTTTATGGTTCTCGACGATCAGAACCAATAACGACAAAACTCCTGCAACGGTATAGGGGAAGAAACGACCACACTTCTACCGCGAAGCACGAGGTCTTGTATTTTTTAATCCGGATTTTTTTAGTTTTTTTTTGTTTCCTTTTGGTGCGTGTTAAAGTTTTGATTTACTATATAATGCGTCCCCGTCGCGTAGCGCGGATTTTAATTTCTAGTTATTCTACAATTATAATTATAAATACAATACAATAACGCTTTTAAGAAAAATCAGTTTTCTTTTCTGATAATAACGTTCAACGAGAATATTCTTAAACTAAAAATAATATAATGCGCCACTATTTAAAAAAATAATCTACATTATCTAATAAATTAAATAAAAGTTTTTTAATGTCACGTGTCTTTTTTATATCCATTCTCATTATTTTTTTCTCGTCCCTCTGTTTTATTAAATACATATCTATCTTTTAATAATAATATATAGGGGAAGGTTCAACTAACAAGTGGTTTTTCACTAACAAATCCTAAGAAGTGGCTCAAACGAACTCCGATTGAGTCCATTCCTGCGGTGTTGGAACCGTCTCATCGAACCCTAACCCGGACCAAAAAACCTAAACCCCCCTCCACTCGCATCCCCAAAAACCTAAACCCCCTCTCCAACCCCACCCCGAAAAGCTTAAAACCACCACACTCACCCCCAAAAACCTAAACCCCACCCCCAAAAAAAAACCTAAACCCTAAAATCTAAATCCTAAGGCATAACCCTAAGGCTAAAATCATAAAATTCAACGCTAAAATTTAAAAACCTAAAAGTTACGATGGTAGAGTTCGACGATACGGTTACAACACCACTGGAATGAGCTAAATCGGAGTTCGTTTGATATGGTTTCTTAATGTTTTTGTTATTTCTTAGATTTTCTTAACGAAAAACAACTTTTTATTTGAAACTCCCCTATAATATATATCTTTAAAGAAAATTCCAACTATATTAATAAAACACATTTATTTTAAATTAGCCCTTATTATAAGAAACTTTAAAATATAATTCTGTAACTTTTATTTTCAATCAAATAGTAATGAAAATCAAATTACATTAAATAGTAATTAACGTATTTTCGAAACTCAATCATATATTAGTTTTTACATATGTATTTTGAATTTTACTTTCTATTATTAGTATATGATATGTTCACTTTGTATTTGATCCCCACATACACAGACTCGTTTTTTTGTACAAAGTTAATTTTTGTGTAGAGATGAACAAAAAAAACTAGTTTGGGCCCGTCAAACCGGTTCCAACCCAATCTAGAACCCGATTCAAATTGACGGTTCTGTAACTCCCGGAATATGAAACCAACTAAAACCTTTCATAAACAGTTGTAATACGATTGCATCGACAAAATAAGTTGTAATACGATTCAATAAATGGTTTTACGATAATCATATACCAAAAGTAGAACTAAGGAGATGAAGCTTTTAAAGGAAAAGTCTTTCTTTGAATATCAGTTGGGGTTGGTAGTTTAACATCACTAGCCAAACCAATAATCTCAAGGAGACGTATCAAATACCATGTGATATCAACTTGCCACCATTCTAAACCATGTCGTGCTGAATACTTAAATGCGTGATGGTTATGGTGCCATCCATCACCAAATCCTAGTATCCCAATCCATCTGATCCATTTTCATATACATATCCATATGAGCGTTTGTTGTACAACTAAACAAATGAAACTGTTTATATACCTGTTGTTAAGAGAAAGATCTCTTGTATCCCATGTTTGATTTCCCGAACCGTGACAAGTTGAGTTCACTAGCCATGTCATGTGATACCCCCACACTACCCGCACACCCTGTTTACGATTAGAAAGATTGACATGTTTAGTTTTTTGTAAATATATAATAAGTGTATTTATTTTACGATATATACATACACACACATGGGTAAAAGGCGTAGGAAGCAATAAGGAGACCACACATACGCGTGTGTGAGTTTTATGAGCCGGGGTGTTTGCGTTCATTTATGTACGCGGTTTTTTGACACATATAATCGCACCATGTAAAATAGGATCAGTGTAATGTGGTTAGCATAATCAAAAAAACAAATCAGACATATACATGCATCCACACCGTTTAAAATGGGATAACTATACCATGTAATGCATACTGCATTACGACCTTTAAAAAAATTAAAGACGTATTTTAAAAAAAAATACATATGTAATAATACTATACTTATATTAAAGATAACAAAAATCTTGATTTTATGGTATAATTTCATTAATAAAATGAAGTATATAAAAGCTATTGTGTTTAAAAATATCGATAAAGCTAGTTTTTAATGATAGAAGTTAACACGTGAACGGATTCCATCTTTTACCCTTGAGACCTTACTAACTACCAATTAACTACAAAATTATCACTTCATCAATCTTAACAACTAAATTCATTTGTTAAAAAGGCCAAAATATTTCCTACACTTTGTAGGCAAAAAAAAAAAGTTTTGTATTTGGTATGTGCTCTCTCTATGTATATAAACTCAATTAACATAGGTTTTAACAAAAAGGATAAATGTTTCATACCATTCCCCATACAATAAAGGGAAGTCCTCCAAGTGCATATAGAACAAGAGCAAGTGCTATTGGATGTGCGATGTAAGTTCTACTTACAAACCTATAAAAAAATTGTTTCTCCAAATCTCTAACATTATTCCGCTCTCCAACCTACATTAAGCGTAATCAATTAATCAGATATTAAAATTAAGAATTAATTGAAATAAAAGGGAGTAATCAAAGTAGCGGGAGAGAGAACGTGTGACAGTTATGCAACCGTTTTATGTATCACATTCAAAGCATTGCGTATAAATGCATTATATAGTTCTCCTAGTTATTGGTTCTCAAATGAATGCCCCTCTATACATACATACATGCATACATACATATAGAGGCGTTCGTTTCATAACCACTAATACATTGAGTACTATAAGAACCTCATAATTTATTTGTACCTATTGGTTTGAATGTGATAAACATGACGCTTAATTAAGAAACTCAACTTGTTATATCGACGCCTCTAATTCATACCAATTTATTTTTAAAATTTGGTAAAAATGTTCTATTCTAGTCTTTTTATCAAACGTTTAAGAAAGTCCGTTGATATTTTATGCTATAAAAATCGAATACACTTACCAAGTTTAATGACAAAATTAATACGAAGCGAAGCAATGTACAATGACAAGTGTAGAACCGTAATGACTAGGTTGTTATTTTATAAGACTACTAGAAAAAGAAAAAAAAACGCGTACCATATTTGAAGTGTTATTGGTATCAAACATCCAAAGAATATGACTAAACCAAAATCCTTTGATCGGGCTATGTGGGTCTTTCTCTGTATCAACGTATTGATGATGAAACCGATGTGTTCTCACCCAATCTATTGGGCTCCCCTGTATAATTAATGATTCAAATCAGCAATCATCATTACATATATCATTTTGTGATATGTAACACATGTATTGTTTGGATGGAGATAAAAAAGAATGATAATTAGAGAGAAACTGAAGAATTATGGAGTTTTCACTTTTCATTTCATAGCATAAAACAAAGACATACCAACTATTATCCTTACATGCCCCACTATTCAAAGAAAAGAATCACCACTATGATTTTTTTTAAAATCGGACCAGACACCGAACCGGTGTCGGACTAATTGAACCTCATTTAAGAAGCCGGATGATATAAATATTAAAACTATGTTTGTAGATACAAAATATTGAATTATTTTGTGTTTTGAGGCTAATTTGTGATTTTAATGGAATACGAAGGTTTAAATAAATAAAATATGTAAATTGAAATACCAAATTAATTAAAAAATGAGATTTTTGAAAAAAAAAATAAAAGAAATTAGAAATCCGGTCCGGTTCACCGGTCTAGTGAGTAACCAGCTGATTCTAACAAAAAACGGTTCAAATATGTTGTCAACCGTTGGTGTCCCTCAACGAAGGTAGGATCTGTCGGTGATTTGTTGATTAAGGTTCGTGGGGAAACGGGACAACGAATCACCGACCAACATTATCGATGGATTAGCAACGGTAGCATCATCAACAGATTTTCATTGGAAATCTTGGTCGGATGTGACAAAATCACCAACAGATTAGCAACAAACATTTCACCTAAGGGTTAACGGCATGTACGTGTTATTAGATGGTTATTCCACTAATCATTATCTTTAAATCCATAGCTAATCACGTCTTATAAAAATTATTTGTGTTATTTTGGGGAATTTCTTCTACTACTTAAATTCATAGCTAATCAAAGACGAAAACATAAAAAACTTATTTTTTTTAATTCACCTCTGAATCACCAACGGAAATGTCAATTGGTCGCTAAAAGTCAATTTTATAGCCGTTAGCGGGTTATACGTACACCCAAACCTCTATAAGACCCGTATAGGGATTATAAGAGGCACAATACGACTCATATTGGAGGCTGGATGTTACTAATGTGACCTGGCTGGTCGATGTCAGTTTGACTTTGGGCAATACAACCCGTATTGATGTTATACGAGTCGTATAGTGAATGTCTGAGTATCCTTTTGAGTGTATCTATAACAGCACCATTTATTTAATCACCTGAAGAGCTTGAGTCCCACAATAAGCGAACGTGTATTCAAGCCATTTGGGGATCTTGAAGCTTTTGTGCGTTAAATGTCTATGGAATGAGAGGTTAATTCCAAGAAGACGAGACATCAAATCCAACCCAACCGCCACCTTCACAGCTTTCCAACTGAACGTAAAAGGTGCAAAAACACACAGCAAATGCAACCCCATCACTGCTACCGCCGTCACCATATCAAATTCCGCCCGGTTGACTTCCCTCGGCCCGTTGACCACCGCGTCCGACATCGTAATTCTCCCCCCTCCCCCGTTTTCCGATGCCATGGCGTCAGATGTGTGTGTTTTACGGTGGTTGTTGGTGGTTATGAATGTGATGCTTGTTTTTGTTTGTGAAATTCGCATTTGTTTGGGGAGGAAGTGAGACGGTCTGCATGGTGGGTGGTGAAGTTTTGGGAGGAGTTTGGTGGTGGTGGTGGTGGTGGTGGGTGGAGATATCAACATCATTGGTGGTTTTGATCTGTGTGGTTTCATTTGAAAGTGAAAGGGGTTTTGTGATGAGTATGATGAAGTGGAGAATGAAATCATGCAAATTTTACATGGATTAACAGACACGCAATAATAATAAAAAAAAGGTTTCACGGTGAAGTTGTGATGATTCGTAACTGTGGAAGTATGTTTGTTTCTTGCAAAAATGATCAAAATCGCACATTAGCCGGTAAAAAATTATCAAAATTGACATTTGATTGGAACTACGGCGGCTAAGCCTTTGAATTTTGCCGGCTAAACCTTTGAATTTTGCTGGCTTAGCCGACACTTTTTTAAATTAGCCTGCTAAAAATCCATTTTTGGTATTTTTCCCTTGTTTATGTTAGGGAGCCTTGTGAACATGTCGACACATCTTTATTTAACTTTATATAGAATTTAAAAGTAGAAAGTGTAAAATAAAAATTCTCGTTGGTGATCCCCGATAATTACTAATGGATCAACGACGGATAACCATGACGAGAAAAAAAAGATTATAACCCACATATTATCGAGGGACAGCCGACGTGGGTAAGTCCAATTTTAGGGGTTGTTTGGTAGTTTTTTAATGGTTATTAAGAGGCTACCTCTTAGTGGTTCAAAGCCTTTTAATGATTAAGATGTAAGGGTCATGAAACTTGTGAGAACTTATCATTAAGATGTTATCTTTTAACTATTCAGACTTAAGGTTACTTCTTAACCATTAAAAGGCTTTGAACCATTAAGAGGTAATCTCTTAATAACCATTAAAAGACTATCAAACAGGGCCTTAGTCATTGTCTATGAGAAACAGATCTTTCCTCGGTAATATGTTGCTCATGTCAAAGATAAGATTCTTGTCAGGCTTTTCAGTCGTTTGTTGTAGGGGTGAGCGTGTTTCCAGTTTTCCCGAATTACCGGACCGAAAATACCCGAACCCGTACCGTTGGACATTATTTTGGGTAGGTCATCGGTTCTGATTATTTGGGAAAGTCGGGATCGGGTCGGTATTCGGGAATAGACCAAGGGAAACCGATTAGCAAATTGTATCCCGAAATACACTACTAATTCTTAAAAAAAAGAGTAAATTACACGAAAGGTCCCTGTGGTATGTCAATATTTTGGATTGGCTTCCCAAGTATGACAAACTATATTTTTGCTCCCCACGGTATGATAAAAGGTAACATAATAGGTCCCTAGATTAGATGTTTATTAAGTTTTGTTGTTAAGTGAATGTAAAATGATCAAAATGCCAATTAATATAAAAATGAAAAACCTAAAACTAAAACTAATAATAAATATATTATTCTATTTAGTGTGGCCCATTAAATATTTAATATTAAAATTATTATTAAACGAGTTTTTCGGACTTGCTAACCGGCCTGCGATACCCAAGCCCAAGAATATCGCAGGGGGCAATCGGCTCACGGTTCTCAACCAATGTCAAGGTGTGGGGTTCGAACTGCTATCTCTGCCCCACGATCGCATTTTTGCTCAAACCACTGACCTTGCATTCCCCGATAATCGACGTGGGCTAGCCACTCTCAAAATAGAGCCGGTGGGGATTGAACCTGGGTCTCCTTTGGAGAGCCCAGCCCTCCTTACCACTAGACCACTTTAAAAGTGGTTAATTATTATTAAATAAAAACACTTATACACATCAGATCTTCATCCTCATCCTCATCCATCTTCAACCCACCTTATTTCTCCCATGGCTGCCACCACCACCCACCATATATACACATATGACATATATCTCTCTCTTAAAGGCTCCTGAAACCCACCTCCACCTTCCCTGAACTCCGCCTGAAAGCCACTACCACCACCTTGCCTCAAAGCCGTCGTCACACTACCGCTTGAAAACCCGTCACGTGTGAAAAAGGGTTTTTTCCGGTGGCTGTCTCGCCAACCCCTTTCTTCTTTCTTCTCCGGCTGGTTTCCTGCAAAGAATACACCCTGACAAACCCCACGATCTCACGAACTGAAAACACCAATCGGGTTCTCCATGCTAGGCCACTCAACCTAAGCTTTGATGCCTCGAGTTCCACTGTACGTCCCCAATTTTCAGGTCATCAAATGTTGGTTTTCGTGATTCCAATACAACTTAAAACAACTTAACTCTAGAAATTTGAATTAAATACAACTTAAAACAGCAATCTGTTACTGGATTTTATGAATGTTTGTGGAAGTATGGTGATGGATGTTAGAGCGAGAGAGAGTGAGAGGTGGTGATGATGGGGTGGTTTTTATGATGGAGGTAGATTTCAGGTGGGTTGTAGATGTGTGCTGCCGGAAAACGGGTTCGAATGTCGGCGGCGACGATTTCTCATCCGGGTAGAAAGGGGGAGGGAGGTGGGTGGTTTTAGAGTTTATTAACTAAGAATAAGAAGATGAATATGTGTGAATATCATTTAATAATTTATTTTAAATATGTTACGAATATATCCAACGGGTAATTTTGTCATTTCATAGACACTTAACGAATAAAATAGATGACCATCCAATCTAGGGACCTAATATGTTATCATTTGTTATATCACGGGAAGGAAACATGTAGTTTCATATACTTGAAGAGCAAATCTAAAATAATAAAAAACCATAAGGAACTTTCATGTAATATACTAAAAAAAACTGTGCTGGCCTGCATCTAAAAGCAGGCCTGGCCCACATGCAATACTGAATTTAGTAATTCAAAAATTTATGGCCTACAAATAAATTATATTATACAACAGCTACTAGAACAAGTGGCGGATCCAGGAATTTTTTCAGGGGGTTCACTGTTTTTAGATACTCCAATTTTATAGGGCCGGACATAAAAAAATTTGGTTCGGTTCGATTGTTCGGGTAAGGCAGGGGCGGCTCAACCATTTTGGAGGCAGGCCTAAAGCGAAGAAAAAAATTCAAACGTAAATTAAAACTTTCTACAACATTTCCAGCTTATGCTTAGATAAATAAGAGACTACAAAACCAATGATGTGTACCAAAACACCAATACTAAAACACTAATAAGTATGTAATTAAAGCTTCTAATCTTAAAAGGGCCAAATTACTTCAACAAATCCCCTTTAAAACATGAAAATTATGCTTCAAATGTTCACAAAATCAACTAATTTGTATTTAAGAGTCATCTACTCATTTGTTTCTATCAATTTTTACCTCTAATCATATGAATGCTCAAGAACACACATTTAGTTCAAGAAAGAATTCTTAGTTTTATAGCTTCACAACCGGATCACCTTCTCTACTAACATCTAAAATTCAAATTAACATCTAAAATCTTAATAACATCTAACATTCAAACAATTAAACAACAAACATTAAAATTAACCCTAAGTCCCTAACAACAAACAATCAAATTAACATTTAATCTAATTATCTAACCTGTGGGCAGGGGAGCACCGAGCAGGCGAGCACCAGAGTAAGTGAGAGGCGACGCCGGTGGGTGCAGGTGGTCCGGTCACCGGCGGTTGAGTAGTCGACGGCAGCAGGCAAGAGGCGATGCTGGTGTGTGCGTGTGTGATGTCTGCTGAGTCTTCTGACTTGTTTAGTTGTGTTTTCCTAATTTGTATTCCATTTACAGATCTGGTAGGCTGGTAGCCCAATTGATTAAGCCCAACAAAAAAAATAAAAACAAATAAAACTATTAAAGGTAGCCCAATTGATTAACTTAACTCAAGCCCAACAAAAAAAAATTAAAACATATAAAACTATTAAAGGGCCTGGCCCAATGGGTGTAATCAACTTAAAAAAAAGTTTTAAAAAATGATGGTAAAGGGATTCGAACCCATAACCTCCATGTTATAATGCAATGCCTAAACCACTACACCACTTGTTATACTTTGTAAGGGGGTTCACCCTACAATTTTTTATGGGGTTCACCCCAGTTTTTTTACCTAGCGTTACACTATAATTTCGAAACTCGGGGGTTCCTGTGAACCCCCTCCGACACAAGTAAATCCGCCCCTGGCTAGAACAACCTACGGGTAATCCTGAGACGGCAATACAATCTGCATCCATAGGGGTGATCCTATTCCATTTGTTCATCAATTTCGAGTTCTTCCTCAAGTAATTCCTTCTTCACTTTTGAATTCTGCACATCATGTATATATAACACATTAGAATTGGATTGTTTTTACAAGTTTATCTGAATAATACCATCATATGCAAACCTTTTACCTTACCACCCTTTATCATATGTTTATCTGAATAATACCATCATATCCAAACAGTAAAAAACATCTTAAGTGTTACGACAACAAACAACAGTAAAACATGAATGCTTACAAGGATAATTTTGGTTTCATCTAATTCCCTCAACAGCTTATCTAATTCCCTCTGTATAGTCCTCCATGAACAAACTCAGTTAAATATGAGAAAACAAGTTCAACAAAAACATTCACAAAATAAACAAACTCGGTTATATATTGCTTCATGTACACCTTAATGCCTTATTCTTATGACACATTCTTATCACTTATGTGTAATGTGTTCCTTTTTTATTGTACGCGGATGGAGCCATTGAATGTCGAGCAGTTATCAAATAAAACGAAAGGTTCTAAATATTGGGCTGATTTTGAGAAGTTTATTGACGAAAACGGGTTGAAAAAAGCAAGATGTAAGCACTGCTCGAAAAGTTTGGCTCCAGGCCCGTATAGAAACGGAACAACGGAATTGAAACGACGCATGGAAACATGTGAGAAACACCCTTCTAATTTGTGATAAGCTCGAACCAGGCCCGGAGGTCGATTAGGCGGTGATTTCGTTTGATGTGGTGCAATTACTTGGTTATAATCTTTTTTTTTTTGTTTTCATACGAAGTGAACTTATGGTAATCAATATTACAATAACCAACAGTAACTTATATTTTGGCTCTAGTCTATCCACCATCTTTCAGATGGTTTACTAGCAGGTTAACTAATACTTTTTCTTCGATATGAACCATTGAACCTAGTTACCTTTTTTTTTAAGGCGTAAGGCGTAAATTCTGTTTCAAAGACATGTTTAACCAAAAATAATACAGAATAGATATAGAGCTGCAACACAAATCTAGTGGCTCACTTGGACATTTCAATTATCTTTGTGTTTAGTATCACATTATCATGTTTAGGTACCAACTTCTTAATTAAATTGACCTAACTATATTATCAAATCTAAAAAGTGGAAAAACAGTCAGGAATAGCTGAACTGCATTTGAGGTTTATCAAATTCTAAGGTCAATTTAACCACAAAAGCCCGTATAAATTAGGTCATGCTTTGACTTTTTATGTCAAACTAAAAATCTTATTGATTATTTGATTCTGTGGGAGCTGCACCACAATTCTAGTGTTCATGAAATGGTTCTTGGTAGAACATATTTCAACAATCATTTTTAGAACACAAATAGAACAAGATATTAACTTTGACATTTCAACAAACAGCATGTGTGCATCATAGAATCAAGGAAATAAATGAACTAATTCATGTCAATCCAACCCCAAAATATGTATTAATATGCAAGATTCAATATGTAGTCAAGATGCAAACCATAATTCAGCCCCTAATTCATACCTGGATTTAATAAAAAACTAAAAGTTGTTCGAAGTACCTTCAAATTGATTAATTGATTGTTGGGAACCTAGGATTTGTTATTTGTACATACTCAGATCATCATCTTCACTTTGGAAACGATTTATTTTGAAGGAATCTTGCAATGTTGTTGATAAGAACTAGTATATAACGGCAATGCCTGGTTATGAATGGTAAACAACCATTAATATCTTTCAAACCTATAAATGGTAACCTCCTTGTTTACACATGTGTTATACATTCTTAAGCTAATACTACTTGATTATACCCGCGCGTTGTTGCTTAACAAAATTAGAAATAAAAAGTTTATTTACAATGGTATTAGATTTAAGAGTAAACTGCCATTTTCGTCCCTGTGGTTTGGTCAAAATTGCCACTTTCATCCAATAGTTTGTTTTTTTGTATCTGGGTCCTCGTGGTTTTAAAATATTGCCATTTTCATCCTCGTGGTTTTAAAATATTGCCACTTTCATCCAGTCAGCTAACACCGTCCGTTTTTCTCAATTAAATGAGGGGTATTTCAGTCCTTTTACATATTTGTTTTATTTCTTCATCTTTTTTACTCTCACTTTTTAATCATAGAAACAAGCGACGGAGGTGTTCCAGTGGTGCTCGTCGGAAACTGGTCAGGAAAAGAGGAAGAAGGCCAGCAGGTGGATGATTAAATTAGAGGTTAAATTGGGGATGATTAAAAAGTGAGAGTAAAAAAGATGAAAAAATAAAACAAATAAGTAAAAGGACTGAAATACCCCTCATTTAACTGAGAAAAACGGACGGTGTTAGCTGACTGGATGAAAGTGGCAATATTTTAAAACCACGAGGATGAAAATGGCAATATTTTAAAACCATGAGGACCCAGATACAAAAAAACAAACTATTGGATGAAAGTGGCAATTTTGACCAAACCACAGGGACGAAAATGGCAGTTTACTAGAGATATAACATAACGTAGCTAAAAATATTAGGAGTATTAGATTTAACGAAAATATAAAACGTTACCTAGATAAAAACATTAGGAAAAAAATTAGTTTAACAAAAAGATAAAAACATGACCTAGCAAAAAATAGTACCAAATAAAAAATTTATTTACAAAGTATTAGCTTTAACCAACCCATAGATATGGTTCCTATTGTGAAAGTACGGGGTCTTTTTTATACGCATAAAGTAGAAATTGTGAAATAAAAATTTTATTTACAAAAGCATTAGCTTTAACCAACCCATAATATACTTTTACTTTTAGATTTATTTTACGCTCTTTTAGATTTAAGTATGAGTCGGGTAGTTTCTATGGGTTCTTTTAAGGATAATCAGATCAGGGTTATAAAGGATGATACGGTTCCTATTGATATTTCAAAGACCTAGTGTACAGGAGCTTAATAAGCACAATGCAAGACTTATAAGCCTCAAATCTATTTTCGAGGGTGATTTTGCTAACTTTCTAAATAGTCAAATTAAACTTGAATACTTAGTATTCATGTTGGAAGTTGTCACACTTTTGGTTTGGATGATTGATGTTTAAATACAAAAAGAAAGAGCCTCAAGTTAGAAAACAAGATAGGCAAAACAGTGTCATACAAAGTCGTGACAGTGGCATGAGATAGATTTTTTTTTACAACACGAAACTAGGTGATAACAAGTATTATCAATAGATGCTCATCAATGCTGCTTTATTACTTAAAAATATAAGGAAAGAAGTTAACCAATATGATTTGATATTAAGAATTAATATAAATCTATTGAAATCTCATAATAGAACTCACTCTATTCAATCTAAATGTTGTATATATACATGTGTAAAGTAACTGTTAAAAGCGGTTTGCAATAGAGAGAAACCAACACATAAATATATCTGATTTACAACACTCCCCCTCAGATATATATACATTTATATTTATGTTCATTATACACTATTAACAACATTCTTCAGGATGATATTAAATCGGTAATTCAGGACCTAAAGATAAAACTGATGATACTAGATCAGTTATGCTATCTCGTTAAAAACCTTACTAAGAAAACCCAGAGGGACAAAACTTAGTCAAGGAAAAAAGAGTATAGCATGTATAATGTTCCCCCTCAATTTAACTAACGTCTTTTAATCTACGAAGTTCGATCCTTAGTGATAACTGCTTGAAACTGCTTCTTGGTAAAGATTTTGTGAACAGGTCAATTAGATTGTCACTTGACTTGATTTGCCGAAATCAATTTCCCCTTCATTCTGTAAGTCATACGTTGAGAAATTTTTTGATGAAATGTGTTTTGTTATGTCACCTTTGATGTATCCTTCTCTTATATGAACTATGCAAGAAGCATTGTCTTCCTATATAATTGTTAGGTCCTTCTTGATCTGCTCTAATCCACATGCTTCTTGTATGTGATTAATCATTGATCTCAACCACACATATTCTTGACCAGCATCATACAGTGTTATTAATTCGGCATGATTTGATGACGTTGCTGTTAGTGTTTACTTTGTCGATTTCCAAGAAATTGCGGTGCCACCATATGTGAATACGTAACATGTTTGAGAACGTGGTTTATGTGGATATGATAGATATCCGGCATCAACATACCCAACCATCCGGGACTTTTTATCTTTTTTGGTAGAAAATACCTAAGTCTTGTGTCCCGCATATATGTCGGAATATATGTTTTATTCCATTACAATGTCTACGTGTTGGATTCGAACTGTATCTCGCTAGTACATGTACAGAGAATGCAATATCATGTCTCGTGTTATTTTCAAGATACACAAGGGCTCCGATCGCGCTTAAGTATGGTACTTCTGGACCAAGTACTTCTTCGCCCTCTTCTTGAGGTCGGGTAAGTATCCTTATGTGGATCTAGCGGTCGGACAACCATAAGGACGCTAAACGGATGAGCTTTATCCATATTGAAACGTACTAACATCTTCTGAATGTAGTTTGATAGATGGACAAATGTGCCATTGCATAAATACTCAAATTGAAGACCAAGACATAATTTTGTCATATCAAGATCTTTCATTTCAAATTCACTCTTTAACAATTTAGCAGCTTTCTCTATTTCTTCAGGAGATCTAATGATATTTATATCATCAACATAAACTGCTATTATGGTGAATTTTAAGTGTAATCTGTTAATAAATACACATGGGTTGATTACATTAGATTTGTATCCTTCTTTTTCGAGATATTCACTGAGTCAATTGTACTACATACGACCATATTTCTCGAGCCTATATAAAAATCTCTTTAAGATTTATAATACACATCTCGGGATACTAATTATAATGCTTCGGGCATTTCTAACCCCTTAGGAATTTCCATGTAGTTGTCACTTGCAAATTTTCCACACAAGTATGTAGTAACAACATCCATAAGTTTTCTGAAATCCTTTTGAGATTGCGAGGTCGATTAAACATCTAAAGGTTATCGTATCCACTACAAGAGAACACGTTTCCTCACAATCAACTTCTGGAATTTGGGAAAACCTTAATGTTTCAAGTCATGCCTACATCGCATAATCTCATAATTTTCGTTTCTTTTTATTTAAAGACACCCATTTATAACCTACTGGTTTGACGTCTATGGGTGTTCGGACTACAGGTCCGAAAACGTTTCACTTATCATGCAAATTTAATTCAGCCTTTTAGGCTTGCCATTTTAGGTAATCATCTCTGTGTATGTATTCTTACAGAGTTTTAAATATGTAATCTTTATCTTTGATTACATCTGTTGCTATAACATATGCAAATATTTTAAACACGTGTTTCATTTTGGTTCCATACTGTACTATGTTGTACATAATTTAAACGAGATCTCACATTTGTTTGGTACATGAGTTTCTTCTTGAACTCCATTTTCCTCTTATAGGGCATTATAGTTTTCTTCTGGAATCATATTAGTCTCTTCTAGGACATTTACCTTTTCTGGGGTTTTATCGCTTCTTTATACGATTTCGTTAATCTCTTCTGCGATTTCATCTATAACCACTTCTAGGGTTTTGTGTATAACCAATTCTAGGGTTAGACTAACTGCCTTATTCTGCTCATTTTATTCTCGTGGGTTTTTATATTTGGAGCCGATTACTTCCCATGTTTCCTGTGTATGGTAATCTTTCTAAGAATACTTCAATTTGAGCTGGTGAAGTTTATGGTGGTATATGTGACTTTTCCACTCTGTTTGTGTGTGTGGATATGCATCATATAGTTCGTTTGCTATTATTTGCAAAAGCATGACATATTAGACTTCAGACTTATATTAACCACTTAAGGGGTGATGATGACGCAATCAGTGATTCTGTTTTCATGTATTACCGGTCTTTCCTTATTTAGTCTCCCCCTAAGACTAAGAATACTATATCATTAAGATGATAGTCAACATACGATGTTGTAAACATGTCCCATTACGTTATGGCGGTATTGATATATATATATATATATATATATATATATATATATATATATCACATAACCAAATATTTTCATGTGGGACACATTTGGTTCTCTTTCGGAGACTAGTTGTATAGGGGAGTATTTGATTAGCAGTTGGTTTTAAATTGATTAGTGTAGCGATATACAGAGTAGCATGCCCTCACATAATAATTTATATCTCTTCAGGAGCAATCTAGCGATTAACTTTAATCATTTACTTAATGATTCAACTAAACCATTTTTATATGTGAACATGAGCTTCTGGATGTTCAACATTTATCTCGATAGATATACATTAAGCGGGCAAATGCTACATATAAGGTAGCTAAAAGAGCCACACTTGACCATATAGAGATGTATCTCTTAAGATTGTAAAATACTGAAAATGTGGCAATTAACATACCCGTATATATCTTCTTGAATTCTTCCCAAATATAAGAGGAGATTCTTGATAAGAGTTTGTATTCAGAGAGCTTAAAGATTGATTTGCTAAAATAATTCACTACACATGTTGGTAGCAAAAATTTTAAATTGTTGAGAGGGTGCTTGTTGGCACATTTTGATCATTCATCTCATCACGATTTCTATAAGCTGAATTTATCTGTATCTAATAACTTCTGGTTACTAACCATGTATGAATCAATAGGATTGATATTAGTATAATATAATCCATATGATAGAGTTTGTAGTTTTTCGATGATGGTCTCCTGGCTATTTTTGTTTGAGGTAATTTGTAGGTATTCAACATTATTTTCAGAAACTGTTTTGAGGTGGTAACCATTTTGTGTAATATCTTTGAAACTTAGTAAACTTCGTCGTCGTTTACTAGAATATAATACATTATTGATAATCAGTGTGGTGGCCGAAGATAAAATATATGTGCTCTGCCAAAGCCTTCAGTAAGGTTACTCACACCAGAGATAGTACCAACAGATATCTCTATCAGAGACAACCCAGAGAAAAAATTTCTTATGTTTGATAATAGTGTTGGTACTACCACTATTAACCAGATATTCATCACCAACATATATCTCTATTAGAGACAACCCAGAGAAAAAATTTCTTATGTTCGATAATAGTGTTGGTAGTATCACTATTAACCATATATTCATCACCAATAATAGCTCTGCCGGAGCTGGTAAACATGTTTCTTCAGGAAACAGATAAATAAAATAAAATTAATACAAATTTAGACATCACGAACATTCTCTATGAAATCACATGTATCTAAATGAGTGTGTGATAGTGGGGAAAGAGATGAGAAGGTAGATGCTTTCTCAATCAGATTAATCTCAACCTCTTTTTTTCTTTATCTTTCATCTTGTTTTGATAAGTTTCAACAAGGTATTTGGGAATACGACACGTGCGGGACGAGTGATTTGTCATCCCACATCTATAACATGTATAGCTTTGGCTCCCGCTAGTTCTCCCCCTAGCAGGTCGCCTCGTATTTTGTCGACTTGATTCACCACTACTGGGTTTAGTTTTATGAGAATCCCGATGCCAAGTATTGCTCCGTCCACGTTCACGGCCTCTACTGGAGTCGTGACTTCTCCCTCTCCCACGTCCGGCTCTGAAAAGTTTTCGCATTCGCTTCTGGGAATCGACTTGCACCGACAGGTCACGCTTGATGGTTTTGTAGTAGAAGTTTGTTATTTTGCTCATTGACCAAAAGACATGATATCAATTCATAATATTTAGTAGGTTTACATTCCCTATACTGCTGCGACAGGAGTATATTTGAGGCATGGAACGCTAAGAAAGTCTTTTCAAACATGTCTTCTTCGGTTATTATTATTTTATTTTATCTTTTCACATAATTTCAGTTTAGAGGTGAAACGGAAGAGAGTACAGTTGTACTCGCTAACAGTATAATGTTGTAATCCCAAATGTAACCACACGTAGTGAACTTTTGGGAGTAAAACCAACTTTTGGTGGTTAAATCGTTCCTGAATGATTTTCCATAATTCAGGTCTTCATGAAGATGATGACGGATGAATATGATATCTTTCGCTTTGTCTTGAAGGGAGGTTTGATTCTAGTTTTGACAAGTGCGACATTTTATCTACTAATGATAAATTCAATTCATGTATTAAAACGAGCCTGTATATATAAAATTATATATACTAGAAGAACTTCAGGTTCTTGCTGTTTAGAACTGCATGTTTTACACTATAAGACCGTTTTTGTAAAATTGAGAAGGAATTTAAAAACTCATGATAATTATGGATTGAAAATTTTGCACAATATTAAAAATATTAAAATATATTCTAATTGTAGTAGGTGCAGTAATGGAGTTATAATCCATTAAAACCTCTCTGTTACTTTTATGAAGAATCCGATGAATCTGTAACGCAGATGACTCAGTGGTGTGGTGCGTACTGTGTAGATTTTTGGTGAAAAGCAAACGTGCTGATAACGTAATATAAATCTATTGAAATCTCAGAATAGAACTGACTCTTTCTTCAATCTGAATGTTGTATATATACATGTATAAAGTAACTGCTAGAAGCAGTTTGTAATAGAGAGAAACCAACATATAAATATATCTGATTTACAACAAGAATTAATTTTATCCTTCAAGAATTGATTTCCATTCTTTATTTGATACTAGGTTAGAAACCCTGTGTATTACACGGATTTAATAAATGCAATATTATATACTTGATAATAAATATTTACATATTACATATATGTGGCATATTACATAGTTTTTTAATATAAATTTTAGAAATGTCATATAGTTATTTTTAAAATGTTTTATAAAAGAATGAAAAAATGTTAAAATAAAAAATATATATTTTATGAACAAAACCTATATTTTTGTTAAATAAAAAACGTTTTATAAAAACAATTATAGAAATCTTTTTTATTTAATAGAAGAGAGAGATAAAAATAAAAAAAATTATCAAGAAACAATTAAAGAAAATTTGTGTAATTAATAGAACAGAGAGGCGGAAAAATTTGCTCACCAAAACCTTTATTTATTTTAAAGTATAGATTAAGACTTGAAGGGTACATTGTATCAACAAAAGAAAAGAACTACAAACTAGAGGGGTCAAACGTGTCATTTCGTCAAAGTACAATTTTAAAAGATATCCCAAGAAGCCTATAAAACCACCACTGCACCAAATGTTACTGATATCGTCTCATCTCTTCCCAAAACCCTAACCCTAAATCTGTTCAAAATCTGGTTTCGCACGTATGAGTGAACATCTCTGAAAGGCCGCTTATCGGATCGAATCGATTCCTGGTTTTTAGAGCAGCAGATTTGTGTGGTTGAATTTAATTGATTTGAACAAACGATGTCTGCGATTGTGTGTGGAAAGAGATCGTTCTTTGAAGACCTACAAACGCCCCCAAATTCTGCATCTCCTCCTGCCTCTAAGAAACTTCGTTGCTTTAATTCGACTTCTCCGGTTTGGTATTCATCGTTCACCAATTCTCCGCCGTCGCCGTCGCACATCGATAAGCTCCGATCGGTTTTTCCTACTATGGACAAGAAGGTTGATGTCTTTAATCTCTCGCAATCGCATGTCTCTAGCGTAGTTTAACATCTGCAGTTACTAATTTCTGACTTTTTTTTGCTTATACGTATGGTATGATGCAATTAAGTTGATCTATTATGAGTTGAAATGCATAGATCGATAAACCTGTTACAATACACAAATACAACAAATTTATCGTTGGTCTTCCTTATCAAATTTTGTCTTCTGTATTGTGGCAGTTATTTTGCCAAATTTATTGCACCTGTTAACCTCCTAAATAAAGAATTCATTTGGTCTGATTTTGGACACACATTCGAATTTCACATAAAAGAACCTCTCTTATCGGATTGTTGATTTTGTGTTAGGTGAAATACTTTGTTCTGAAACGAACTACGTGATTCAGAGAGATATCCTGCGAGAAAAAGTCCAAAAACACTACAATTGACAGTTTAGTTTTATCAATTTATAAACCTAGACTAATTAATGTCCAAGTGTAACACAATTTGCTTTTTCCCCAACTGCAAAATGCTTGCGGTGTCTCTGCCTGTGTGACTGTGTGTCATCTGATTGGAATTGAATCTATGTTTTATTAATACAGATTCTGTAATTGTGAATTTGTGTCACTAGATGTATTTTGTAATGTCAAGCCTTGTGTCAAACAAGTGCATACCTGTGAATTTAAGTATCTAGAGTTGTTTAAAATACATTACTGTAATTCTGTTGTAAGATGTATTCTGCTTGAAAAGATGATTCTGTTTTCAGCTTCTGGAAGAAGCATTAGTAAAGAGTGGAAACGATTTAGATTCTGCCATCAGGAGTCTCAACGAGCTCTCACTTGGATATGTAAACGGGGCCTTGGGTTCGCCTGCACAGTCAAACACAACAAACGTTAAAGGTAATTCCTTTGATTTTAGTTCTCAATTAAATGGGCGAAAAGGTTCGTATGGTAGTGTAGTATCAAAATCAAAATACCGGGTCTGTGTTATTAAGAAGTTTCTTTATGTTTATCTAATAAAGTTCTTTCATTAATTAAATGAGCAGACACGGTTGCTGCTAGTGAAGGTGTCTCTTTGGAGAATTCATCAGCTGGTGAAAATATCCCAAAAAATGGTACAGAATGGGTTGAATTGTTTGTCACAGAAATGACAAGTGCCACCAGCATTGATGATGCCAGACTTCGTGCCATGCATGTACTTGAAAGTTTGGAGAAATCCATAAACGAACGTGCTGCTGGCAATGCAGCAGAAACCCTTCACAAGGTAAGTCCCCCTTCCCCAAACACACACGTGTGCCGTGTGTGTGCTTGCACGCTATTTGCAGCTATCTTATTTGGTTGTTCTATTAATTACAGGAAAATATAGCCTTCAAGGGACAAATTGAAGTTCTTCTGAGGGAGAATGCAATACTGAAACGTGCAGTCACCATTCAACACGAACGCCAAAAAGAATATGATGCGAGGACTGTAGAAGTGCAGCAGTTGAAGCAGTTGTTATCTCAATATCAAGAACAGTTGAGGACACTTGAGGTCTACCCTTACCACCACTTCACTTTATGTTTTCATTCATTCAAAACTAGACTATTTTCATTTTCTTCTGCAACATATCTATATCTATATCTATACTACTATATAAAACATATTGGAAAGACATACTTGTAATTTACCAAAAAAATTTAAGACACCTAACACAAATTGTTGTGCATAAGGTACATTTTACCAATGCATAAAATGCGTTCAATTACCATTTAACCCCATCTTTACAATTAAATACCGACACTCAATAATTACCATTACATCTATATCTAATAATAATGACAGTTTGGGTTAGATTGCGCTCTCCAAAAGAGCCTCGGTGGTACCCGACGCTTTGCGCGGCCCAACCCACTAGTGGAAACAAGATGCATAACCTGTCCAAAAAAAATGGGGAAAACAAGTATAGAGATTAAAGTTGGTTGTATGTTGGTGGTATTTGCAGGTGAATAACTATGCATTGACAATGCATCTAAGACAAGCTCAGGGAAACAACTCAATTCCTGGACGATTCCATCCTGATATCTTCTAATAATGAGGTGAAGTTTGTGTTAAAGAGGTAAACGGCGTGCTTCAATATTTGCATGGTTGATAGATTTTGGTTATTGATGTTGTTTGTCTGAGAGATCTACTTTTGATAGCAAATAGATTGTAATCTGTTATATCTTCTAAACACCATTAATTCATATTTGATTAATTTAAAGAGTAAGATTTCGGTTTCATAGTTGGAAGTTGAAACTCAACTTTTTGCTTTCTTTTCTGCATCACATTAAGTTGAAACCCCCTTGCTTGCAAGCTGAGCGCAAGCTGAACCCGTTGGAAAAAAAAGGCTAAATTTCTCTATATGAAGGAGAAATGTCATATATTAAGTTGTTTGTGAACAAGCTTACGTGCTTGATAAAGTTTTTTAATACCCTATTTTGGGACGTCAAAAAAAAAAGGTTTTAACAAGCCACTAGGCTTCCGACATGTGAGGTAACAGGCTTAGCTTCCGACATGTGAGGTAACGGGCGTACATGAAGCGCATGTTAAAAGGCATGAGTGGGTGTACACGAAGCGCATAGTAAAAGGCATGAGTGGGCATGAGGCGTGATGGCAAATTTTATGGAGGTGTATAGTTTTTTATCGTCTTCTTTTTTCATTATTTTGCCATGATCATACATGCTTGATAAAGTTTTTTAATACCCTATTTTGGGACCCTAAACTACTAATAATTTACATTAATCCGTCAATGTTAAGGCTAGAACTCTTGATTTTAAAGAAAGTTTTATCACAACTCTAAATGGCTTTGCGTGATAAAGTAATAATTCATAAAATATATGTTCTTTCAAATTTCATGTTAAAACACTTAAATCAGATACTCAAGATACAACTTATATCAATGTTCAATAAAAATGCACATGCATTATATTGTTTGTAGGGGTAATTTCATATATACCTTTACAAACTGAAAAAATATCTTATATACTTTATGAAAACTAAAAATATCAATATATATCTTTACAAAAATTTAATAATATCAAAGATACTCATTTCATAATTATTAAAAACAACTTAAAAGATAACCATTTTACCTTTATTTCTGTAAAACTTTAAATTTTTATATTTACTAATTTTTAACATTAAAATTTCATATTTAGTCATTTTTAACTTTCAAATTTTATATTTAGCCATAAACAATAGTTTTCTCAAAATACTATTTTGATTTTTCTCATATTTTTTATATAATTTTATCAACTTTCTTTTATAGTGTAATAATTTGTAACTTTCTTGCAATTATTCCTTCTAAATCGATGCCTTCTGAATTGGTTTGGAGAATAGATATAGCTACCATCAAGAATAGGAGAACGAACGATATTTTACGTATTGGATAAAACTAAAAAATTAGGTTATAAAAAATCATATGATGGATAAGGGTAAAATGGTTATAAAATAACAAATTATTTACATTAGGTATATATAATATTTTTAGTTTTGATTGAGTATATGTGATATTTACTCATGTTTGTAAGGATATATATAATACTAGGTTAGAATCTCGTATATTACATGAGTTTGAATAAATGTAATGTTATATACTTAGTAAAAAAAAGTTAATGTTTTTAAAACCCGTGTATTACACGGGTCTAATAAAATATAATATAATCTATTAACATATACACTCGTCAAAATGGAACAATGTGAATATGTAAATATATTATTAACATTTTTTTATTTAAATCCATGCTGGCTATAAAATTGTTTATCCCTTTTGCTTTTAATACATTTGGTTTCCTGGCCCGGGAGGCTGTAGAATTTCTGAGCAGGGTTCAACGAGTCATGTATAGTAGTTTTTCGACTCCTAAGACTCAAAACTTTGTTTTTAATATGATCGGTTTTTGCTATCCAAAAGGGGGTGGCGACGCAGCTTGTTACCCGTTTACCTGCCACTTTATTGTCATCGTCCTTAAATGAATGGAATTGAGATGACTTTTATTAAAGAAATTATTTTTTGTAGAATTAATAAAAATATGATTAAACAAATTAATTGATGATAAACATAATTTTAAATTCAAAATTGTGTAGATAAAAATTAAAACAAATAATTAATTTGTTGTTTAAAATAATGAAATTGATTATTAATATGAGAGAGATGCGAAAAAATAAGAACGAGCAGACCTAGAAATATGAAAAGTGTTCTCTTATTTATTTGTTTATTATATAGTATAGATTAGCTTTATAATCCAAAAGAGAGATCCCAGATGTACCCCCATTGAAAAGTTCCGGATCACAAATATGTCCTATTCCCTGTTTAACGACATCTTTATACTTTTAATGAACGACGAGTTTATTCTCTCAACCAATAATATTCTAATTTCATAGATGTTTTGAGATTTCTTATTAAGATTGATAATATGTTTATTAAAATTATTTATTAGGTAAAGAAACAAACCAGAAAAATAAATGAGCCTTAGATAGATAAGTTTAGTTGTATGTTACGTTGAAGGAAAATTTGTATTTGAATTTGAAGTGGAACCATGAATCCATTCCCATGACTTGATTGGACGTTAGTTTATACCCCGTTGTATCTTAACCACGTCTTTTCTTCTTCATGTTAATTCCTACCCACCCTTTTCCATTTTCATTTCAACACAGATCAAATGAAGCATATCGTCGAACACCTGGTCTACTTCCTCTAACAATGGCGACATCTTTCACTCTCATCCCTTCACCCTCTCTCCCCTTCATTCGAGATCCTTCACCATCATCCTCTTCATCTTTCTTCGCCGGTGGAACACTCTCGTTCACTCGTAGCACCAACTCTTTCTCGTCGGTGTCACAATTCAACAACAGGTTGTACGGCAATCGCCGTGGAGGTTTCTTCGTGTTCGCGGCGGCGGATTATTACTCTACTCTTGGAGTTCCGAAGTCTGCTACCGGTAAAGACATTAAAGCCGCCTATCGAAAATTGGCTCGTCAGGTATTGGTTTTTGTTGTAATTAGGGCTATTGGTTTACTGGTTTGATCTTTGCATAGATTGAAATCAAGTTATGTCACCGTGAACAAACCGAACATTTACCGAACCGTTCGACGGATGTTCGTTTACGCTCGTCTGGTTAATAAATGAAGTAACATCAACAAGAAATTTAGTTCGATTACTCAAATGAAGAACATGAACTGAGGCTGCCTTCGTTCAATTGTGTTTGTGAATGTTTGATTATTTGCGTTAGTTTATGTTCGTTCGTTAAAGGTTTTTATATTTTAAATTTTTATGTATCACCCTAAGTCACTAACATTTAAAATTTTATATTTTCTAATTTTTAATACTTACTTTATCATCCTTATTTTCAAATTTATATATGTTTATTTGTGTTCATTTATGTAATCATGTTGGTTTGTGTCGTTTGTTAGTTTGAATTCGTTTGTGAAATTAACAAAGGAACACGGACAAAATCATTTACTTAATGAATAAACATGAACAAGAAATTTCGTTCGGTTATTTGTTCGTGAACCGTTCATTAGTCCGGTTAATTCTTAACAAACGAACACATAGAAGGTCTCGTTTGGTTCGGTTCGTTTACAGCTCTATGTGTGGTTCTTACATTATGATCTGCATATGTTTATCTTCTACTGTATTTAGTATCATCCAGATGTCAATAAAGAACCAGGAGCTACAGAAAAGTTTAAGGAGATCAGTGCTGCCTATGAGGTATGTTCAGTACAGGGGACAATAAATTAATAAAAAAATCATGAAAATAATCATTTCTTGGGTGTGTTATACATATAAAGTCAGAAACAAATCAATCATTTAGCTACTTTTACTCGCGTATAAGACTTGCCCCCAACCTAGTGACTTAAACTAATATGATACGTTATATCGCGTATGTATTATCAGTCATGTATGAAATCATGTGTCTACTATTATTTATATAGAATGAAAAATCTAGGGTTTAGAAAAAGTAGATACGCGACTTAAGATTCACATATCTCATGGTTATATGCGTGAAATTGTTCTGACATGACCATGGTATAAGGCAATTATAAAAATGTCTATTTTCATGATTTTCTTTTAATGAAATCTTGACATTCTTTATTTTGATTATTCTTTTGGTCATTTCACCATAGAAGTCATGTTACAGAGCTTTATAATTCTTTGAATGCTGAAGTATGAGGTTGTCAGGTTCTATCAGATGACCAAAAAAGAGCCATGTATGATCGATATGGTGAAGATGGAGTTAAAATCACAATAGGGGGGCAATCGGGTGCTTATGCGGTACTGCACATAATAACTGTAGAATAGATTTGGTACTTCAGTTTTATTGATGATATGTTCTTTCATGTTTTTCATAGACAAATCCATTTGATCTCTTTGAGACATTTTTTGGAACAAGTATGGGTGGTTTTGCTGGTGGTGACCCGTCTGGATTTGGAGGACGTCGTGCCACTACTGTCATTAAAGGCGAAGATATACGGTTGGTTTTTATACTGTATTAACTTTTTATTTATAAAGCTACAAGAATGGGTTGACATTTGATGATCTGATGTATTTACAGATATGACATGACATTGGAGTTTTCAGCAATAATATTTGGGACAGAAAAGGAATTCGAACTCTCTCATCTTGAAACATGTGATGTATGCACGGGAACGGGTGCAAAGGTCGGATCCAAGATGAGAATATGCTCCACATGTGGCGGCAGAGGTCAGGTTATGAGAACAGAGCAAACACCCTTTGGTATGTTCTCACAGGTAATGGTTTGACTTGTCATCAATCAGTTCAATCCGGAAATCATGATTAACATGTATTGATTGATATATAGGTTTCTGTATGCCCAAATTGTAACGGGAATGGTGAGATGATATCTGAATACTGTTGAAAGTGCTCTGGCGAAGGGCGTATTCGCGTGAAGAAAGATATCAAAGTCAAAATCCCACCTGGAGTCAGCAAAGGAAGCATCCTCAGAGTTGCTGGTGAAGGTGATGCTGGTCCAAAAGGGTATGTTTCCTATGACCGCGTGTATCGCGCGTTTTATCTGTGATTATTGTTTTATAATTCAACATTTGTATATGTTTCTTTCTTTTTGGCCAGAGGTCCTCCTGGAGATCTTTTTGTCTACCTTGAAGTTGAAGAAATTGCAGAGATCCAAAGAGATGGAGTTAATCTACTTTCATCTGTCTCAATTTCTTATCTTGATGCTATATTGGGGACTATTGTCAAGGTGATTAACTTTTTATTTTGTTGCTAGTTAGAAATATTTTTATAAATTTATTTGGTTGGTCTAATCCAATGGCGTTGTAACAGGTGAAGACAGTCGAGGGGATGACTGAACTTCAGATCCCTGCAGGTACTCAACCTGGTGATATTCTTGTTTTGGCAAAGAAAGGTGTTCCGAAACTGAATAGACCGACCATTCGTGGCGATCATCTATTCACTATTAAAGTTACTATACCAAAACGAATCAGGTATGTTCTTCAAAATGTTAAAAAATTGTCTCAAGTCTAACTTCAGTCGGATCATTTGTTCAAATACGGCGATGTATAAATTGTTTCTTTTTGTAAAGTTTAGATGGAAATGTGTACCATGAGTTTTTCCTAATCGCTCTGTTTTAATTGTGCTGATATTGTAGTGACCAAGAACGCGAGCTTCTAGAAGAACTTGCTTCTCTCAGTAACCCTGCGTCCATCCGTCCTCGCTCTCGCCCTGATGCTCAGGAAACCGGTAAATTCTAGTTTAATGATCATAATCATCATTTCCATCTTCCCCCCAAAGTTCTATTCTGTTTCAGATTTGAGAGCAGTTCATAAGTATCTGTGTTGCTTGAATATGTTGTATAATGTTTGTGGTTGTCCTGAATCCGAAAACCTATTTCACAATGTACAACACTATACAGTGCACCAACAAAAGGCGGTTCATTTTCAAGATTCCTGTTATTCTGTGAACTAAAAGTATTTCGTGCTGTGCAGCTAAAATCCCAGAAACTCAAGTCGAACCTGCTGCTGAAGAAAGTAACAGTTTGGAAGATCAAGATGACCCGGTGAAGGAGCTAACAGACTTTGTCGGGTATTCTTTTCTTTTCTTTTTTCCTTCTAGTTTTTTTCGCAAGATTCTTCCTGTTGATGTTTAGACTCCCGGAAAACGGTTGTTTGAATCTTTATCTGATGGTTAATATGCTTCCAGTTTTATCAGGTTGATATGCTTCTTTCATACTGCAGGTCTGTAGTAAAAGGAGCTTTAAATTGGTTCAAGGACAACTTGTAGATCTCCTTTTTAGCTGAGCACATCTTAATAGTCTAACGTAGCCGGGGCTGCAAATATTGGTGTCTTCTACGAAGATTTGCTGTCCTGTCTCTAAATGGATGCTACAACGATATTCTCCTCAAATTTTGTCAAAGAAACTGAAAAACCTCCTGAAATAGTTCTTCAGGTATGTAGAAATCACATCTTGAAGTTTTGGTCTAAACATAGAATACAGTCGATTCGTGTATGTAAAACACTCATTACATGTAAGAATTCGAGTTTTGAATCGACAATTGCTAGTTCAATGGTCGAAACATGTAAAACTGTAAAAAAGATAGAGAAGAAAGAAAATGTGTTGAAATATTATTTTTTGTATTCACTTGGTTAATTTATAAAGGCCAATACATTTTCCTATACGTATAAAACTGCTCTAATATGTCCTTGCAAGCTAAACGTTGGTAATGTTCACACCAACATGGAACTTGTTGAATTAGAGCCATAAACACTAGGCAGGCCAATTAGACCAAATTCAGCGCTTCTTGGTGCTTGTGGAATCCCCAAAGATGTCTATTTGGCTGAAACAGCAGCCAAGAAACTTGTTGAATCAGAGCCAGAAAATGGAGTGTATGTATTACTATGTAACATATACGCAACATGCAACATATGGGAAGATTTACATGAATTAAGACATATGATGATGATTAAAGAGAATTATGGCACTATTCATGAGTTTGTGGCCCGAGACAGATTGCATATTCGATCTAAGGTCTAAGGAGATATATTCAACGGTGGAGATGGTTGCAGTCTTGCAGAAGATCTCATAGTTTCCAGGTATGCTCGTCACACTAGTATACAACATGGATCAATACACTTCTTATAATGTAACAGTTGGTACTCGAAATTGTTGGACATAATGTAGCGTTGGCTTTATCTCTTATTTAGGATTTAGTTTTCTTTTCATTGCCTAGCATTATTGAGGTCATTCCCACACAACACTAGTAAACAAAAATCCTATGTAGTCAAACGCGAGCACGTGAGACAAGGTCTGCACCTCGAAAACAAGCTAGGCGATCGTCTTCATTAAGCGCAAGGGAGACGAGCGCCTCAGTCCAGGCGCATCAGGGAGCCAACTGTTGGAATTACTCAAAGTGAAGGCGAGAGGAAGAAATTGAAGGAGCTACGGATGAAAGACTTGCAAGTAAAACATTACTTGTATCAGGCAATAAATCGAGTCACGATTGAGCAGATCCTCGCCAGGAGTACTTCCAAGGCTGTATGAGCGATGAAGAAAAGATTTGTGGGTAAAGACCGAGTGAAGAAATCTATGCTACAGAAACTTTGAAGAGATTTCGAAGTTTTAGAGATGAAAGCCAACGAGACAATTGTTGAGTACTTTGGGAGGGTCTTGACGATTTCAAATCAAATGAAAAGTAATGGAGAAGTGATGATTGATGTATATAACGACTACACGACCTGACATACAATTCGTGGTAGGTTTCATTAGTAGCTTAATGTCAAGACCAACGGAGGCTCACTATGCTGTAGCAAAAAGGGTGATAAGATACCTGCAAAGAGCTTTAGATTATGGAATTTGGTACAAAAGGGGTGGAATCGGAAGGATGGAGGTCTACACCCACATCGATTTTGCTGGTGATGTGAGTGACAGAAAGAGCACTTCAAACTCCTACAATTAATCAATCAATTAATTAGTTATAGTGGATAATTATCGGATGTCCTACATGAGATAGATTAGGAAGTTGTTTGATGATTATCATGTATTTAATTAATTGTAATCCTAGATATAGTACAACGCGTTTAGGTTTACTATATATACCGCGTTCAATGGGTAGGGATTATGTATGAAGTTTTGAGTTAAGTTTCTTCATAATAAACGTTGGGTGTTAGCCAATATCGTTGTTCGGTTTTCCGAGTTCTATAACATGTTACCGATTAATCCTTTTAATTGGTATCAGAGCCAACAATTAATCAAGGGCCTGTTCGTGTTAATCGATTCCTGCGTTCTAGGGGAAATCGGTGGTGAAGAGGAATCAAGTCCGCGGCGTGAGACTGAAGACGATAAGGCTGCTATTAAATTAACTGCTCATTCAGTTTAATTTTTGTTTGGAACGAGAGCTTCTGTTTCCAAATTAATTGCTCATTCAACAATTAATTGTTTTGATTCATACATAACAAGTTGGAAGCGGTCCCAGAGGCTGCTGATTGTCTTGTTAAATTCGATCATTAGTAGGTTGGAAACGGGAAACCATTAATTGTCCTACGCGAGATCGAAACGAATCAAAACAACTTTCTTCTAGCCGTGATATAGGGCTGGACAAGTCCCCATTGCAAACTTATTCGCGTACGAGGAAGAAGTCTCAAATGACTGGGAGTACCGGTTCAGGCGGGTCACTTCCACCGGTGAAGGAACCAAGCACGTTGACCTTTCAATGTCCCATGTTAACGTCAACCAATTACACCATTTGGAGCATGCGAATGGAAGTATTACTTGGATCCATGGAGTTTGGGAAGTAATAGACCCAGGCTCGGAAGATGCGAAGAAAAACAACATCGTAAAAGGTCTCCTATTCCAGTCTATACCGGAGAATTTGATTCTTCAAATTGGGAATCTCAAGAGCGGTAAAGCGACATGGGAGGCAATTAAAATCAGGAATTTAGGAGCTGATCGTGTCATGGAAGCAAGACTTCAGACTTTAAGAACTGAGTTTGAGGGGTTAAAGATGAAGGACACCAGTACAATTGATGACTACGCCTCGAAGTTGTCCGGAATAGCTTCAAAGGTAACCACGCTTGAGGAACCTATTGAACAACGTAAACTGGTAAAGAAATTCCTTACAAGCCTGCCAAAACGCTTTATTCACATTGTTGCCTCAATCGAGCAAGTATTGGATCTCAAAACAATTGGATTCGAAGACATTGTCGGGTGTTTAAAGGCATACGAGGAAAGGACGAAAGACGAAGATCTTGCAAGCGTTAATTCAAGTAAGTTAATGTTTTGTAAATCTGAATCCTCTTCCAATCGAAACCATGATTTTGGCAGGGGAAGGGGAAGAAGCTCGAATTCTTCAAGAGGTCGTGGTCGTGGTCGCGGTCAGGATAACACCCAGGACCGTGGTCAACAGGATACTTCTAAAAACCGTGATGATCAAAACCAAAAGGGCAAGAAGAGAGATCTTTCGAATATTAAGTGTTACCGGTGCGGAAAATTCGAGCACTTTGTCTCAAGGTGTCCCGACCGATTCCGTAATCAAGAGGCAAACCTAAACCAAACTGAAGAAGAGGAAACAAATCATGTAGATGGAAGCTTTTTCATGATACGCCAAATACAAAAAACCGTGTATTTGAATGAAGATAAATTAGTTCCAACAAAATTCGAGTCTGATGTAAGGGAGAAAGATGTTTGGTATTTAGATAACGGCGCGAGTAATCATATGACAGGGAATCTGGAATTCTTTGCGGAGTTAAATGAACAAATAACCGGACGTGTGAGATTCGGAGACGGGTCGTGCGTGGCAATAAAAGGGAAGGGTTCTATTTTGTTCGAAGGAAAAAGCGGAGAGCAAAAGATGTTGACCGACATATACTATATTCCAACTCTTCAAAGTAACATGATTAGCCTTGGACAAGCTACAATATCCGGTTGTGATATTCGTCTCCTTGGTGATTTCTTAACTATGCGAGACAAAGGTGGAAGATTGCTAATGAAAGTCCCGAGAAACGCAAACCGTCTTTATAAAACCCGATTAAAAGTTGGGAAACCTTATTGCTTGCAAGCTAAGATTGATGAAGAATCATGGTTATGGCATGCTCGACTCAGCCATATCAGTTTTGGTTCGGTGAATATAATGCACAAGTTAGCTAAAAGGGTACCGGTAATTAAGCACCAAAATTAACTTTGCGAGTCCTGCATGGTTGGTAAACAAACGAAGCACTCCTTCCCGAAGAAAGCAAAGTTTAGAGCGACACGTATTCTTGATATGGTTCATGGGGATCTTTGTGGGCCGGTGGATCCTCCCACTCAAGCAGGTAATGTTTATATTTTGGTTTTTATCGACGACTTTGCAAGATATATGTGGTCGTTTCTCTTGAAGAACAAAAGTGACGCGTTTAATGTCATTAAACGATTCAAGGCGGCAATTGAAAAACGAACCGGAAAAGAAATTAAAACATTACATACGGATAGAGGTGGTGAATTTACTTCACATGACTTTAACCGTTTCTGTGACCAAGAAGGTATAACACGAATGTTAATGGCTCCTTATGCACCTCAACAAAACGGTATAGTCGAACGAAGAAATCGAACTCTACTCGAGATGACTTGGTGTCTTATGAAAGCAAGAGCTATTTTTGGGGTGAAGCAGTCCGGCATGCAACTTTTATAATTAATCGAACCCCTACGCGAGCAATGATAGGAGTTACACCATATGAAAAATTTTATGGTGAAAAACCGGACCTTGAAGATTTAAAAGTATTCGGGTGTGTTGCCTACGAAAGAATCGTCTCAAAGCATTTGAAAAAACTCGATGACAGGTCGAAACCGTTGGTGTATTTTGGCAAGGAACCCGGTTCAGGAGGATATCGTCTTTTCAATCCACGTGAAAATAAAATTATTATTAGTGTTCATGTTGACTTTGATGAGAAAAGAGGGTGGAAGTGGAAAGACATACCTGAAAATTTAAGTCAAATGCAAAGTGATCCAGGTTCATTTACTGTTGTGTGGGGTGATACAAAACATATGGATCTTAGGTCTTCAACACGTGGGTTGTCCACCTCAGGCCATTCGGTAGCCAGCGCCAGGCTAACCAGCCGTGAAACAAGCCCAACAGAGGGCAGCCCACCAGCAGCAGGCTCGGAACAGCCCACAACCGGGCACAACAGCAGTTCAGATGCAGCTCATCCGAGCCCAGTAACGGATCAAAACAACAGCGAACAGACCCAAACAGTTTCATTCAGCAGCCCAGTTCATGAAAACAGTCCTGAAAATGATGAATTGGACACCGACAGCAGTGTCGCACCTACCCCGGTACGTCGATCAACTCGTATTTCAGTTTTACCTTCAAAATTAAATGCTTATGAGTTGAATGTTAATGAGTTAATGTTAACATTTGAAGAGGAACCGAGGAATTTTATGGAAGCCAAAGATAAACCGGAATGGCTTAAAGCGATGAAAAACGAGATCGGTTCCATTGAGAAAAAAAAAACTTGGAAACTAACTTCTCTACCGAAAGATGTAAAACCTATTGGGTTAAGATGGTTGTTTAAAATAAAAAGAAACGCTGATGGTTCCATTAATAAGTACAAAGCGCGTTTAGTTGCAAAAGGCTATGTACAACAGCCCGGTATAGACCTTGATGAAGTATTCGCGCCAGTAGCTCGACTCGAGACAATACAACTCTTGATTGCTCTCGCAGCGGGGAAGGGATGGAAGATTCATCATCTTGATGTTAAAACGGTCTTCCTTCACGGTGGTTTAAAGGAGGAAGTGTACGTAACTCAACCAGAGGGCTTTAAAAAATAGGGTGAAGAAAATACAGTTTACAAGTTGGCAAAAGCTTTGTATGGCCTACAGCAAGCTCCAAGGGCGTGGAACATAAAGCTCGATGGTATTTTAAAAAATATGGGTTTTCATCGGTGTTTGCAAGAAAAAGTTGTTTACAGAAAGGTGCATACTAGTGATTTTATCATTGTTGTTGTTTATGTGGATGATCTATTCATTACAGGGACGAGCTTGGAGTTTATAAATGAATTTAAAAGGAAGATGGCATCTCAGTTTGAAATGTCGGACCTTGGTGAGTTAACATATTACTTAGGTATCGAAGTATCTCAAGATAAAGGTTGTGTAAAGATCAAACAAGAGAGTTACGCCTTGAAAATTCTTAAAGAAGCTGGTATGGACAATTGTAATCCTACAATGTGTCCGATGGATCCGGGCCTCAAGTTGTCAAAAGCAGAGAAGGAACCAGAAGTGAATGCTACGAAGTATAGAAAAATAGTTGTCTTCGTTATCTGTTACATACTCGTCCAGATTTGTCATATTCTGTCGGGGTGGTTAGTCGTTACATGCAAAGCCCGAGAGAATCACATGCGGTTGCTATAAAAAAAATTCTACGGTATCTACGGGGAATGGTTTCGTATGGGATAACTTATGAAGGTCGTGAAAGTTTGAAATTGGTGGGATATATCATAATGTTGATCCTGATGATGGCCGAAGCACTACGGGTCATATTTTCTATCTTGGGTCTTCGCCAATCACGTGATGTTCACAAAAACAAGCTACCGTGGCTCTATCTTCATGCGAGGCCGAATTCATGGCAGCAACTGCAGCTGCGTGTCAAGCAATTTGGCTTCGAAGTTACTTGCAGAATTGACAGGATTAGAGAAACAAAAGGTGCTAATTCTGGTTGATAATAAATCAGCTATTGCGTTATCAAAGAACCCGGTCTTCCATGGTAGGAGCAAACACATCCATACACGGTATCATTTTATCCGTGAGTGTGTGGAAAATGAACAGGTGATGGTTGAACACGTATCTGGAGACGAACAAAAAGCAGATCCATTAACAAAAGCCTTGGCGTGAATCAGGTTCAAGGAGATGAGACAGTTACTTGGTGTGCAAGAATTACCTGAGACGACTCAGAAATTCAAGGGGTGATTGTTGGCGAATTCCCGGTCGTCCCGGTGGCTGTGCGTGAACGGCGGCTAGGAGATTGGTGTTTGAGTGCTAGTCAAACTCCTACAATTAATCAATCAATTAATTAGTAATAGTGGATAATTATCGGATGTCCTACATGAGATAGATTAGGAAGTTGTTTGATGATTATCATGTATTTAATTAATTGTAATCCTAGATATAGTACAACGCGTTTTGGTTTACTATATATACCGCGTTTAATGGGTAGGGATTATGTATGAAGTTTTGAGTTAAGTTTCTTCATAATAAACGTTGGGTGTTAGCCAATATCGTTGTTCAGTTTTCCGAGTTCTATAACCTGTTACCGATTAATCCTTTTACAGCAGTGCCGGGGTCTTCAAAGAAGCAAAGCATAGTTGCTTTGTCGTCCACTGAAGCAGAAAATGTGGTGCCAACAACTTGTGCTTGTCAGGTGATTTGGATGCGTGGCTTTTTGGAAGAGTTTGAGTTGAAGCGGAAGGAACGACTCTGATAAAATGTCACAACACTTCAACCATAAAGTTGTCAAAGAATCCAGTGTTTCATGGTAGATGCATATTGGAGTTTCACTTCTGAGAATTGGTAAATGAAGGTACTATTGGGTTGGAACATGTTGGAACTAATGAGCAGCTTGCATACATACTTACCAAGCCCCTGCATCATGAAGTGTTCTTGAAGTTGAGAGAAGAACTTGGAGTCTGCTATCTCAAAGGCAAACAAGTCATGGTGTCGTAGTCTTGTTTGAGGGAGGATTTGTTAGAGTTTGGGTTGTAGGAATTTGAAGCAAATAAAAGAATTCGAATAAAGCTTTGATTGGGTCAAGATGGTGGAGCGAGTGACACACGTGATTGTACCGAGTCTCAAGCTATTTCCGGTTAATTAGTTGATTCCCTTTTCTATTCCTGATTTGTCACTTCAATGAGAACACATTCAATCGGTGAGAAATACTTACTGATATCAATTTAACAGCTCCAGCTCTTATATTGAAGTTCATTTAATAAACAGCTTGAGGCTCACAAGCCTAAATGAGTGCATTATTTATATAATTTTTATATAATATATTAAATATATATTTATATATTAATAATTACTGTATATAAAATCATAAAAAATAACTTAATAATATATATATATATTAAATAAAGGGTTCTGGTGTGTATCCTCAGCTTTTTTTTCTCGGCTTTCTCATGTTAATTATACAAATTTATCTAATTGTTTTTATAACTTTTTTGTTTCCCGCCTCTCTCCTATTAAATAATAATGGTTTCTATAATTGTTTTTATAAAACTTTTTTAATCTAAAAAGTAATATGTAAATCTTTATTAGTAAGTATATATATCATTTCATTTATTCAACCGGTGTAATGCACCATGTTTCTAACCTAGTATAAATATATAAAGATAATATGAATATATAATTAGGGAATGGATCATTTGAGTACTCTTAAATATCTTGAGAACTTCTATCAATGGTTTATATTTTTTAAATTTTGTATTTTTTATATATTGTCGTGTATGTTTATGTACATAAAAAACAATCAAACTAACTTTTACATATGTTTTTACATTTTTAAAATTTTTTTACCTACACATGTATAGGTAAAAGTTTAAAAATGTAAAAAAACATATGTAAAAATTAGTTTGATTGTTTTTTATGTACGTAAACACACATGATAATATATAAAAAATAGAAAATTCAAAAAATATAAACCATTGATAGGAGTTCTCAGAGTCCTAACCTTATATAACTAATTTATAAATGCAATTGGAGTTGGTGGCCTAATAGTAGATAAAAATCCTCTTAAAATACTAAGGGTTGAGAATGTCATGGGTTCAAGTCTCACTTCCACATAATTAAAGAAATTTGCCTTTCAAGAAAAACTAATTAATAAATACTAGACGAGTATAGGGCTGAGCATTATCGGGCTCCCGTGTAAATTCGGGTATCCCGAAACCGATTCCCGAATTCTAGATATATCCTAACCCGAATACCGGACCTAGGTATATAAATCGGTAGTCGGTGTTGGTCGGTCTGTGTAATTCGGGAATTAAGTTAATCCCGATACCGAAATTCAACGATTGTGAGCAATTGAATGCTTTCTTCATCTGCGAATTCAAAGATTGTTCTGGGCAATTGAATGCAACCAATCAAACTAACTGTTGGGTCCTAAGCTCATATCACAAATTAATAACCAGGTAAAAAATTTCAGTGGATTAGAACACAAATTCCTTATTTTAATATTAGGTCAAACGATTAAGATTAAGAAGGTCAAGTCAAATGGGTTTTTGTAAAACATACTAAGTTTAAATGGGTCAAACGAAAGTTGGGCCATTAAATACTGGTCCATATGAATATTTGGTTGGTAACTTGCAATCATGCCTTTTAACATTCGGGATTTTTAAATGTGTTCGGTATTCCCTTAAACAACCCGATTCCCGACCCGAAACCGAGTTATAATAAAAATAGATACCGAATCCCATTGCGTATATATGATATCGGTTCGGGTATGGTAAATTTTCGGTCCGGGATTGGGTAAAAATCGGGTACACCCAATTTATGCTCAGCCCTAGACGAGTAAAGTCCGAGTCGAGCTCTGGGTTGAAAAGGCAGACGTAAGTTAAGCTCGAGTTTAAGAAATATAGCTTGGTTCGACTTGTTTACGGTACCCGGCCAAGGCCGACTCAACATATTTTGTAGCCTAAAACAAACGTTGAAATTGAGGTATTCTGTGAAAGTTTTGTAAATGTATAAAAAAGTTTAAAATGTAATTTAATGGAGTGTCAAAACGTATAATAATGTTGACATAAAAGTTGTGAAGTTATCATTTCTCTCTGAAAATACAAAAGTTGAGAATACAGATTAAAGTAGTTTTTTAAATTTTTGAGGTCACTCAAATTTGAAGGCTTAAAGCGGTTGTTTTAGTTACTTGTATTGTAGAGCCACCCCTGTAACCAACTATCGTGTAGTATTTGAATCTTGAAGATGTCCTTTGTTTTCATTTTCTGCGCCTCTAAGCCGATGGTCATGGCCTGTCAAATGAGTTTTCTGATTTCTCTCTCCTTTTTGGGCTTTTTTTCTTGATTGAATTTCGTTTATGCTTAGTATTCCTTTTTTCTTGTTTAGGCTTTATTATTTCTTGTTTGGGCCATGATCATTGTTTAATTGTGTAGAATTAATGGTATTATGTAATTAGTTTAAAAGATAATTTAATCATTATACTATAAGAAGTGATTCTAGAAATTATCAATAATTTATTTAATTATCTATTGTGTTTTCAGATGTGCTAGAAAGTTGATGGTTTGAAAAGCAAAAGATGATGAACAATAATTACAAAATAATTGATCTTAGCACTAACTAAATATTCGTCAAAAGATAAAGTGTGACATAACGACCACAACTTCAATTTTTTTTTCTTTTTCGAACTCTTTGTTTTTAAAATCAAATGCCATTCGTGATAGAACCTTTTGATTTCTACTTTAAAACCCGGTTATGATATACATTTGCAATTGCAAAACCCTAAATACAATAACAAGATCGGATTAACTCATCAGTTAGATAAAACACTAAAAAAACGAACATGAACTCAAGTGTTTAACGTGGCATGATAGATTTGTTTGACTGGCTTAATGCATAAGGGGATGAAGATCAGGAAATTAGGTCTAATTCTTTTCATAAAATAAATAAAGATATTTAACATGTTTTCTAGAGGTTTGAACGTACCATGTGTGACTATTATTTGTTTTATTTAAATGTATATTTGTTTATTTAAATCTTTGTTTCTACTTGTCTTTAGTTTAATTATTGCATCTAACCCGTTGTCGTTTTGATTTATAATAATGTTACTTTGGGGGGAACATGCATTGTTTTAGATAATTTTTCTGTTATATGGTAATTTCTTTAACCCACAAGTCAGTGGAGTTAAGTGATTTAATCTACAAGTTTTGTGGTATTAGAATTGGATTATAACAAGTTGGTATATCCTATAATCTGAAATTAATATTTCTATTCGAGTAGGTTTAGGTTGTGTATATTTTAATTTTTAATACAATTCGTATTGTAATTTAATAGACTAGAGTTATTAGTCTATATAAACCGAGCAAGGGTTTAACATTATAATCAAGTTTTGGAGAGAGATTTCTTGATATTAATAAATGTGACTGGGAGTTGGCTAAACTAACGTGTGTTTTACCGATTCGGGACTCGAATTGGTATCGAAGTTTGGTGTTGACAGTTTTGAGAGTCGAATTCTGAGAAAGGGGAGCAGCCCCTTTAGATGTGGGGCTGCAACGGTGGTAAAAGGGAAGTGATGACCGACAGCTGTTAAGGAGTGTCCAAGCGGCATGTCGGGCAGCATCTATCGGGTGGTGTTGATAGCCGATCAAGAAGTGTTCGATGTAGCTATGGTGGTCGAAGGGTGGGTGTTGGTGATAATTCCCGAGTCTTGGGCCACAAGTCAATGTACCAAGATAATCTAGATGCTTCCTAATACAATTAAGAGATTATGGGATGAATGTTGGTGGTAATTTCCTTAACCCACAAGTCGGTAGAGTTAAAATCCACAAGTTTGGTTGTATTAGAGTTGGATAATAACAAATTGATTGTAACTTATAATCTAGAATTAAGCTTCCTATTCGAGTAAGTTTAGATTGTTTATATTTTAATATTAAATACAATTCAAATTGTAATTAGATATGCTAGAGTCAGTAGTTTATATAAACCACGCAAAGATTTAACATTGTAATCAAGTTTTAAAGAGAGATTTCTTGATATTAATCAACATGTTTGGAAGTTAGCTAAATTAACGTGTGTTTTACCGATTCGAGACTTGATTTCCTCTTAATCGTTGAGTATAAATTTTCCTCACAACATGAGAAAATGTTTAATTAGACATTAAGATTTAGAGTAAATTTTGCTTTTGTTCTTGTGGTTCTGTCTGTTTAACCCTTTTAGTCTAAAAATAAATCTTTTAATATATCAACCCCTAAGGTTGTATTTTTATAATCATTTCGGTCCATAACACTAACCATGTTAACTTTTTATGTTAAGTATAAGGCATTTTAGTCATTTTAACTAGTTTAACGTTTTCAGTCTAATAAAACTTTTTTATACTTTTTCATAAATACTTTTTTCTATTTTTTTAAAAACGTTTTTCTTTTACTTTTTTAAAATCATTTTTTTTAGTTTTTTTTCGTAAAAACTGTTTTTTTTTTTTTTACTTTTCTAAAAATATATTTTATAATTTTTTTCAAAAAAAAAACGCTTTTAAAAACTTTTTTTTTGTTTTTTTAATATAAAAAAATATTTTTTCGTTTTTTCATAAAATGTGTTTTAACTATTTCAAAACACTTTTTTTTATTTTTTAAGTGAACTAGTTTTTAAAATAGTGAACTATTTATAAAAAAAACGTTTTTAAAATAGTTAAAAAAACATTTTATGAAAAAGCTAAAAACTTTTTTTATAAAAAAAAACAAAACAAATGGTTTTAAAAACGTGTTTTATGAAAAAAAATTTTAAAAAAATACATTTTTAGAAAAGTTAAAAAAACGTTTTTAAAAAGGTTCAAAAAGTCGCTTTTACGGGAAAAAAAACTAAAAAAATGATTTTTAAAAAGTAATAAAAAAAGTTTTTAAAAAACTAGAAAATTTTTTTTTGTAAAAAAGCCTAAAAAAAATTTATGTTGGACTGAAAAGGTTAAAGTAGTTTATTTAAAAATAAAATGACTAAAATGCTCTATATTTAACAGAAAAAGTTAACGGGGTTAGTGTCATGGACTGAAATGGTTATAAAATTACAATCTCATGGGCTGATATGTTAAAAGATTTCTTTTTAGACTAAAAAGATTAAACAGACCAAACCACAAGGACCAAAAACGAAATTTACTCTTAAATTTGTTTTAACCTCTAACGGCACATTCTCTATCTCTATCTTTATCTCACTCACAGACATTTATTATATTACTAGGTTAGAATCACGTGTATTACACGGGTTGGATAAATATAATGTTATATACTTAGTAATAAAAACTTTATATTTTTAAAACACGTGTAATATACGAGTTGAATAAACCCGTGTATTACATGAGTTGAATAAAATATATTGTAATCTACTAACATATATGCACTCGTCAAAATGGAACAATATGATTATGTAAATATATGATTAAATGTTTTTTATTTGAATCTTAGCTGGTTATAAAATTGTTTTCAGTTTATAGAGTTCATAAAAATATAACTGAATAAATTAACTAAAGATAAACACAAATTTAAATTTAAAAATGTGTAGATAAAAATTAAAACAAATAATTAATTTAGTTGTTTAAAATAGTATAGTTGATTATTAATTGGAGAGATGAGCGAGAAAATGAGAATGAGTGGATCTAGAATTGTGACAAGTGTCCTCTTATTTTACTTGTTTATTTTATAGTATAGATATAGATTATTAGTTTTTTTAATGGTGAATAAACAACCTGTCAAAATTAAATGTAAATTTAGAGTTATGTTTGTTAATTTTCAGTCAAATAGTAATTTTTTTCGGATTAAAACTTTTGTAAAATTTTAATTAGTTTGAAAAGCCCGTACGGGAACAGGTATAAATACTTAATAAACATATTCATTACTAACTATTTAATATATTTTGTTTATTTAGCACGTGTTATATACGAGTTTCTAACCTATTATATATTACACATATAAAACAAGTATTGAAACTATATAGCATATGAAAAAAAATCATGCACTTCACGGTGACTATATAATTAGTATATTAAACATCGGGGTTGGTGGCTCAGTGACAGAGACAAAACCTCTTGAAGCACCTAGGTTTAGAGGTTTTGGTTTCAGGTTCCACAAGGAATAAAGAAATTCGCCCTTTAAAAAAAATATAAAAATATAGTATATTAATATTTTGGGGCAATTGCATATATCCACTTCTAAATCTTTTTAATTGCATATTTACCCAACCAAAATTGCATATATCCTCTCCTCAAAAACCAAAATTGCATATATCTCATATCTTGATAAAAAAAAAGAGTAAATTACAGAAATCATCCTCTATGTTTATACCATTTTTCACTGTATATCCTTTAGCCCAAAAAATGTCAGAGATCATTCTTTACGGCTAAATTTGTTGCGGGTTACGTACTATAGCCTAACGGGCGTTAAGTTTTTCAGTTAACTCTATTCATATGCTTTGAACATGAGAGTGTTTTGGTATTTTTACCCACAAATATATAATAATAATAATAATAATAAACCTCTCTCATCTCTTTCTCTCTCAACTCTCTCTAAAATTGGTGCCCCCTCCTCCGATATGAGCATCACCGGCAAACATCACCACCACCGGCCTACCACCGCCAAACACCACCACCACAAGCCGACCACCGCCAAACACCACCTCCGATCTGAGCACCACCATCAAAATTGGTGCCCCTCCTCCGATCGGAGCGCCACCGCCGCACTATTAACCCTAAATCACATAAATGCTCTGGTGAATCGTGTTCTCAATCTGATTTCTATCCTCCGTCGCCGCCGAACTTACAACTATCTCCCTTTGATTCTCCCCAAAATTCAAGACATGAGGGTTCTAATTTTAGCAGCGGTTGTGGATAATCTCATTGATAAAGAAGTGATGATGAGAGAATCACTCTACAAGAGTCAATCAATTACGGATAACATGGTTTCGATACTCAGTTCGTTTGACCACCGTCTCTGCCCTAGAAACAGCCATGCGTCTAACTCTGATTAATGAGTTGATTGAGGATTCCAATTGCTTCGTGGACTTTTCTGATTTTGATTTTGACTTCCATTAGGGTTTTTAGAGTTTTAAAGTCGTAATGGTGAGAGGATATTTCAACAAGGGTTTTTAGATTTTGACTTCCGTAAGGGTTTTTAGATATTTCAACAATTTGTGATAGGTGTTGTTCCAGGGTTTTTCCTTTCCTTTGTGATTTGGAATCGGAATTGGTAGTTTCGGCAGCGGCGGGAGGCGGAAGGGGAGAAATGGGGGTGGTAGTCGGATGGTAATAGTGTGGTGGTTGGAAGCTACTGGTGGTGGTGGAGAGAGGGTTTTGTAACACCTGGATAATTCTCAAGGGCCAAAAGTGTCAAAACAGAAAGTTCAAGGGTTGAACTTTAATTCCCCAAAAGTTAAGGGACCAAAAGTGAAAATTTTGAAAGCGGACCGCTACCCTAACCCTTAACGGTAAAGGTGTTCATTTTACCCGAAACCCAAATACCGAACCCGACCCAAATTAACCCGAACCCGATTAAGATGAAACCCGAACAACCCGAACCCGTTTAAGATGGAACCCGAATCCGAATGTAGTATTCGGTTTGGTAATTGGGTTAAAAAAAGGTTAATCGGGTTAACCCGATTAATCCGAATAATAATAAAAAAAGTATTTTATTATTAATATTTATTGGTAATCTTAGCTCAGTATACATCTAACCATTTTTAATGCTTATTTTATTTCACCTTTGTTTTTTAAATTATGATTGAAAACGTACGAGCGGACATGAATGTGAGAATTTGAATAGTGAACATTGTTAACGAGTTTGTTGGTTGATACGATTTGTCGTTTTTTTTAGTTTATACGATTGGTTGATACATTTTGGTTTTTTGATTATTTTATTTGGTTTTTTGATTATTTTATTTGGTTTTTTTTAGTTAATATGTGTTTAGTGCATGGGTTTGAATGAAAAATCATATTGAGAAGGTTTTTATTTGACATTCTATGCTTATTATTTAATAAATATAATGTTAAGTTAAATAATAAAGTATGCGTTACAACTTGTATTTAGAAACCCGAATACCGATTAACCCGACCCGAATAAACCCGAAATCGAATAACCTGAAACCGATTAACCCGAATCTTATTTAGGTCGGTAAACGGGTAGGATTCTTATAACAAAAAACCTGAATAACCCGAAACCCGATGAACACCCCTATTTAACGGTCCGCTACGTGCGGAATATGGAATACCCGTGCGCTGACACATGTCCCTGTGAATCACCGATCAAGTTCTGACGCGTGGAAGGGTGGCGGGCCGCCAGCCTTCACCTTAGCGGTCTGCTACATAGCCCCCAAGCAAAATAGGTCGCCTCATGGGGTGGCTGACCGCCACGCCCTTGCTTAGCGGTCCGCTACGGGTCCGATGTTCACCTTATAAATAGATGTGCGATCTCAGTCAATTGCCACACACAATCACACTTCTAACACACACTTAAGCTACTAACTCGATTCCCGAGGTTCTGATCCGCTCCCTAAAGTCTGGTTTATCTCAATTCGTCCGCGAACTACCATAGATAGTGCCGAGGTAAGGTTTCTGAACACCCTGAGGTTTCTTTGTGTAAACCTAAGATAGAGATGTTAATCATGATAATGTGGGTTATGATCTAGGGTTCTGTTGAAGTATGGATTGTGATATTCAATACAGGAGGAGGTTCTGTGTAAGGTGAGTTCCTCTTAACTGTGCTCTATGAAATATTTTGTAAAAAATTTTGTATCTGAGATCCCAATACTATCCGTGCATATATCCTATAATAAGTATTTATTATGGCCATAGTTAGGGTGGGACCTAGGGCCAAGATTGATCATCTTGGACAGTTCTGGTCTAAGGGTGACCAGCAAGCCTGGATGGTTCCTGTATATATGTATGTTGTAGACTCAGAATCTAAGGGCGATTCTAGGTGATGGATTGGAAAGGATGGTTGTAATTCCTATGTGGAATATTCATCCTTGATCAGGGATACATGAAAATATGATTTTTTTATTTATGAACTCACCAGCGTAAGCTGATCCAAAATGTTTTCAAATATTTTTGAGCACAGGTAAACCCTAGCTAGTAGAAGGCATTCCAGGAGGTGTATAAAGGTTGGAATTAGGAATTACTGAGGGCAGGTCCTTGGGTGACCATAAGGCCTAAGTGATTGGCATGAATCTTCGTGAGCTATAAGTCCAGAGTTTGATTTTGTTGTATTTTGCCAGTCAGTCCCTATTGTACAAACTTTATATTATGAAATGAAATGAAATAAGTTATGTTGTTAAGTATTCCGCTGTGTGTTTTGTTATCAACGTCACTGTAACTAGAAGGCGACCTTAAATCGGTATGTGGCTATCTGACAAACGGAATGTCATGTCTAGGAAAGAGCGGTGTATAAATATCTCCTAGACCGGTCGCTCTTACCTGAGAACATATCTGTTGGAAGTACTACTCTGGTAGATAATTGTCCTGTGTTACGGGTGTGACAGGTTTGTCTTTATATATTTTTTTAATTTTAGAAAAATCTTTTGTGAGTAAAAGACCAAAGCACCCTTATGTGAAATAGGTAAAAAAAAAACCAAAACACACTCATGTGCAAAGCACATGACTTGAGTTAATGAAAAAATTAACCTCTGTTAGGCTAAAGGACGTTAATTGCAACATATTTAAACGTAAAGGATAATCTCTAACATATTTTGGGCTAAAGGACATACAGTGAAAAATGGTATAAACATAAAGGACGGTATCTGTAATTTACTCTAAAAAAATCTTATAAATAAATTATAGAGTGACTATTTTACCATGATTTTTACGAAAACTTTAAAATTTATCAAAATTTCATATTTACCAAATTTTAACTAGTTTTTCTTGCCCTCTTTACATTTTTTTTTATTTTTCTGCTTTTTGACATTTGTTTTTATATTTTGGAGATTGTGACGTCGATTTTAGTAATGATTTTATATCATGATTTTATGGTACCACAATGGATCGAAACTTATTCATTTGTTTTTAATTTTGATGATTGTTACTTGTGTTTTTTGTATGATCGTTAACAAAATCCAGTGATAAAGAATAATATACTAAACATAGACGGAAAAAAACAATAAAAAAATGTTAAGATAGAGCGGAAAAAGTTGGAAATTAAAAAACTCATTAGGGAAACATAATAAAAAAACCAAAAAAATAGAAAATTTTATAGCTTTAGTAAAAATAAGGGTAAGTTAGTTATTCTATAAATTATTTTTATTAAAATAAGTCAAAATGGATAAATTTAAAAAATTTCTTATTAAGAAAGGGGGATATATGCAATTTTATTTTCTAAGAAGGGTATATATGTAATTTTAGTTTTAGGTTAGACAAATATGCAGTTAAAAAAGTATAAAGAGGGATATATCATATATGTAATCTATACTATATAATAAATAAAAGTTTTCCAATGCCACATGTCACCTTAATATTTATCCTCATAAAATTTTTCCCGTCTCACTCTCATAATAAATGCATTTTCATATTTTCAAAAATAATATTTTTAAACAAATTATTAATTATACTAATAAAATACATTTATTTTAAATTATCTCATATTATAAGAAACTTTAAAATGTAATTATTTAGCTTATGTTTTCAATCAAATTGTAAATGAAAGTCAAATTACATTGAATAATATTTAATGTATTTTTAAACTCAATTATATATTAATTTTTACATATTTTTTGATTTTGTTTTCTATTGTTAGTATATGCAATACATTTTTTCACCTATAAGATACATATATAAAAATTTAATAATTTTATGTATTGATATTTTTCACCATGTGTATTACACAGGTTCTAAGCTAGTTCTCCCTAATATTTAAAGAAAACAATTGGAAAAGTTACGTTTATAATCTATAAAGAGTTGATAATAAATTCACGCGTATTCATACCAATTTATTTAAACACAACATTTATATTTTGCATGAAAGAAAAAGTAACTACTAAAATTTATTGATCAATCAAATGTAGAAAAAAAGAGGGTCAAAAGGTGTGAACCTAGGATAACTAAAAGATGTTAGAGTTGGACCACATTTTAACGTGTGGGCCGTGTGATTAGGTATCCACATTTAATAACGTTTATATGTACATATATACTATATAATAAATAAAGGTTTTGGAGTGACACATGTCACTCTCATATTCACCCTTAACATATTTTTTACGTCTCTCTCTTATTAATTATACAAATTTCTTAAATTTTTTTAAATTTTTTTTGTTTCCCGCCTCTCTCTTCTATTAAATAATAGATTTATATAAATAATTTTATAAAAACGTTTTTTATTTAAAAAAATATGTTTGTTCAGAAACTATTTTTATAAATTGAATTTTTTTTTATTTTTTTATAAAATATTTTTAAAAAATAACTATTTCACCAATAACATTCAAAATACAAATCTTTATAGAAACTAATGGTTTATAATAAGTTATCTTTATTCAACTCATGTAATACATGAGTTTTAACATAGTTCTTTTATATATACACGGATATCGTACAAAAGTTTAAAACCGTATGAAGCAAAGCTATTAGGACGCGATGTGTGTCTTTAGCACAGAGTAAATATGTTCGCGTCATAATTAAACAAAGTTAAATGAACACATATTAAAATTTCTTCAACTCATATAATAATAACATAACCTATGCTTATAATTACGTAACGTAGTTTATAATTATGTAGCATATTTTATAATTACGCGAGTTATGTTAATAATAATGCAACATATGTTTATAATTACACAACCTATTTTATAATTATGTATGATGATAGTTATGCACGTTATACGCATAACATATCGACATTTTTTTCCTTAAAAAAGTCAATTTTTTATAGTAAAAGTATAGCAAGACTATAATCAAATTAAAGTTATAATGTTTGTATCCAAACCTAGGTTATAATGAGATACAATAAGATCAAACATCGACAAGTACATACATATACAAGTCCATATATTAGGAGGTCCGGATGCGAAAAAGTCCATACCCAGGTAGCTACAGATAAAGATTACCCCTTAAAAGCAAGCTATCATCGTATTTTTAACCGAAATGGTTGGTTAGTAGTGTATTACCAATAACTTTTAACCTTATAATGTTATAACATTACCATTGAAAATGTTAAAAAGACATCTTACTTGGTAATGTTTTGAACTTTAAACATATCCATCTCCAAGTTCTATATTAGAATCCCCAAGTGGTGTATTTTTTTTAATCATGTCTACTTGTTAAAAGATTTAAGTTTGTCAAATTCATATGTATCTTAACCCTAACCAAACTAACCATCTAGTTCATAATGTTTTAAAAATAACTAACAAAATTAAAAGGTTGATGTTTCAATTTTGATTTAGTCCCTTCAACAAACAACTCAATGTACTTGTATCATTTTATCTACATGGTATTTTTATTCTGTTGCATCAAAAAGATTTTCACCATCAATGTGTATATAAATGGAAATGTCAATCCAACCCATCCATTTGACAAACACAATTTATTATTTAGAGCAAGACTCGTTTAAATTCTTTAAAATATTATCTAACTAACCCATATCACCGATCCGTTTATTTCAAACAAATTATATGTACTTTGAATCATTGAAATTTTTTTTGTTGTATTGTTTTCGTTTAGGATCACAAAGATATGAATTTTTTTGCATAAACGGGCCATAAGGCATCTCCTAATCACCTAAGGGGTGTTTCTAATTACCAAATATAAATGGGGTTGTCGCCAATTCAAATAGCGACAACTTTTCATTCTCTAAACTTGTTTTTAGGCTTGTCAGTAAATTATGTAAATTGTCGTCATGTGAATTTGCAGCAACTTTTGGGAGTTTTGAATTCAAGATGTCGCGGGTATGATAACAAAAGGAATAAAAATACATAAATCCCTTCAAGTAAAAGATTTAACATTCATTTCCTGACATAAATTTATCAAAAAAATTTGATATCTCATGTTCCTTCACCATTGTTGGCTACTACTATCGTCGTTGTCGTTGTGGTTATTGTCGCCACCGCCGCCACCACCATCCCATTATATTCCAACTTTTTTTAACAAATTTACAAACTAAACAATATTATTTTTTTTTTTAATTCTTTCTTTAGACGAATTTGAATTTTATTAAAAGGTTATATGACCAAATGCTTTTATATATATTTTAACTTTCTTAAAATATGACGTGGCCTTGACAATTTTTTAACAAAAACCTTTCAATTTATTGAAGACAATGCACATGAAGGTTGCAAATACATGCTTAAATATAATATTATAAAAACAATAAAATAAATGTATCAAGTCGTATTGTGTTGGGTTACTAGTTCAGATCAATTGGAGGAGCAGAGGTAAGAATCTAACTATTAGATTATGACAAATATAAAAGTTAGAATGTTCACAGTTGTGAGATACTTCGATCACAAACTGATAATATTGTATGTAGTCAAAATCAAACTTGAAAACTACAACTGAGTATCACTAGTTTACATAAGCCTTAGAACCAATTAGAATTATTTATTTATTATTAAAAGTTAAATAAAAATGTGTAATTCTAAAAGATTAAATAATCTATTTATAAGGTATCTTTTATACTATCCATCATTCCTCTTTTCCTCGGGATAAGTGGTACACATGTAAGTCCATTTATGAAAATATACATATATCAATTCAAATATATTTACTGGGGAGAGTTCCATTACAAAGTATTTTTTCTTTAAAAAGCCTAAAAAATAATCTCGTATGTCCATTTTTTTCATCAAAGGCTAAGATCATATGAGAAGTTCAATATTGATTTGCAATCATTAGATAGGGCAAATTCGTAAATTCCCCGTATTTATTTGCAATCATTAGAAAGGGCAAATTCATGAATTCCCCATTTTGAAAACTGCTCTATTTTCGGAATCCACAATCATTTTGGATTCTCTCTCTTGTTCTTCTAAAATTATGGATATTGTTTAAAAAAAAACATTTGTTTATGTGATGTTTATATTAGATTCATTGTTTTTCTTTCAAACGATTTTTAGTTTACTGATTGAAAACGATTTTTTGTTTATTGATTGCAAATTAATTATATTATCATTTTAGCTTGTGCTGGTTATATTATAGTTTATATGAGATGATTAGAGATGGGTTTATGTTTTCAGAAAAACGTACTAGTTATATAAAAAACACTTTGTGCTGGTTATGTTTCTTCAATTTACTCCACTTTATTATCTGAATTAGTTAATAATGTAATGTTATCTAATTAACTTGTGCTGGTTATGTTTATTCAGTTATTCCATGTTGTTTTGTGAATAAGATATTAATCTAATGTTATCTAATTAACTTGTGTTGTTTATGTTTATTCAGTTACTAGCTTTAACCCCGTGCGTGTGTTACACAGGGTGGAACGTTAATATTATATTGTTAAATATTTTAACAACTTTTTTTATACAAATTTGATATTATACCTGTAACTTTTTTATTTTGTTACATGTTAAGATTATATGGATGAGAGTAATTAAAATATCAAAAAATACATGAAAATTCATTTAATAAGTCCTGTAATTTTTACAGTACATTAAATTAAATGTCAAATGAAACCTTACAATGATTATATACAAATTTGAAAATACTTAATTGTATGTAACATTTGACGTGGTATTGATAATTTTTCCATTTTTACCAAAGATTAATAGCTTGAGTCAATCTCTACTTTTAACTCTTAATATTGCAAACATACGACTGATATTGATAGACATTGGATCTTTCAATACAAACCAACATTTGAAAGTGATTGCCCTAAACTTGTGTTCATGGTCATTGCAAAAATACAACAATTGTATATTTTTCCTTTGAAGTTTTAGTGAAATTGTTTTATCTAAATATGTTAAACCAATTATAGGTATAAAATTGTGATGATCAAACTTGCTTCAAAATATAATCTTCGCTACTACAACGCGATTACCTTGTGATTTGACCTAAAGACTTGTCACATTACCTAAACCATTTTTTCATCAGTATTTATATAGCATAACTGGAACACCGACATTTAAAACTAATTTATGGTTTGACAAACCTGATAATGTAAGTCCATTTAGAAAATCAGGAGATTATAAACTTTCATCAAAATCATCATCAAGATGCTCTGATTGACGGATACTATTTGTACTTGTATGCAGAAAATTTCGTTAAACTTTTAATACCAAATTGCTCTATAAAAAAATAATAAAAAGATACAAATAAAATTAAAATTTCAACAGTATATCGTCTTTTAAATTCAAAATTTAAAACTCCAAATTTTAAAAATTTCACTCCTTAACATTTTGACACAATTAAATTTAAAATTCCAGAATTAAATATGAAAAATTTAAAAGTAATAAATTATAATTAAAATTTGTAAACATGTTTTTTGAAAAAAAAAATTAAGTTTAAAATATAATACACTTTTAACAATAAATATTTGCAAGTTTCTTCATTTTATTAAAAACTAAGTATTAAAGTTTATAAATCAAAATAAAAAAAATTGTTTATAAATATCAAATTTAATTAAAAAAACTACTAATTAAATGTTAGTAAACTTTATTCTAACACATATTTGTTTAAAATACAATCATAGTATTTTCAAATTTTATGTGTAAAATTAAAAAAAAAATCTTGTTTTTTATAATAAAATTTAAAAAAAAACATTTTTTAATAATAAAACTTTAAAAACTTGCTTTTTTAAAATCTCTTGTTTTTTAATTCTTGATTTTTTTTTAAGTATTAACTTTTGATAATTTAAAAAAAATGTGAGCTAGTAGTAATAATGATGAAAATATTTATCTAAGTAATTTTCAAAAAAAAAAAGGAAGCTAAATATGAAAGTATTGAATGTAGAATACAAATGTGGTTTTTGGGGGAAAAAGTTGTGAGATGGAATATGGTGATGTCAAGTGACAAAACCATTTAGTTTTTTATTAGAAGAAAGATTCCAATTTGTTTTCAGCATCATATTATAATGTACTCTTATCTAATAATTGTGTTAGTTATGTTAATTCAGTTATTCCAGTTTGTCCTCATGAGTTTAAAAGTAGCACAGTGAAACTCGAACACACGTATAAGATTTGTATAAACAACACATTGAATATTCATAACAAATACATTAACAACATCAAAAGTTCTTTTCCATAACAAAACAGTACAATAAACCATTTAAAACAACACATAGTATTAACCAAAATCGTAACTAAAAGAAACATCATATTGCATTAGAGTTTCACTGTGTTGTTTTATAAACTAATGAAAACAATGAATTGAGATAACAGTGGAGTTGTAACAAACTGTCTATTAAACTAAATCTCTAAAAAAAAGAATTTTCGTTGGAATTGAAAATATAATCCTCCCATGATTATAGGCAATTGCCATAACTAAAAATGTGTTAATATACTAAATTGTTCTTTAGTCAAATTTAGTTCCATTTTCATGTGTCACTCCCACAATATTTCCTAGACTTTTTAGGAAAAAAGCACTTTGCACTTGAACTCCCATAATAGTGATATATTTTACTACTCATATTGAAATATTAGATAAATAAAATGTAGAAAACTAGAGAGAGGTGGTGGGGGATGAATAAGTTTTCTTTCAATTTTAACTTGATTAAAAACTAACGTGTATGGATGAACGCTTGTTAAGAACTTGATAGATGAACGCTTGTTAAGAACTTGATAACCTAAACAGACAATATTGTAAATAGTTTAAAGGTTAGAATAACAAAACTGAATTTATAGATGTTCACTCTACGTCCTCTTCCGATTATCCAATCAAGAGTTGCTTCACTAAGTGTTTCTCTTTAACGGAATAGATCATCGACACATCAAGCATTTCACTAATCAACGATAGTGATCATCTTGTACAACGTCTCAATAAATAAAGTAGTGATCACCTTTTTCGATTCACCATGTCAAAATATTGTTAAACTCTCACACACCTATACATTATGTCAAGATAGTGCAAGTCCTCACAACTTAAACATTATGTCAAGATAGTATCACACAACCCAATCATACACTATATAAAGATAGTGATTATATCAACTAACTCACACACACAAGTGTAGTGAGTGCCCTGTACAAAAATATCTTACGATAAAGTGGTAACACGCTACCACAAATTTACAAGCACATGAATGTTATGGATGATGAAAGTTGAAGCACAATTTCTTCTATTTTGCTCTTGATCTTCACTTGATCTATGGTCTTTAATCTCTCTTGAAAGATGTTAGAATATGATGAAGATTAGAGAGAGATATATTAAATGTTTATTTTAAAGTGTTAGAGCAAAAGGATAAGTGTAAAAGTTGCACAATGGCTTCAATTTTTTAGGCAAAGTTTGAAAACCAAAAGTGAATGGGGCCAAATAGGTCACGGTCGACCGACCATAGACCGTGGACCATATGTCCACTATTTTGTATAAAGTTTTAATGTTGAGGCATGTCCAGATTAACACTCAAAAGTCGTTTCCACTTGTGTAAATCTAATTTAAGCTTTACCAATTGATTTATTTAACCATTTACTTTAAATATAAGATTTTCACACAAATGACAAGATTGTTTTTTGTATTTTGTATAGCAAGGGAGATGTTTTCCCATTTTGTTTTGGAATATACCCATATTTGGTTGTCTTATGTTTTTCATGCAAAAACATGTAAGGATACTTCCATTAATGGAAGATTCACCAACCTACTTTAAGTTTTGATTTCAAATTTGTTCTAAAAAACATTTTTATAATTGTCAAGATCGACTACATAGGTTCAACCTTGTTTAGAAATGCATAATCAATCTAAACAGAAAACAATTGATAGCAGAAAGTATATGAATAGGAGCACAACAAAAATAATATCAAACACTCATATATTGTAATGGAAAATTGATAATGATTACAATGTTTGAGCATGATACTTATACAAGGATGATGGTAATTGATTATGAGATATTCTCCACAATCACAGCACTAGCTATATATAACAAACTATATTATAATTATGTAGATAGACTGTTTCAATCAAAAGGAATAGTCAAAGATATAATCTTTGCTTTCTTTGATCTTCAATATCTTTGACTTGAAAACACATCGGAACCAAACCTCGAAAACAACTAAACGTGGACTTCGGTAGTAAGCATGCCTCAGTAGCAAATTTTAACTTCGGTATCTTGGTAATGCGGTAGCCAACTGTCTTTAGCTATATCCCAACAGTGACCCTTTTTTATAAAACTTTGACTACATTTTATAAAATATTTTTATAAATCTTATTAATATTTTTTTAATCTCTCTAATTTCACAACATATTCATATTGTCGGTTTAACCTTGAGTTTGAGCATTGAATGTTGAATTCATCTTTGAATGACCACCATATTTATATGCATGTTGTTTGTGACATTGTAGCTTGCCGGTCATACATACTTGATAACTTGAGTGTTCAGGGACATGATGTTGGGTTTTGTATACGGGTTTTGAAAATTTAGAGAACAAAAGCGGAAGCGTGTATACAAACCGGATTAAACCAATCTTTGATCCGCCTTCTAGAATTCCAGATGCAAACCAAATAAAACAGAAATCCAACTATAGACTAGATAAAATAAACGTACCTTACGAGTTGACATCTAACCATGTTGGAACATCCCGAGATCAACAATTTGGTCGCTAGATCCGACAACACGAAAACCCAAACAATCCACAAGGGCTTGTGATAGCAACAACGATGCACGACGGTGGTGTGACAGCAGTGGAACAACGACGGCGGGTAGACCAGTCACTGTGGGTGTGGCGAGGGGATAGAGATAGAGGCGTTGTAGATTTTAGGGGTTTGCAATTGTGTCTCTTATTCTATGAATCCATCTCATATTTATAGATCTTTCAAACCTTAGAGAACAAGTTAGGGTTTGAATTTCAAAGTTTAAAATTCAATTTTTAAATCAAATATTTAGAAAATAATTATCTACTTACTAGATAATATAACTAATTAATTAATTCATAATTAATTAGCAACCCTTTTATTAATTTATTTAAATAAATTAATAATTACTTACTCATAAATTATTTCATAAACATCTTATTCTTATCGTCATTTCGTGTCTAAATATTTCACAAAACATTTTATGATTGTTGCTCGAAGTGAAACTTTTTGGATCGTACCTTAATAACAGTATTGTCATATGTCGTTTATTTGGGCATAGTAGTCCAACAGACTCCTACTTGCACGAGTCTCGACCATATACCTTTATAGAGAGTGTTTGATGTCTAACTACATCTCACTGGTCCTAATAAGACATGACGTTTTTTAAGTCGTCAACTATTTTAATTAGTCAAGGTACTCTTACTTTACTATTTGCAATAGCCATGGTAATATGCCAGTTATTTTTATGTAATAGACATCTCGTTGAACACAAGACGTGGATCATCTTTTCATTGTCATATAGTGTTCAACTATTCTCGATCGAGATTCAAAGTAGTTTAACAAACTCTCAGTTTGAGCACGATCATGCATTTATACCAGTTTGAATTACCGAGGGGCCTGTAGATGTCAACCTCTTACGTTAGTAAGGGAAAAGATCTCATCTCGATTGCATACAAGTATCACTAAACGTTATATTAGTTCCCAACTATTATCCTTATTACTACCTAGTTAAATAATAACGTTAAAGAAGTCAAAGAATTTTCGGTTTTTATTTATATGTGTTTCATATTTTGGTAATATTGCAAATATATATAAAAAGAATATAACATTTTCAAATTCTTTTTTATACTCCGGTTTTTAAATTCGTTCCAAGACAAAGGAACGGTCGTTTAAAGCATCGTTGAAAAGAAAACACTCTCCTTTTAACAACGACGTCGTTTCCGCTGATTACGCACTTTAGTTCGCCCCGCAATCTTCTCTCTCTGTATTAATTAGTTCATGAGAGAGAAACAGAATACAGAGCTGATGACTCTGTTTCATTCCAACTCCAGTTGGAAAAATAATTGACTACTCTCCGAACTTGCTAAGAAAACTCCCAAATTTATATATTAATTATTCACCCACAACTTCAATTTACATATTTCTTTATTACAGACCCGACTGCTTTGTATTTCTTTTCATTATTTCCTTACAACCGAGTGAAAAGTGAGTTGGGTATCTCGGAAACCAGTAAAGATTCGTTTCAAAAGTTCATTTTTCACCAATCTTGAAAGATAAAGATCGAATTGGAAAGTGCTAATCTTGATTTGTTAGTAACTTTTTTATGTTATTACTGAACTCCAAGAAAAGTGGGGGTCAGTGCATTTGGATTATTTGTTCATTATTGTGTGCACACAAGTTGTTCGACTAAATGTCTGTGAGAAATCACTAAGAAAAGTGTCAAGATCTAATGACGGCTGATTTCAAGTGACAGAAGTGCAAATTGGGTGAACATCTGGGGAAATATGTCATCTGAGGTTGACCAAGAAGAATCAAGATCTTTGGCTTTGACTCCAACATGGTCTGTGGCTACAGTGTTGACTATCTTTGTTGTTGTTTCCTTGCTTGTTGAGAGATCAATTCATCGTTTAAGCAATGTAAGGGCTCTTCATTTTAATACAAAATACACTGATTTCTTTCTGGTGGTTAGTATGAGATGCTTGTATTGTTTAAGGACTAACACTATCTTTACCTGGTTCTATAACCCATGTGATCAAGGCGCAAAGGGTGAGCCTTGGGCCTAGACCGAAGTCACTTAAAAAAGCAAGGTTTTTTTTAAGTAAGATGCATAGTATAAATTTACCATTTTAGGGGTTTTAGACATGTTTAGGGCTAGTATAGGTTGTTTTAGGCTGGTTCCAGGTCTTTTTTTGGATGTTTCGCACTAGTTTTAACTATTCAGACATGTTCAGACTGGAATATGGCTGGAACTTTGCCTGAGCGCCTAGATGGCCGCGAGGCGATTTGGCCTCACCTGTGAGCCTTTGACAACTATGTCTAATTGTTTGTGACTTTTAGGATTTTGGTATTCTACCTTTGAGCACCCGGATCAAGTTAAATCTATCCTTTTGCTGATCGACGTATTGAAATAATAAATGAATGAATGATATGTGATTAATCCAAGTGTGTGCAATATATTGATATTTATACTAGACAATTTACGAGTTCGTGACTATGGAAATAACTGTATTATTGTCATCTTGTGTAATCCCCTTGACATCCAGTTACATTCAGATTTGAGTCTTCTTTATGTGCAAATCTCTATGTTGCTTCTGTATGTTGCAACAGTCATAGGTTTTAGTTATTCCTGACAATTTACTTTAACATGTCAGTGGTTGAAGAAAACAGATCGCAAGCCGTTGCTTGCTGCTGTGGAGAAAATGAAAGAAGGTATTTTGGTATACGAAAACTATTTAAGAAATGTAAATGTTTTATATGACATTTATTATCCTCAATCTCATCATCATGTTTTGGTTGTTTGTGTGCAGAATTGATGCTTCTTGGCTTCATATCTCTCCTTCTTACAGCCACTTCTAGTATTATATCAAATATTTGTATCCCCTCAAGATTCTATGATAGTGCATTTGCTCCATGTACCAGATCTGAGGTTGATGAAGAAACGGAGAATAAAGAGCGGAAACTTTTTATGAATTTTGTGTATCCGCATAGGAGGGTACTGAATGTATTGAATCAGAACACCTGTCAGAAGGCGAGTCACGTTAATTTATAATCATTACTTCATGTATTATGTTTTTTTTACATTCTTTAATGTAGTGCTCTATCTACAATATAAATTAAGTTCTTATCCTTTTTTATAATATACTTGTATTACCATTTTTCATTTGCAGGATTACGAGCCTTTTGTATCATATGAAGGACTTGAGCAACTACACCGCTTTATATTTGTCATGGCAATAACTCATGTGTCTTACAGCTGCTTAACAATGCTTCTTGCCGTAGTGAAGGTTACATACTTATATTTATTCTTGATTGATAATTGTATAAAGATAACAATATTTGAAAATATATGATCTTGATATCTTGATAAATTTGTGCTTATCGTACTCTTTCCAGATCCACAGCTGGAGGAAATGGGAGGATGAGGCTCAAGTGGATCGGCATGATGTGCTAACTGGTATTATATACTTGTACCTATGTATATTTATCTGATAATCATTCCTAAATTTAATTATGGTTTTATACATACATACATACATACATGCATACATACATACATACATATACACACACATATACAAGTAATATGTTTCTATTGCAGAAATATCAAGAAATGAGACAATGAGGAGGCAATCAACAATGGGCAAATTCCACTCATCAAATCCGTTGGTTAGGAATGGTTTCTTAACTTGGATGGTAGGTACACTCTCTCCCATTTTTGCATAGTTAGGTTAGTTCTTCCGATTCAAGATTAAAGTTTACTCAAACTGAGTAGTTTTAAAGTAATATTTTTTTTTCAAGAATGGAACTTTTTTTTATTAAGATTCCAATCCAAATTTACGTAATAGCCCATTAACAGTCATTACAAAGAATTGGTGACATTTGATTTTGATCGACATTTTTTTTACAATTGTCTTATTTAGGATTTTTTTAGGCATCCAGTTATTAATCATATAATCTTATTGAACTGTGTGTGTGCCAAGTCAAGAGTAGCATTTTGGGACAGATGGAGCATGATTTAAAATTTTTTAATACACATCAGACTTGACACGAAGCAGTGTTGTAGTGCATGTATAGTTCAGCTGTTTGAATTTTGGTCATATTTTGTTATTTAATTTACTATGCAGATATGTTTCTTTCGGCAATTTGGGCGTTCGGTTGTTCGTGCAGATTACCTTACACTCCGTAAAGCCTTCATCATGGTATGTCAAATTTTGACATAAATAATTAATATTATGTAGTTGCTGAGATCCCCTTGACAATTATAATATGCTATGCTAATTATTCAAATCAACTTATTGTGGTATATACTATATATCACCCTATATCTACTTGGAACATATTTATAGTTTTTAAATTTTTTTAGTTTTTATTGCACTAGGCATAAGTTGGTCAACCTGAATAACGAGTCTTAACATCAATGGTCAACCTAAATTAATATGTAATATAGGCGATTAAATTTATTTGTTGTAATTGATATGTGCCTTCAGCTTATTGTTCACAGTTGTTTGTTTTTCTTATTCCTGGCAGAACCACCACCTCACATCAAAATATGATTTTCACAGTTATATGATTCGTTCTATGGAAGAAGAATTTCAAAGAATAGTTGGAGTAAGGTAATGAATTTTCTTTCTTGCTATTTTATTCACACATATTGTAACTTTCAGAAAGTTGATGAATTTTTTTTGTTTGCTCGGTTTCTTGCAGTGCCCCACTTTGGGGATTTGTGGTTGCTTTTATGCTATTTAATGTGAAAGGTACGCGGCGTGAAGTTGTGAACTAGTTATGCATCAAACCTTTGTTGGAAAAACTCAATCTTGATTGATCATTGTACATATCTTGCAGGATCAAATCTTTATTTCTGGATTGCCATCATTCCAGTTACTGTAAGTACTCATTTTTCTTATCCTATTAAGACTGTAGTTTGTTTTATATTATTATTCTGATTGCATGTGTGTATATATTCAGCTTGTTTTACTCGTGGGGGCAAAATTGCAACATGTTATTGCTACTTTGGCACTAGAGAGTGCTGAAATTACTCGATATTATACTGAAACAAGATTAAAGCCTCGAGATGAACTCTTTTGGTTTAAGAAGCCAGAACTATTGCTCTCCTTAATCCATTTCATTCTTTTCCAGGTCAGCATAGCCTTTTAGTTTGTGTCTGTTAATCCAAAAGCTTAGTTAATATGGTTACCTAACTCGTGACCAACTTCTGTGCAGAACGCGTTTGAACTAGCTTCGTTCTTTTGGTTCTGGGTAATTTCTGTTACTTGATTTTATAACTATGTTTGATCTTTAAACTTGAGTTATATTAAACTATTTCTTGTTTTATTGCAGTGGCAATTCGGTTACGATTCTTGTTTTATCAAGAACCACATGGTCGTGTATATACGGTTGATTTTCGGGTATGCATTTGTTTCAATTCAGTTTGACCTGGATTTCATACGCGTTGCTTAAAAGTAGCACAATGGGCGGATCGGGCCAGGTTGGGTAATGGGTCAAAACAAGACATCCCTCACTGTTCTTATGTCTTATTTCCATCATCTAGGTTTGTGGGCCAGTTCTTATGCAGTTATAGCACCTTACCACTTTATGCACTCGTCACCCAGGTATAATTTCAGAACAAAAAAATTATATAGATCGATAGGGCAAGGTTCACTACAAAACACTAAATTATTGCGAGAACAAAAACAACAAACCTAAATCGTTCATTTTTTTATATCAATGGTTCATATTTTTAAATTTTTTACTTCTTACATACAAATGCCTATGTTATGGACATAAAATACCATTAAACTAATTTGCTCATATGTTTTACACGTTTACCTATATATGTGTAGGATATATAACCTCACATGACTTACACGTGTAGGTATATATAAAACAAATTTGTTCTTTTTTTTTTAATTTCTTGAGAGATAAATAAACATTGCATCTCAACCATTTTGTTATATTTTAAAAACTTTTCAAGATTACAAAATAAATAATTTATTTTGTTAAGCGTGTTATCGCAATATATAATGTTCTGCATAGATCCCTCCTTGTCTATATGTGTATGTATATATATGCATATATGTATGTATGTTTATATTCATCTGAACTCTATGTCACTCTGCAGATGGGTACAAATTACAAGGCTGCCATAATTCCACAGAGAATAAGAGATACAATCCATGGATGGGGAAAGGAAGCCAGAAGAAGGAGAAGGCGGTTAGGAATATATGGTGACGACTCAACGATTCACACAGACACAAGCACCGTGATATCTGTAGAGGAATTTGACCACCACGAGCTCGATAGTCCACTAGCCAGGTTGGCACCCGGTGAGGGTCATGAAGTCGAGCTGCAGCCGCATACTATTCTAATGACGAGTGATTCAGATTCCCCGTTTGTGGCTAATGAAAACTCGAGCCGGGTTGGTACCCCTCTGCTTAGACCATGTGCATCTGTTTGTTCTTCGGCTTCACTAAGTTTTGCACCAGAAGTTGTCAAGAGGTCATCGTCATTGCCTGTTCAGCGAGAATGAAGTAAAGATGGACAGTTTTTACGGTTACTTTTACATGTTAATAATACGTCGAGGTAGGAACATAAATTACGTAACAATTTGTGTAATTTTATGATTGTAAATGTAGAATCATAATTATGGTTTTCTTATACCACAAAAAGTTAATCACATAAGATTGAAACTTTCCTTGCTTAAACGAGGAAAGATACAATCTTGTGTGTTGTTTTGCATAATTTTGTAACTTTAGTTGTTTGGGATGGTAGCAGTATTGTGACCCAAGTTCGCATGAGTGAAGTAATAGCCGAGTTGGTTGAAAATGTACGAAAAAAACTACTTTTTTACGGTTCTATTCGGCATGTTTTAATAAAGATTCTGGGTCAAACTACTAACTAAAGTTTCAGAAAATGACAAATCAAAACAATCGGGTTGGGTGGGTCGGTTGGACCAGCAATTCCGCGGTTTGAATCAGAATTTTCAATTTCAAAATGGTTTGTTTTTATTAAAGTAATTTAAATGATAAATATATTTAAAAAATATAGTACATGTTCTAAAAATAAAAAAAATATTAAACCGGATGATTCGGTTTGCACAACCGGATTCAAGTTCCAAACCGGTAACTGAAACGGTAAACTATCAAATCACCAAAACCAAGCCATGAACTGAATCCCATAGAACTTAAATCGGCCGATTTGCTTCAGTTTAGACGGTAATTCGATCGATTTGAATCGTTCATGTTAATTGTAGGGTGAACAAAAAAATGAAATAATCGAACCATTGAGAAATTGATGGTTGGGTTATGATATTTTTTATAACAAATTTGAATAGTTCGGTTATGGTTGTGTGTAAAATTAGCCGAATTAACCGAACCGGCATTAAAACCAACATTCATATTTTTTATATTTTATGAATAAGAAAACTTTTTTATGGTCTTTTTATATATAACATAATAGGTTATATACCCATGTATTACATGAATTTGTTTAATAGAAAAATGAAAATACAATAATGTGTAGGGAAAATTAGACAGCATTAACATAATTAGATATTAAAAATTCAAACTTACTTAAAATAGGAAAAATTAGAAGATTTTAGTGAGAAAAAGTATGGTGATGACACGTGGCATTATTTGGAATCATTTATTAGAATAAGGATTAGTTGTCGTTTATTTTCTTTATAAGTAAAAAAGAATGCTAATAATCTTTTCACTCAAATATAATTAGATCTATTAACTGAAATTAAATAATCCACCCGCGTTCAAAGCAGTAAGATGGATAACCTATGGTTAACCAAATTAACCAAACTATCATTTCCAGTAACCGAATTCAACGAATGATTTATAACCAAAACCAATCCATTATAAACTTATAACTTATAATAATCTAAAAACTAGAACATCGGTTATAAGTTCGATTTTAGCCCAAGTTAGTCATTGTTTTATAAGTTCGATTTTAACCCATGTTAATCATTCTTAAAGCCTTATTGGGGTAAATTAATAAAGTTCATTTGTTATAACATAAAATAATAAAAAAAAACATTCTATTTAAAAAAAATCCAGGAGTAAATTATTTTATGAAAAAAATAGAGCATGAGGTATGCTTCATGTGAATGAAACTTATGTGAAAATAAAATGCACGTAACGTCGGTGCTACCTCCCCACATGGAGGTTTCACACCACTTTCACATAGAGGAATGTGAATGATGTGAAAGTTAATTGTTTAGTTATTTTTATTTATATAATTTTAATTAAATATTATCATTATATTAAAAAACTAAAATACATAAATTAAATAAAAAAATACAAACTAAACTTTTAATTAATCATCCCTAATATTATATTTTTCCTTTGGTCTTTGTTTTTCTTTCTCCAAAAAATCATGCTTAAGTCCGTCTACGTTTGAAATGTCGAGGGCTAAAAGTTTGTAGTCTTTCGGCTCTTGTTTTTTTCTCTTCATTTTGATCTTCTCCTTTTGATACAATTTGGATTGTCTCATTTCCTCGAGCATTTGTTTACCGATCTCGTTGTGAGCAATATCGGAACGCAAGCTAGAAGCTTGTTGTTTTCCTTTTCTCTTTCCAACTAGGCTAGGTATTCTGTATTTCTTCCACGTCTTCCGATGCATCTTGGTTTAGATCATAGAAATTTCGTCCATAGGATGTGGCCGGACTTTCTAACATCTCGGCCAATGCTCGTTTCCTTGACGATCCACCACTAGGATCCAACAACGCTTGCCATTTCGGCAGATACCTTAAAATTTCCCACGTCGCTAATGGAGCCACTCTACCATTATCGTCTTGGTAACGGGTTTTTGTGATTCACAAAACACCGGTATCGCTACAACCGCTTCGTCGGCTCCTCTCGGCACCTTAATAAATCTCGTGGAACTTTAACACCTTTCTGTTAGTATCCCGACATTTAGAACTAAGTTGGGAGTCAATATGGTACTCAGGTTCCTCCATTACATTGGGTCCTTATATGGTGTGTATCCTGGTTGGACATACGGGTTTTGTTGAATAAACGGATTCGACTGCCGAGGAGCTTGATTGAACGCATCTTGTTGTTGGGGAACTTTGGTCGAACACGTTTTGTTGTTGAGCGAAACTCAACCAATTCAAAACGTTGTTTGGGTTTCATTTTGATAGAGGAAGAATTATAAAAATAGAATAGACAAATGATAGTTTATAAATGTTGTGCATAAAAATATAAGTAAATATGGGATATTGTTGGTTTGAAAAAAATTAATATTTTAGTTGTTGAACGGCTAGAAAAATGGTAACATTCCTTTGATTTTCGCGTGAAAATTGTCACGCTCAACACTTTCACGCTCCATTCACGATCACAGGGGTGGTGTTTCACGCCCCCGGATACCCTAATCTAAGGATTTTAAAGACACTTTTTGACTATATTTTTGACAGATGGAAACTTAGCCCTAATGGTAAAGAAGCCAAATAAATAGGCAGTGACCCACCATTTCGAATTTTGATCACCTTCTTTCCTCAGGAAACTTCTCAGGGAAGGAGAGTGCTTCCTTTCTTCATAAACCAACAAACACTCAACTAACTGCCGTCCGTCCGCCCGATTCCTTCTCCGGCATCGTTATCATCGCTGCCGTCGTCACCGCCGTTCGCCGTCGCCGTCGCCGATCGTAAAGCGAATTCCGCAACAAAACAACAGCGATTACCGAAAAGAAACAAATCAACAAACACCTCAACGTCTCGTCAACAAACGCCTACATTATATCTAACTCGATGTATGTAGATCCAGCCTTTTTAGCTTTTCCTTTTATGAATCGTACTTCTTTTATGAATCGGCGATGGTTTCTAATTGACTGTTAATCCGTGTATACATTCAGTTGTGTATATGCTGATTTTGCCCTAGATTACCACTCGATTGCTGTTTTTTGTTCGTGTTCTATGGTGTTTCATCCGGTTTGAAAACTGATTGCACTTATAGTGTCATTTTAGCTTGGTCGTTTTATTGACCTAACCAGTGGATTTCATTTCAGAGAGTTTTAGGGTTTAGATTTGTCTTTGTTGAGTCCATATTAGAGACTATTTAGAGAATATTAATAAATTGATGGACAGAGATTAGAGTAGCAGGGGCTAATTACTCGATTTAAGGTGAAAACTAGTATAAATTTGGATAGATCACAATTCTCATTGATTAAGACCCTGAAGAACAAAATTTGTTTGCAGCGAAAATGCAAACAAACAATTTTAAAGAACACACCCTTGAGATTAATTGCAGAAATCCTAAAAGCTAATTGAAACTCACTCAATTACAACTCTGATACCACCTATAAGTACAAGCTTAAATCAGTCAAAAATCAGAAAATCAACTGTGGAGAAGAAATTCTCATTTGCTTCATAAAACACGATATCTCTTGCATCATTACCGTATCTGCTGCATTAAAACGGACTAAGGCATCACACTCGTGCGCATTTTAACTGAATATACTAGAGGTCAATAACAAGGTGATAATTGTCACATAGTTGTCTTCGGCCTTCACTTATGGAAAAGTAAAAGATTATTTTGGATAACTAAAACAGTGGTGCGCCAAACCACTCTTGATTCATGCTTTTTATGGCGTGAATTATCTCTATGCATGCCTTTGTAGTATTTTTCACTTCCAACACCGAGTTAGTTGCTAGAAGGTTGTTTAATATGTCTCTTGTTTAGAATGTAGCCATTAGATACTAATAGTTTACACTGCATTTGATTAGATATTTCATAAGAAAATGTAGTTCCGAGTTGGTTAGATGAATGTTATGCTTATTTATTAAGGAGATTGCTGGTTATCTTTAAATATGACAGGCAAGTACTCACTTTGCCAGAAATATATTTAGAAACATGTCTTGTAGAGTTTGAAGTTATTGTTTTCTGTTAGCCGTTAATGATGATGTTTATTCATTGTTTTTGGCTGCAAGGACGATAATGAGAGGACCTTCTTCCAGCATTAATCCTTCCAGTGCTGATGATAAGAACTTGGAGTTTTTGCTTGAAGCTTTTGGTTCAATGCTATCTGCTGATGACATGGCGTCTGCATATTGCCAAGCGAACTATGATTTAGATAAAGCGAGTGAAATACTTTATAATATGCTGGGAAGCTCTTCCAACAATGATATACACATATCAACAGATGATTTGACTAGAACACCTGCATCATCAGTTGGTGTAACAGTGGGTACAGTTTCTGGTGTAAATGGTGCTGACTATTCAAGATCAAGAACTTTAACTAATGAACCTGCAACAGTTCTTTCTAGATCTACGCCAAGAACCTCAGGTGTATCAGTGGGTACAGTATCTGGTGTAATTGGTGCTGATTATGGGAGGTTTAGGGCTAAAACTAAAATAACTTGTGAAACTACAAAACTAGTGAAGTTGATGTCAAATGAGTTTCCTGTATCTCAGATATGGGTTGAGAAACCACAACCAGTTAATAATGCACCAACTGAAACTATGAACAAGGATATTGAGATGTTTTTGCTTCAGATGCTTGGAGATGGCTTTCAGTTAGACATTGAAGTAATCAGAGAAGTCCTTGGTAAGAACTTAATCATTCAGATTTTCATACCTTTGGGTAAACAACCACATGTCATACTTTCTATGGATGGAATAATTAGTGTGTCGTATAGAAGTGGTTGATTATATGTTTAGTTCTTGTTTTCATTATAAGCTTTATTAGTTAATGTGTTCATGCATTTTGTTATTTCAGGTGGTTGCGGCTATAATGTCCAAGAGGTAAGTTCTCTTTTTTATTTCCATGTATTTGACATTTTATGAATACCTATCTAGTTTTGTTTAATTTAGTTGGTTCAATGTTCATATTTTTTTTTATGAATCAACATTCTTTGTTTTTATTAGAGCTGGCATAACAGGTTAGACACGACACGATAAGACACGATTATCTGAAGTGCTAGACACGATCACGCCACGATAACTAATCGTGTCATTTTTTCCAGACACGAACATGAACCTGTTTAGAAACAGGTTACACGATAAGACCTGTTTAGGGACACAAACCTGTTTATTACATTTTTGATGAAACAAAAGTTGCCAAAAGTCCATAAAAGTTTTAATTAGAACATAATCCTTAACATTTTTGAAACAAAAATCCATAAAAGTCTTAATTAATACATAACATACTTTAATAAAAATCAAATCATAACATCCATTATTTTCCAAAAAAAAACCATAACATCCATTAAAACAATTCCAACCTCCAAAGGGTCTTTCTTTAGAGGGAGTGGGATCAGAATGGACGATGGTATGGAACTATGGTTTAGTTTAAAGTAAATAATATTATAATAACTAAATAATAAACATTTGTATTTTTAAAAATATTTAAAAATATAAACTTGTTTATTATCGTGTCTAAACAGGTTAAATAGGTTATGACCTGTTAAGACACGATTTTTATTGTCTCTTAAATGTGTCGACTTGTTTATGACACGAAACCTGTTAACTCCGTGTCGTTTTGTGTCGTGTTAACAAGTCCGTGTCAGAAATTGTCAGCCCTAGTTTTTATGGAAGCACACCATGATTATTTAACTGGATATGCTGCTGATGCAGAGCATGGAGAAACTAATGAACATGTCAACCCCTTCTTTGGATTTGGGAGACATCACTTCAAGCATGGTTGACGAAACAGTAAGATCACATTTATTAATGGTTCACTGATTATCACGCTGTGTCTTATTTATAACATCCACTATAAAAATGGCGTTGTACTGAAAATTTAAATTGGTACTGTACAAAAAGCAACTGTGAGAGATTGAGAGAAGTACCATTTGCCGTAGGTACGATCTTTTTAAAGAATCAGACCAATGAGTAAAAGTTTTGCTCTCTGAAAATATAAATGCGATGAAAATAATATCTACGATTAGGATTTATGTTCTCTTTTTCTCAAATTTTGATTATTGCATCTAGAAGTCTTGCTTTGTAGGGAGAAAATCATCTCTTCCACCACCAATTCTCATCATTAATAATTTACAGGAGGTCTACCGAACTCTAAAATTATGATAATACCGTTTCTTTATTTCTTGAAAATGATTTATTTAGTTGTAACATTGTTACTAACTCGTATTCTTATGCCATTTCATCTGTTCCATAATAGAAGTCTACAGACCTGGGCATTAAGTTTGAAGAGAACCTTTCATCCCGAAGGTATTAAGCTTCCACTTTTGGGCTTCTTTTTTTCTTACATTATGACCAAAATGCAAATTATACTCTTTGACAGGTCAAATCTTGAGAAAGAAGTTTTGAACAGCCTATTTATTGGTCCTGAAAAATCTGAAGTGGGACCTGGAACAATCCCTCCAAGACGACAACCAAGGACTAGAAAATATGGTCTAGTAACTGAACCTTTAATTGATGGGGTTATAGAGTTTAAAGCTCCGATTGTAAAGAAGGAAGTTAATGGGGATGGTAGGACTTATTATTAATCCTATTAACATGCTGCTTAATTGAATACTTTGAGGGTAAAGTATAATCTTTATGCATGTTGTTTGATGAACAGGAAATGAAGAGGATGAGGATAACTATGAGACCCTAAGGGAAGCTGTGATGGAGCATTGGATTACAATGAAACGATACTATAGAGCCGTAAGCAGGATTTTTGGTCTTTTATTTACAGTTCTGAGTTTTTGTGAACTTATCACATATTGCATTTATGATCTGTGATGTGTACTCATATGTGACAGGCTGCTGATGCATATGCCAAAGGTAACTATGAGCTTTCAAATAAGCTCGTTGAAGAGGTAAGAATTCCCATTTTTTAAGTTCTTTTTTTTATGCTTTCAATGTTATATATAAGGGAAAATTTTATATGTACCCCTGAAAACTTGCATAATATCATATTTATCCAACCAAAAAATTTAATATCAAGGATAACCATTCAAAATACTTAAAATTTCATATTTACCCATTTCATTAAATATTTAATATCAAATATGCCATTATACGCTCTCTTTCTCTTCCCACCACAAACTCTCATATTCTAATGTAGGTTTTAAGGAATCATAGTTGTCAAGGTGCATAGGCGCACTCAAGGCGCAAAGGCCGAGCACAAAGCCTAGTCGCAAGGCGCAAAAAAAAAGTAAAAGGCGTTTTTAAGTTAGGCGCATAGTATAAGAATACCATTTTTAGGGTTTTGAACTTGTTTTAGGCTTGTTTTGGGCTAGTTTAGGCTTTTTTTAGGTTGATTCTAGGGGTGATTAGGGGTTTTAGACAAGTTCCAACGAATATTAGCAAGTTCCAGCTACTTTTTAGCCGGAATCTGGCCGAAAACGCGCCTAGGCGCTAGCATGAGCTCGCTTTTGATAGAAAAGCCCCAATTTGCGCCTACCTCTCCGCCAAGCACTAACCTTGCGCCTGGTTGTGCTTCTGCGCCTAGGCCCACCAGGCACGCAGCTTTGACAACAATAGTTGTTAAAGGCCTAAGGCGCACTCAAGGCGCAAAGTGTGAGCTTTGGGCCTAGGCGCAAGGTGCTTAAAAAGCGAGGGCCCGAGATAAGCAAGGTGCATAGCACACATATACCATTTTTGGGGTTTTAGACATGTGTTTAGGCTTGTTTAGGGCTAGTTTAGGCTAGTTGCGGGATTTGGCCTGAGGGCCTAGGTGCTCGCCCGCAGGGCTTTTGACAACATAGAAGGGAATAGTATGAATGTCATAAATTTGAAAATAGGTATATTTGGTATTATGATTTTGATGCGAAATGCAACTCTAATGAGTTCAATCATTGGTAGTTCAATGGATAAGTGCTCAGGACTGAGTTATCAGTGGCCAAACACAAGCTAGGTTTAGAATAGGTCTCGAGGTAACAAGCTTACACAGTGTACAGTTAGGTCGTAAAGAGGAGCAAGGAAGTAGTTATTATTCATTCGTACCCATGTTTTGAGGGGGATATATGAAAGTATCCCAGTATTTAAAGCTTGAATACTTTTTTTTTCCTTCCGTTTATTTGTTAGTCCTTATTTGGTTGAAATATGTTTGGCCATACAGGGACACTTTTACATGTCTAAGGCTCGAGAGGCTGATGCAACATCTGCCAAAATACTCACTCAAACTAGGTTTGTTATCAAAATACCTAGTGATTGAAAAAAAGAGAAGTATATTAGTTTAAATATTAGTTCACCTCTCATTCGGTTACTTAAGTAGAGAGGTAATATTTCAAACGGATTATATTTTGGCTGTAGAGATGATGGGGAAGCGATTTCCATCGATCTAAATGACTATGATCCAAAGGATGCGATACGTCTATTAAAAACTCAATTGAAATCTATGTCTGGCATACCATGTAAGTTGTTATTTTCATAATCTTGTTCATAATTTCAATGAAAGCTTAAAATGATCTGTTTGGAGGTATTTTGCAGCCATTCATTATCTGAAAGTCATGGTTGGGACCAGTGTTGATAAAAACAAACCAAACGCTCGTAAACGTCTGGTAAGAATCAGCTCCCATGATTCATATGAATTCATTTCAAGTATTTTGTTCAATTTCACTGTTCCATTTTTTTTAATATTTTATTTATATAATAAAAATGTCATTTTGGGTCCCATTTACTTGACAAGAGTATAAAAGATAGGACTTGCAAAATGAAAATTGCGTAACAGATGAGAAGGGTATAAACCGAAGCGGACTCGGGTAGCGGGCCAACTATCACACAGGGTCGGAACAATCGAGTTGTGTTCACTTTTTGTTATAAAAAACCAAATACTTTCTGGTTTTTCTCATGAAAATCTCTCAGCAATTTTTGAAGTCCATCGACAACTATTTATCTTAGCAAATAAATCTGCATAAGTAAAGCAAAGAAATCGACCGATAGAAGCAAGAGCAAATGAATCCTTTGTCTTGATTCTGTCAATTCATTTGCTAGGATAAATAGTTGTCGAGGGACTTTTGTGAGAAAAACAATAAAGTATGTTGGTTTTTTACGTGTAAAAATTTGTCAAGTGACTTTTGTGAGAAAAAAAGAGAAAATATGTTGGTTTTTTATATGCAAAAAATTGTTGAGTGACTTTTATGAGAAAAACCAGAAAGGATGGTTTTTTATGGCATTTGCCCTTTAAAAAAAGTTAATGCATTATTTATGACGACTTTCAACCTGTTTAATTTGTTTCCTTTTTAGCTAAATTTGTTTTACCAATTTAATATTTTTTAAATAAAAACACAATCCAAATCCACACATTCACTCGTGGAAGAGATGAGAACTTACAAAAATCAAAAGATGTAGAACAGATCTGCAGATGCTTATGAGAACTCCATTTTGTGATGGTGTGATCTTAATTTTGTACATATGCAGATAAGCAAACTACTAGAGAGGGATGCAATTACTTGGACCGAAGAACAAGATGGCCAGATCATGGCTATTCGGATTGATGTGATTAATCCAAAACGTTTAAGTTTTAACAAAAAGTAAGGAGTCTTCTGCTTACTTAACCCTAGTAAATTTCAGACTTTGAAGAAGGATGAATATTATATTATGCTTTTGTGTAAATATGCCTATAAAGAACTGTCAAATACTTCTATTTAAGTTTCTGTGGTAATGCCCATACACGGACTGTCTTTTTTGTAATATTTTTCGTAACCTAGAGTGAGTTTGATATTTTGTAGAGATGGTTTAAGCGGGTTGAGTAACGAGTCAAAACAGATAAATATTATAATCAGATAAGTTGAAAGCATGTAGTATAAACAAGAGTGGTGTATTTATGAAATCATGTATAAAATCACACTACCCTAAGTGTTGATATGTTGTAATCATAACTTGAGCGTCATTAGTTGCACTAATATATTTCACGACAGTTGTAATCAAATCACACTATCCTAATGCATTAGATCATCCGTGGGCGTGATGGGGGTGTCGCATAGGCCTACCACGTCCAGAGCACAACGCCCCTTGATATGGGACGTCATCACGGCAAGAGGGGCAAGAGAGTTTTTATTTTTTTTCAACCAATCATAATACACCTTAAGGATTAAGTAATTATTACAAACTACGTCACTACCACTAACGTATTACACCCATTTAACATGATCAAGATCCACCTTTGTTCATCACCGCCTGTCATTTCCAACAGCTTCGAAACCTCTCCAAAAAGAACCAGTTTTGGACTTAAACCCACACCATGGTTCTAATTGGCGCTTTTACCACAACCAAGAAAGTCACTTACAAGTTCGTATTTACCCTACTTCCGACTAGCTTGTTACAAATAACATTTTTGGTTACCTGGATGGAACAAAACTTGCCCGATTCGGTATTTGACACTAGTCGATGCCACGTCTTCAAAAGAAAAGCCTAACTATTTCCTTTGAAAACGATGCACATATTTGTATTTTGATTATCTATGATCTTGGAACCATGGTTTCAACATGTACAGGGTACAAGTACAACTAGTCGCGATCTCTAGCTAGCCTTAGAATGGGCTTACGCTCCTCGCAGTTCTTCTAGAGAATACACCTTGCACAACTTCTTAAGATTGAGATAAAATGTGATGAAACCTCTAATGTTTTTTCTCAATTGTGAACATGATGATGCAACTGTTCTTGCCGCCATTGGTGAATCAACAATAAAGGCAAACACTTTCATACTCCTTTCCAAACAAAATTTCCAACTTTAATTTACCAAATAATGAAAATGTCAAAACTCAGGATCTGTGGGTCACATACTATGGTTTAAGGCATGTAAAGATCAACCTCAAATCTAACCAAAACATGGAACTACCGTTAAATCTAATGCCCTCAGGGATTCAATAGTCTACAACAATCAGCAAGAGAGCTGACCAAGATTTCTTGGATACTCCTACAGGTACTACACATGGTAGTATTTCTGCCCACGAGCGACCCGTTTGTCAAAATCTTCAACTCTAGCCTTCTGTTGACGTTCTCTTTCTTTTCTTGATAACCACCTTCTTAATTTTGACTGTCTTCTTCTTCACTTTCTTTGACTTTTTTCCAGACTCTTTAGCAGCACCATCATCACCAACATTTTTTCCACGTGGCAATGGTTCTTCATCATCTACATTCCAATTACAGAAAAGCCCCTCGTGTTCACCAAAATCATTTTGCAATGGCTCTCCTGCTCCTGGAAGTAGGTTAGTGAATATCACATCACCGTTTAAGCCTCCTTTTCGTTCCAACAACACTTTATCTGGTCTTATAATGGTACCAAGGATACTACGGTTGGGGCCCAGACTCATGATAAGTTTATTGTCCGTGAGATTTGAGCAAGCCATTCCAAACGCTGATTTAATCTGCATCAGCCAAATAAGTCAAGGTTATTTTAGGCATTTCACTAGTTTTCAACCACTTGAATCAAGTCAATTGTTGTTACAGTAGGTCAATGCCAAAGGATTTGCAATAACAAGTCAAATGTTTGAGGGACAGTGTTCACCCTCAGGAAAAATGCAACCGATTTATGCTTTTCAAACCAAATCATAGAAGCACACTTTAGGCATGTTTAACCGGTTTTTAATTTTCACTCAGGTTGACCCGTTTGAGATGAAATATACCCTAATCGACCCATTTTAAAGTATTTGAAAACAAATTGTCACCTCTAGCAAAGTTTCTAGGGCCTTGATGAATAAATTAAAGCAGTGTTGTAAAAATCGCTAGGCGCTAGTCGGGCGGTGGGGTAGGGCCTAGGCCTAGGCGGGATTAATCGGGCCTAGGCCTAGGCGGGATTAATCGGGGCCTAGGCGGGATTAATCGGATTGGAATTTTTATAGGTAATTTTCAGTTTTTTATATATATACACACGTTTTTATATGTAATTTTTATAAAAATGTTCATTTTTAAACCACACCAAAGGTTTCGCCGGAATTTGGCCGGAAATTTCAGGTTTTCGCCGGAATGTGTCGCTGGAATCTGGCCGCCTAGGCCCGCCTAGTCTTGCCTAGGACCGCCTAGCGACTAATTGACCGACTAGGCCAAAATTACGCCTTAACGAGCCGCCTAGCGATTTTTAGGCGCCTCGGCGCGATTTTTACAACTCTGAATTAAAGTTTAGTCTAGTTTATTTCTAAAAAGCTATAACATGTGATTACAGGCAGGTTGGGTCCCTCGAAACAGAAACATATATAAAATATAAACCCTTGTTTATGGCGAGCTTGAATAAAAATTAGACATAAAAGATATAATATTGTGCTGCTTATAACCCTAAAACCAATCAAAGTTAGAATACCCACTAACCTGGAAATAGTTGAAGGAATTTTTCCCTATATCATTCTCTGAATCCTATCATCAAAAACAGAAAACCAAAATTAATAACAAGATTATAACTTCATAAGATGTAAAGTTTAGAACCAGATTGAAATATAAATAGCTTTGATTTGACTATTCATAACCAAATTGAGCTAAAAACAAAAAACAATTTTGCTAACACGAACCGAAAGACAAACAAGTTACCTGCGGATCCTGGATAGAAATAAGTGACCGCCTGTTTGCATTTAGAAACCTGAAAGTAGAAAAACAAAATAACCGTCCTTGTAAAAGAACCTTATATTTAAAAGTCGACGGATTCTTAAAAACGTATTGAAATATATAGTAAAAAAGAAAGTGGTAGTGGGTATTTTAGAAGATAAAGCATATGAACCAAAAAAAATACCCTTTGCTCTTCTTAGAGAAAAATGTGCCTCCATAGCAAGATACACCAACATCAGAAACATTCAACTTACGCCCATACATATCAAAGAAAGTTACCTATTTCCAAAAAACAAAGTTATAAGTAGAAATAGAAAGATCTCCACATATGTAACATAATTTTAAGAGCACACAAATACAGCATAGAATTGAAGATGCAAATACCAGAAGGACTCCAAGATTATGTTCTGGAGAAGCATGGGTACCCACTGAATTCTGTAAAAGCCAAATAGCAAAAAAACAAGAATTCCACCAGTCAAGAGGAAGAACACACCAACCAACAATTTAAAACCAACTGTCTGTGAAAACTGATCATATAAAGATGCCTCTAAAAATCAAAGACATGAAACCCATGATTAAAAAAACAAGTACCCATGAGGTAAGTGCTTTATAGTAAGTACCCGCAACATTGCTATTAACATAGCTAGGAGTGCGTAAGACCCAATCCCACCAGAATACACCTGCAATAACAACTGATTAAAAATCTAAAAAAAAAATTATTAAAAATGAGACAACAAGAACTGCAAAAGAATCACACACCTCGTTTAACTCTCGTTGTTGCAGAAAAACTTTCAATATAAGACACAATGGCCTTAAAGGAGGCCACTTGGATATAGCATCCTGGAAATAAGTATGTATCAAAAGCTTAATACATACATAGAAAGATCCTTATAATTTATATTATTTCTCTTTAAAAAAAGTTGTTCCTCCATTTTCAGATATATGAAGCCAGAAACAAACCTGTATATACTCAGCAGCTTTTGGCCCATTTTCCATATCAAAACTGTTGAAAAGAATACAACAAATCAAGAAAACTGATACTACTCTACAGTTAACATAATAATTCAACAAAACAAAATATTTAGAATGACCAACCTTACATCAAATGAGATACCACTTCGTTTCTCCACAAATTTAATGATCGGCACACGAGCCTTGGCAATCACCTAATATATCCCACAATATTTATACATATATCCATGCATATAAATTAGACAAAGATTTATGGAAGTGATGACGCGTTTACCAAATATTAAAGAGTACCTGAATCTTTTTTGCAACACCTCTCTGCGACAAAGCCCTTGAGAGAGCAAATAAGCCCATCTGGGGAGTTCTGATACGCGATTCTAATATCACCATCTACAATTCAGCAATCAATCACAACTTCTAATAAGGTCATGATATTTAAACATGTCTACATAAAAAACCTTAATTGGAAACAAGCAAACTTAAATAGTTCTTTGAAAACAGCCTTAGTAGGTAAAAACATAAACAAATATAATCTTTATACAAAAACAATAATTCTAAGAAAATGAACGGTCTTACATCCACATCGCTGCTTGGCAAGAACAAACCTGTCTTGAATGAACCAAAAACTTCTACCTGCAAACCAAATATAAACCATCAAATCATGCATCTTTCTAGCATCTACCAATATCATGTAATTTTTTTAAACATACCTTGCAGGTAGGCCAGATATACTTTATAACATCCGAAACACTCTTGACCGCTGTGTTGCGTGACACTTGCTCTTCAGCAGTTGGAGATAGGAAATCACAGAAATCCAATATTTCTGCAAAAAAATAGATGTTAATATAAATCCAAAATAGCTTCTTAATATCATATCTCAGCAAAAAAAAACAGATGTGATATATCTCATTGATCGGATCAAAATAAGTAAATACCTATGTTAATGTTAAACCTGCTAAAGTAACATCAAACTAAGTATACTTGCAGTAGTTTAATCAAAAATTCAAAATAAATTTGTAACAATAACATTAAACTAAAAGAGACAAACCCTAATTAATCAAAATACAACAAAAGGGGGAAGTAAACCTTTGTGAAGCTGGAGCATGGGGCTTTTAAACCGGCAATTGGCACGAAACCAACCAGTTTCGAGACTTCTCTTCGGTTCTTCATCCGGCAAAGGAGTGGCCAGTCTCGAACGTTTGAGCGGAGGCGTCGGCGTTCTCCAATCGTCGCCGTCGTTAACGGGATCTAGAGAGAAGAAATCCGGCGCGAAAATTTCCGGCAAGGGCGTCGAAATCGTAGATATAGGAATATGATTACGCAGAACGAGGTACGCTTCGGAGTCACCGGAGGTGTCGGGAGCCGGTGGCAGTGTGATTGGTGGCGAGGAGCCGGCTACGGTGGTTGATAGAGGAGATAGTGTTTCGTATAGAAAACCGTCTGTTTCCATGACGGAGGACGGGGAAAGATGGTATGCTGAATTTTCCGGCGAGACGGTTTAATCGGCCGGAGTGTTTAGAAAAATTAGGGTTAGCAGTTGCTCAAGGGTTTATGGGGGAAGATATGTAGAGAAAATAAAATTCACCAGAATTGTGATTTAACTGTTTAACCCCCCTACTTACGGAGGAAATACATTATGTTTTAATTTCTCTGTGTTTCCCTCCTTTTCACACATAAATGATTAGGGTTGAAATCTAAACTGAACTAGTTGTTTTGTCCGCGCTTCGCGGCGGGACGTATACGTAGAATAAAAAAAAGTTGAATAAGATTCCGTAAATGAACACCCGCACGTCTGTGCGGAAGTTTGGTCGTTTTTTGTCAAAGCACTGCGGCAGGAATTCGACCGTTATCCGTCTGGGCCATTGAAAACCATAAAAGCGAATACTAATAATGTTCGCTCGTAATAGGTTCGGATGGTCACGATACTATAACGGTAACGACAATCGCTATAGGCAACGATACAAAAAAATATTTGTTTTCAATACAACTCCGTTTATAAAAAAACTATATCAGAACGTTGAGAAAAAATAAATAAAAGTAGCCATGCAATCCGTTTAAAAAAAATAAACAAACAAAAGTTATAGGAGAACATAGATAATACATAATTAAACAGGTTAAAAACGTAAATTATAAAAAAAGTATAAGGGTGAAAATGAGAAATAAAATATTCAACAGCCTACTAGGTTAATTATTCATAAATGTTACCTCTTAATAGTATTATACTAATTAGCGAGTTATGTCTGCGTGTTTTTTTATCGAAACGTAAATAAATATAAGCATGTTGTAACGGTATATTCATATTTTTGTAAAACATTATATTTGAAAAAAAACAAAATATGTTACATCGATCGAAAACCATTAAAACCAATACCAATGCCGTTTATCGGTAATCAGTATAATTTACAACACAAAAAATACATTATTTGGAACACAACTCGGTTGTCTAATGTTTGTTTACAATGATTTCATTACACATAAGTTGTCTGTTGTAACCCAAAATATAAAGCCGTGTAACTCAAAAAAATAAAGTTGTGTTTTACATTGATCGAAAACCATAAAAACGAATAACGATACTAGTTCTGACAATACTGATACCGATACCGGTGTTCGGTCAGTATAATTCCGTACGTACGATATCTGCACTTGATATAGCCTACGATACCAAAAATATACTCTATTTTGTGTCGTTTCTAACCAAATTTTATATCAGAATGTGGAGACAAAAAAAAGTTACACATTTGCGTATTCTGTTTAAAAAAAAATAACGAACACAAGTTATATGTGTAAATTTCGTTTTCAAACACGCTAGCATCATATGCTTATAATGTATGAATAATGTATAGGGTCACCCAGTGTTGTAAAAACTGCTAGGCGCCTAGTCGGGCGGTGGGGTACCAACTAGCGATTAATCGAATTGGAATTTTTATATGTAATTTTTTAAACTTATATATATATATATATATATATATATACACACACACACACACATATTTCTATATGTAGCTTTTAAAAGTTACGCGAAAACCATTTTCAACCAATCAGATTTTTTTCTATTTGATTTTTATTTTTTTAAATAAAAGGATAATTATGTAATTTAACCCATCTTTAAACTTGGTATTTATCTTTTTCTTTATTTTGATTCCTTAAATCTCTCTCTCTGAATGACCGACAGTTTCAATTAGTGCTTTTTCATCATTCAAAATTGTACCCATGAACCCTAAGTCCATCAATTTGAGTTTGCCATAATCCATGGGTTTCTTTGGTTGTATCGGTTTCCAATGAATCAAGTCTGAAGTTGATATCTTTTATGGGGTAGATCAAGAGACATGTACCCCATCCCCCTCTCCCTCATCGGCTAGTAAACCGGCGTCGGAATTTCATGTTTCGCAAATCCTATATCGAGTTTCAGCCGCAAAGAATCCTAAAACAATTGTATTTCTTGATGATTCTTCCCTGTGGTTGTCTACGATGAGTCACAGATGCCCTCTTTTTCACGAAGATGCGGTGGTGTTCCTTAAAACCAAAGACGCCATATTTGTGGGGGTTCAAGGTTGGTCGCCGACGAATTGGAGCAGGAGGGGCTCGGTTGTTCTAGGGTTGGGGTCTTTGGGTACGATCGGTAATTTAGGGCCGTGAAGAAGAAAAGGTTGTGTGGGGAGTTTGTTTTTGGTTTTTTTAATATTTTATATTTTTTTATTTACTCATTTTTAAATTGATAACTTGAATCTGTAATGATTTATTACAATTTTAAACTTATGTTTTTTAATTCATTATATTTTTTAATCTGTCGTGAATTGAATCCGAATAGTAAAGATCTAACAAATTTGTCGCGATGTGGTTATGGTTTTCTCTGAACCCTCTTGTTCATCATGTTCATCTTCATTTTTTTTCGTAGCTCTACAAGCTACATATACGTAACTCGTAAGAGCTACGTATACGTAACTCGATTCTTCTTTCCATTTTTGTGTTATGTTGACCCATTCTCCGAGATACGTATATGTAACTTGGTTCTTCTCCTTGTTATATTGTTTTTGTTGACACACGTTTACATAATGTAATCATACATGTTTACATATACGTAGGCATACATATAATTATTTATTGTTCATCAGCTTTACTATCATTTCTTGGGTACATATTAATGTGAGGATATTTTATGTTGAGAAGACCTGAGCTTCTGTAACAGAAGATGGGAAAGTAACAATTTTTATGGATAAAACATGGTTTATGTACATAGAATACTAGTGTAGGTTCTTATTTCTCCGAAATAGCACTTTACTAATTTTTGTGTTTTCACGTCATTAAAGATGGTTTTTTTTGTCATGTATTTGTTTTGATAATTCTGTAACCTCAAAACTGGGAAAGAAGAAGCAGCCAAAAATGTTGAGTTAGCACAGTGAGATGCTATTTGGTTGCTTACTAAATGAGTTTTTAATTTATTATTAAATTGGTTTTACGTGGAGGGAGGGAGGGATTGAGATATATATATAGAGAGAGAGAGAGAGAGAGATTTTTAAGAAATTTTAGTTGTTTCTAAAATAAAAAATATATACAATCTACCGAATATATCCCTGGAACATTTAATTAAATTAATTATCTATTAAATATTACAGATTTTTCATTGATGGATTTCAACCATTGATCAATCTTGATCAATGGTTTAAATGTGGTTTTCTTGGTTTTCGCCTAACTTATGGTTTTCTCTGGAACCTTCCCCTATATATATATATATATATATATATATATATATATATATATATATGGGAATGTTCCACTAATAAGTGGTTTTTCGCTAATAAACGCTAAGAAGTGGATCAAACGAACTCCGATTGAGCTCATTCCAGCGGCGTTGGACCCGTCTCATCGAACTCTAATCTGGACCCAAAAACTTAAACCCCCCTCCACCCGCACCCCCAAAAACTAAACCCCCCCTCCAACCTCACCCCAAAAAACTAAACCCCCCCTCCAACCTCACCCCAAAAAGCCTAAAACCACCATCCCCACCCTCCAAAAACCTAACACCCCCCCCCCCCCCGAAAAAAACCTAAACCCACCCCTACCACCCCAAAAAAACTTAAACCATAAAATCTAAACCCTAAAAGTTAAACCCTAAGGTTAAACCATAAGGCTAAAACCCTAAAATTCAAACGTAAAATCTAAACCTTAAAAGCTAAACCCTAAAAGCTAAGATGGTAGAGTTTGACGAGACGGTTCCAACGCCTCTGAAATGAACCCAATCGGAGTTCGTTTGATATCGTTTCCAAGCGTTTTGGTCATTTATTAGATTTTCTTAGCGAAAACCTACTTCTTATTTGACCCCCCCCCTCGTATATATATGAGAAATTAGTTTAATCTCACCGGAATTTTCAGAGTTTCGCCCGAATCTCGTCGGAAACACACTGGTTGGGCCCAATTTTCACCGATTTGCCCCGACTTTGACCACGTTTGACCGATTTCCTCATAATTCCAAGGTGTTTTAGCTATTAATCATGATTTTAACAAGATTGGGTAACCCTCAATATTTTCATTAAGGTCATTCAACAATCGAAGCTACGTCAGAGGTCACTTAAATGTGTATATAGCTAACTAAAAATAGGTAGATAGCAAAAAAAAACAAAAAAAAACTGACTATATACTTGAGTGACATTTAAAGTATAAACTTAATAAATTAAGTTGAATGCTTGACCGTCTCCTAGTATATTATCTCATCAAAATTTTGAGGTCAGACCTTTTTTGAGATAAAAGAAGTATTTTTTTTATAGGTGAAAACAATTACTCGTTTCAAAATTTAATAAGAGTTCTCAACAGATAGAAACCATGCCCTTCTAGCATCTTTATCTATATTTGGTCCTCACAAGAAGTCAAATCAGTTGACAACATTCTACTGGACTGTGAGTAGTCATTTTAGCATCTAGAGCAAAACTATATCTTTCATCCACATTCTTGCCTCCAAGGGTTAGTTTAAATCTGTTAACGGTCTTGAAAACCCTTTTTCACCAAAACTACAATCACGGTAACACACATGATTGTCCATATGCCATTTGTATGATCATGAGCTACTCGGTTGCGGTTGGGGTCGGGGCTGAAAGCAAAGAACTTTTCTTCTCACTCAAAAAAAGGAATTCTTGGGCCTCTTTTGCTCCTATCTTCTTAAATGCAGCTACAAGTGTCTTGATATATGAACCCACATCAAGCTTGAACTTGGGTGAGCAGCTATCGTTACCCTCATCAACATCTTGCACGCCTCCTTTTACAACACACCCAACTTGCATGCCTTCCGTATAAGCTTTACATGCCATTAAGATATCACGCACGCGATGCTGAAAATGCCCAATCACCAAATCCTCAAAGTTCTGCATCAAACATATCCTCATCAGTTAACCACACATACTCAACAAACAAAAATTATTAATCATACCCAATAATATCTCACTCAGAGCGTTAGGGTCTAAGGAGGGAGGTTGCTTACTTGCTTCCACTAAGACCTCTGGTTCCAAAAAAATCTTTTTTTTTTATTATTATTATATATACTAGGTTAGAATCCCGTGTATTACACGGTTAGAATAAATGTAATGTTATATACGTAGTAATAAAAATTTTTATGTTTTTAAAAATCCGTGTATTACACGAGTTTAATAAAATTTCACGTGACAATTATAAATTATGTTAATTTAATTTTTAAAACATTCATTTAGCTGAGTATTAACTTTTTTTTCTGTAACTGATAAATGTTAATTCATATTAAACTTTAGAAACCCGGTGTATTACACGTGTTAAATAAATACAATGTTATATATACTTAGTAATAAAGATTTACGTATTACATATTAATGAAAAACGTTTTATAAAAAAAGTTATAGATCTCATTATTATTTAATAGGAGAGAGAAAAAATAATTAAATAGATTTGTATAATTAATAGGAGAGAGAGGCGGGAAAAAAAACTTGACAATGAATGAAAGAGTGATATGTCTAAAACCTTTATTTATTAGTATGTATAGATATATTAAAACAAAACTTGCGAGAATAGTTAAGTTTTGGTTGTTTTGATTTTTTCCACCAAACTTTTTGTAGTTTTTTTTTACTTTTTCAACATTTTCATTTTCAACCCTTATACTATATAATATATGCTTTTAGCCCGTTTCATTTTCTATTAATTTCGTGTTCCTTTAATAACTTTCGTTTGTTAACTTTTTTCAAAACACGGAGGGCGGCTGTTTTTAGTTTTTTTGTCAACGTTCCGATATAATTTTTTTTAAACGGAGTTGTATTCAAAATCTAAGGTTTTTTTATCGTTACCTATAGCGAGCGCCATTACCGTTGTCGTACCGTGACGAGCCGAACCTGTTATGAGGGAACCACATCATTTTCGGTATTGATATTATCGGAACCCGTATCGGTATTCGCTTTTATGGTTTTCGACGACCCGAACCATTAATTTTTTTATTTTGTTTATTTCCTTTTTTATTATTTAGTTTTATGTTTCTTTTTTATTAATATTATTTTTACCGTTGCACTTACATTTTACTTACGTTTTAATTTAAATTTTATTAATGATGGTCACACACCCGCCGCGAAGCGCGGGTATAACAATCTAGTTATTATTATTTTAAATACTAGTATAGCATAAATGAACAAAAAATATTAAAAGTATCAAAATCTTACCTTGGGTGGTTTCTTCATGGTATACACCATTGTTTTGAGAGATAAAATAAGGGTGTTCTCATTGTATTGTAAGGAAGACTTCTCACCCTGCACAGAGCCACTTGAAGGTGCAAACCCAGGTTCGTTAAAGTAGGGCTTCATGTTCAAAATCAAACCCTGTATGGAGACTAGAACTTGAAGCATGGTCGAACTGCCTGGGACCCACATCTCCTTCTGTGACCCACCCCATGTGTTCAGAAGGCTCAAGCAAACTTTACCACAATTGTATAGATTTGGATTAATACGAAGACCACCAGAGTGATAATGCACAAGCTGAAACAAATCATCATTAAATACATATATCACATGGAGTTGAGAATATATATGCATTATAATCAAGTGAATAAAAGGAAAGAACGGTTTCTCACAGGCGGGCTACTAGGATAGCTGCTTGGAAAACACACATCAAAGAAGAAAAGACCATCGTGATACGGTGTCCCCTCTGCTCCAATGATTACAGCTCTTAAAAGATCCATCCTTGATTCATAAACTCGAACAAATATTGTGTCTGTAAACAAATAATAAAATGTAAGATACATTCATTAATATTTGCAATTTGATTAAATGATTAATAAATGGTTCAATTGGTGAGACATACCAGGCAAGTCTTTCTCAAGAATCCTCCAATCGTCTTGTATCTTTTTAGCCCAATTTTTGGGTGGCTGAAGCGTGTGACATGCATGTGTATGAAATAAATAAACAAATAATGAAAGTGAAAATAAAAAAGATCAAAGGTAGCAAAATACTAATGAAAAACACAAACAAACGTGCCTGCTTGATTGCTGCATACTTTTTTGCATAATGATGATCCGAATGGTCGATGACAGTATCAAAATTCTTGAAACTTTCATACCTTTTCTGAACATCACCATCAAGAATCTTTGCCTTGCTAGACTTAGTTTTAACAGAACTCAAACTTTTTGAGCTTGGACCATTTACAGTAGTATCCTGGCCCGATAACGTATCATTCATAGAATATATATCCCCAGTTCCAGATAACATACCAGCACTTAAATTAGTTCCTAGAGGATAAGCCGTGTTCATGGCCAACCAAGGGAAACTTGGAGTGCCATTTCCAGCTTGAGTATTAGAACTGTTAGATAAATGGAAACCATTACCGCTACCAGATTGTGTAAAAGTAGAGTGCACGCTTTGTGCTGGAAAATGTTTAGAATCAAAATACGTAGACTTTCCAGCTTGAGTACTAGAACTGTTAGATAAATGGGATTGTGTAAAAGTAGAGTGCACGGTTTGTGCTGGAAAATGTTTAGAATCAAAATAGGTAGACTTTCCAGCTAGAGTACTAGAACTGTTAGATAAATGGGATTGTGTAAAAGTAGAGTGCACGGTTTGTGCTGGAAAATGTTTAGGATCAAAATAGGTAGAATTTCCATGAAGAGCTCTATCTTTCAAAATAGTACTAGAACTGTTAGACAACGGGTCGACCTTGTTTGGTCGACTCACACTCGCGTCCAATTTTGCATTTGAAGTTGCACATGGAATTGCTGGGTTCTTTTTCATTGGGGCTTCAATTCCAGTAGGGAGACCAGTGTCATCTAAATCATAAAATTTATTTGATCCTGGGTAAAAGCGATTGGAAGAATGAGCGGGCTTTACTGGAATCTTCTAAAACAGGCACAAATTGAAAATTTAAACATACAGAAGATAAACAGCAGAAAACAAGATGAAAAAACATAATCAAGAAAAACTTATACCTTCCCCTTCTTATTTGACACAACTTTCTTTGAATCTAACTTTGCTGAACTACTAAGACCCAATGAAACGCCTATACTATGCTTAGTCTTTTTTCTGGACTCAACCTTCACTTCAAGGAGCACTACGTCCTTGCAGTCTTCATCGTGTCAACATCAATTATTTCATGACTTCCAACCTGACAGATTAAGTCAATGTAACCACAGTTTTCCGCTCAACATTTTGGTTTAAAAAAGCGCGAGGCACTTTGAGGCGTTTAGATCCCAAAAGACGAGGCGCACACTTCACGTATGTGAGGCGCGCGTCTATGTACAATTATATAAGTTTTATTTATTACTAGAAGTTGCGTCTCTCTCATCTGCTTTACATATCAAGTAATTAAGGTTTGTCAAGCTATTTATCAAGTAATTAAGTAAACCTTTCGTAATTTCTTCATCCCTTTGGGTTCTTTTTACATATAAACCTTTTATAGACCCTATTTTTGATAAGGACTACATGAGGCGCTCCTTTTTGCCACTGACACATTTTCCTAAGTGTCTTGCGCCTTTTTAAAACAAGCTCAACATATTATAGCAAATAGAGTAATCAACATAAGCATTGCAAAAAAAGTATATATACACATATACTTGGTTTAAAAACACTCAAGGCGCACAGAAACAATAGGATCCCGAGCCGAGGCGCAAAGCGCAAAAAGGCATTTTATTTATATAATTATTTCACATCCAACTTCTAATAAACAATTCCACTTAATGCCACGTGGCAACACCATACTTTTTCTCACTAAAATATTCTAATTTTCCTATTTTAAGTAAGTTTGAATTTTAATATCTAATTATGTTAATGTTTTTTTTTTTCAAAAAAAATAATATAAGATTTGAATTATAATTATTACTTAATTTGAATTCTAATATAAAATTTGAAATCTAATTTTTCCTACACATTATTGTATTTTTATTTTTCTATTAAACAACCTCATGTAATACATGGGTATATAACCTAGTTTCTAATATATATATTTAGCATCACCAACCCAAAATTTAGCTATAATCAATCTTATACATGATTTAATATAGAAATAACATATATGTACAACCTAAAAAACCATATGTATGCACTTTTTGTACACGATGCGCCTTAGGTCACCTTGTGCCTTAGGGCGCGCTTTTTAAAACCAAGGACATATATGTTCAGATATTCCTCCAAAGCAAATTCCTATTTCTACAATGTACTAATTAGTTGCATGCATATGAAACGATTGATCAATTTCAAATGTCAGTCTCATAGTGATGATAGGTTTTCACTTTTCAAATTGCAAACAGAAAATTAAATCATGAAAATTTTAAAGCAAAATGCAATCACACACACTGCTTTGCAGGTTTAGGGTTTCATATTACAAAACAAAGCAGCATTGATAATACGATTTACGTACCTCCTTTTTTATACCCTTCTCCTTCCGTTCAAACGTCCGATCAACCACCGGAGGAGCAATCTCGATCACCTCCGGTTCCGAACTACTTCCGGAAAACACTCTTTTCCTGCAAAAATCAAAATTCAAACACATAAATAACTAGAATCAGAGAAACAATTAACGAGAGGAATTTTACTTTGATTTCTGCGGGATGTATCTCTCAATCGCCGATGATTCCATTTGATCGAAGCTATCAACAGTGAATTGATAACAGAATATAATGGAGTAGAAATAGAATCAAAAATCCTCTTTTCTAGGGTTTCGCAGTCCGATCACAGTTTGATTTCTCGTCTTCCATGGGGAATTTAAGGGGTTGAGGGTGCGGGTTTTACTCGGAAGATCATGGCCGTAGATTGTGGGGGTGATGTTCATCACAAGTATCTGACAGAGGCTGCGGTCCTTTGATAGTTACGGTGGAAGTGTCACATGTGATTCAATGAGTGGAAGAATTTACGCCGTTGGATCAGATTTTAAGTTGGTGTGAGCTACGTGGACGGTGGTGATGTGGAAGTTGCGGGGCCGAGGATCTTGCATGGCGCCACGTAGGACAACCCGTTATTTTCTCCGTACGTAGCTATCGTCGATTGTTATTTGTTAAGGGAAGTAAATCGACTGTGAAGTGAAGCTTGTGCAAATCATATTCTTATTCAATTATATCAAGTTATCAATCACATATAAATTTAATAAATAAAACGGGTAAATAGGTATTTACTAAAAATAAAAAAAAAGTTGATTAAAAAGTAAACACTCTCAACTCATGAAATTTAATATCATAAACTACGTTAGAATCACTCTAATACACACGAGTGAAAAATATCAATACCTTAACTTTTTAAATCTGAATGTATATATTTTACAGGTGTAAAAATGTATCTTACTACTATAATAAATGAAAATCTCTTCGGAACAGGTGTCGCTCTTTGGTTACTCCTCATCTTTATTTTCCCGTCTCTCTCTCCTATTAAATATTAGATTTTCTATTTCTCTCTCTCTCTCCTATCTTACTACTCTATTAAATAAAAATCTCTTCAGGACACGTGTCGCTCTCTGTTTACTCCTCATCTTTATTTACCCGCATCTCTCTCCTATTAAATATTAGCTTAAAACCTGTGTTTACACACGGGATGAAAAATATCAGTTCATAAAATTCTTAAATTTTTATGTATATATTTTACAGGTGTAAAAATGTATTACATATACTAAAAATAGAAAATAAAATTCAAAATATATAAAAATTAATATATAATTGAGTTTAGAAATTACATTAATTAATATTTAATATAATTTGACTTTCATTTATTATTAGATTGAAAATAAAAGTTGCATAATTAGATTTCAAAGTTATGTGTGTATTTGATAAGAGAACGAGACGAGAAAAAATGATGAAAAATAAATATAGACGTGACACGTGCCATGAAAAACCTTTATTTATTATATAGTATAAATTAGATTTTATATTTCTCTCTTCTATTAAATAATAATCTTTATATCAATAAATCTAATTACGAATACTTATTATTTAATTATAAATAGTTATTTTGTCATCAATCAAATCTTACCACTCTAATAAATAAAAATCTTTTTAGGACACGTGTCACTATCTGGTTACTTGTCATCTTTATTTTCTCGCATCTCTCTTTTATTAAATATTATATTTTCTATTTCTCTCTTCTATTAAATAATAATATTTATATTAATAAATCTAATTATGAATAGTTATTATTTAATTATAAATAGTTATTATATCATCAATCAAATGAACTTAATATTAACTAACATTTATCAATTAAATTAAAAAAATAATACTCAGTTGATTTTTTTTTAAACTAACTTAACAGACCTTATAACTGTCACGACAAATTATATTTTTTAAAAACCTATTTTGACAAATGTGTTTGTTAACAAATTACATTATATTTTATTCAACCGATATAATATATTGATTTAATCAACCCATGGGTTTTTAAAAATATAAATTTTTTATTATTAAATATATAACATTTTATTATTTAACCCATGTAATACACATGATTTTAACCTAGTGAACTTAATATAAACTAACATTTATCAATTAAATTAAAAAATTAATACTCAGTTGAATAAAAATATTTTAAAAACTAACTTAACAGACCTTATAACTGTCATGACAAATTACATTTTTTAAAAACATATTTTGACTAATGTGTTTGTTAACAAATTACATTATATTTTATTCAACTGATTAATATATTGGTTTATTCAACCCGTGTATTACACGGGTTTTTAAAAATACAAAATTTTTATTACTAAATATATAACATTTTATATATTTAACCCGTGTAATACACGAGATTTTAACCTAGTTACATATATATACCAATGATAGAAAACAACATTCAAAATATGTAAAAGTATGATTAGGTTCAGGTAAAAAGGATTCTAATTCTAAGAAGGGTGAGAAGAATTTAGGGCTATTAGATCAAATTGTAGAAAAAATTTAATGGTTGAGAGAGAAAAAGTTGTTGGAAGGGTATTTTAGTCTTGGCAACTTTTGTTGACTTTTTATCAAGTTCCTCCCTCATTTTAAAACGTTCATAACTTTTACAAACTACATTATTTTTTCAAAAAAAATTACACTATAAAAACGAGCGTTTTTTATCTTTAAACCAAGTATAGTGTCGTTATAAACAAAAACAAATTTTTTTTACGTTTTTCAGCTCATTGTGTAATTAGTCAGGTCAATGTGTAATACAATTTCATTGTGTAATACAAGTTTATTGTGTAATACAAGTTTATTATGTAATACAAGTTCATTGTGTTATATGTATTTATCATTGTGTTTTACGTTTTCTAGCTCATTGTGTAATTAGTCAGGTCATTGTGTAATACAAGTTTATTGTGTAATCCCACGTCTGGTCATTGTGTAATTAGTCAGGTCATTGTATAATACAAGTTCATTGTGTAATTAGTCAGGTCATTGTGTAATACAAGTTCATTGTGTTATATATATTTATCATTGTGATTTACGTTTTCCAGCTCATTGTGTGTAACATCCCTAAAATAGTAAATAAATAAATAATAACGCGATCGAGATTTAATCGTCAAAAAAAAATGAAAGGAAAAGGATGGGCTTGGGCTCGGCTCCAACGGACCGAGGAAGCCCAGGTATATAAGGGCCAAGAGAGCCTCAAACTTGCAAACTTCCACCATTTGCAAGGTTAGAGAGAGAAAGGAGAGCTCGGGCCTAGAGAGAGAAAGTTAACGGATCGACCCGGAATTGAAGGAGCACGTTACTGCTGAGCTCGTGAGCAAAACCTCCGAATCCGAATCCCAATCCAGGTAACGATTCGACCCTAAACTGAGCTTTTGTTTAATTTGGGGATTTTCGGGTTTTAGCTAAATAGGTGACGTTTTTACGGATGAAACTTGAAAATAAGCTTAGGACTAACATATAGAATGAAAACCGCACGTTTTGAACAAAGAAAGTTGTAAGATTGGCACAATCAAAGCCGCATGCGAAAGTTAGGGTTTTTGCGGTGAAGCAGGTCATGCGTACTTATCAAGTACGCATGAATCAGATCCTGCGTACTTATCAAGTACGCAAGAAGAATGAGTACGCAAGAAGAAGGTCATGCACACTTATCAAGTACGCATGAAACGAAGTATGTGCACTTATTAAGTACGCAAGAACAAGGCCCTGCGCACTTGCTAAGTGCGCAGGCAACAGACCGGTTAGTAAAGTCAGTATAGTCGCCTAATTCAGAATGGTTTAACCGTTAGAGTCGAGATTAGGTCTGATGTATGTGTAATTAACCAATCCAGATCATGTGTGGCACTCGTTGGACCGCTGTTAGGACAAGACGAGACTAGCTCATCAGGTGAGTTCTATGTGCCCCCTTCTATGTTATGTGCAAATCATTTTAAATGTTTTGGGGCTGAAGTGTATACATTAAATGAATAAATGCTATGAATGCCAATGTGATCATACGTGATATACAAATATATATATTTATATATATATGAAAATGAATTATGAACAAAGAATGAAACGTATGTTTACAAAGAATGAATTAAAAAATGGCATAACGTAAATGAATGAAATATTGCTTTATAATTATATATATATATATATATATTGCATGTTATGAATGTATGTATACGTTATGGACGGAAACGAAGCTAACGGCTACTACGGTAGACGGACGACCATTTGACTATTATGCAGCCAGAAAGCAAAGTCTAGAAAGGTAGACTAAATAATGGCCATTACGGTGGAGTAAGTCCCTAAATCGATGCACGATTATATAATTAGTTCAAGTGGGAAACGGATGCCTTAGGGCAGGCGGGCGAATATGACGGACTATGACGGTAGGACGGTTAAGACGGACGACCGAAGGTTGGCTGGACGGTTTCTAGGACCGGACGAGTAAAAGGGTTACGACGGTAGCCTAAGGGCGTATGTCTTTGTGACATACGCAGTAAAAGACGGGTTGTGTCACACCCCCAAATTTCAACTAACGGAGTTTTACCGTTTTGGGAAGTGACTAACCAGGATCTCAGACACTAGTTACTTTGAACGACTCTACATGGGACTCAAATGAAAATACCATTATAATCAAAGTTCAATGCGAAAGCATAACGAAAAGCAAATGCGCAAAACACACGCGCCCAAACCAAAGTCCAAAATGTCCAACCAACCAAAATACAATACAAGGAAGTCATAAAATATATCATAAGTAAAATAGTTGAATCCCATGCATGTCCTAACGTGCACCTTGTGTCTTAGCTTAGCGACCTGAGAAAACATGTAAGAAAAGTGTCAACACAAGGTTGGTGAGTTCACAGGATTCAAATAAATACGTAAGCGTTTACCAGATTTATGATCATTCAATATGCATATCTATAGGTAGCTAACCTATGTTCATGTTTAGCTCAAGTGCTCGCAACCGAAGCTGACTGTTTGTTTATTGCCTCCTGCCAGGTCTATCAATACTGGTGATGTGAGTAGGCTAACATTTCACCCGTTCGATATCCAATGGAGTTAGCGCGACTAACGCGGGTGGGATTTGTCAAACCCAGTAGTACTACTAAATATTACCTTGCTAAGATCCATATTAACGGTTCGAGATAAGATGAGGATTTTCTATGATAGCGTGTTACACTTAGCTTTAACATTGATAGCATATGAAATACAAAATCTCAAAAGTAGTTTAAGCATGCTTTCTCCCCCAAGTTAAAACAGTAAAAAGGGGCCGTGAAAACTCGCCTGTTTGGCGTTGAAGTTAGTTTCACACTAGAAGTAAGTTGGAACCACGAGTGTAAGTCTCAAAAGACCTACGAATGTCCTAAAATTATAAACATATAAATTAGGAACGATAATGGGAATTGTGACTGTGACATGGAAGGAACGTCTTAAAGAACCGTTCCAATGAACGAGAGTGGACGAACGTGTCCACAGGTTTAGGGATTACTTTACGCGACGAACGACATAAATAATAATATATATATACGAGTGGATAATATAATTAGTTATATTATTATTTAGTCTCGATTGATTTACGGCGTTATAAAATGATTTGAAATAATATAAATATATATTATTAAATAATACGGGTCACAATTTGAGAATAATATAAACATATTATTTTACACGAGTTTATGGCTTAAAAATAATATAAATATATTATTTTTACTTATTAGTAATAATAATGTATAAATTATAAAAGTGGGTATAATTTATAAAAACAAACTAATATTTCAAACCCGAGCCTACGGGTTGTTTTCCGGGTTAAAACCCATTTATATAATAATACAATATTAAAAGGTTTGATTTTTATTAATTTAATAATCCAGAAAAATATTTTAAAAATAATTGTGGGAGCCCGCTCTCGAACCCGGGTCTCTCCCACACACGCACACAGCCTTAACCAGTTCCGCCCGCTAGGGTATCGCGAACAGAATCGGGATGAATTAGTTTTAACGTTCGGGTCCCTGTGGTTTCCCTCCCACGCGAACGACGATCGAATCCAGTCCCACTCTCATCAATTTTGATTGCGAACAAACAAATTAACACTGGGGTTTTGTAAATCGAGCCATTACGAGTCTGAGGTGAAAGTTAATTGTAAAAACAATCGGATTTGGTTCTCTTAATTGAAGATTTAGAGACCGAAAACCTAGATTTTGAACGTGGGATCAATCCTGATAATATCAATAGTAAAAATTGCTGGATTCATAGGGCTATTACTGTTTGGAACATTACGAAACTACTGGTGTGGTTTAATTTGGTTTTGGTTTTGGTTTTGTCTAGGATTAAAACCCCCAAATCACGATATGAATGAACCCTAGAATCAAGATCATGACCAATTAGATGTTATACCATTAAATTAACATAGGGCTTTCATTGCACAGGTGATTACGAATCTAAAGATGTAGGTTAATTGAATTGAGATCACACCTAGACTGGTAATCGATTAAACCCCGAATGTATGAACCCTAGAATCGGGTTCTTGCTAATTTCGATGTTGTAAGCCCTAATTGGCATAGGGCTTTTCATCTGGAAGTAAAAACGAAAGTGAGGGTGTGCTCAATTACCAGAAACAGATGCAAATTGACCGATTTCGACTAGGACGGCTCCGACTTCAAGCACAGTTGTTCTCTCGCGACTCCGGCTTCGATTACCGTGGGATTGATGTACGTAGAAGCTTTAGTTTGATGCGACTTGTGTGAGTGTATGCTCAATTTGTGAAAACAATATAAGCATTCGTCGATTTTGATCAAAGGGGCGACGGTTTCGACTTGAACACCCATTATTGGGTTTAATTCGATATAATACGAGAATTAAAGGTTCCATGATGATTGTGAATGACATTTAAGTCTGTTTCGGTTACGAATTCCAATCGAATTCGGCTAATATTCACGGATTTGTCTTAGGAACAGGAGGTTTGACTTTTACAAGTCAAACAGGGACAAGAAACTTTTGATTTTGACTTTCAGGGTCAACAAAAATGAAATTGGGTTAATTATCACTTTGATCCCTGAAGTATGAGTCCAGGTATTGACAGAATTAGTCCTTGGGATTTAATTTCGTTAAATAAGTTAAGATTTAACTGGATTTAGTTAACGGGGTTAAGTTTTCAAGAGAATAATTAACGGGATTGTTAACGGAGTTAACATGAAAAGTACGGATTGTCACATCATCCCCTAGTTGAAAGAATTTTCGTCCCGAAAATTAAAATAAAAAAAATTTCGGATGTCACATCATCCCCTAGTTGAAAGAATTTTCGTCCCGAAAATTAGAATAGTACCTTAAGAGTTTGAAGTGGATTGCTTGAACAGATTAGGATATTTGCGCATCATCTGATCCTCGCGTTCCCACGTGAATTCCGGTCCGCGTTTCGAGTTCCAACGAACTCTGACAATAGGAATCTTACTGTGCTTTAACATTTTAACTTCTCTATCCATAATTTCCACCGGTTCTTCAACGAACCGCAGTTGTTCATCGATGTGTAGTTCCTCAAGAGGAACCGCGAGTGTTTCGTCTGCTAGACATTTCTTCAAGTTTGAGACGTGAAAGACGTTGTGTACACCACTAAGTCTTTCGGGTAGGTCCAGCTGATACGCAACTGGCCCGATTCTTTTCATAATTTTGAATGGTCCAACATAACGAGGATTCAATTTGCCTCGTTTCCCAAAACGAATGACACCTTTCCAAGGTGAGACTTTGAGTAAGACCATGTCATCTATTTGAAACTCCAAAGGTTTACGACGCTTGTCAGCATAGCTCTTTTGACGATCACGAGCTGCCGCCATACGGTTTCTAATTTGAACGATCTTTTCGGAAGTTTCAAATACAAGTTCAGGACCTATGAGTTGGCTATCTCCAACCTCGGTCCAACAAATGGGAGAACGGCATTTCCGTCCATAAAGTGCTTCAAATGGAGCTGCCTTGATGCTAGTGTGATAGCTGTTGTTGTAGGAGAACTCCACTAACGGTAGGTGAGACTCCCAAGTGTTACCAAAATCGATCACACAATCTCGTAGCATGTCCTCCAGAGTTTGGATAGTACGTTCAGTTTGGCCATCAGTTTAAGGATGGTATGCTGTGCTCATATCTAGACGCGTGCCTAAGGCCTTATGTAACGACTGCCAGAAACGAGAAGTGAATCGTGCATCACGATCCGAAATAATAGAGATTGGCACCCCGTGCCGAGAGACTATTTCTTTCAAGTAAGTACGAGTAAGTTTATCCATTTTGTCGGTCTCTTTGATTGCTAAGAAGTGAGCGGACTTTGTTAATCGATCAATGATTACCCATATGGTATCACATCCGGTAGGGGTTCGTGGTAATTTGGTGATGAAGTCCATGGATATTTGTTTCCATTTCCACATAGGAATTTCTGGTTGTTGCAGAAGACCGGATGGTTTTTTGATATTCAACTTTGACCTTCGCGCAAGTCAGACACTTACCAACATAGGTGGCTATATCGGCTTTCATCTTCGGCCACCAATATATTATATTTAGATCATGATACATTTTGTCGGAACCCGGATGAATGGAGTAACGAGATTTATGAGCTTCATCCATGATTAGTTCCCTTAAATTTCCGAATACTGGAATCCATATTCGTTCGACAAAGTAGCGAATACCGTCAGATTCGACTTCAAGTTGTGCTTCCAGACCGCGTGTACCTTCCAGCGGTAGGTTTTCTTCTTTTAGGGCTTCGAGTTGAGCACTACGAATTCTGTCAGGTAATCCGGGGTGAATAGTAAGCTGTAATGCTCGAACTCGTTTGGGTTTTGTTTCTTTTCGACTCAGGGCATCAACTACAACATTAGCTTTACCCGGGTGGTATCGGATCGCACAGTCATAATCGTTTAAGAGTTCGACTCAACGATGTTGTCGCATGTTCAACTCTTTCTGTTCGAAGATGTGCTGAAGACTCTTGTGATCGGTATAGATGGTGCATTTGGTATCGTACAAGTAATGTCTCCATATCTTAAGTGCGAAGACCACGGCTCCCAACTCTAAGTCATGAGTGGTATAGTTTCTCTCGTGGACCTTTAGTTGTCGTGAAGCGTATGCGATCACCTTTTCGCGTTGCATTAAGACACAACCCAGACCTTGAATAGATGCATCACAATACACTACAAAATCATCGGTTCCTTCCGGAAGAGCTATAATAGGTGCACTGCAGAGTTTCTGTTTAATGTGTTGGAATGCTGACTCTTGGTTGTCGCCCCAATTATAGGCTTTACCCTTTTGAGTTAAAGCAGTGAGGGGTTGAGCAATTTTGGAAAATCCTTCGATGAATCGACGGTAGTATCCAGCCAATCCCAGAAATTGTCGCACCTCAGTCGGAGTCGTCGGTGCTGCCCAATTCTTGATGGCTTTTATCTTTGATGGGTCGACATGTATTCCTTTCTCGTTAACCACATGCCCTAAAAACTGAACTTCTCGGATCCGAAATTCACACTTGGAAAACTTAGCATACAGTTGTTCTCGTTTAAGTAATTCCAAAATTAGGCGTAGATGTTCCTCATGTTCCTCCTTGTTCTTGGAATAAATGAGGATGTCGTCGATGAAAACAATAACGAACTGGTCAAGGTAAGGCTTACACACACGGTTCATGAGATCCATGAATACCGCAGGTGCGTTGGTTAACCCGAAAGGCATGACCATAAATTCATAATGGCCGTACCTTGTTCTGAATGCAGTCTTTGAGATATCTTCTTCTCGGACTCTTAACTGATGGTAACCGGACCTAAGATCTATTTTAGAATAGAAACTTGATCCTTGGAGTTGATCGAAAAGGTCATCTATGGGAGGTAAAGGGTAGCGGTTCTTGATTGTGACTTTATTCAGCTCCCGGTAGTCAATACACATACGGAAAGTTTCGTCCTTCTTCTTGACAAATAGTACCGGAGCTCCCCACGGTGATGAACTAGGTCAGATGAAACCTTTATCCAACAAGTCTTGCAGTTGAGTGGACAACTCTTGTAATTCAATGGGTGCCAGTCTGTAAGGTGCCCGAGCAATCGGTGCTGCTCCGGGTGCTAAATCAATTTGGAATTCCACTTGACGGTGTGGTGGCAGACCGGGCAGATCCTCAGGAAACACTTCCAGAAATTCACGCACAATGGGAATATCTTCAATCTTCTTCTCTTCTGAGGGTTGCTCAGCAACAAGATCCAAAATAGCCGTATGCCCCTTTCGAAGACATTTTTGTGCTTTCATGAAAGATATGATGCCCATGACTGCACCAACTCTTTCGCCTTGGACGGAAAGGGTTTCTTCATTCGAGAGAGGTATACGTACATTCTTCTCACAACAGATAATTTTGGCTTGGTTTTTAGATAACCAATCCATGCCGACGATTATATCAAAACTACCAAGTATGACCGACATAAGGTCGATATCAAATGTATGTGTAGCTAGCTCAAGTTTACTTCCTTTAAGTATGTGAGTTGCCTCAATTATTTGGCCGTTAGCTATCTCTATTGTATACTTATCTTCTAATAGAGATGAAGTTCCTTTTATCATATTACTAAATTTCTTAGATATAAAACTTCTATCAGCACCGGTGTCAAAAAGGACTGAAGCAAAGTAATTATTTACGAGGAACTTACCGGTGACTACATTATGGTCGTAACGGGCTTCTCCAGATCCTAGTACGAAGGCTCGTCCCTTCGCACCATTTCCTCCACCATTTCCATTGTTACCACCATTACTATTGTTATTATGGTTAGGGTTGTGATTTCCATTACCCCCTTTCTTCAACTGAGGACAGTTCTTTCGGATATGCCCTTCATTTCCGCACTCAAAGCAACCCCTTGTGGATCCCAGTTGTTGAAAAGGTTGTTTACTTTGTAACTCACCCCTGCAGTCCTTAGCAGCGTGACCTATTTTACCGCACCTCTGGCAACGATTGTAGAAACCAAAGTGGTGAAAGTTACACTTGTTACACTTCGGGGACTTCCCCGCATAACCACCCTGGTTTTGACCAGAAGAGGTCGACTGATTGAAGTTCTTGGTAGGCTCAAACCTACGCTGTTGCTGCTGCTGCGGCTGATTAAACTGGGGTTGGTTGGGTTGGGGTCCTTTGGAGTGGGAGTTAGAGTGATTGTGGGTGTTGGAATGGTGATCGAACTTGCGTTTGTGATTGTCGGTGGGTTTAGTAACTGAACCTCTCGGAGGTAGGGTTCCTTGTGTCACCGCTTGGTCGGTTAGCTTATGCGTAAGTCGAATGGTTTGTTGGATAGTGGCAGGATTGGATGAAGTAACCATACTTTGTATTTGAGGCACTAGACCTCCAATGTAAAGTTTGATTCTTTTGTAGTCAGGAGTTACCATATGAGGGCACATAGTAGCCAGCTCATGGGAACGTGTAGTGTAGAGTTCAATCTCAGAACCCTCCATCTTTAGATTCCAAAATTCTTCCTCTAACTTCTGGATCTCATCGCGAGGACAGTATTCCTCTTTCATCATTGCTTTGAATTCCTCCCACGGGAGTCCGTTCGCTATGGCCAGATCCAACATTTGGGCCTGGGCATTCCACCATGTGAGTGCCGGGCCTTCTAAAGTTCCGGCGGCAAACTTCACTTGATTAGCCACGGGGCAGTTACACATAGCAATTACTGATTCAACCTTCTCAAACCAGCGAAGTAATCCAACGGCTCCTTCAGCTTCACTAAAGGTGTGGGGCTTGCAATCCATGAATGCCTTGAAAGTGCAGGCTGGTTGTTGGTTTGCTGATTTTGCTGGCCTGGATTTAGAAATACAATTAGAATTGGAATTATAGAGTTTAGAAAGATGTTTTTAGGAGAAGGATTGACACTATTAGTCAATAGCTAAAGCATTTACCTGCAGCATTCTGTGCTGCTAGAGCCTCTGCCACACTATCATTTATCAGTGCTGCTAGCTCTGTTGCCGTCATGTTAATGGTACCACGACCACCAGCACGGCCTCCGCGTCCCCTCCCAGACATGATTCTTCACAATCACAAATGAAAAACAATGAGAAACATATCGCATATTAAACATTATTCAGGTACGAGTAAGGAGATACAACATCTAATATTTTGAAAATTAAATAAATTGTAAGGCTACAAAATAAATAACTCAAATATTAAACTTCTCATGCTTTTATTGGATGGGAACAACCTTACCCATCTAGGTTTGAAAAGAGAAATAACATAGACAAAAGCAAACTTCTCCGGCGACCACCACCTTCCCCCACCAGATCTGCAACTTCTGTAAAACAGGGTTTGAGGAAGAAGAGTTCAACCGAAGGTTTGGATATGGCCACCATTGTTGAAGCTTCAAAAAGTGATTTCACTGTAATTTTTGAATCGAGAATGGAGATATGTTGATTTGTTTGAAGCACGAAAAGGCATCCGATCTTTTACCTGTCCGGGGATTTGTTCCCAGATGCGGGTTTTATGACTTCTTGTTTGGGTTCCCACTAAGATCTGGTAATTAGTCTTGATTTTCCACCAAAATTGCAAGTTACTCCGTCGAAATTTGGAGCGGATGTTGATAATCATCTGACGGAGAGCAAATGGCCACTCAAATCAAGCTGTTTTCCAACATTTTTTCAGCTTTCAATGTTCACGATTAAGTTTTTGAAGTGTTCACCTGATTGTATAAACTAGAAGTTCCCTGGCCGGAACTACTCCCCGTCGACCCCTCTCCCCTGCAACCTCCGGTCTCCCTTACAACCTTCGATCGCCTGCCTGAACCACAACAACTTCTGCTCCCGTTGATCGCTCTCTCCTTCGTTCCCATTTAGGGTTTTGAGGATGAAGACGGTTTTTGCATCTGTGACTCTAAAATGGAACAAGTTAGCAAACTCATGACGTAGCTCTTTCTTGGTGGGGTGTCTGGGAGGGTGAGCAACTGTAGGTTGCTTTCCTCTCCTTCGTTTCTTGGATGGGTTGATACCTGGCCTCCTACTCACCTCGAGACGGTGGACTTGTTATCACTTCTTGGTTTTGTTTGTTTCCAATGGGCTCTGCCAAGGGTAGGAGCATGGCATCCAGTGCCTCTGAAGGGGATGTTGGCTCCACCTCGTCCAATGGAGTGTGGCTATGCCCCTTTAGGAATTTCCACGAGTGTAAAGACGGCAAGCCTGGGTCCTCTGGGTATAACAGATTGGTCGCGCATTTTCAGCAATTTCATTTTAAAGATGATCGTAAAGAATCCCTTCAGGATGCACTATCCAAAGATTTAGACTTGTTTTCGAATGTTGGGGAAACCCTGCGGGTTTTTGGATATTGGTTGTGTGGGAGGTGCATGAAGACACACGCACTTAGTAGGGGGTGTCATCATCCAGATGGTGTTTTCACGTTCTCTAGGAAATCCGGGTCTGATGAGGATTTTGTCATGGGGATCCCAAGGCCCCAAGATCCTAGGATGGTATTTGAGATTAGGACCCCGCAGGGAGTGATGGGAGATGGCGCTCTCCTTGAACGTGTTTTCTCCCTTCCGGTTCAAACTGTTAAGAGCATCCCCCCAAGCTGTCGTTTGGAATTTGCACAAGCTTTGACAGGTGCCATCTGTAAAGTAGTAGCTTCCCCTGGGACTGTTGAAAACTAGGTCAAACTCTTGCTCTTACCCCGTTATACCCTTAAGGTGGTTAAGCAGTCTGCCAGGCAGGAGCGAAGGTCGGGTAATCGAAAGTCCTTGCAATGTGATAGTATTTTGCGGGCCTTAGCTATGTGGAAGGAGGGCTCTGGTTTTGAGGTTTTGGTCAATTCCCTCCTCGCCGATAGTGGAGAAGGGGTCGTGCGTGGGGGGAGGCACACCGGGAGATAGCTGAGGAGGTTAGCCCCAACATCAAGCAATGTCTCAGGAAAGTGAGTGATGGTCACTTCAATGCTCCAGTTAAGGTGTTGTGTTCCAGTGGGGTTGCTCCCCGGGGGGAATCTACCATGCAAGCCCTTATCGACAAACATCCCTTCGCGCCGCCCCCGAGCCTCCCTTCAATTCCTCTTTCCCAACCCGCGTTATCCGTGGATGAAGACTGCGTTCACAGGTATGTGAAATCTTTCCCGAAAGGGACATCTTGTGGGCGTGATGGCCTCCGGGCCCAACACCTGTTGGATGCTCTTAGCGGCGAGGGGTCGGCGACTGCCTCGGGACTGCTTACTGCTATCACTGAAGTGGTAAACCTTTGGCTAGGGGGGTTATGTCCTAGGGTGCTCACGGATTTTGTTGCTTCGGCCCCCCTAACCCCTTTGTTTAAGCCTGATAATGGAATTCGCCCCATTGTTGTGGGGGCAATTTGGAGAAGATTGGTCTCCAAAGTAGCCATGAAGAAAGTTGGGAAAGAAGCTGTTACGTACTTGGGGGACTATCAATTTGGGGTGGGGGTCCCCAATGGTGCGGAGGTGGTGCTGCACAGCGCTAACAGGTTCCTTAATTCTTTTCATTCAGATGGCTCGCTGGCCATGCTTACGGTTGATTTTTCCAACGCTTTCAACTTAGTTGACCGTTCGGTTTTGCTTCGCGAGGTCCATCGCCAATGCCCCTCCATATTCCCGTGGGTTCAATTTCTGTATGCCCAGCCTGCTAGGCTATACATGGGGAATGACCGCATCGGGGCATTCACGGGGGTCCTGCAGGGGGATCCCTTGGGACCTTTGCTTTTTGCCCTAGCCTTACACCCCTTAGTGCTTCAGGTGCAGGAAAACTGCAAACTCCCCTTCCATGCTTGGTACTTGGATGACGGGACGGTTATCGGGGACGCTGTTCAGGTTGCTAAAGCTCTTGACATCATCGGTTCGGAGGGTCCAGCCTTGGGGCTACGACTTAATATTAGAAAAACTGAGGTATTTTGGCCGACATGCAACGGGGTGAAGGTCTGGCCAGGGCTTTTCCCCAGTGAGATTGGGAGGCCGGAGAGAGGTGTCAAACTGCTAGGAGGGGCAGTCAGCTGTGATGCCAGTTTTATTAGTGGTCTAATGGCTAAGAAGGCAACGCGAGCTGTCGACATCATGGGACACCTTCCCTTGTTGCGGGATCCTCAAAGCGAACTCCTCTTGCTTAGATCTTGTATGGGGGTTGCAAAGTTGCTATTTGGTTTGCGAACTTGCCAACCCCCCTTTGTGGATGATGCGGTTTCATGTTTTGATAAAGGTCTTCGAGAGGCAATAGAAGACATTGTCGTATGTGGGGGCCATTTTTTTGGTGAACTCCAGTGGCGGATCGCGACCTTTCCGATGCGGCTAGGTGGGTTGGGCCTTCTGTCGGCCCGGGATGTGGCTGCCTATGCCTTTGTGGCTTCCAGGTCTCAATCTTGGGAGTTGCAGGACCACATCTTACGCAACAGTGGGGTTGCTACCACTGACCCGGATTATGACAGCGCCCTGGATCGATTGCATGAATCTCTCCCTGATTTTGATCTCGGCGGTTTCTCTAACAAGGACACCGCCCCCAAAAAACCACAGAAAACTTTGGCGAATGCCCTTTATTGTCGAATCGCACAAAGTTTGGGAGAAGATTTCCTTTTGTCCCCTCGCCAGAAAGCCGTCATTGAATGCTTACAGAGGCCTCACGCCCAGGATTTCTTAACTGTTATTCCTATTGAAGGTCTGGGTCAACGTATGTCAGCGGTGGAGTACCGGTCAATCCTTAAGTACCGTCTGATGATCCCCATGTTCCCGAATGATGAAACTTGCCTAGTCTGCCGTAAAGCATGCCTGGATAAATTCGGGGAGCTTGCGTTACACTGTAGAGAGCTTCCGGGGTTTAAGTATCGCCATGATTTTGTTCGAGACGCGTTAATGGATATTCTCAGACGAGCAGGGATCTCGGCAAAGAAAGAGGCACCGGTTAATTTTCTTATGGACCCGGCGGAAGGGAGGTCCACCCTACGCCCGGCGGACGTGCTAGTTTTTGGTTGGGAGGGCGGGAAACATGCTTGTGTCGATCTCACAGGTGTATCCCCCCTAGCTGGGTTGCGGGAAAATGGGTTTGTGGCGGGGCAAGCGGTTATGAAAGCAGAGTCAAAGAAGGTGGAAAAGCACGCGAAAGCTTGTGAGGATAATCAGCATGCCTTTGTCCCCCTGGCGTTTGACACGTTCGGCTCCTTGGCGCCGGAGGCGGTTCGGTTCTTGGCTAGAGTTCAGCGTGTGGTCCACAGCAACTTTACGACTCCTCAGGGGCGAGGCTTTGTTTTTAGTAGATTAGGGTTTTCCATTCAGAAGGGGATGGTGGCGCAGTTTGTTGCCCGTCTACCTGCTATCCTTATGTAATTTGCCTTGATGATATATAATTAAATTATGTGTAAAAAAAAAGTAAAAGGAAAAAAAAGCAAACATGAAAAGGAAGATAGAATAGGAAGATCATCAAGAATCTTCGTCATCGGAAGAAACATACGATTGTGCATCGTCTATCTCAACCGGTTCCTCTTCCACGGGCTCCTCCTCGAAAGGTTCTTCTTCAAACGGTTCCTCCTCAAAAGGTTCCATAGCAGCTAATCTCTCCAGAACTCCTTCCATATCATCATCCATAGTGTCGGCCCTCGTCTCTAGATGTGCCACACGATCCACTAAAAGGTTATGAACATGGTCCGTTGCAGCTAGTTCGGTAGTCAAATGTTCTATTCCTATCTTGTTCTCTTCTATTTGGGGTCCATTCTTCAGAAGTTTAGGTATCTCCTCGGTGGCATCTTGTACTATACTCAATTCCTTCGACATATAAGATACGAATGCTGCGAAAGCTTGTTCCATGGTGCATGGTAAGCTAGGTAGTGTAGATGATGAATATGCGGATCCAAAGTAAGGTGATGGAACATCTCCCATTTTGATCCATCTTTGGATCATATGTGGGTATACGTCCCAATTGAGAGCATAATCCAATGCTCGTGCGTCACTCGGTTCGCCTTGGTCAACTGATTGGTCACTGGAAGTAGTCCGGCGCCTTTTGGGTTCCGGGGATGGTAGGATAGGTGCCTTATGTCCTAGTGCCTTAGGTGACGGAGGTGGGGTGGACGACATGTTCCTGTAACAATACGTATAAGTGCCAAACATCCAAAATGACATGTAACTAATGTGTGAGGCTATAGTCTAGTATGCAATCCTAGTTCTCAATAACCAATGGCTCTGAAACCAATCTGTCACACCCCCAAATTTCAACTAACGGAGTTTTACCGTTTTGGGAAGTGACTAACCAGGATCTCAGACATTAGTTACTTTGAACGACTCTACATGGGACTCAAATGAAAATACCATTATAATCAAAGTTCAATGCGGAAGCGTAACGAAAAGTAAATGCGCAAAACACACGCGCCTAAACCAAAGTCCAAAAAGTCCAAAATGTCCAACCAACCAAAATACAATACAAGGAAGTCATAAAATATATCATAAGTAAAATAGTTGAATCCCATGCATGTCCTAACGTGCACCTTGTCTCTTAGCTTAGCGACCTGAGAAAACATGTAAGAAAAGTGTCAACACAAGGTTGGTGAGTTCACAGGTTTCAAATAAATACGTAAGCGTTTACCAGATTTATGATCATTCAATATGCATATCTATAGGTAGCTAACCTATGTTCATGTTTAGCTCAAGTGCTCGCAACCGAAGCTGACTGTTTGTTTATTGCCTCCTGCCAGGTCTATCAATACTGGCGATGTGAGTAGGCTAACATTTCACCCGTTCGATATCCAATCGAGTTAGCGCGACTAACGCGGGTGAGATTTGTCAAACCCAGTAGTACTACTAAATATTACCTTGCTAAGATCCATATTAACGGTTCGAGATAAGATGAGGACTTTCTGTGATAGCGTGTTACACTTAGCTTTAACATTGATAGCATATGAAATACAAAATCTAAAAAGTAGTTTAAGCATGCTTTCTCCCCCAAGTTAAAACAGTAAAAAGGGGCCGTGAAAACTCACATGTTTGGCGTTGAAGGTAGTTTCACACTAGAAGTAAGTTGGAACCACGAGTGTAAGTCTCAAAAGACCTACGAATGTCCTAAAATTATAAACATATAAATTAGGAACGATAATGGGAATTGTGACTGTGACATGGAAGGAACGTCTTAAAGAACCGTTCCAATGAACGAGAGTGGACGAACGTGTCCACAGGTTTAGGGATTACTTTACGCGACGAACGACATAAATAATAATATATATATACGAGTGGATAATATAATTAGTTATATTATTATTTAGTCTCGATTGATTTACGGCGTTATAAAATGATTTGAAATAATATAAATATATATTATTAAATAATACGGGTCACAATTTGAAAATAATATAAACATATTATTTTACACGAGTTTATGGCTTAAAAATAATATAAATATATTATTTTTACTTATTAGTAATAATAATGTATAAATTATAAAAGTGGGTATAATTTATAAAAACAAACTAATATTTCAAACCCGAGCCTACGGGTTGTTTTCCGGGTTAAAACCCATTTATATAATAATACAATATTAAAAGGTTTGATTTTTATTAATTTAATAATCCAGAAAAATATTTTAAAAATAATTGTGGGAGCCCGCTCTCGAACCCGGGTCTCTCCCACACACGCACACAGCCTTAACCAGTTCCGCCCGCTAGGGTATCGCGAACAGAATCGGGATGAATTAGTTTTAACGTTCGGGTCCCTGTGGTTTCCCTCCCACGCGAACGACGATTGAATCCAGTCCCACCCTCATCAATTTTGATCGCGAACAAACAAATTAACACTGGGGTTTTGTAAATCGAGCCATTACGAGTCTGAGGTGAAAGTTAATTGTAAAAACAATCGGATTTGGTTCTCTTAATTGAAGATTTAGAAACCGAAAACCTAGATTTTGAACGTGGGATCAATCCTGATAATTTCGATAGTAAAAATTGCTGGATTCATAGGGCTATTACTGTTTGGAACATTACGAAACTACTGGTGTGGTTTAATTTGGTTTTGTTTTTTCTAGGATTAAAACCCCCAAATCGCGATATGAATGAACCCTAGAATCAAGATCATGACCAATTAGATGTTATACCATTAAATTAACATAGGGCTTTCATTGCACAGGTGATTACGAATCTAAAGATATAGGTTAATTGAATTGAGATCACACCTAGACTGGTAATCGATTAAACCCCGAATGTATGAACCCTAGAATCGGGTTCTTGCTAATTTCGATGTTGTAAGCCCTAATTGGCATAGGGCTTTTCATCTGGAGGTAAAAACGAAAGTGAGGGTGTGCTCAATTACCAGAAACAGATGCAAATTGACCGATTTCGACTAGGACGGCTCCGACTTCAAGCACGGTTGTTCTCTCGCGACTCCGGCTTCGATTACCGTGGGATTGATGTACGCAGAAGCTTTAGTTTGATGCGACTTGTGTGAGTGTATGCTCAATTTGTGAAAACAATATAAGCATTCGTCGATTTTGATCAAAGGGGCGACGGTTTCGACTTGAACACCCATTATTGGGTTTAATTCGATATAATACGAGAATTAAAGGTTCCATAATGATCGTGAATGACATTTAAGTCTGTTTCGGTTACGAATTCCAATCGAATTCGGCTAATATTCACGGATTTGTCTTAGGAACAGGAGGTTTGACTTTTACAAGTCAAACATGGACAAGAAACTTTTGATTTTGATTTTCAGGGTTAACAAAAATGAAATTGGGTTAATTATCACTTTGATCCCTGAAGTATGAGTCCAGGTATTGACAGAATTAGTCCTTGGGATTTAATTTCGTTAAATAAGTTAAGATTTAACTGGATTTAGTTAACGGGGTTAAGTTTTCAAGAGAATATTTAACGGGATTGTTAACGGAGTTAACATGAAAAGTACGGATTGTCACAGGTTGATCACCCTTATGTGTATGACCAATGAATGTCAAGGAAAGTAAAGGTGAATGCATATCTATGTAATCACATAAGAATGATGAAATAAAAGCAAAAGTTATGAATACGTATTTATGTACTCGCACACGAACGACAAATGAAGGTCAATGATATGTTAAAAGTATTTATTTATATTTATATATTTATGCATACTTCTAAAGAAATAATGTTCATACCTAATCGCTTTAAACTAGAACTCACCAGCGTTAGCTGACTTTTAGTATACATTTCATGTTGGTAAAAAGTCGGTAGTAAAAGCTTTAGTATACCAGCGTTATATGACTCTTGTGCTAGTAAAAGCTTTATATCAAATGCATTTAGTCGTAAACTAGATTGCACTATCAACACCATAGTAAAGGCCTTTAGCGTACAAACTGCCGTTGGTAAAAATTCGGTAGTATTCCAAGTTACAGAGGATTGCATCATAGAAATAGTTTCCTTCTAGATTATTCCTTCTCACCTTAGGAGGATTCGATATAGTATTGGGTATGGATTGGCTTGCTGCCAACGAAGCTCAAATCATATGTAAACGTAAGAGGATACACCTCAAAGCTCCTAGCGGCAGTCCAATTACGGTTTACGAGGATTGGAATTGCACGATGTCAGACGTCATTTCGATGATGAAGGCCGAAAGTTACATGAGGCGCGGGTGCGAAGCTTATCTGGTGTATGTTATTGATGATAGAATGAAAACGAAAGAACTCAAGAATGTACCCGTGGTGTGCAACTTTCCGGAAGTATTCCCTGAGGATCTACCTGGGTTGCCACCCGACCGGGAAATAGAATTTCAGATTGACTTACTGCTAGGAGCTGAGCCCGTTGCCAAAGCCCACTACCGATTGGCTCCGTCAGAAATGAAAGAATTGATGTCTTAACTACAGGAATTAACAGAAAAAGGATTTATTAAACCAAGCATTTCAACATGGGGCGCTCCGGTACCATTTGTAAAGAAGAAGGACGGCAGCATGCGCATGTGCATTGACTACCGCGAACTGAACAAGAGGACAGTAAAGAACAAATATCCACTGCCTAGAATAGACGACCTTTTTTTTATCAACTGCAAGGTGCGAGTTGGTTCTCAAAGATCGATCTTAGATCTGGTTACCATCAATTGAAAGTAAGAGAAGAAGATGCACCAAAGACCGCGTTTCGCACGCGTTACGGGCATTATGAGTTTCTCGTGATGTCCTTCGGATTAACTAACGCACCAGAAACGTTCATGGATTTGATGAATAGGGTATGTTGACCAATGTTAGATCGATCAGTGATAGTTTTTATAGACGACATTCTAGTTTATTCAAAAAATGAGGGTGATCACCACTGTCACCTAAGAGAGGTTTTGGAGGTGCTAAAGCAGGAAAAGTTGTACGCAAAATTCTCCAAATGCGCGTTCTGGCTTAGGAAAGTCCAATTCCTAGGTCATGTGATAAACCCAAATGGCATCATGGTAGATCCTGCAAAGATCGAGACAGTAAAGGAATGGAACGTCCCAAAGACACCAACAGAGATACGAAGTTTTCTGGGATTGGCAGGCTACTATTAGAGGTTCATTCAAGATTTCTCGAGGATAGACTCGCCACTAACTAAACTGACACGGAAGGAAGTAAAATATGAATGGGGTCCAACCCAAAACAACGCGTTTGATGAACTTAAGACACGATTAACCCAAGATCCAGTCTTGACACTACCTGAGGGAAATGAAGACTTGGTAGTCTACTCTGACGCTTCCGGTCAAGGTTTATGATGCGTACTTATGCAACGAGGAAAGGTAATTGCTTACGCCTCGCGACAACTAAAGATTCACGAGGTTAACTACCCAACTCACGATCTGGAGTTAGCAGCAGTAGTTTTCGCATTAAAAATATGGAGGCACTATCTGTATGGAGTTAAATGCACCATTTACTCCGATCACAAGAGCCTAAAGTACTTTTTCGAACAAAAGGAATTAAACATGAGACAAAGGAGGTGGTTAGAGCTACTAAAAACTATGACTGTGAGATATTGTACCATCCAGGCAAGGCCAACGTGGTGGCTGACGCTTTAAGTAGAAAGGAAGAATCGGAACCTATACGGATCAAAGCGTGTCAGCTGATTATAACGCCAGATTTGATGAGTGAAATATCAAAGGCACAAGATGAAGCACTATTAGAAAGAAATATAAAACGGGAAAGAATAGTAGGACAACAAGGGAATTTAGATGCAAATGCATAGTTGTACGAACTAGGTTTGGCCGGAGTGGATACCTAAGATTGCGAGCTTAGAGCCAAAATACTCGATGAGGCCCATAAGTCTCGCTATTCCATCCACCCCGGGATAAAAAAAATGTATCAAGACTTAAAGAAAGAGTACTGGTGGCCCGGCATGAAGAATGATGTGACCGAATATGTGAATAAGTGCCTAACGTGTTCACTAGTTAAGGCCGAGCACCAGAAGCTATGCGGTAAAATGCAACCTCTACCAATACCGGAATGGAAGTGGGAGGAGATCACGATGGACTTCATTACCAAGCTACCGCGAACAGCTAAAGGCAATGATACCATTTGGGTGATCGTCGACCGCTTGACAAAGAGTGCTCACTTCTTGCCAATACGTGAGACTTCATCGTATGAAAAGCTAGCAGAAATATTTATCAAGGAAATTGTGAGCAGACATGGTATGCCGCTGTCGATTGTGTCCGACAGGGATACTAGATTCACGTCAAGGTTTTGGAAGAAATTCAATGAAGCGATGGGCACTAGACTGAACATCAGCACCGCTTACCACCCTCAAACCGATGGTCAATCTAAAAGGACCATTCAGACCTTGGAGGACATGCTCCGGGACTGTATCATTAACTTCGGTGGGAGCTGGGACAGCCATCTACCATTGGCATAATTTTCATATAACAACAGCTATCACTCAACTATTGGCATGACGCCATTTGAAATGTTGTATGGGAGGAAATGTAGGACCCCGGTTTGTTGGGGGGAAATTGGACAAAAGGATTTTGCAAGTCTCGAAGTGGTCAAAGCTACTTCTGAGAAATTTGATCAAATCAAGGCTCGAATGAAAGCCGCAAAAGACAGACAGAAATCATACGCGGATAAGAGAAGACGAGATTTAGAGTTTCAAGTAGGGGACATGGTACCGTTAAAGGTATCACCATGGAAAGGAATCATCCTATTCAGAAAACGTGGCAAACAAAGTCCAAGGTTTGTCGGACCTTTCAAGATTTTAGCGAGAGTGGGTAAAGTTGCTTACAGACTCGACCTACCTGTTGAGCTTAGTGGAATACACCCTACGTTCCACGTGTCGCACTTACGCAAGTGCCTAGCTGACGACACGGCTCACATACCTTACGCCGAGATCGAAGTGGATAACAGTCTAAATTTAATGTGGAGGAACCAATAGCCATTCTAGACCGAGCTGAGAAACGACTACGCAATAAGTCGATTCATCTAGTTAAAGTACAATGGAAGCACAGAAAAGGGTCAGAAGCGACATGGGAGAAAGAAGACGAGATGAGGGGACTATACCCTCAATTGTTTAACGTATAAGCGGTTTCGAGGATGAAACCTATTTAAGGATGGTGGACTTGTAACATCCCTAAAATAGTAAATAAATAAATAATAACGCGATCGAGATTTAATCGTCAAAAAAAATGAAAGGAAAAGGATGGGCTTGGGCTCGGTTCCAACGGGCCGAGGGAAGCCCAGGTATATAAGGGCCAAGAGAGCCTCAAACTTGCAAACTTCCACCATTTGCAAGGTTAGAGAGAGAAAGGAGAGCACGGGCCTAAAGAGAGAAAGTTGAAGGATCGACCCGGAATTGAAGGAGCACGTTACTGCTAAGCTCGTGAGCAAAACCTCCGAATCCAAATCCCAATTCAGGTAACGATTCGACTCTAAACTGAGTTTTTGTTTAATTTGGGGATTTTCGGGTTTTAGCTAAATAGGTGACGTTTTTACGGATGAAACTTGAAAATAAGCTTAGGACTAACATCTAGATGAAAACCGCACGTTTTGAACAAAGAAAGTTGTAAGATTGGCACAATCAAATCCACATGCGAAAGTTAGGGTTTTTAAGGGGAAGCAGGTCATGCGTACTTATCAAGTACGCATGAAACAGATCCTGCGTACTTATCAAGAACGCACGAAGAATGTTCTGCGTACTTATGAAGTACGCAAGAAGAAGGTCCTGCGCACTTATCAAGTACGCATGAAACGAAGTATGCGCACTTATTAAGTACGCAAGAACAAGGCCCTGCGCACTTGCTAAGTGCGCAGGCAAAAGACTGGTTAGTAAAGTCAGTATAGTCGCCTAATTCAGAATGGTTTAACCGTTAGAGTCGGGATTAGGTCTGATGTATGTGTAATTAACCAATCCAGATCGTGTGTGGCACTCGTTGGACCGCTGTTAGGACAGGACGAGACTAGCTTGTAACATCTATAATTTTTTTAATATTTTGGGTTATCTAAATTATTACAATAGTGACACTACATTAAATCATGTATTTGTTTAAGCACGTTATATCACATAAATAATTATTTTGTTCAAAATATAAATTTTTGCATTACATATTAATTTCTATAACACACTTTGTGTGCATATATATACATGTGTATAATCATTCTTAAAACTACGTATATAATTACACATTTGAAATTTTAAATTTAATAAACTAGTTTGAACCCTCTAAAACATTTGAACCATCATTTTGAACCCCCACCCTTGATGTTGGACCTCTTTAAACTCAATCTTGACCCTACACACAAACCTTGTCCCCAATTGACTTTTAAAAGTTAACCCGAACCAAATTGATACAATCTTCCATCCAAATCGATCAATTCGGACTTGCCTTGCATACTAGAACATTTATCGATAGTTTCCAAACCCAATTGACACCTCACATCGTTCCTTGCGCGGCGAATTTTGAAATTTAAATCATTTCTTACGGAATTGACTTTTTAGAGTCAAAACGCGTTCAATTCAATCTCCAATCAAGCAATTAATCGCAATTGAGACCCGTGAGTCATGCACAAACGTTTCTCGCACGTTTACAAACTTAAATCATGATCCAATTCATTTAGAATAAATCGAATTGACTAAGAAATCATCCCCGTTTCTGTTTCCTGTCAACCACGAATCAAACCTTACGTTCTGATTGAAATTGGAACATACCACCCACTCACTTACGATCGTGACGCCTGTTACAAGCTCTCCAACCTCTCAAACCCTCTGCTTACCAATTCTGGGACTCGATTTGCATCGAAGAACGTCGAACCAAAAGCTTCGGCCGATCTCCCTCTACTCGCGACCATTTCAGGTAATTAATACGTCTACTTACTCGTTTGGATTCCCTGAATGAAAGCCCCATGTTTTCTGTTATCGATCTATGCCTAATCACAGTCGATTGCGGGGCTAGGGTTTGGGTTGGTTGTTTAGAGAAGATGATGATGAACCATTGTTTGGGTTTAAACATTTTCTTTCTGAATCATTAAACAAAAGCGGGATGTGGTCCAATGGTAATGCTCTTACACTCCTAGAGCCGGGTCTCGGGTTCGAACCCGTCAGACCAAGGCTTTTGTTTTTTTTTTTTTTATTATTTTGATGAAATCCTTGTTTTAAACTCTCATACACACATAGACACATATTTATATATATTCACACATACTCTTATATAAACTAGATAGTGAAATATTTATGTTCCCATCAAAACCAAACAAATAAATATTTGCATCAATACTTTATCAACGTTATGATTATGCAAATACATATATATATGTTTGTTGGGTAATATAATTTCTATTATGACAAATCCTTATTCTGTTTTGAGAGTTATAACTATATTATCTTAAATAACATCTAGTCTTTTCAAATATTTAATTCATAAATTATGAGTAGACCATAATCGTGATCATATTTTTATATATATTATTATTCTTATGAAAACTCTTTTAACATTGTAAGATTATACATCTTCTACATAATCTGTTTTCAACATTTGAAACTCACTGCTATACCCTTAATTAATAATTTATTTTGTTTAAGTACTAATTCATTTGAAACAATACTTTTATACTTTCAAATTTGGTTTAATTAACAGCGGTTTAAATCATTTTAAATTATAAATCAAACTAATTGTTTATTTACTTATGTAGCTAACTATCAACTTATTTAAACTTATTATTTTTATTTTATTTTCCTTTGCGGTTAATTAAATACCAAGAACGAGCTAAATTATTATTTAATTACCATTATAAACAAAAGTACATAAATTGATTGTCTATATTTACACTTAAATGCTTACAAACAAATGAAAACATGTGTTCATGCACACATACTTTTACATGGAATATCATAACCATCATTTGAGACTCAAACAAATACACCCTCATACCTAACCAAGCGCACACTCAATTCCTTTATGTATTATAATTTCCTCTAGTCTTTTGAGCACACCAATGATACATGTGTACAATTCAATCATAGGTTAACCCCGTGGATTAACTAATCACTTGTGCAACTCTTGTTCGTGTGATCTCCAAACTACAAGTGAGTATTACATAGCCCATTTTACTCTTTTACACTTTTTGGGGTGGAACATGAACATTACAAACTATTGCTTACATTTACACAAACTACACAAATACAAATCCTTTTTACATTCATGTGTGCAATTTGAGCTTTATGCCCGAGTGCTATGTGTGCTAACTTTTGTGAACACTTATGTGCAATCATTAACTATTTAAGTCGACGGTTTTCAATGATAGATCTATTGAGTCTGACAAACCCACCCAGGTAGGGTGATTGATACCGACAACACAATTTGCATGCTAGTTACAAAGGTTTGATTGTACTTAGTTACACAATAGCTGCTCCCCATAAATGCCTTATTTATCATGTTATGTATGGATTTGTTTTTCAAACTATATGCTATCTATATACAAACTTGTGTTATACTCACCAACTTTTTAGTTGACTTTATTTTATTCATGTTTCAGGTCCTAATATGTGAGATTGATCAAGATGTGCTACATATAGGCTTGGACTTAGTTAAAATAAATAAAGAACTTATGTATTTCAATTATGTTTCTTTTCCTGGAATTTGTTTTGTTTGAATGTTCGTAATGGAATTTGGCAATTAATATATTTCAATTTAGTCAACCTTGTGCTTATGAACAGTCTACATGTCCCGCCCCGATGATTCCGCCATCGGTCGGGGTGTGACAGATTGGTATCAGAGCCTTGGTTATAGGGAATTCGGTTATTAGACACTTTTGACCTAGACTATAACCTTAGGACACTCACACTATGCCATGCTACTATATGCTACATGATTACTGCTTTGTGTGAATATTTTTACATGTTATCCTAAGTAATTACACTACATGATACAATACCTAATAGTCTATGTGTCACACTACTTGATAACTCTTGTGCCTATATTCGTTGCTATCTACATGCTACATATTTCATTCATTAAGTGACATCCTAAGTTTTAACACACACTTATTCACACTTAGCTTTTCATGCACCCTTAAACTCACACATATAATGTCACCACCTCTTGTGATCTAAGTCTAAACTATTGGGCCTAAAGCCCATTAATAATAAACTAGAAGCCCACTTACCCTCCAAGAAGAAGAAGCCTACTACAATATATAAACCTCACTTTCGGGCCTCAAAGCCCAGTCCACAACAATTCTCATCATAACCATGAGCCCAACAATAGTGTTATTAACACATGATGGCTGGAAGAGTGTGTAGGCCCATGAGGGATTCTGACTAAGGAAAGACAGGGTACTTAAGTGTGTCTTAGTGACCCACCCCTCTTTCCTGGGAATTCTCCTCAGGGATGCATTGCTTATAGGTCAAGTGTATTTCTAAAATACTATTGTGAAGACTCGGTGTTATGACTAGTCAAACTCTAAACCTATGAGAACTCCTATATTTAACACTCAGTATTTTATTATCACTTACAACCTTTTTCTTTGTTCCTCCACTAGACATGGACTCCTACTCTCCTTCCTCCCCGGTATACCGTCCCGGAGCAGAGTCTGATTGGGAAGAAGACATCACTTCACCCGTGTATCGGTCATCACCACCCCTAGCTGCCAGACCAAGGTTTGATGTAAGGGCAGATTGGATTAGGAACACCGGCCCAAGACTTCGAACATCTGGATCACCCGCACCCAGGAACCCGTATTAGACACCCCATCTCCACAATCAGTTACCACCCCCACTAAGAGACCCATATCTAATGCCCGACTCGTACCATCCTAACCCTTGGGTAAGGCATACCACGGCACCCACTAGTGTTATGGGAATTCCAACCAATGACATTCACCAATATGTAAGGACCTCGGAATTTGAGAGGCAAAGGATGGAGCAGAGGGTAATGCACGACTTGCAAGGACAAAGAATGGATTGCCTAGCAAACCAATTAGGGTACCAAAAGGAGTTAATCTCCATCCTTGAAAAAGAAATACTGGAGCATCGCGCGGAGACAGCTAGAGCTGAAGCCAGGTCGGCTACCCGAGTGACCATAGCGGTGCTCGTCTTGGGAATTATCTTCCTTCTAGTGGAAAGCTACAAGAGACGTTAACAAAATTATTTATTGTCTTTAAATTTTCAGTTTGAGAACCATTTCCCTATGTTTTGAGTAATATTTAACATTTAAGCATTTAATCAATTTTATGTATTTCAACTCTAAAGTTATTATTCATTGATTTGACCCGTTGAGTGTGAATCACACCCATCATACTTTCATCAAAATCTCCCAAGTATCACCTTCTTCATTCAATACGATTTAGTACACTACCAACAATCTCCTTCGTAAACAACTCATCCTATTAGACTTAAACAACCTCGTTATTTTCAAACCAAATGTTTATCAAATTGTTAGATAGTATCAAAAATATAAATTTTCCATAAACCTTTTCACTTTATAAGGAAACTTAATACTACCTGTCTTATAAAAGCAGCATTTCAAATTGATAAATAATTATGACTTTTCTCGTTAAGACAATTAATTCTAAACCCTGGTTAAATTAATATACAACCGCTTGTTTAGCCAATAAATTTCTCAAAAAAAAAATTAAAAAAATAATAATATATTCTTCTTATAATAATTGAAAATTTAATAAAACGATTTTTCCTATAAATTGGTTATTTATTTAGATTATTTGACTCAATAGTTTCACTACTTCATATATCTACCATCAAGAACGAGTTACAATTTCCTATTTTCAAACAAAGATCAGCATTTGTAAACACATTTCCCTAAATGTTTTCAGAACCTCCTCGTTATCTTTCACTTACCACTTCAAGAAACGACCCATTTCGCGTAAATGATTAACCATCCCTACAAACCTCAACGAGATTCAAAGAGCTAGAACCTAACCACCACATCCTACATGAACATAAACCAACACGCTGCTCCGCAACACCTGATCACATGCAAAACTCGTTAGTATATGTCACACAAAATTTAATAACTTACGTATGCACGTTCACAAGATACACATCACGATCACATAATACATGAAACCATTTTATTTGCAATATACATGATACATAACAATTGTTTGCTTGGTACAAAATACATGATTGACTACATTGAACATGAAACTTATTGAGCTACAAAATACATGATGCTAAGTTGTCAACATCATACATGAACTTCATTTCCTATAATACACATGACACTATGTTGTTTACATTACACATGAGAGCTTATTGATTTACAAAATACATGATGCTAAGTTTTTCACGCTACACATGAAACCTATTTGATTACAAGCTACGTGACACTAGATCATACATGAGACTTGTGTGTTTACATTATACGCGAAACTAAGTTGCTTGCAATTGCTACAAATGATTGAGCACATTATACACAAAGAATGGTCATACACTTTGTTCACCAAACTTGGAAACCATAACACATTGAAACTACTCGGGGTTTGACGTATTTTTGTTCAAACACGAGTAAACTAAGAAACTCTAAGTTATACTACCTTATTACTCCTTAGTTGCTAACTGACCTGCCTACCCGAGGACATAGTTACTTTTAACAACTTTTATGTGAAAACAATAGACACGAACGGAGTGAAATTATGCCCCTCTTGACCCGCACACCACGGAATGATCTATACGGACCATGCGATGATTTGAGTAATTACGGGTGCACACGTAATTATAAAAATCATCACATGGAAAACATAGTGGATCTTGTCGTGTGTTATGACCTAAAACCTATCGTGATATATAGCAACGAAACTAAGGTGATATGACAAGGGCATGGTGGATACGCCGATGGTACTTCCTATATATAAGTGCTCTATCATATTATCAGAAGTAGCGTTGTTCGTGTCACGTAAAGTTTTATGTTATTTTGACCTAAACCAATATTTGTGAAGTCTCTTACCCATTCACAATTCCTGAAAATATTAGATTACATCTTAAACAAACCCTAATCATCAAATTCCCACTAAACCCATTCCAAGTAATGCATTTCACTTTTAGAATCCAAATCATTATTCACCAGCCTATCCCCTTAACCATCCTCAAACTAAATCCACTATCACCATCTGGGCCTGACCTGATGACCAAATCTGACTTTGAGGATCCAACCCGAACCTTTTCAATCAGTTACACTCCTCAAACCAACAATCAGATCTCATTAAAAAAAACCCAAACCCTCACCTCTTCCCTGATGCAGTAGACTACATTATCTAAATTTCGGGACGAAATTCCCTTAACATGGGGAGACTGTAACATCTATAATTTTTTTTAATATTTTGGGTTATCTAAATTATTACAATAGTGACACTACATTAAATCATGTATTTGTTTAAGCACGTTATATCACATAAATAATTATTTTGTTCAAAATATAAATTTTTGCATTACATATTAATTTCTATAACACACTTTGTGTGCATATATATACATGTGTATAATCATTCTTAAAACTACGTATATAATTACACATTTGAAATTTTAAATTTAATAAACTAGTTTGAACCCTCTAAAACATTTGAACCATCATTTTGAACCCCCACCCTTGATGTTGGACCTCTTTAAACTCAATCTTGACCCTACACACAAACCTTGTCCCCAATTGACTTTTAAAAGTTAACCCGAACCAAAATAATACAATCTTCCATCCAAATCGATCAATGCGGACTTGCCTTGCATACTAGAACATTTATCGATAGTTTCCAAACCCAATTGACACCTCACATCGTTCCTTGCGCGGCGAATTTTGAAATTTAAATCATTTCTTACGGAATTGACTTTTCAGAGTCAAAACGCGTTCAATTCAATCTCCAATCAAGCAATTAATCGCAATTGAGACCCGTGAATCATGCACCAACGTTTCTCGCACATTTACTAACTTAAATCATGATCCAATTCATTTAGAATAAATCGAATTGACTAAGAAATCATCCCCGTTTCCGTTTCCTGTCAACCACGAATCAAACCTTACGTTCCGATTGAAATTGGAACATACCACCCACTCACTTACGATCGCGACGCCTGTTACAAGCTCTCCAACCTCTCAAACCCTTTACTTACCACTTCTGGGACTTGATTTGCATCGTCGAACCAAAAGCTTCGGCCGATCTCCCTTTACTCGCGACCATTTCAGGTAATTAATACGTCTACTGACTCGTTTGGATTCCCTGAATGAAAGCCCCATGTTTTCTGTTATCGATCTACGCCTAATCACAGTCGATTGCGGGGCTAGGGTTTGGGTTGGTTGTTTAGAGAAGATGATGATGAACCGATTGTTTGGGTTTAAACATTTTCTTTCTGAATCATTAAACAAAAGCGGGATGTGGTCCAGTGGTAATGCTCTTACACTCCTAGAGCCGAGTCTCGGGTTCGATCCCATCAGACCAAGGCTTTTGTTTTTTTTATTATTATTTTGATGAAATCCTTGTTTTAAACTCTCATACACACATAGACACATATTTATATATATTCACACATACTCTTATATAGACTAGATAGTAAAATATTTATGTTCCCATCATAACCAAACAAATAAATATTTGCATCAATACTTTATCAACGTTATGATTATGCAAATACATATATATATGTTTGTTGGGTAATATAATTTCTATTTTGACAAATCCTTATTCTGTTTTGAGAGTTATAACTATATTATCTTAAATAACATCTAGTCTTTTCAAATATTTAATTCATAAATTATGAGTAGACCATAATCGTGATCATATTTTTATATATATTATTATTCTTATGAAAACTCTTTTAACATTGTAAGATTATACATCTTCTACATAATCTGTTTTCAACATTTGAAACTCACTGCTATACCCTTAATTAATAATTTATTTTGTTTAAGTACTAATTCATTTGAAACAATACTTTTATACTTTCAAATTTGGTTTAATTAACAGCGGTTTAAATCATTTTAAATTATAAATCAAACTAATTGTTTATTTACTTATGTAGCTAACTATCAACTTATTTAAACTTATTATTTTTATTTTATTTTCCTTTGCGGTTAATTAAATACCAAGAACGAGCTAAATTATTATTTAATTACCATTATAAACAAAAGTACATAAATTGATTGTCTATATTTACACTTAAATGCTTACAAACAAATGAAAACATGTGTTCATGCACACATACTTTTACATGGAATATCATAACCATCATTTGAGACTCAAACAAATACACCCTCATACCTAACCAAGCGCACACTCAATTCCTTTATGTATTATAATTTCCTCTAGTCTTTTGAGCACACCAATGATACATGTGTACAATTCAATCATAGGTTAACCCCGTGGATTAACTAATCACTTGTGCAACTCTTGTTCGTGTGATCTCCAAACTACAAGTGAGTATTACATAGCCCATTTTACTCTTTTACACTTTTTGGGGTGGAACATGAACATTACAAACTATTGCTTACATTTACACAAACTACACAAATACAAATCCTTTTTACATTCATGTGTGCAATTTGAGCTTTATGCCCGAGTGCTATGTGTGCTAACTTTTGTGAACACTTATGTGCAATCATTAACTATTCAAGCCGACGGTTTTCAATGATAGATCTATTGAGTCTGACAAACCCACCCAGGTAGGGTGATTGATACCGACAACACAATTTGCATGCTAGTTACAAAGGTTTGATTGTACTTAGTTACACAATAGCTGCTCCCCATAAATGCCTTATTTATCATGTTATGTATGGATTTGTTTTTCAAACTATATGCTATCTATATACAAACTTGTGTTATACTCACCAACTTTTTAGTTGACTTTATTTTATTCATGTTTCAGGTCCTAATATGTGAGATTGATCAAGATGTGCTACATATAGGCTTGGACTTAGTTAAAATAAATAAAGAACTTATGTATTTCAATTATGTTTCTTTTCCTGGAATTTGTTTTGTTTGAATGTTCGTAATGGAATTTGGCAATTAATATATTTCAATTTAGTCAACCTTGTGCTTATGAACAGTCTACATGTCCCGCCCCGATGATTCCGCCATCGGTCGGGGTGTGACATAGCTCATCAGGTGAGTTCTATGTGCCCCCTTCTATGTTATGTGAAAATCATTTTAAATGTTTTGGGGATGAAGTGTATACACTAAATGAATAAATGCTATGAATGCCAATGTGATCATACGTGATGTACAAATATATATATTTATATATATATGAAAATGAATTATGAACAAAGAATGAAACGTATGTTTACAAAGAATGAATGAAAGAATGGCATAACGTAAATGAATGAAATATTGCTTTATAATTATATATATTGCATGTTATGAATGTATATATACGTTATGGACGGAAACGAAGCTAACGGCTACTACGGTAGACGGACGACTACTTGACTATTATGCAGCCAGAAAGGAAAGTCTAGAAAGGTAGACTAAATAATGGCCACTACGGTGGAGTAAGCCCCTAAATAGATGCACGGTTGTATAATTAGTTCAAGTGGGAAACGGATGCCTTAGGGCAGACGGGCAAATATGACGGACTACGACGGTAGGACGGTTAAGACGGACAGCCGAAGGTTGGCCGGACGGTTTTAAGGCGGACGGTTTCTAGGACCGGACGAGTAAAAGGGCTACGACGGTAGCTTAAGGGCGTATGTCTTTGTGACATACGCAGTAAAAGATGGGTTGATCACCCTTTTGTGTATGACCAATGAATGTCAAGGAAAGTAAAGGTGAATGCATATCTATGTAATCACATAAGAATGATGAAAGAAAAGCAAAAGTTATGAATAATTATTTATGTACTCGCACACGAACGACAAATGAAGGTCAGTGATATGTTAAAAGTATTTATATATATTTATATATTTATGCATACTTCTAAAGAATTAATGTTCATACCTAATCACTTTAAACTAGAACTCACCAGCGTTACCTGACTTTTAGTATACATTTCAGGTAAAGAAAGGAAGTGTCGTGCGAAGGCGTGATGGTTACCCGGCAAGTGACTGACATCCCACTCTTAATTGTTAAGACAATGTTATGTTGTTAATTGTTAAGACTTCCGCTGTTATGTTATGTTATGTTATGTTATGTTATGTTATGTTATGTTATGTTATGTTATGTTATGTTATGTATTCAAAGGATGTTTTCTTTCGCTACTCCTGAATGTTTTTAATTAAATTCAGTATTATGACCATGTTTATGAGTAAATCCAACAAGTGAGGTTACCCGGGGAAAGGGGCCTTACAAGTTGGTATTAGAGCAATAGTTTGAGAGATTCAGACATCCCTAAATGTCTGGACTCAAGCTGATTATGGGACCAACGCACGGATGTCAGTATGGGTAACCAACGCCAACGCTAGTACGGTAAGTAAGTACTAAAGTTAATGCACTTGGATAAGAATAGATACCTTAACTTAGAACCAATAGATGTCAATGTAACAACCGATTTGAAGAGTTTTGAACCCGAAAAGCAATGTAAATTAGTAATCACAAACCGGTCACTGTAATTAAAAATTTACCTTGCTCGTACTGTTCTAAAATTATGATCTGAAGGAATGGCATTGATGTATTCCCATTATAACTATTAGGAAACTAGGAACTATGGCTGGTGGAGGAAGAACAGGACGCCGAGGCGGTCGCACTGGCCGAGTCGGTAAACCTCCATTGAATCAAAGACATGAAGAAGAAGAGAGTGTGCACGCAGAACCCACTGAGAGTGTGCACGAAACAGATGTGACCCTAACTGGGAACGACAATCAAGGGTCTCTACAGTTGGAACCCGAGGTCAGGGATGCTATTACTCGCGAAGTTGTACTCACTCTGAAGAAAGTATTGCCTAATCTACTATCCGAGGCACTAACGAAAAGTAGAGGGGAGGATGAAGGAGATCATGAAGAGAAAGTGTATGACAGTGATGGGGATGAAGTAAAGGTGGGATCAAGCAATCGTGGGTGTACTTACAAAGGTTTCAAGGACGGAGACCCACCCAAGTTCGATGGGAACAAGGATTCATTGGCTACGTTCGAATGGATTGAGAGAATGAACGCAGTAATCAACATCAGCGAGTGTTGACCGGACCAGGCTGTTAAGTATGTTGCTCATTCTTTCACCAATGAAGCACTAAGTTGGTGGAGGAACATTCAGAGGACAAAGTCGCCAAACGCTCTTGCAAGAATGACATGGGAAGACCTGAAGAAGCTGATAATCCAAAAGTTTTGTCCCCAGAATGAAATTGATCGAGTGGAAAATGAATTCCTAAACTTCAAGGCAGGCAGCAAGACGCACCACCAGTATACTTCTAGGTTCAATGAGCTCGCTCAACTGGTACCCCACCTGGTTGAGACCGAAGAGCGACTGATCAAGTACTATGTGAAGGGCCTACCTCAAAAGGTCCGTGTTTATGTGAAAGCTAATCTACCCTCGACCTTCGAGTCGGTAGTGAATCTGAGCGGAATCGTCTACGACGATTATGCCAATGAGGACCCGACACCTGAGACATAAAAGAGAAAGTGGGAGAACCCGTCTAGAGGCATCGGAAAAGGGAATGTAGCAACTGAAATTAAGAAATCAAGGTCAGATATGAAACTTGCAAGAAATGTGGAAGGCAACATCTTGGCGAGTGCCGAATCGGCACCACCACATGTTATAAGTGCGGGAAGCCGGGGTACTTCTCCCGAGAATGCGTAAAAGACGTCAAGTGTCAGGTATGTGGATTGTTTTGACATCTGACAAAGGTCATTGTGTAATACAAGTTATTTTGTAATACAAGTTTATTGTGTAATACCACGTCTGGTCATTGTGTAATTAGTCAGGTTATTGTGTAATACAAGTTCATTGCGTAATACAAGTTCATTGTGTAATTAGTCAGGTCATTGTGTAATACAAGTTCATTGTGTAATTCGTCAGATCATTGTGCAATACAAGTTCATTGTGTAATACAAGTTAATTGTGTAATACAAGTTAATTGTGTAATACAAGTTAATTGTGTAATACAAGTTAATTGTGTAATACCACGTCTGGTCATTGTGTAATTAGTCATGTCATTGTGTAATACAAGTTCATTGTTTAATACAAGTTCATTGTGTAATTAGTCAGGTCATTGTGTAATACAAGTTCATTGTGTAATTAGTCAGGTCATTGTGTAATACAAGTTCATTGTGTAATACACAATGACCATTATGCCCTCCCTTTAAAAACAATAAAATGACACATGTCAAGCCAAAAATCCTTCTTTCCCTTCTTATTTTTAAAACCCTTTTTACTATAACCTAACCCTGTAAAACTAATATATAATTATGTTTCGAAAATACGTTAATTAATATTTAATATAGTTTGACTTTCATTCACTATTTGATTGAAAACAAAAGTTACATAATTATATTTCAAAATTTTATTATAACAAAAGATAATTTAAAATAAATGTGTTTTGTTAGTATAATTAGTAAATTATTTAAAAATATATTATTATTAAAAGATGGAGATGTATTTAATAAAAAAGAGAGGCGGGGAAAAACAATAAGAATGAATATGGAGGTGACACGTGACATGAAAAAACCTTTATTTATATTATATAGTATAAATTATTATTTTTTATATATATAAATTATTATTAAAAGATAGAGATGTATTTAATAAAAGAGATTGTGGGGAAAAAATTAATGACGATAAATATGAAGGTGACACGTGACATGAAAAAACATTTATTTATTATATAGTATATACTAGGTTAGTTACTCGTGTACTACACGGGTTTAAAACAAAAAAATACAATTGACAATTAACATATACTACTGAGAAATAAAAGTTAAATTTATAAGTTACAAATATAATTGTTTGTTTTCAAAAGCCAATTCATGTTTTGTACGCAGAAGTCATTTTGTTAAAAAAAAAAAAAAAGAAACCAAACTATTTGTTTAATAATCTCAGGTTGGTAAAACTGTAGCAATTTGTGTTTAATAATCTCATTTTGTGCAATTCATGTTTAGTGTGTATTGGTGTAGTGCAGGGCTCTCTCAAATGTTTTCGGTCTTAATTTATTATTCTTTTTAATATGCCACACCATGGTTAATGTCTCCCTCCAATTCAACCTAAAAGTATACAATGACTAAAAATGGCATGTAAAGAAAGGAATAACAAATCCTGGTTTAGGAAACTACACATGTGCCCAAATTTGTTAAGGCAATTGCCATGTTATCAGTGTTGTAAAAATCGCGCCTAGACGCTGATTAATCGCTAGGCGGTCACCTGAGGAGTAAATTTGGCCTAGTCGCTCAAGAAATCGTTGGGCTGTCCAAATCGGGTCTAGTCGGGCTAGGCGGTCCAAAATCGGGTCTAGTCGGCCCACTTTTTGGGCTTTTTTTATGATTTTTAGCCCAAATCGGGTCTAGTCGAGCCAGGCGGTCCAAGCCGATGATGAATTTTTGAACCATTTTATCTAGTAGCATGTTAATGTTTGTGTTTTAAACTATTTAATCTTTAAATTTTGAAGTATTTAATCTTTAATTGTTTATGTTTGAAGTATTTATGTGTATATAACTATATATATAAAAATTACATATAAAATTCCAATCCGATTAATCCCGTCTAGGCCCCGATTAATCCCGCCTAGGCCCTACCCCACCCTAGCGCTTTTTACAACACTGCATGTTATAGTGAATAAATACAAAAAAATCAAGCCTTTAATTACCAATACTAAGATATGACATACCATCACAATATTTGAGTGAATCATAGAATTAATGCTTGCACCTATAGCCTCATCCAAAACCCTAAGCAGCACATCATCCTAAAAAATAGCATACATGAGAATTCAATGATAAATAATGAAATGATAATCTAGGAGCACAAAATTACAGTTCTAACCTTCAAATAACTGATTCTTTATGTCGGATGTATCTTTGATGAAGTTAGAGGATCTTTAACTGGTATGGCCTACATTTAAGTTGTATAGTTGATAACAAAATGATTAAAAGATTATTAATATTAAAAGGTGAGAACAAATACCTCCTTGAAGACAACATGTTCTGTGAGGAAATTTCTATGATTAACATGAGGTGTTTCAAGGTCATATGTAAGTCCAACAAAAAGCAGTGATCATGAGTCCGCATTTTAAAAGAACAAAGAAGATTTCAAATATTTAAAAAGAAAATAACTTACATTCGATAACATCCATGTTTTGATGCTATAAAGCTCAATCTCATTGATGAAACCTTATCAACATGTAAATACATTATTGAAATGTGTGCAAAAATCTGAAATATGACTATTTGGATCCATAAACCTTTTTTTTCTAAACATGATTATTCTAAAAATCTGTAATAGATTAAGATCTTTTATTTTTCTAAACAAAATTATTTGGATCCACAAACTTTAAATAGGATCTCACCTAGAACAAACAAAACTTTAGGCATCTTTACACTAAGAGCACATTTGTTTCCTTCCTCACGCATCAATTTAGATTCTTATAAAAAGAATATTCTAAAATTAAACCAATAAAACAAATGATGTTGTATAGCTACCGTACATGCAACATCAACGATAGTACCCCGTACCCCCATCGTCCACGCTAGAGTGTGTTTAACTCAACAATACCGCATCAAACAACATTTTATGACCCAAATTTAGTAACCACAGTTTCAGGCATGTTTAGGAATTAGGAATTTGCTGGCAATGATCAAAACCTTTTGCTCTATTTAATATGAACAAATAAATTAGAAAGTTTTAACCATAATGGTTAAAACGGAGGAAAAATCAAAACAAAAGTAAGATTTGACTATCATAAAATCGAATACAAATATCAATAACATCAGTTCAAATTTCAATTTAATCAAATTCATAAAAAAAAACCTGTAAATACAAACCCAGGAAGAAATAGATATCTGGTAACCGTCATGGAGAGGGAGAGGGAGCGTCGCCGAGAACACCAGGAAGAACCAGAAGAAGGCGAGATTGTTGGGGAAGAGAACTGGCAAGATGTGGTAAAGAAACGCAACAAGAGGAGACCCTCTTTTCCAAAACTGCATCGAAAACGAAGGATCATTCCTCGTACCATTACGTTCTTCGTATCAAACCTACCTGATGCAGCCTCGAAAAAGGGGGTGGGGGAGGTTTTAAGCAAATATGGAAGGGTGGTGGTTGTGTATGTGTATGTGTATGTGGCTATAAAAATTAAATAATTCGTTTTGTCGCAAATGTGTCGGAAGTTTCCGACACATTTCCGACGGAATTGTTTTTACTAATACTATTTATTTATTTATTTGTGAAATGTAGCAGAAAATTAAATAAACTGTTTGTCGCAATTATGTCGGAACTTCCGACACATTTCCGACGGTTTTTTTAATAAAATTAAATAATTTAATATATATTTAATAACGTTTTCGTCGCAAATGTGTCGAAAATTCCGACACTTTTCCGACAGTTTTTTTTTTTTTTTGAAATAAAAACTTTTTCGAAAAACAAATAAAATCCAGATTTTTTCAGCTACAAAAATACAGAAAAAAATCAAAATCAAAAACCTGTTTTACAAAACAAATACAAATACAATAGCCGTTTCAAACGTATTAATTACAATAACCACAGTTTAGTTACTACTAATATAATACATTACAACTAACATATATGTCTAATATAATATCTCAAAGGCTACTACTAACTACAGGGGAGGACGAAAATTTTTCATAAACTCTTCCATTTCTTTTTTAAAACCTTCCTGCATTTGTCGTTGTGACTTCTCCCTTTCTTCTCTTTCACTTGCAACTAGAGCCACCATTGTTTGTTTTTCAGCTTCAAATCGAGACTCCATTGTTTGTTTTTCAGATTCAAACCGAGACTCCATTGTTTGTTTTTCAGATTCAAACCGAGTCTCCAAATGTTGAATCTAAAAGTTTGTTAAAACATATATAATAACTAGTAAACAAACAACACATAATTAATCAATGGGTTAACTTAGGTCATCTTAAATTAGTCAACGGGTCAATCTGGGTCACCTCAAATTTTCAATAGATTAATTTGGGTGACCTTAAATAAGTCAAACGGGTCAAAATGATCAAATATTATAAAATTTAGTTAACTTAAAATTAGTATAATTTGATTTAAGTTTGAGTTTAAAGCTGCACATTTTGGTACCTTATTTCTAAGTGGAGACAGAAGAAGCATGCTACCATGTATTTGTATAAACTGAAATCAATTTGTAATTACTTACTTGCATCACATGTCCCCAAATAAAATCTAATCAAAACGACCCATTTTGACCTTGCTACCATATCCTAAGTGGAGACTATAAGGTTCATTATTACCCCTACAAACAACATATAACTATAATAAAAAAACAAACCTTTTCTTGCGCTTTCATGTAGTCGGTGTATGAGGGTCCAGTCCCATAAGAGGATGATGGTGTCCCGGTCACCACATAACTTAGATCCGATGATCCAATCCCAAATACCCGGGGTCCTTTTACCTCCTCCTTGAACACGTAACCACACATCAGGATCATCTGTGGTGAAGTTCGACCCAAAGTTTTTAAACATTTTGACTTTTACTTCCTTCGGGATCTTTCTGTATGTGATCCAAGAATCATTAATATTCTCACGTAGTATCTCGCTAATCGACGAATGAACACGATTACTTCCGAACCTGTAATGCATTAAGCCCTTGGCAAGTAAAATCTCACCGTATCTCCAGCTCTAAAAAACCATTGAGCTGAGAAATATAATTCTTTATCAACGGTTTCAAACATCTCCACAATCCTACCAATAAAATATGGCTGCCCTTCTTCAGCCTAAGAATCAAGTAAACAAAATAGATATCATCTATCAATCATACGTCACATATTCAATCAAATGAACTTAGTTATAAGATCAGCATCTTTGGAGCGGATATTACGTTTTGATCATAACATTATGCCCTACTTGGTTTCAAGCAAAAGGGTTTTCCAATATTCATGTGTTTGTGTGCCAAAAGTTTTCTGAAAATATTTCTGATTTTCTTATAAACAACATGACCTAACATATTGTAGATTGGTGAGTATCAAAATAATATAAAACTATTGTCATTACAATACTAATTACAATATAATTAGAAAACTAAACCAGCTTGACCAGCTTGTCAACTTTGGTCCCCCCAACTTCACCGACTTGTGAATCGGGTTAGAAATTACCGCCAACATAATGTGACAAATTCTGCATCGGTGAATTTTATAGTTCACACTCACAAGCATACATTTTATGTACAAACTACAACCCACAAAATGAATTGAGAACAGAGAAAGTAAATTGGAAGCTCACCTTGACATAAGCATCATCAAAAAGATCAAAGGCAATATCATCAACAATAGCTTTGGTATAATGGCACTTAGCTTGAATAACCTCCTTTTCCAATTCACTGCCAAAATAAATAAATAAGTAATCAAGCAGATAATATTTTGTTACCCACTTTCTAAAATTAGAACCAAAATTTATAACTTCTTTTACAAAAAACAATCATAATTTTGTTAAACATGAAAATTACAAGACTCTGTTATTAGGGATTATGCTTGTTTTCAAGCACATTCAAAGGAAATTGATTATTTCAGTGTAAAAAAAAACAAAAAAACACGTTTTATTATTTCATCCAAACACCTAAAATAGGTTAAAAAGTGTGATAACATTAAGAAACAAGTAATAAGTTAACAAACTCACCCATCTGATGACGCAATAACCTTCACTTTCTTCTGTAACCATCAATTACACAACATTACATATTTGCATTCGATTGGTACAACAAAACTAAACAGATGCAACACAAAAAAGCTAAATCTGAGAAATTTCACCTTCGATTCATAACGATGCGGCCATTTCTCTCTGGCTTGATCAGCCGGTACTGGTTTTCCGATGAATCGAGCTTCTTCGTCGCTGAAGAGGCGGCGGCCGGAGAGGTTTTGCATTTTTTTGATGGTGGCGATGGTTTTGCATCGGAATAATGTACTGATGAATCAATTGCTTCCTCCTGTTGCAGATCTCTCTTCAATCCTTTGGCCATTTCCTACTCTCCGTCACGGTGGTGGTTGTCTGAGATGAAGAGAGAGCGAGAGTGTGTGTGAATGACCGTCGGAGTTGAAGATATTTAGGGTTTCAAACGAGCGGGAAAACCGCGTTTTAGGGAAAATGGTAAATTACAAAAGTTTCCCTCGCAGTCTACGAAGTTGAAAATTTAAGTGTGTATTTTACTATTTTTCGAAGTTAATTGTATTTTTAAGTCCATGAGGTGTGTAAAATTAAAAAATTGTTTCTTACGGGTCGACAAGTTTAAGACATGATTAAAATCATGTCATAACCTGTTTTAACCTGTTTAGACACGATAACATACTTGTTTATATTTTTTTTGTGACATTCGACATTTTCAGGTTAACTTTGTTAAAACAAGCTCTGTTATCTAAATCATTCATACATGCATTACACTTGATTATGATTAATTAAGTGTGTCGGTTATTACACAAACACTCACGTAACGGTAATTCAGAGAATTACCGAATCACACGAGTTTGTCCCCGAACGTTGGTGATTAATAAAAAAAATAATATTTCGAACAATTATTAATTTATATTTAATATAAATTATGTGAAATTACGTGTTATGTATTTTATTGCTTAATTTGTGAACTTTCTTAAAATCGCGTACGTTTATGCGTAACGTTGTGATTTTATTTGCATTAGTAATTTTTATAAAAAGGTTTTTATAATAATATATAGTAAAAATTATTTTTAAGTAGTAGGATTAATTAAATCAATTAAAATCCTTTTAAATTAACCAACAGGCCTCCTAAACATGTTTAAACTCATCCTAAGCCCATGGAGTAACTATTTAAGAGATTTTTCAAAACCCTAACTCCCATTACTCCTCTTTTGGCCGAAGAGAATAGAGGTTTAAAACCAACCGGTTACGAAGAACTTCACAATGGCATAAGTAGCGTTCAAATCAAACTCGAAACCAGGCTGATATACGCCATCGTTGACGGTGTTCGCGTGGGGATTAGGCGGCGACGCGCGACGGTGGTCGGAGATTTGGGCCAATTTGGCGGTCAGGAGGCGGCGAAGATTTCGTGGAAGGGGATGGCGTCGGCTGGTGCAGAGTGGGAGATGAGGGTGTTTGTGTGTTAGGGTTTTCACATAAGTTACGTTTTCTATTAATTAGTAATGGTTGTTTGTTGGGTCATTTTTTTCTCAAATAAAGGAGACTATTTTAGTTCAAATCAAAATATAATAATAAAATATAACAATAACAAATACTAATAAAAATAAAAGTATGAAAGTTTATAAGTAACTACGTTAAAATAAAGGAGACTATCTTAGACATGTATGCACGTGTACACCATCGAAAACCGTTACAAAAAACACCCTTTCAAGTTTTGTAAGCATATACATATGTGTATGTGTATACACCGAAAACCGTACATACATGTACACTTAAGTATACAAACACACATACAAATACATATAAACACATACATATGCACAACACATACATAGATATACACATATATATACAAATACACAACACATGCATATACACCTATACATAAAAATACACACACATGCATACACATACATTTACCATCATTGACTGTTACTGACCCTAACTGATAAACGAAGACCACAATAAACCATCATTGGCTCTAATTAACTTTAACCATCCTTCATTGACTCCAATTAACTCTAACCGGTCGTCATTGACTCCATTTTACCTTTTTATTGGGACTAACTGATAATTGACATTTCTAACTGACCATACACACATACAGAAACACACGTATACATACACTATATATACAAACACATAGATACATACACATACTCATATGTATACACACATACACATATACATACAAATACACATGGATACATACACATATAAATACATACTTATACATACACATACACATACACGTGCATACATACATATACGTACACATACACATGCATACATACACACATATACATATATATATATATATATATATATATTAATAAGGTATTTTAATTTTAATTTTTAAGATTATTAATGGTTTTGTCGGAAATGTGTAGCAAACTGTGACGCATTTGCGACAAAAACAATATCAATTATTTATAAATTTATTAAAAAGGTATTTTAATTTTAATTTTTTAAGATTATTAATAATTTTGTCGGAAATGTGTAGCAAATAGTGACGCAATTACGACAAAAACAATTACAATTATTTATAATATATATTATAAAGTATTTTTATTTTTAAGATTTATAATATATATTATAAAGTATTTTTATTTCATTATATGTTAGTTACTTTTAATTCACAAACTTATACATATTTAAGACGTACGTACGTACGTGTACACCATCGAAACCCATTACAAAAAACACCCTTTCATAATTTTGTAAGCATATACGTATGTGTTTGTGTATACACCGAAAATCATACATACATATACACCTAAGTATACAAATACATATATACACATACATATGCACAAACATGCATATACACATTTACATACAAATACACACACAGATACACAATCAAGCATATACACCTATACATACACATACATTGATCGCCATTGACTATTATTGGCACTAATCGATAAACAACGACCACAATTGACCATCAATGAAGCATAATGACCATCGTTGACTTTAATTGACTCTAACCGACCATTATTGACTCTATTTGACCTTTTAGTGGCCCTAACTAATAATCAACGTTCCCAACTGACCATACACACATACACAAACATATATATACATACATTATACATATATACACATATACATACACACACATACTCATATGTATACACACATACATATACAAATACACATGGATACATACACATATTAATACATACTTATACATATACATACACATACACGTGCATACATACATACACATACACATACACATACACACACATATATACATACACATACATATACACATTTACGACAAAAACCAATATCAATTACTTATAAATATATTAAAGAGGTATTTTTATTTTTATTTTTAAGATTATTAATCATTTTGTCGGAAATGTGTAGCAAATTGCGACGCATTTGTGACAAAAACATTATCAATTATTTATAAATATATTAAAAAGGTATTTTAATTTTAATTTTTAAGAATATTAATCATTTTGTCGGAAATGTGTAGCAAATTGCGACACATTTGCGACAAAAATAATATCAATTATGTATTAATATATTAAAAATGTATTTTTTATTTAATTTTTAAGATTATTAATCGTTTTGTCGGAAATGTGTAGCAAATTGCGACGCATTTGCGACAAAAACAATATCAATTATTTATGAATATATTAAAAATGTATTTTAATTTTAATTTTAATTTTTAAGATTATTAATCGTTTTGTCGGAAATGTGTAGCAAATTGCGACGCATTTGCGACAAAAACAATATCAATTATTTATAAATATATTAAAAATGTATTTTTATTTTAATTTTTAAGATTATTAATCATTTTGTCGGAAATGTGTAGCAAATTGCGACGCATTTGCGACAAAAACAATATCAATTATTTATAAATATATTAAAAATGTATTTTTATTTTAATTTTTAAGATTATTAATCGTTTTGTCGGAAATGCGTCGCAAATTGCTACACATTTGCGACAAAATCAATATTAATTATTATAATTTAGTTAATAAGGTATTTTTATTATAATTACTAAGATTGTTTTTAGTTTTGTCGGAAATGCGTCGCAAAGTGCTACCCATTTGCGACAAAGGCTAGGGTTTTCATTTTCGTCACTATTTTGTCGCAAATGTGTAGCAATTTGCGACGGAAAATTTGTGTCGGAAATATTTCGTAGCAAACTCACTTTTTTCTAGTAGTGACCATTACGTTCTTCGTATCAAACCTACCTGATGCAGCCTCGAAAAAGGGGGTGGGGGAGGTGTTCAGCAAATATGGAAGGGTGGTGGATGTGTATGTGGCCAGAAAGAGAGATGCTCTTGTAAACGTATTTGCTTTCGTCAGATTCTCAGGTATCAAGGATGCACTTGCCTTGGAGCTGTCATTGAAGGAAGTCAGGTTAGGATACTCACAACTCTTCGTGAGGCTTGCCAAATTCAAAGTTGGGGGAAAGAAAGTTAACCAGGTTGACATGGCAAAAGAAATGCCCAGGGGAAAGAAGGTGTTGGGAGCTAGCTTGCGAAAGTATGGTCAAGCAAAAAACATATGGCGGCCAAGGAGGGGTATCGTTTCGTGATGTACTTGTTGGTGAAAATTCTGGAGTGGAGAAACGGTCGAACGTTACAGTGGATGCTCAGAACACAGTTATGGCAAAATTAGTGGGACATGTTTCCTTATTGGGGCGTGCCACAGATTTACAATATCCGTGTAATATTCATAATTTAATGAAACAGTTCGATGATGCTGTAATATCCAGGATTTTTCTGACATATTTTTTCCCTAAATCTTTGTGCTTATTAAAAATTTAAATTCTTGAAAATCTATTAAAAGTCTATTTTCTTAAATAAAATATGAATTTATTTGATATATATATTTAAGAAAAGCAAACATATTTAAAGATATATATACATATATGGATAAATACATTAAATTCTTAAAACTTATAATTATATATTCAACATAATAAATAAACTTATTTCAAATACTAAAACTTATAAATTTAAATCTTAGAAGTTATTTTTATAAAATTATAAAATAATAAAAAAGGATATGAAACTTATCAAACTTATTTAGTTTTATAAAAAAATAAAACCTATTTATTTTTGTATAAGAGTCCAGGGACTAAAGTTGCCATTTTAGAAACTTATTTTAATTTTAAATTCAAGCTTATACATAAAATGATAAAGGTTGGAAACTTTAGGGACCTGTTTTGTAGTAAACCCAAACTACCTGAACCCAAACCAGTCTCAGGTTCGAACCCCCTGGAACCGGTTTTGAGCCCGTTTTTATTCAAAAGCGTGTTTCCCGTCCAAATTCGATGAACCTCGGGTTCCTTTCGCGCATGCGACCGTAACCCAAGAAACTTCAATGTCTAATTTCGACTTTAGCGGCCGCAAAATTCAAAATTTAACTCGTTAAGCTCAACCGTAATCTCCCCACCTAATCCACCATTAAATGATGAAATTGGGTTTAAATACCCGTTGCTACAGCTCAACGACATCACACTTGAACTATCTAAACCCTCAATTCCTTCGATTTGTACCTGCATTCGCCATTCGAACCTAAGGACAGCTGACCGAAAGCTCAGAACTATTCTCCCTCAATTCGACACTAAATCAGGTAATTCGAGTGGCCAACCTTTTCGTTTTCATGCTATGATCGAAAGCTCTCTGTCAATTTGCAATGACAGAGGGATTATCGATTCGTATTCAAGGATTCTTGATCTAGGGTTCATAAGGAGATTAGGGATGATTCGGGATATTGCTTAACTTTTTCTTTTTCCATATAAAACATCAGCGAACCCGTAGCCGGGATGGTTGTGCGCGTGTGTGTTGGACTGCGTGACTCGGATTCGAATCCGGTCAGCCCCAGGTTTTGCTATTTATTTTCTTTTTCTTGCTTTTATTTATTTTAATACTTGCAAACGATTTTTATAAATTTAGTTATGTTTTTGTAAACTCGAATCCAATTTTTATTTACACTTTTTATATTCTGAGATATTTTAATTAATTAAATTTAGTTAAAACTTATAATAATAAATTCCTTAAAAATAGTTTTTAAACACTTGAAAACTATAAAAATATTTATAAACTTTATAAAACTTACACTTTAATCAGAGACAATTTTATAAAAAAAATCTTAGACTTATACATTTTATAAAACTTATATTTTATAAACAAGAAATTTATTGTTTATATAAAATTTAATAGAGAAATAATTATACTTTATTCTTTAAATATTTATAAACTTATAAACTTTATAAACTAAAATAGTAACTTTGAAACATTTATAAACTTATGAACTTTATTTAATACCTATTTAAGACATTATAAATCTATAGTTGTAATTAAACTTTAAAAACATTTATAAACTTATAATCAAAATATAAACTTTAATAGAATCCCTATTTAAACATATATGTTTAGACTTATGAATTCAAATTACTTAGTTAAACTTATAAACCCATTTTAAATACATTATTTAAATTGTAAGTTAGGTTGTAAGGTTGTAATACTTAAATACTTTAATAAATTCTAAGTAGTTTGGATTGATCCTATTTTTTTTATAATTATTCATACTTAATAATTTTGTATACTTTAAATAATTGTTATTTACCCTCAATATAATTATTTTATTATTGAAATTGTTATTTTTAAATTTTAATCACTAACTGTTTAAATAATAATTTTTATAAATCTTTAAATATTAACTATCCTTTAAGCCATTGTTACTAACCTTTAATAATAACTATCTACTCTTTAAATAGTTATTGATAATCTTTAATAGTTATTTAGATTTTCACTTAACAATATTACAATCATACTCATAAATACTTATAAAACTAATTTAGAATTTTATTACATAACTTGTGTAACTAACAAATGTAAAACCTTTTGAATAATTATTTTAATTAATAATTATTTTAAAAATTATAAACTTATTAAACTTTGATATCCAAGCTTGTTGAAACTCTATTTAGAAATTTATCTAAACTTTATAAACGCAATCATTCCCGTCTCCCATTAGAACCTTATTCAAACTTAGAATCGTAGATACTTATCATAGACTTATAGGATCAAACTTGAACTTTAGACTTGTATTCTTAGGCTCATTGTGAGTATATTCTCCCTCAAAGCCTTGCTACACTTAACCTTGTTGGACACTCTTTCCACCCTCCAAGTGAGTATACATAGCCCCTTTTTGTTTTACATTCTTTATAAACTTGGGGTAAAACATGTATCAAAACTTATACAATTATTGTACAACTATGCTTATATGCTCATTCTTATGTTATTATGCTTGAGATGTCACACCCCCAAAATCCACTAACGGAGTTTTACCGTTAGGAGCGTGACATACCAGGATCTCAGTCATTAGTTACGTTGAACGACTCTATATGAGTTTAATAAAAACACTAGCGTTGCTCATAGTCACGATGCAACACTAGTAAATGAAAACACTGAGTTAATGCGAAATGCAGAAGCATAAAGGTTGAAGGAAAAACATGCGCCAAAAACAATTGCACCCAAAATAGGCAATTCGAAAATAAATAAATAAGTAAATCATGCATTTGATAAATAATGAAACTCCAATGCATGCATGCCCTATCTCGTGCTCGTACCTTAACGACCTGAGAAAACATGCTAAAACGTGTCAACACTAGTTTGGTGAGTTCACAGGTTTCAAATGTAAGTAAAGTTTACTAGATAAAACAATTTACAATTATATCAATAGGTAGCTAACCTAATAACATGTTACTAAAGCGTTTCGACACCGAAGCTGACTGTTTATGTTTGATCTGCCTCCTACCATGTCTATCATGAACAATGGTAAACTGTTTAGGTCAATGTTACACCCATTCGACTTCCTGTCGTGTTAGCGCGACTAACGCGGGTGGGGCTTGTCAATGCCCAGTAGTACTACTCAAGATTACCTCGCTATCCCATATATTAAACGGTTCGACAAGTAAGGACTTACATGATATGTTTGCGCTTAGTACAACAAGTGATATAAATGAAATGTAAGATCTAAATGTTTGTACCCATGTTTTCTCCCCCAAGTTTAAACCATAAGAAAATGGGCCTTGAAACTCACCTTAGAGTGCGTGTAGAAGAAAGCTAATTAACTGCTCGACTACTAACTGCACATATAAACATTGGTTTATAAGTGTGTGTGTGTTCGTGTAGGTTGATATGAACCCTTAGTATCCAAACAATTCCATTGTTTAAGTGTCTTAGAAAATAGTTGTTGGTTTGACCGGGATAGACCAAGTTTGACCCGACGACCCGTTGGTGACACATTGTATGAATTTATGTTTGTTTAGCATAATACTACCACATTATACACATATGATCATGCTGTAACACTTAGCAACAAATCCTTATTGTTCTAGCATCAAAGCATGGTTTCCATAAACAGCAAGTTTCCAAAAATTTCCGGTTTACATAAATAGCAGGTTTCTATATATAACAGGTTTCTATAAATAGCAGTTATGTTCGAGACTCATGTTTTCCAGAAACTATCGTTACTAATTATGTTCATAATATGAATCTAATACGTCCTAGAAGGTTAAACATGTAACACACACCTTGATCTTTAACATGTTGATCACATTACAGTTTATGGTTTCCTTTTATAGTCGGCTAAAGATAACATGCATGGTTTCTGAGATTTAACACGTTACAACACGTTATTTCATCATTGTTAACCTACAAGTATCATAATATACTAACATGCATATCAAACTAGCAAGTTATGACTACTTTAGTCGATTAAAGTTTCCTTATTTAACAAGTTTATAAAACCGGGCTAGGTATTCAAAATCTAACTTCACAATTCACTTAAACATGCATCAAGTAACGTATAGATATCATCATATCATCCTAATCATGTCTAACATGCAAGATAGAAATCACAAAAGTTTCCTTATATAGTAACTGTCGGTTCTAGACATCTAGGGTTTCACAAAATCAACAAAACCAACCAATATCATCATAATACACAACTAGTTATCAAAGTTTGCATCTTTATCGAATGGATTTTTGTTTGGATGAAAACTAGGGTTTCACATAACCATATTTTCGAAAAATATATAAATAAATATACATGAAATCTTACTTGATCCGATAGAAACGAAGATTGATGCTAGGATTGCTCAAGAACACCAACGACTACAAGAAGGAGATCGATCTAAGAATGGTTTGAAGATGAAGAGAGGATTTTTGATTTCAAGGGAGGTGGGGGCTGAATATTTTTGAAATTTTGGAGTTATGGGGTTAGGGTTTTTATAAAATCCTTATATACTCACTCCATGGGCTCAAAAATGGATAAAAGTGTAAGTCTAGGAGGCGTGTTGACTAATTAAATGAGTTTAAAACTATTTTAATTAAATGTAACTAATTAAGATAGTTTCTAATAAATATTTTTATAAAACTTATTTATAAAAATTACTAAAACAATAAAAGTCACAACGTTTCGCGTAAACGTACGCGATTTCACGAAAGTCTACAGTTTACGCATAAAATCACATAACACGTAAAAGCACATAATTTATATTAATTATAAATTATTTATTGTTCGAAATATTATTTTTAATTATCACCAACGTTCGGTGATCGACTCGTGCGATTCGGTAATTCACCGAATTACGTTTACGTTAGTGTTTGTGCAATAACTGACACAATTAATTAACCCTAATTAAATGTAATGCACGTGCAACTAACTGAGATAACTGAGTTTGCATGAACAATGTTTGAACTAACGATATTTGTGTTAACGGAGTAAACCTGAATTTGTCGGATGTCACATCATCCCCCTGTTGAAAGAATTTTCGTCCCGGAAATTAACCGAAGTCGGTAACGTCTGAAACAAAAAGTTTAGGTTTGTCACATCATCCCCTTGTTGAACTAAATTTCGTCACAAAATTTAGTTAGTACCTTTCGTGTTTGCCGTTGACTGTTTGAAAAGGTGAGGATACTTTTTCATCATTTGATCCTCGTGTTCCCACGTGAACTCCGGTGCATGCTTCGAGTTCCAGCGAACTCTGACAATAGGTATCTTACTGCGCTTGAGAGTTTTAACCTATCGGTCCATGATTTCGACTGGTTCCTCTATAAAACGTAGCTATTCATCGATTTCCAACTCCTCGAGTGGAACTACAAGCGTCTCATCTGATAGGCATTTCTTTAGGTTTGAGACATGAAATACATTGTGTACTCCATTGAGTGTATCGGGTAGGTTCAGTTGATATGCTACTGGATCGATCCTTTTCTTTATCTCGAATGGTCCAACATAACGCGGGTTTAACTTTCCTCGTTCCCCGAAACGAATCACACCTTTCCAAGGTGAAACATTTAATAGCACCTTGTCGCCCACTTGAAATTCTAGAGGTGTTCTGCGCTTGTCTGCATAACTCTTTTGACGGTCACGAGCTGCCGCCATACGGTTTCGGATTTGCACGATTTTCTCTGAGGTTTCGTACACAAGTTCAGGACCCGTAAGTTGGATATATCCAACTTCAGCCCAACAAATTTGTGATCGGCATTTTCGCCCGTACGAGGCTTTGAACGGCGCTGCTTTGATGGTAGTATGATAGCTGTTATTGTAAGAGAACTCCACCAAAGGCAGATGAGTCTCCCAACTGTTACCGAAATCGATCACACAAGCCCGTAGCATGTCTTCTAGGGTTTGAATGATACGCTCACTCTGGCTATCTGTTTGAGGATGATACGCTGTGCTCATATCCAGGCGCGTGCCTAGAGCTTTCTGTAATGATTTCCAGAAATGTGAGGTGAATCGGGCGTCTCTAACGGAAATGATGGAGATTGGTATTCCATGTCGGGATACTACTTCTTTAAGATAGAGGCGAGTTAACTTTTCCATTTTTTCGGTATCTTTGATAGCAAAGAAATGAGCGGATTTGGTTAGGCGATCCACTATCACCCAGATTGTGTCACATCCAGTAGGGGTTCGGGGTAATTTGGTTATGAAATCCATAGAAATCTGCTCTCATTTCCACATCGGGATTTCCGGTTGTTGAAGTAATCCGAATGGCTTTTGGTACTCCACCTTGACCTTTGAACAAGTTAGACACTTGCTAACGTAGGTGGCTATGTCGGCTTTCATGTCCGGCCAAAACTTTGAGATCATGATACATCTTGTCGGATCCCGGATGGATAGAGTATCGAGATTTGTGAGCTTCATCCATGACTAGATCTCTTAGGTTTCCATATACCGGTATCCATATTCTATTCGCGAAGTAGCGAATACCATCTGCTTTAACCTCAAGTTGTTTCTCCATACCACGAGTGGATTCCAATGATAAGTTCTTCTCTTTTAAGGCTTCGAGTTGGGTATTGCGGATTTGTTCGGGTAATCATGTATGAATAGTGAGTTGTAATGCTCTAACCCGTCGGGGTTTGGTTTCTTTTCTGCTTAGGGCATCGGCCACCACATTAGCTTTGCCCGGATGGTACTTGATTGCACAATCATAATCGTTTAATAACTCGATCCAACGACGTTGACGCATGTTCAACTCTTTCTGCTAAAAAATATGCTGAAGACTCTTGTGATCGGTGTAGATGGTGCACTTGGTACCGTACAAGTAATGTCTCCATATCTTGAGTGCAAACACCATGGCTCCTAACTCCAAATCGTGAGTTGTGTAATTCTTTTCGTGAATTTTTAACTGTCGAGAAGCGTATGCGATAACCTTGTCGCGTTGCATCAACACACAACCGAGACCTTGGATGGAGGCATCGCAATACACCACGAAGTCATTCGTTCCCTCCGGTAGAGATAGGACGGGTGCGCTACATAGTTTCTGCTTCAGTAGCTGGAATGTTGATTCTTGAGTCTCGCTCCAATTATAGGGTTTATCTTTTTGGGTTAAGGCGTGAGAGGTTTGGCAATCTTTGAGAATCCCTCGATAAAGCGACGGTAGTATCCGGCCAATCCTATAAATTACCGAACTTCGGTTGGAGTTGTTGGTTCTGCCCAATTCTTGATAGCTTCCACTTTGACTGGATCGACATGTATTCCTTTCTCATTGATCACATGTCCTAGAAATTGAACCTCGCGAATCCAAAAATCGCATTTGGAAAACTTAGCGTACAACTGCTCCTGATCAAACGCAGATGCTCCTCATGCTCTTCCCGACTATTAGAGTATATGAGGATATCGTCAATGAAGACAATGACGAATTGGTCAAGGTAAGGTTTACACACACGGTTCATGAGGTCCATGAACACCGCGGGTGCGTTGGTTAATCCAAATGGCATGACAAAAATTTGAAATGGCCGTACCGGGTTCTGAATGCTGTCTTGGATATATATTCATCTCGAACTCTCAGCTGATGATAACCAGATCTCAAATCGATTTTTGAGTAGAAGCTTGACCATTGAAGTTGGTCGAATAGATCGTCAATGCGGGGTAGTGGGTAGCGGTTCTTGATTGTTACTTTGTTTAACTCTCTGTAATCAATGCACATACGGAAAGTTCCATCTTTCTTTTTGACAAATAGGACTGGGGCTCCCCAAGGCGATGAGCTAGGTCGGATAAATCCATTATCTAACAACTCTTGCAATTGTGTGGATAGCTCCTGCAACTCGCTTGGTGCCAGTCTATAGGGTGCTCGAGCAATAGGGGCTGCTCCGTGTGTTAGGTCAATCTGGAATTCGACTTGGCGATGAGGTGGAAGACCAGGTAGGTCTTCAGGAAATACTTCTGGGAATTCACAAACGATCGGGATATCTTCTAACTTCTTCTCCTCGGTAGACTTGTCAGCGACAAGGGCTAATATCACGGTATGATGCTTACGCAGACACTTCTGAGCCTTCATGAAAGATATGATGCCCACGACTGCACCACTTCTTTCGCCCTGAACGGATAGGATCTCTACACTAGGAAGGGGTATATGAACGATCTTCTCACTACAGATGATCTCAGCTTGGTTTTTAGACAACCAATCTATGCCCACAATTATGTCAAAACTGTCAAGTTTAACTGGCATGAGATCGATGTCGAGTTTGTGACCAGATAGTTCTAACTTACATCCCTTGAGGATGTGGGTTGCCTCGATTACTTTACCGTCTGCTATCTCTACGGTATAATGATGTTCTAGTAAAGTTGGGTTTATTCATAACCGACTACTAAGTTCTCTAGATATAAAACTTATATCGGCGCCAGTATCAAAAAGTACAGAAGCAAAATGATCGTTTAAAAGAAACATACCGTTAACAACGTTCCGATCATTCCTAGCTTCCCCCGAGCCAATCACGAAGGCTCGACCTTTAGCACCGTTGTTGTTATTGTTGCCGTTACTACCCTGGTTGTTGTTACCATTTCCATTACCGCCCTGATAATTGTTACCATTGCCATTCTTGTTTCCATTTCTCTTTAACTGCAGGCAATTTTTCCTAAAATGCCCTTCTTTCCCGCACTCAAAACAGCCTTTAGGTGCTTCACCAGGTGGTGACTGTTTGTTCTGCAGATCTACCCTATAATCTTTGGCCACATGACCTATCTTTCCACACCGGTGGCAACGGTACCGGTCGCATGCTCCATGATGGTGAAAATTACATTTTTTGCACTTCGGGTACTTGCCAACATACGAACCCTGATTCTGCTGAGAGGAGGTAGACTGATTGTTGTTCTTTGACGGTTCAAGCTTACGGTGTTGCTGTTGTTGTTGATGAGGAAGTGAGTTTGACTGGAAAGTTTTGGAGAATAAACTGTCAAACTTCCGTTTGTTGTCAGTTGTCTTTGATAATGCACCTCTAGGGGGTAGAGTGCCCGGAGCGACTGCCTGATCGGTTAGCCTGTGAGCCAACCTGAAGTTTGCTGGATTGTAGTAGGATTAGAAGATGTCACCATGCTCTGAATTTGCGGAACCGAACCATCAATGAATTTCTCGATTCTCTTATAGGGAGGTGTTACCATTTGTGGACATAAGTTCACCAGTTCATGCGAACGAGTAGTGTAGGCTTCAATCAGTGCATGGAAAACACAGTGAACTTTGTCGTGTGCTATAACCTAAAACCTGTCGTGATAGATAGCAACGAAACTTGGGTAATCTGACAATCCTTGGGCATATTAGACTACCTTTCAAGCATACTCAGGACATCCGATCATAATCAAATCTATCCCAAGTAATGCTTTCCACCATTAAAAATTCCAAAGCTTACTCAATCCTTCTCCTTGGATTCTTTTCCCAAAAAAATAAATTAAATCCTCAAATTCCTCGATGAAACTATATACTTCTTAGGGTGACTCCTGGCAATCATGAGCTGTGAAACTTAGAGACTCGAGTGTAATCTTATTCCTATCATTGCATCCCATTTAGAATTCTAAACGTAGCCCATAGCTTACTTGAAAACGTGAAGTACCTCTTTCTTTATCCTTGAACATACTAAAAAACCTAAATCCGGAACAGGAACTAGACCCTTCTACTTTAATTTCGGGATGAAATTTCCTAAAGTAGGGGAGACTGTAATATCCAAGATTTTTCCGACATACTTTTTCCCTAAACTTTGTGCGTATTAAAAATTTTAATTCTGGAAAATCTATTAAAAGCCTATTTTTTTAAATAAAATATGAATTTATTTGATATATGAAGAGACGTGAAAGCTCTACTTTGATAATAATTCCCGAATTCAATCAAGTACAAGTTTCTGGATCCCCTTCATCTATGAGATCACCTTCTATTTATAGAGTTTTACATTCTCTTTCCCCTAACCGTATGATAGTGACAGCCTCTTTCTCATTGGTTCCTTCTTCTTGTGGGCCCTCATGGTGGTTAAGGAGTTTAGATTTCTTTCGTTTAGGCCCCTTATGTATGATCTTTTCATCATACGTCGTCAAGTCCCCCTAGTCAATTTGATTTTTCTTTATTTCTTCACACAAAAAAAAATTAAGTTGACTATAAAGGCTTTTTTCAAAAATGAAGGGACTTAATACGTGCGGGCAACGCTTCTTTCAAACCTTTCGCACGTCCCATCCATCAGTCTCATATCCCTTCCTAGGGCGCCGCCATCCGTCCGCCTGTCTTCTCTTCCCGTCTATAAAAGGGGGGGGGGGGCAGGACATTGTTGCCTTTTACTCGTCTTCCATCTTACCTTCTTGATTTCTCCTGGAACCTTGTTTCTTTAATTCCTTCCGATCCTATTTAAATCTTCCGACGAATGGGTGATAACGCTGACGTAGCTTTGATCCCTATCAATTGGAGCGTGGAGCGCTTCGAGAGATTGAAAACTTTGTATGGAATTCTTAATGATGTGGAACCCGAGTACCCCTCTCGAGGAGGCACGGCGACCAAACCTCCTCCTGGCAAGATTACTTTATATGCTGATTTTTTCTCAGAGGCTAATTTCAGAGTTCCTATCACCTCTTTTGTTATTGATCTCCTTCAGTTCTATAAAATTCACCTTTCCCAAGTTCACCCTCTTGGTATGTGCCGTATTAGGCATTTCGAGTTCTGTTGTATCGCCTTGAAACAGGACCCTTCTGTCGCTATTTTTCATCATTTCTACAAGCTATATTTGAAAGATAGCTGATTTTCTTTTTCTAAACGCCCCGGAGTGATTACTCATGCCAAAGAGACCCCTCAGGGATTCCGGGGTTGGAAAGAAAAGTTTTTCTATGTAAGTGCCCGGATAGTTCCTGCCAGCATGCAGATCCGGTCACTTCGATTGGCCGTGGTGGACATTCCCCCAAATCTGGATGCTTTTAAGAAAACTCCTGTTTTCTCTCTGTTGACCTCCCGTCCCGCTGACATTCAAGAGATTCCGGAACATGCCCTGGTCGGTGTTGGTATGAGCCGGAACTGGGGAAGACTTGACCGTCTCCCGATTTATTCTGTGGGCAAAGAACGTAAGTGTATGTTGTCCTACATTTCTCTTTGATAGATGGTGCTTTGTCTTCTGTATATGTTATGCTTATGTGTTTTCCTTTTTTCATTTGCAGCAGTTGCTAGTTATTATGATGTTCTTTTTCCGGACTCCTTTAAGAACCTTACCCGGACATATTTGAGTGTGGGGCCGGGTGAAAAGAATGTTCTTGAAGTCTTTCATGAGCGTTTCTTTTTACCCCGTGCTAGTCTGCAAGAGGCTATGGATCTGGAGACTGGTTAGTTGATATGCAATGAATGGTTCAGTTGTTTCCTTTCTCTTTCTCCTGCTCCTTGTTCTAAGTTGATGCATTGTTTCAGGGAATCAAGAAGAAGAGCCTGAAGAGGTTCCAATAAGGAAGAAAGCTTCCGGGAGTGCTTCCGGAGAAAAAGTACTCTCACCTCAGAAGAAAATGCGAAAACTGACCGATGCTTATGCTGCCGGAAAGAAACCCCCGGGAGCGAGTCCCGAAGGTGTGTATCCGTTCTGTTTTTTCTTTGTTGAGTTTAAAAAATAATTTTCCTGATATTCTCTTTTCAGTGATTTTTAGGTTTAAAAACTGGTGAAGGGGTTACTCCATCTTGCCCGATCATGCAGACAAACGAAACTGCTGTTAAAAACCCGGAGGGTCCTACTCTTCAACCTTTTGTCCCTAAGGTCATACCTTCCCCTGTTCCCAAGGACGTGCCGACAGTAACTCAGATCCCTCCTCGGGATAAAGGGAAAGGGAAAGAGAAGGCACCTGTGGGTACTGAGGAAGTTCACTCCCCCAAATCTTCTTATGTACATACGAGTCAATCTGACTTTAGAATGCCCACCCAATCCGAGCCTTGGACTCCGGCAGATTCTAAGTCTAAGCATGTTCCTAACTGGAATATTTTGCAGGGTGACTGTTTGACTGATCCCCACCTATGCCGGACGTTCTTGTTGCAGGCTTTTCCCCCGGCCGAGCGACTACGCCACTCAACCTGTTCCCCGAAAGTGCTGTCCTATAGAGCTGCTTTGAGCTGGGTTGAGAGTATGGCGGTCATGCCCGAGATATGTCGGCAATGGGATGAGGGTCGCAGGGAAGTTGCCCATCTGAGGAAATCTTTGGCCCAGAAAAGTGAGGATGCGGGTAAGGTGCTGACGCTTACACAAGTGGTTAAGAAACTAGATTGGCAATTGAAGGAGAGGGATGCCGCTCACTTGAAAGCCCGAGCAGAGTTCACTGAGGCCTGCTCACGGACAAATAAAGAGCTTGAGAAACGTGCCCAAATTATCCGTGAAGCAAAGGCACGTTCCGAGGAGCTGGTATTTCAAGTGGCGGAAAAAGATTAGGAGTTGAGAGTGTCCCGGGGAAGGTTGGATATGTTGGAGGGAAAGGTGGTGTCTTTCGAGAAGGAGAAAGAGAGTTTTGAGGTGGAGAAGGCTAAAATGATGAAAGAATTATCTTTGTTGAAGGAGGATAGGAAGTGGTTGGTGGCGGAAGGGTTTTCCAGGGTGGTGGAGGCAGTCAGGGGCAGTGATGAGTTTATTGACGGGGTAGTTGGTTTGAATGGAGCTGCGGAAGCGGCGGGTTATCATGATGGGCTAGTCGATGGGTTTCAAGCGGGGAAAACTGGTTTGTCTTTGGAGAGCCTCTCTGGCTGGAGCCCGGAAGCCCGAAACATACTTACTCAGAGGCAAGATGCCTTTGATACTATGGAGTTCCCTGTAGTAGGTACTCTTGCCTCTTTGGCTAATCAATCAGATCTTAGGGAGATCAGGGATGTCCTTACCATTGAAGACTGACCCCTTTGTATTTTTATTTATCTTTTTTGGAGCCTGCGTGCTCTTTTACTTTTTGATACTGTAATCTTATTTTTGTATCTACTTATTTACCTTTGAATGCAAGTATCCTTTTTATGTCTTTCATCTGTGCTTTTAAGAATATTTGCAATTTGTACAAGCTTTGTTATCATGCTGATTGTCTTGATCTGGTTTTGTACCGGACACGGGGTCCGGTCTTTATTCCCTGTGCTTTATCCTTAAATATTTGCAAATCCGATCTTTTCATAGTGCCGGACACGTGGCCGAGTCTTTTATGGTGCCGGATATATTGATCCGGTCTTTTTAAGGTGTTGGATTAAAATCCAATCCTCTTGGTGTCGGACACGTGGCCGAGTCTTTTATGGTGCCGGATATATTGATCCGGTCTTTTTAAGGTGTTGGATTAAAATCCAATCCTCTTGGTGTCGGACACGTGGTCTGGTCTTTGATGGTGCCGGATACATTGATCCGGTCTTTTTTAAGGTTGGATTTTAATCCAATCTTCTTGGTGCCGGACACGTGGTCCGGTCTTTGATGGTGCCGGATACATTGATCCGGTCTTTTTTAATGTTGGATTTTAATCCAATCTTCTTGGTGCCGGACACGTGGTCCGGTCTTTGATGGTGCCGGATACATTGATCCGGTCTTTTTTAATGTTGGATTTTAATCCAATCTTCTTGGTGCCGGACACGTGGTCCGGTCTTTGATGGTGCCGGATACATTGATCCGGTCTTTTTTAATGTTTGATTTTAATCCAATCTTCTTGGTGCCGGACACGTGGTCCGGTCTTTGATGGTGCCGGATACATTGATCCGGTCCTTTTTAATGTTGGATTTTAATCCAATCTTCTTGGTGTTTAATCCAATCTTCTTGGTGCCGGACACGTGGTCTGGTCTTCGATGGTGCCGGATACATTGATCCGGTCTTTTTTGGTGTTGGATTTTAATCCAATCTTCTTGGTACCGGACACGTGGTCCGGTCTTTGATGGTGCCGGATACATTGATTCGGTCTTTTTTAATGTTGGATTTTAATCCAATCTTCTTGGTGCCGGACACGTGGTCCGATCTTTGATGGTGCCGTATACATTGATCCGGTCTTTTTTAATGTTTGATTTTAATCCAATCTTCTTGGTGCCGGACACGTGGTCCGGTCTTTGATGGTGCCGGATACATTGATCCGGTCCTTTTTAATGTTGGATTTTAATCCAATCTTCTTGGTGTTTAATCCAATCTTCTTGGTGCCGGACACGTGGTCTGGTCTTCGATGGTGCCGGATACATTGATCCGGTCTTTTTTAGTGTTGGATTTTAATCCAATCTTCTTGGTGCCGGACACGTGGTCTGGTCTTCGATGGTGCCGGATACATTGATCCGGTCTTTTTTAATGTTGGATTTTAATCCAATCTTCTTGGTGCCGGACACGTGGTCCGGTCTTTGATGGTGCCGGATACATTGATCCGGTCTTTTTTAATGTTGGATTTTAATCCAATCTTCTTGGTACCGGACACGTGGTCCGGTCTTTTAAGATGTTGGATTAAAATCTAATCTTTTCATGGTGCCGGGCACGTGGTCCGGTCTTGGTGCTGGATACATTGATCCGGTCTTTTTAAAGATGTTAGTTTGATTATAAAGACGGGGATTCTATTTATGTCTTTGAAAACATGCTCTGCTTTTTTGTTTCTTGAAAAACCATGAACATGGCCATAGAGATTACATATAACATTTCCTAAGTTGGGCTGCATTCCAAGTCCTGGGCACGTTAGTTCCATCCAATCTAGTCAAGGAGTATGCCCCCTTTCCCAAGGATTCTTTAATCTGGTAAGGCCCCTCTCAGTTAGGCCCCAACTTTCCTCCGGGTTCAGCCCTGCTAGCTTCAATGTTTCTAAAAACATATTCACCCGGGCGGAATTGGCGAAGTGCAACATTCTTGTTGTAGTACTTGGCCAGAACTTGCTTGTACTTAGCTTCTTGGATGAATGCTTGTTCCCTTCTTTCTTCCAAAATATCCAAGTTCAGTCTTAATTCTCGATCATTATCCCGACCATTTGTAGCAATTCGCATCGTTGGCGTGCCCATTTTGACTGGGATTACTGCTTCGTGGCCATAAGTTAAACTGAAAGGAGTTTCACCGTTGCTCGTTTTCGGGGTGGTGCGATGAGCCCATAATACACTAGGTATCTCTTTAACCCAAGAACTTCCTTTGGTTGCGAGCCTAGTTTTTATACCCTTTAGCATGCTCTGGTTGATTCGTTCTACTTGACCGTTTCCCTGCGGGTGAGCAGTGGACGTAAAAACTTGCCGGATTCCCATTTCCTCACACCATCCGGCAAATGATTCGAACTGTGTTCCATTATCACTCACCAGGTATAGAGGGAGGCCAAAACGGCATATTATGTGATCCCACACAAATTTTTTGATCTAGGTGGTAGTAATTGTTACGACTGCCTTAGCTTCCACCCATTTGGTGAAGTAATCCACCGCGACGATTAAGAATTTGACGCGTCCGGGTGCTTCCGGGAATTGTCCGACAATGTTTATTCCCCACTTTTGGAAAGGCCATGCTCCAGTCACTGGTATGAGATCATTCTTAGGCTTCAATGTTTTAGGCGCGTGCTTTTGACAGCTAAAACACTTCTGCAAGGTTTGTACTGCTGTGACATGCATTCCCGGCCAGTAATAATTTATGTTCATTAGCTTGGCCACCATCATTCTTGGGCCGGCATGCATTCCACATGAACCTGCATGCACCTCTTTAACTAATAGTTCAGCTTCCTTTTGACCAACACACCTTAACAAAGGCCCTAGGAAAGTTCTTCTATAGAGCCGATCGTCTACCAGCTGATACTGTAAGGCTTTTGTTCGCAGCTTTAACGCTTCTGCTCTATTTTCTGGCAAAGTTCCCTCCCTCAAATATGCCACCAAGGGCGTCATCCATGTCCAACCAACGTCCTCAAGGTGACTAATTTCTTCTGTGCAAACGAAAGGCTTAACCAATGTTTGTACTCGTATTTCTTTCGCCAGGTGAGCGAACTGGACCGACGCCAATTTACTTAAAGCATCTGCTTTCCGGTTTTGACTTCGAGGAATATGCTTTATGCTACACTCTTGGAATTGCAACATCATCTCTTTAGTCTTTTTTAAGTATTCGATCATCATCTTCCCCTTGGCTTCGTAAATCTTGTTCACTTGGTTAGCCACTAAGAGTGAGTCCACGTGTGCCCGGATGTGCTGGGCTTTCATGATCGCTGCTAATCGTAATCCGGCTAACAAAGCTTCATATTCAGCTTCGTTGTTCGTGCTTTTGAAGTCTAGCTTTATCGCATATGTGATTTCTACCCCCTCTGGGCTAAGTAAAATAAGCCCGGCCCCGGACCCTTCCATGCTTGAAGCCCCATAAGTGTATAACGACCACCATTGAGGTGCTTTGATCTGTATTTCAGCTATAACTGGGTCATTGGTGATCTCCATTTCTCGCCCCTCCGGTATTTCCGCAAGGAAATCGGCAATGACCTGCCCTTTTAATGCGGTTCGAGGCTTGTATTCCAGACTAAGAGCTCCTAATTCAAGCGCCCACTTGGCTAATCTTCTGGATAGCTCAGGTTTTCTTAACACTTGCTGGATGGGAAAATTGGTTAGTATTTCCACTGGATAGGCTTGGAAGTATCGACGCAATCTTCGAGAAGCATGTACTAAAGCCAAGGTTAATTTCTCTAGTAGGGAGTACCTTGTCTCCGGGTCTGTCAACACCCGGCTGACATAATAGATAGGAGTTTGCACACCTTTCCTTTCAACCATAAGGACAGCGCTAATGGCCGCATCCGCAGCCGCGATATATGTCGTTAACTTCTCTTCTTCTTCTGGTGCCGTAAGGGTGGGGAGTTTCGTAAGGTACAGTTTCAGTTGCTGGAAGGCCTCTTCTGCTTGGTCCGTCCATTGGAACTGTGCTTTGTTGAGACAATTTTTCAGAGTTTGGATGAAAGGGAGAGATCTTTCTCCATGCTTAGCCAGAAATTGATTTATTGCCACCAAACGTCCATTCAATGCTTGCACCTCCTTAATGGATGACGTGGAAGGCATCCGGGTGATAGCTGAAACCTTTTCCGGATTTGCTCGGAAACCTTCCTTGGTGACCATCACACCGAGGAATTTCCCTTCTTCTACTCCAAATGAACATTTCCCCGGGTTTAACATAATTCGGGATTCTTTCAACCTTAAAAATGTCTCAACAATGTCCGCTAGGAGATTTGTTTCATCATGGATTTTGATGACCAAATCGTCAACATAGATTTCTAAATTTTTACCAATTTGAGGCTCGAAAACTTTGTCCATGAGCCTTTGGTAAGTAGCCCCTGCATTCTTTAATCCAAACGGCATTTTTGTGTAACAAAAAACGCCGATATCGGTGATAAAAGCTGTTTTCTCTTCGTCGTCTTCGGCCATAGGGATCTGATGATAGTCTTTGTAAGCGTCCAAAAAACATTTGAAACGGAAAGAGGCTAACGAGTCGATCTTCTGATCAATTTCTGGTAAAAGGTAGGCGTCCTTAGGACATGCACTATTTAGATTCTTGTAGTCGATACACATACGCCATGTACCATTTCCTTTCTTTACCATTACTGGATTGGCGATCCATGAAGGATAACGAACTTCTCGGAGGATCCCCGCGTTAACCAGATCCCGGACTTGATCCACAGCTGCACTGCTCCTATCCGGGCCCATCCTCCGTCGGTTTTTGAGTTACCGGGTTAGCAGACTTGTATACATGTAGGCGATGTTCGGCTAATTCCCGTGGAACCCCCTTCATATCTGGCGGTTTCCATGCGAAAACATCGATATTGTTTCGTAGCAATTGTTTCAAACGGTCTCGCCCTACGGTGGATAAGGTGTGTCCGATGGTAATTATCTGTTCTGGGTATGCGGGATTCATAATCCATCTCTCCGGTTCATATGTACTTTTCATGTGAGTATCAAAATGATCTTTACCAGAAGTCCGACTAGTTTGCGCTTGTAATACTTCCATGATTTGATCGGCATATACCACCGCTACTCCCTTGGGAGTTGGGAATGCGATAGCGGAGTGGACAGTGGATACTGCTGCATGAAAAGATGCCAAACCTGGTCGTCCGAGTATCAAGTTATTTTTCGAAACAGCCGGGATTACTATGAAAGTTACGAGGACCGTGCGGATTTTAGCGCCTTCTTCCAGGGTCATTGGTAATGTGAGTTGTCCTAGAGGGACCACGGATTCCCCAGAAAACCCTATGAGATCAACATCGGTAGGTTCCAAGGTATTTTGATCTTCCATATCCAGACGTCGGAAAAGCTGCTCATACATGACGTCCATTGAAGCTCCACTGTCGACTAAAATCCGACTGATGCGGTAATCACCTACTAATGCGGTGATTACTACTGGACTGGTGGATGAAGCACCCCCTTGAACGGGTGGGAAGGTAAGCGGTTGTTCCATCCAAGCTTCTAGTCGTGCCCCCCCGCGTTTATAACCACGTGAGCTTTATGACTCCTCGTTCATTATCATGCATAAGTCACGCACCGGTTTTTTGCCTGCATTCTTTCTTCCCGGTGGTCCTGCGTGAATTTCTTTCAACAGATGAGAAAGTTTACCGGTTTGTATGGCTATGTCAATTTGTTTTTGTAAATGCCAACAATGATCCGTGTCATGCCCAGTATCTTTATGGAAATCACAAAACCGTTTGGGATCACGTACGGATTTTGGGTTGAGAGGTCGCGGGGGTTCTAATGTTAGTTTTTCTGTTAAAAGAACTTCCCGGGGGCTTTTGACTAACTTGTTAATCCACGCAACTCCCTTGCTCTCCGGATTATCCTTAAACCTTATTGAGGTATTGACAGATCTAACAGGTTCCGGGCGGGTGTACGGGAGAGGCCTCGTCCATGTACTAGGTCCTCGAAAATGTTGAGTCTGTCTGGAGGAGTGTGGCTGTTTTCCTGTTCGATCACTTCACTGATCCTTTTTATCATACTCATGAGTGCTCCGGACGGATCTTTCTGCCCGGACGAAGGCACGAGCGGCCGTCATCAGTTCCTCCATGGTTTTTGGTAAACCGTCCCGGCCGTGGAGCCTACGAATGAGCTCGTCATGTCGGATGCCATGAATAAATCCTGCTATCATTAAATCCTCCCCTGCCCCGGCTATTTGCAAACTCTCTTTGTTATACCGGGTGATGAAATCTTCCACCGATTCTCCGTCTCGTCTCCGGATGTGAAGTATTTCTGTCTTGTCTTTTGTGTGTCGTTTTTGCTGATTAAACTGTTGCATGAACTTTTCCACGAATTCATCAAAACTGTCGATCCGGCCTATAGGTAAACTATCGTACCAAAGGCGAGCTGTCCCGACCAAGTTTTGAACAAACATATGACACCATTCATGCAGAGCCCATCTCTCTACTCCGCCAGCACTAATAAAGACATTAATGTGATCGTCCGGGTCTGTAGTACCGTCATATTTCCCAACTGTGGATGGCATTTTTAACTTACGAAGTATTTCTGCTTGAGCTATTCGGGGTGTGAACTTTGATTGTGTTAACAAGGCAGTTGGTCGGTACGGACGATGGATGTCCACTACGGGATTAGTCCCAGGTATAGGTATGAGTGCGGGTGGGGGCCCTTGCGTACTGTATGGGTGGGTGGGAGGAACGGACTGTCCTCAGGCAAAAGGACCGATAGTACATGCAGATGTTAATCCCCCTGGTGTGGTATAAGCTGTTTCTTCAAATGTTAACCGGTTCCGGAGTTCGGCCAGGCGTATTTCTTTCCAAAATTGTTCATCCATTCGGGCCCGACGTTGTTGTTCCATCCACCATTCGTTACCTGTGAGTAACGGCATGGTGTAAGGGAGAGATCCGGGAATAAACGGGGTGTTGGGAATGGGTATGGAAGGTATTCCGGCCGTGGTTAGAAGAGTTTGTGGTAGATTATAAATGGGTATGCCAGATGTGGTGGCCTGCGGAAAAATGGGAAATATTGCGGGTTGTGGGAAGTCCCGAGTAACTTGGGTAGGCATGGTATTTGGGAGTAGAGGAGGCAATGAGGTGGGTAGGTTAGTATGCGAAGTGTGAAAATGAGATGCTGCTGCTGCTGGCAACACATCTGCTGGATGGTTTTGAGTTTGTGTCAGACGATCCTTCAGCGAAGAAATCATAGGAATACCAGCTTGAGACTGTGAATCTCCTGTTGGTGCTCCTGTGTTGGTAATGTGATTTCTATCCTCGTCGAATTCATAATCTGATTGTATGTTATCCATTGCGAGCAAAGATTGAATTCAGGATACCGTTGTAACTATTGTTCGACCGGGATGGCGCCAATGAAGAGACGTGAAAGCTCTACTTTGATAATAATTCCCGAATTCAATCAAGTACAAGTTTCTGGATCCCCTTCATCTATGAGATCACCTTCTATTTATAGAGTTTTACATTCTCTTTCCCCTAACCGTATGATAGTGACATCCTCTTTCTCATTGGTTCCTTCTTCTTGTGGGCCCTCATGGTGGTTAAGGAGTTTAGATTTCTTTCGTTTAGGCCCCTTATGTATGATCTTTTCATCATACGTCGTCAATATATATTTAAGAAAAGCAAACATATTTAAAGATATATATACATATATGGATAAATACATTAAATTCTTAAAACTTATAATTATATATTCAACATAATAAATAAACTTATTTCAAATACTAAAACTTATAAATTTAAATCTTAGAAGTTATTTTTATAAAATTATAAAATAATAAAAAAAGGATATGAAACTTATCAAACTTATTTAGGTTTATAAAAAAATAAAACATATTTATTTTTGTATAAGAGTCCAGGGACTAAAGCTGCCATTTTAGAAACTTATTTTAAACTTAAATTCAAGCTTATACATAAAATGATAAAGGTTGAAAACTTCAAGGACCTGTTTTGTAATAAACCCAACCTACCGGAACCCAAACCAGTCTCAGGTTCGAACCCCCTTGGAACCGGTTTTGAGCCCGTTTTATTCAAAAGAGTGTTTCCCGTCCAAATTCGATGAACTTCGGGTTACGGGTTCCTTTCGCGCATGCGACCGTAACCCAAGAAACTTCAATGTCTAATTTCGAATTTAACGGCCGTAAAATTCGAAATTTAACTCGTTAAGCTCAACCGTAATCTCCCCACCTAATCCACCATTAAATGATGAAATTGGGTATAAATACCCGTTGCTACAGCTCAACGACATCACACTTGAACTATCTAAACCCTCAATTCCTTCGATTTGTACCTGCATTCGCCATTCGAACCTATGGACAGCCGACCGAAAGCTCAGAACCGTTCTCCCTCAATTCGACACTAAATCAGGTAATTCGAGTGGCCAATCTTTTCGTTTTCATGCTATGATCGAAAGCCCTCTGTCAATTTGCAATGACAGAAGGATTATCGATTCGTATTCAAGGATTCTTGATCTAGTGTTCATAAGGAGATTAGGGACGATTCGGGATATTACTTAACTTTTTCTTTTTCCATATAAAACATCAGCGAACTCGTAGCCGGGATGATTGTGCGTGTGTGTGTTGGACTGGGGTGACCCGGGTTCGAATCCGGTCAGCCCCAGGTTTTGCTATTTATTTTCTTTTTCTTGCTTTTATTTATTTTAATACTTGCAAACAATTTTTATAAATTTAGTTATGTTTTTGTAAACTCGAATCCAATTTTTATTTACACTTTTTATATTCTGAGATATTTTAATTAATTAAATTTAGTTAAAACTTATAACAATAAATTCCTTAAAAATAGTTTTTAAACACTTGAAAACTATAAAAATATTTATAAACTTTATAAAACTTACACTTTAATCAGAGACAATTTTATAAAAAAAATCTTAGACTTATACATTTTATAAAACTTATATTTTATAAACAAGAAATTTATTGTTTATAAAAAATTTAATAGAGAAATAATTATACTTTATTCTTTAAATATTTATAAACTTATAAACTAAAATAGTAACTTTGAAACATTTATAAACTTATGAACTTTATTTAATACCTATTTAAGACATTATAAATCTATAGTTGTAATTAAACTTTAAAAACATTTATAAACTTATAATCAAAATATAAACTTTAATAGAATCCCTATTTAAACATATACATGTAGATTTATGAATTCAAATTACTTAGTTAAACTTATAAACCTATTTTAAATACATTATTTAAATTACAAGTTAGGTTGTAAGGTTGTAATACTTAAATACTTTAATAAATCCTAAGTAGTTTGGATTGATCCTATTTTTTTATAATTATTCATACTTAATAATTTTGTATACTTTAAATAATTGTTATTTACCCTTAATATAATTATTTTATTCTTGAAATAGTTATTATTAAATTTTAATCACTAACTGTTTAAATAATAATTTTTATAAATCTTTAAATATTAACTATCCTTTAAGCCATTGTTACTAACATTTAATAATAACTATCTACTCTTTAAATAGTTATTGATAATCTTTAATAGTTATTTAGACTTTCACTTAACAATATTACAATCATACTCACAAATACTTATAAAACTAATTTAGAATTTTATTACATAACTTGTGTAACTAACAAATGTAAAACCTTTTGAATAATTATTTTAATTAATAATTATTTTAAAAATTATAAACTTATTAAACTTTGATATTCAAGCTTGTTGAAACTCTATTTAGAAATTTATATAAACTTTATAAACGCAATTATTCCTGTCTCCCATTTGAAACCTTATTCAATCTTAGAATTGTAGATACTTATCATAGACTTATAGGATCAAACTTGAACTTTAGACTTGTATTCTTAGGCTCATTGTGAGGATATTCTCCCTCAAAGCCTTGCTACACTTAACCTTGTCGGACACTCTTTCCACCCTCCTAGTGAGCATACATAGCCCTTTTTCGTTTTACATTCTTTATAAACTTGGGGGAAACATGTATCAAAACTTATACAATTATTGTACAACTATGCTTATATACTCATTCTTATGTTATTATGCTTGAGACTTGCATGCTTAAATTAAACTTAAAACTAGCATATCCATTAACTTTGATCAAACCTATAGTAACAATGATAGATCTATTGTATTTGACCAATCCACCTTGTTTGATTAACCCTTCGAGGGGAGCCCATGGTGATTGTTACTGAAATTTTAAACTTTAAACTTTTAAGGGTAACCTTCGAGTTATGCCTAAACTTGGTTGGAGGATTGATATGCACAATATTTAACATGTTTGTTCTCACACTTATACTATAGAATGCATGACGTAGTAAATTGTAATACTTTTCAAAACTTTGCTAAACTGTGATAAAACCTTCGTATCTCACCAACTATTTTTAGTTGACAGTTTACTCAACATGTTTCAGGTACACAAGTATGAGACTTATTATGATCACATAGGATGTTTTGGACCTAGTATACTTATGAAATAAACGATGTATTTTCTGTTGATTGATATTTTGATTCTTGTATTAAACTTTAGAAGTCATTAATAAAATATTTAAACTTTAATAGTCAACCTTGTGCTTCTTGAACAACCGTGTCCGCCCCAACGTATAATCTGTCGTCGGTTGGGGTGTGACAGATGGTATAGATGTTAGATATGTCGGAGGTATGCATGTGCTGCTTTCGTTCACGAACAGGAAATTGGCAATGGAATTCTTGAGCGGTCACAGAGCAGTATGGGAGGAATGGTTCTACAAGATGGACGTGTGGGAAGAGCAACTAGTGGAGTTCAAAAGGATTTCTTGGACAAGGGTGTATGGGGTTCCAGCTCAGTCATGGGATAAGGACACATTTAATGTAGTGGGTAAAAGGTACGGGAAGCTTGCAAGAAGTTCGTGTGCATCTTGGAGTGATCTGGATTTGTCCCATGAAGTCATGGGGATCTTGGTTAACCATGGGGATAGAATCAGAGAAGAAATAGAGTTAAAGTATAAAAATTCAAGTTTCAAGTGCTGGATAGTTGAAGATGAATGCTCGTGGGCTCCGGATTTCTTGGCAGGTACGTCGGAAAATATCAGATCGAAGAATCGGTGTAAAGGAGCGAAATCCATGTCACCGGGGTTTTCATCGGAGAAGGAGGATAACGGTACGAACTAGGGGAAGACAAACAGTCGTCGCCGGAGATAGTTGAAGAGACGCAGGATTTTGGGGGGAACCAAGATAACTCAGTAATGGGTGGAGAGAACCAAGATAACTAAAAAAATATAATTAATGAAGTGGGGGATCCAAAGTAAAGTTCTATGAATCCGGGTGGGGACTTAAATGGCAATGGTAGGACCCAGGAAGTTGACTTGAATTTGAAAGAAATTGATCCCTTTCAATTAGTAGCCAGAGATAGAGGTGCACAAAACGGTTTTCTTAAACAGAACCGGTTTAAACCGACCCTAACCGGTTTGGTCAACGTTTAGTCAAAACCGGTTTGGCCCTAAACCGGTTCGGGTTAACCCGGTTTACAAGAAAGGAAAACCTAAACCTGATAAACCGGTTAGGGTCGGGTTATGACCGGTTTACCCTTTAAACCGGTTTAAAACAGTTTGTTTTTAATTTAAAAAATATCAATAAATTCGCTAGAAGACATCCATTTTCTATACACCATTAAACCTTTACACACTAACACACGCAATGCCCTATGCATTCTTGCTTTTCCAACTAGCCTTTGACCTACCTAAAGTAAAATGCTTTATCTTTATTCATCACTGACATGACTATATATAGCCTTACAAGAGAATGTGGACCCTTTTTAAAAAACAATAAAAATAAATTGGACAAAGCTTGTAATTTGTTCAACGGTTCACGAGACATGCAATTTGTCTCTTTTTTTTTTTCACTCTGCACAATGCACATCAGGTCTGTCCTCAATTATTATATATTCTCTTCCTTCATTTTTATCTTCCTCAGCAATTTTGTGTATTTTATAAACCATACAACTATTATTTTTCATTTGATTCATTTACAGGGACGTTCAAGCGAGTTGATAGGATGCATAGCTCATGCCTCATGGACCGTGGGGTGGTTCACAGGGTGAAGAATGGGTTAATTTTTTTACAGGGAGGTTCATGCGAGTTGATAGTAAAGTTTCAGCTACAAACCAGTTTAAAAACCGGTATCAGATTCAGAAACATGCAAACCGGTTTGTAACCGTCGGTTCATTCCGGGTTTGAACCGTTTTAGGGAGAACCGGTTTAGGGTGAACCGGTTTTCGGGTTTTGACCGGTTTGAAAAATCGGGTTTTGACCGGTTTGAAAAATCAAACCGGTTTTTTTAAACACCTCTAGCTGGAGATATAAGAAATGGGCCTCACCATGGGAACAATAGTGGGCCTTGTTTACAATTAAGTTGGGCCATAACGAGACTAATTGTGTAAAAAGGAAGAGAGCTGATTTAAAATCATTGCGGTAAAAAAGTCTCAGGCCTAGCAAATCCCTGTCAAAAAAAATACCTGACTTAAACAAACCTAATGAAGCCGGCCCAAGTAAAGTCGTAAAAAGAGGCGTCCGTATGAGAAGGAAATTAGGGAAAAAGGGGGCTTTGGTGGCAAGTGGACAATCCGATGATACTAGTCTTGGGGATGATCTTCCTCCACAATCGGAGTATTGGTCGGAGGCGTCAGATGAAGAATCGATCCCTGGAGATAATATTGGCCCGTCTGCCCACGAGGTTGATAACGAGGCGGAGAATACACTTAATGTCGGTATAGGCGTGGGTATCCTGCTGGGAGGTTTTGAAGATCGTGTTAAGGAGCTGGTTGTAGGAGTGGTGAACCAAAGAAGGTCTCAATAAATTGTGCAACGTTAAATATTAGGGGTGCTGGTCGTGCAGCTAAGGCCGAATGGGTTAGGAGGATTAGGAGGGAGAATAATGTTGATTTCTTTGCAATTCAAGAGACTCGGATGGAAGGCATGTCAAAAAGTCATATTCAAAATCTATGGGGTAACATCCCTTTTGATAAAGTAATAATTGATTCGGAGGGTAGGTCGGGTGGATTAATTGTGATGTAGAATCCATCGGTATTTCATAAGAGCATGGAGATGAAAAAACCGAACTTCATAGTGGTGGGGGGCAATATTGTCGGGCGAGAAGAGGAATTGTTCTTGGTTAATGTGTGTCACACCCCGCCTAGGGCGGAAACACGGGGCGTGATGATCTATGGTGTTCATAGCCTTTGATTACATTGGACGACTTCTAATAACTTTCATAATCAAAGATTCTAAGTTGTTACAGGGAAACACAATTTGTTTCTAAGATATTACATGCCAAATGTACCGTACTTAAATCCAAATTGTACGGTTTTTCATACAACAAGTTTGTCGGCTAAGACCTAGATGTCCCTAGGTTATACCGAGTTGACTTCAAAAGGATGTTCTACCTGCGTGCATCTCCATGTACCATATTTCTAGTTACCTTAACTATATAAATGCTAAAATGTCAACGTAAAGTTGGTGAGTTCACAGGTTTAAGTAAGCAGTAAAATATGTTTCATTTGGACTACGAGATTTCCCAGTGTGTAAAGCATTGTCGATCAAACAATACTTATGTATGTGCATTGTTACCATGAGCTACCATAACCGACACTTGACGTTTGTGAAATTACACGTCATTTGACCGAGTTATTGTTGTGAGCCCCGCACAATGTTTTGTCATGAAATATTGTATGTGTGTGAATGGATAGTATGCACCCGCTTTGACCTCCAGTCAAGGTTAGCGCGACTAACCACGGGTGGGGGTGTCAACCCAAATAGATCTATTCATGCGTTTCACTTCTGAACCAGCTAACGGTTATAGTATCCCGGGGACTTAGTATGACAGTTGCGTACTTATGTAACAATCGTTTTGTGTACTCGTATCCAGATGTGAGCTATGTATTCTCCCCTGTATGTTTAAAAACAAATTTAAAACAAGTAAAAGTGGGGGCCATGAGACTCACCTTGTCTATCGAGGTGATGAGTGATGAGATGTGCAGTAAGTCCAACAAATGTCCGACCTATCTGTGCCCTAAATTATTTAAGACAACTTAGGCCCTATGAGATTGTTTAAGTGTGGTTTGGTCACCTGACCAATACCATGAGGTCTCGACCCCTGTCTCGTAATAACTTACAAGGGTCCGACCCGATCGTTGTTGGTGATACGACTTGTTGTTCAAGTTTATTATATTTATTAGATTCTCTAATAAATATTGCGACTCAGTATTTGTTTATCCAAAACTTTGTTTATTTTGATTATTAGGATAAATATATGTAACATATATTTATTGAAATTATTCCCAATTAACATGTTGTTATAAAATAATATTCATATTATTTTAATCTCATTATGCCATTTATACTAATGATTTCTTGATATATATATATATATATTTATGAAAAATAGGTTTATATGTCTTAAAATAATTATATTATTTTATATTTCTTTTCAGGCCAACTAGTTTACCCTCATGTATTAATACATATATATAACTAAGATTGTTATATATTAGTCACAATAAGGCATTTCTATAAATATAATTTTATAAAAATCTCCTCTTTTTTATACAAAATTATTTATAGTTAATACTATCATTAAAATGATATGTGTTTTTATAAAATAAATTAATTTTACTGTGAAAATAGGGCTTTTAACCTATATTTTTATAATCGTTATTTATTTAAAAACAACCCGTCATTTATATATTCAAACCACGATACGTTTAAAACTCGTCATTTAATTTATAGTCCGCTTATAACTTATCGTATCACCAACTTTAATAATGTTAAAAATAAACGAGTCGGAATCTCACGTAAACCGTCGGGAAAAGGTGACGGCGGATACGCGACGTCCGGTTTCTTTCCGAAATGCCCCGAATGACTCCATGAGTTCCCGAAATGAATCGTGGGCTTCACGTGATCGTAATGTGGTGACCGTAGGTGAGAATCGGTGACCGAACGAACCGGTTTTCATTCCGAAAGAACCCGTAAGATGGCGAAGGTTGTGACGGGTGGAAACGGCGTACGGTGGTGGTTGCGGGGACTGAGGTGGGGCTGTCGGGGCTGAGACGGGCCTGGGGTGGGGCTGTGGTGGTGGTTATCGGGTGAGGGGAGGTGGTGGTTAGAGGTGCTTGGTGATGGTGGAGCCGAGAGGTGATGGTGGCGGGTGGTGAGGGGGTGGTGTGGAGGTGAGGGTGGTGGACCGATGGTGGTGAGGGAGCCGAGGGGGTGTTGCTGCTGTTAGGGGGGCTGTGAGGGAGCAAAGGTGAAGGCTAAGGTGGTGTCGGGTGTGTGCCGAGAGGGAGAGAGGGAGGTGTTGTGGTGTTATAGGGTGGTGGTGGCGCTACTTTGGTGGTGTGGGGAAGGTGATGTTGTTGCTGTAGTGAAGCCGAGAGGTAGGCAGGAGGGTGAAGTTGATGAAGTTGAGTTGAAGACAGATTTTTTTTTTCAAAATAGTATATTTTGAAAAAATAAAATGGTTAATAGCCTTTTGTGGGGGAAAATGTGGGAAATGGTAAAATCGGTACTACCTGAATTAGTTTCAATACAAATGGTTTAAACAAATCATTGGGTGTCAGAGAGGTGGCATAGTTGCAGTGAAACCGGTACTGTCAGTACCGGTTTCAGTATTAATCCACTAACGTCCCTTTAACGGTACCGTTTGAGTAAGTTTGTACTGAAACCGGTACTACTAGTACCGGTTTCAGTTACTTTTTGGTGTTTGTACTGAAGCTGGAGGTGCCAGTACCGGTTTCAGTTGTTTTTTGGTCAATGAAATGTCTCCTCGTGTAAGTGTCCTCTATAAAGTGTTTAAGTAACGTGTCATACAAAAAGTAACTGAAACCGAATGTGTCAGTAACGGTTTCAGTTACTTTTGTATAAATTGTACCATTCGAATATATTCTACTTTATATTCAGTATTCTGTATTTTTTTAAAATTTTTCCATACCTACCTACCATTATTAATACCAATTATATATAATATATAATTTTATGTTATGTAAATTCTTATATTTTATGTTGTAATATATAGTTTGGTTTCTAAAAAGGTTTTATACAACATAAAATTATATATTATATAAGTGGTTAATATATTACAACATAAAATATAAGAATTTATACAACATAAAATTATATATTATATATAATTGATATTAATAATGGTAAGTAGGTATGAAAAATTTTTAAAAAAATACTGAATACTGAATATAAAGTAAATATATTCGAATGGTACAATTTATACAAAAGTAACTGAAACCGGTACTGACACCTCCGGTTTCAGTTACTTTTTGTATGACACATTACTTACACACTTAATAGAGGACACTTACACGAGTAGACATTTCATTGACCAAAAAGCAACTGAAACCGGTACTGGTACCTCCGGTTTCAGTACAAACACCAAAAAGCAACTGAAACCGGTACTGGTAGTACCGGTTTCAGTACAAACTTACTCAAACGGTACCGTTAAAGGGGCGTTAACTCTGTCACCTCTCTGACACCCATTGATTTGTTTAAACCATTTGTATTGAAACCGGTACTGATACTACCAGTTTTATCATTTCCTATATTTTCCCCATCAAGAGACTATTAATCACTTTCTTTTTTCAAAATATACTATTTTGAAATAAAATCCGTTGAAGACATGTATGTATATAGGAGTTCATCTCATGCGTACATATATATTTTTTTATTATTATTTTTTTAAAATTATCCAAAATCTTATCAAGAATCTCTACAAATCTTCATATGTACGCACACTTCATATATATATATATATATATATATATATATATATATATATATTTTAATATATTAATAATTAGTCATGTGGGATAAATAAGTGTGGAGTGATACCCGCTTGTTACTTGTTCGGTAAAATACCCTTGTGTCGTTATTTATGTTTGTTACTACGTGTCGGGAAAGAGTCGGGTATCCGAAATATTAATAATTTAGTAGTTCAGGTATAATATATGTTCGACATATATTAGTTTTATAGTCTCGTTCGAGTGGGTATCCTCTGATATATAAATAATATATATAACAGGAATATATATATATATAAAGAGAATGTTTTTTGAGTCGCCTAAATATTATTTTTGGTCTATCACCAACGCGATATGTGTCTTGGAAATATCTAATATTTCCCGTGCAATCGTGTGTGGGTTGGACTCTACTGGACCGGGTTAGACTTAATTAATTAATAATTAGTCTAATATGCGCAATTATATTTAAATAATTATGTGGTAAATTACCGGTTGTTACAATGTGTATGCCCCAAATGATCCTGGAGGAGAAAAAGACTTTGGGAGGAATTAGTAGAAGTAAAAAATTCCTTGGACTGGATGTTTGTGCTAATGGGGGATTTTAATGAAGTTAGATCGGAAGAAGACATGCTAAATTCAATTTTCAACCCAATTAACGCTATGGCATTTAATAATTTCATTTCATCGGCGGGCCTTGTTGAATACCACATGGGGGGGGGGATTACATACGTATATGGCTCCCGATGGTAGCAGCAGTAGTAAATTAGATAGGTTCTTAGTTTGTGGTTCGTTTATGTAACATTGGCCGGAGGCTTCGGTAGTGGCGTTAGCAAGGGAGAAGTCGGATCACATGCCGGTTGTCCTGTCAGTGGTAAAGAATAATTATGGTCCGATTCCTTTTCGGTTCTTCAACAGTTGGATTGAGGATGAGGGACTGGAGTCGATAATACAGTCCTACTTGACAGAACCTGGTGAATACAAGTCAGCAAGCATCGAGGCATGTGATAGGTTTAAAAAATTAAAAGAGGAAATTAAAAAGTGAAGAAAACAACAGAAGAATGAGGAATCCACAGGTATCGACTCTGCGAAAAAGCTGGTGGAAGAACTGGAATGCGAAGCTGAAAAGAGGCAGCTAAATCAGGAAGAAAAGAAAACGAAAATGGAGGCGAAGCGTAGAATTTACCAACATGAACAGGTAACCTTGAAGGACTTGAAAAAGAAGTCAAAATTAGCATGGATTAAACATGGTGACGAAAATTCCACTCTATTTCATAAAATTATTAATAATCATGCAGTAAAAAACAGAATAGGGGGAGTCATGATAGATGGTGTTTGGATATCGGATCCAAAGTCAGTGAAGAGTCACTTTTCCAATTACTATATGGCGAGGTTTAAAGAACCGATGGTAGATAGACCTAAGTTGGATGGGGTTGGATTCAAAAAGCTCACGAGTAGTTAACGGGCGTCGTTGGTTAGGCCCTTTTTCCAAACAGGAAATCAAGAATGCGGTTTTTGATTGTGATGGTAACAAGGCTGCATGTCCAGATGGGTTGACTTTTGAGGTAATAAAAAGGTACTGGTGCGACTTTGAACCGTTGATTATTAAAGTGATGGATGAATTCTTCATGCATGGTTCCATCCATAAAGGGAATGGAACTTCTTATATATCCATGATCCCAAAGAGTAATGACCGTATGGGGCCTGCTGACTTTCGCCCTATATCACTGATTGGAGTTATACAAAAGGTATTTTCGAAAACTTTGGCCAACAGATTAGCACTAGTCATTGATTCACTGATATCGGATTCTCAATCGGCATTTATTGCGTGTAGGAATATTTATGATAGTCCCCTAATCCTAAATGAAATTCATGCTTGGCAAAGAAAGTAAAGAAACAGGTGTCATTTTTTAAGATTGATTTCGAGAAGGCGTATGATTCAATCAATTGGAAGTTCTTAATCGGTACCTTGAAACATATGGGATTTCCGGCTAAATGGAGGTGTTGGGTTATGGGCGTACTGTTTAATTGTTACACTAAGGTGTTGGTAAACGGGTCTCCGACAGAAGAAATACAAATGGAAAGGGGATTAAGGCAAGGTGACCCGCTGTCCCCCTTTTTGTTCATAATAGCTATGGAGGCCCTTAGTGTTATGATGGAGAAGGCGTCTTCGGAAGGCATTTTTAAGGGCATCCAGTTACCTAATAGTGGTCTGGTAGTATCTCATTTGTTTTATGCAGATGATGTGGTGTTTGTTGGTGAGGGGAGTATGGAAAATCTAAAAAACTTGAATCGGATAATCTGGTGTTTCCACCTTGTTTCTGGATTAAAGGTAAGCTATGACAAAAGTGAAACTTTAGGAGTGGGGATGGATGAGCAGCTCGTGACTGAGGTGGAAAATGAGATGAAGTGTAGAAGGGGGTCGTTCCCTATTAACTATTTGGGTATGATGGTTGGAGCAAACATGAACCAGGTGACTCATTGGAAGTCGGTGATAGACAAGTTCAACTCCCGGCTGTCAAAATGGAAGGCCAGGTGTATGTCGTTCGCGGGTTGGGTAACCATGGCAAAATCGGTGCTTGGGAATCTACCATCATATTACTTGTCCCTGTATAAAATGCCGGTAAAGATTCTTAAAACCTTAGAAGGGATCAGAAGAAAATTTTTATGGGGTGGGAATTCGGCAAATCAAAATAAAATCAGATGGGTTGCATGGGAAAATATGGTGGCGTCAAAGATCAGAGGTGGTTTGGGGATCGGGTGTTTAAAACAGATGAACTTGGCCATGTTATTGAAATGGTGGTGGAGGTTAAGATCTAAGCAAGATCAATTGTGTGCAAAAGTGATACTAGCTGTACATGGGAAAAAGTGGGAGACAGAGCTGATACCCAAGGACAAGCGAGTAACGAGGGTGTTGAAAAATATAGCTAGCATCGATAAGGAGTTACATAAAAGTGGGGTTTGTCTGCAAGAAAAATTGTTGGTAAAGATGGGCAAAGGAGATAAAACCCGTTTTTGGTATGATGTATGGCTTACTAACATGCCATTAAAAGAAATGTTCCCACGGGTTTATAAACTTGCATCGGATAAAATTGGCATGGTATCGAAATACTATAAATGGATTGGTCAAAATAGAGTGTGGGAATGGAGTTGGAATAACCTACCTTGTGATCAAGAATCGAAGGCTGAATCTGATGCACTTTTCAACTTACTCAGCTGCCACATCCTTAAAGATCACAAAGATTCATGGATTTGGAAAGGGGATGGGGAGTCAGAGTTCACAGTGAAAGTAGTTAGAGACGAGTTGGATAAGGTGGCAAACTCACATCAAGAAAACTCAGCAATGAGGTGGTGTAACTAGGCAATACCTAAAGCAAATACATTCACTTGGAGAGCTATAGATGGAAGGATCCCGACTAAAGATCAGCTATTCAAACGAGGGGTTAACACAGGGGTATCAGCTGTCCACTTTATGGGATAGCGGAGGACTTGGCGGATCATATGTTGGTGTCCTGCCTAGTTGCAAAATCGGTGTGGTGGTCAATCGGTAGATGGGTCGGAGCGTAGAACTTAGCCAACTGCAACTTGGTTAGGGACTTGCTTGACCAAACCAAGGACATGGAGATAGAGACAAGGAGGAAGAAGGCGGTCTTTTGTGTTATAATGACAACTCTGTGGAGATTATGGGTGCACCGGAACAACAAAATATTTAGAGGGAAACCGTTCTCCGGATCAAAAATTGTGGAGGATGTGCAAGACGAAACCTTCTTAAGCCTACGGGTGAGGGCAAAGTTTCGAGATTTGAGGTTAGAGACATGGGTATTGTATGGTATAAAAGCTTTGTTGGTGTAATTGGGGATTGTATGTAATTTTGGTCCAACTAGTGCCTCACTAGTTGGTGCTTTTCTGATTGAATGCAAGCTTTTCTGTTAAAAAAAAACAAACCCCGGAAGAAGGAAATGTTCTGATTGAGGTTTTGATTTGAAATGGCGATTTTGATGAATAAACCCAAGAACTCGCAATCGGGTATATAGGAAATGGGTCAGGATACTTGAATTTAGTATATAATCAAGAAAATTTAAAAGATTTGTTACCAGAGATCCTGTTGTCTTCCCCTCTCTTTGCAGAAACCATACGATGCTTTCAGAGACTAACGATTCAAAACTCAAGAACCCTAAAAATATGGTAGATGTCAACATAAGGAAAAGAATCGACACAAAGAAAAGCTTTGCAAGTGATTGAGAGGAAATCGAAATCACCGGTTTAACTTTCGTTCTTGTTTCCTAAATTATGCGTACAAAATTTGAAAGATGATTGAGAGGCATGATGTCATAGATGATTAGGGTTAGAACAAAGATGGATCAATGGAGAGGAAGGGGTGGAGTGTGAGGCCAAATGAAAATCCATTTAGGGTTTCTTCAGAAATAGAAAACGGGTAGTAAACACGGGTCATAGGATCCGCATGTATATCAAATACGTATAAAGAGTTTGGGCGGGAAAAATTTTGTGAGGAGGAATGTGATGCTGCCACGTGTCATACAAAGATTTTTATTTATTAAAATAGTAAGATTATTATAAATGTATAATCACCAATGTTGTATAACCGATCTAACATCAAGCCGATAGTTTTACAAGTTTATTGTTGACTAGTTGGACCGGTTTTAAAAACTGAATAGCCTTAAACAATTTAAAAAATAATGTTAACAAAACATTTTGATAACAAAACTAGTGTGTATAAGCATGTGTGTGTGACTAATCTATACTATATAATAAATAAAGGTTTTTCATGACACGTGTCGACTCCACATTCATTCTTATTATTTTTTTCCCGCTTCTTTCTCTTATTAAATGCACCTCATATTTTTAACAACAATATATATTTAAAGAAAATATTAGTTATACTAATAAAACACATTTATTTTAAATTATCCCTTATGAAACTTTTAAAATCTAAATATTTAGCTTTTATTTTCAATCAAATAATAAATGAAAAACAAATTACATTAAATAGTATTTAATTTATTTTTGAAACTCAATTATATATTAGTTTTTGCATATTTTGAGTTTTGTTTTCTATCCTTAGTATATGATACATTTTTACACGTGTAAAATATACACATAAAGATTTAAAAAATTTATTTATTGATATTTTTCACCCGTGTGTATACACGGGATCTAAACTAGTCTATACTAATAAATAAAAGTTTAATGTGGACACTAGTCACTTTCTCATGCCTTCTCACATTGATTTTCCCGCCTCTCTCTCCTAATAAATGCACATCTATCTTATTAAATAATAATAATGTTATAAATATATTATTAAAAAAGAATAGCAATTATATTAAATAAGAATATATAATAGGAAATCAAAATATAACTAATTAAAGAAAAAGATTAATCTGTTATATACACACACATTTCCACTTGATATATCTCGAGATGATCATAATAGTCTGACAAGTTATAACGTATTTATAAATTTATAAGTTTTATCTTTTTTAATATACAATCTCGTGTAATACACGAGATTCTAACCTAGTTTAAAATAAAATGAAATATCGTATATACCATTACAAATAGGTAAATATCATATACTAGGATAGTACCTCGTGTATTACACGGGTTAAATGTATATATTAAATAATTAGGTTAAAATCCCGTGTATTACACGAGTTTGATAAAATATAATATTATATATTTAATAATAATAAATTTGTATTTTAAAAAACCCGTTTATTACACGGATTGATAAAATATAACATTATATACTTAGTAATAAAACGTTTATATCTTTAAAAACTCGTATATTACAAGGGGTGGATACATTTATTTTTATAGTTTGACTTACATCACTATTTAGTTAGAAACAAAAGTTATATAATTAAATTTTAAAGTTTCTTAAAATAATAGATAATTTAAAATAAATACGTTTTATTAATATATTAATATTTTTATTTAAATATAAATAATTATTAAAAAAAGATGTGTATTTAATAAGAGAGAGACGAGAAAAAAAGTGAGGTTGAATGTAAGAGTGACAAGTGACAAAAAAAATTAGTTTTTTTTATTAGAATAGGGATTAGTAGTGAAGATTTAGGAAACATAAAACGATATATTGATATAAGATATGATTGAAATTACGTATAAACAAGTACTTTAAGTAATAAAATAATAATATCATTTTCTTTTACTTTTGTTTAAAAAAATCATTTTTGTAAACAAATGCTTTTGAAAAAATGTATTTTTTAATAAAAATCTCCTTGTTCGAAAACTCCGCCTTTTAATTATTTTTGTTTTAAACAAAATTATTTTTCTTAAAAAAATGTTATTTTGTAAAACTTTTATTTTTAAGAGACCGGTTTTAAAATATTTTGTATTTTTAAAAAAGTTCGGTGTTTTATAAAAATTTCGTATTTTATGAAAATTTGGTTTTTTTTTAAAAGTGTGTGTTCTAATAAAAAGATATGGTTTTTAATTTTTAAAAAATATTTTTTAATATGAAAATAGTATAAATAATATCAGTACTTTTTAATGTTGTCATTTAATATGAGAAATATACGAGAAAATTCGTATGAGCATGTCTAGAATTATGTCACGTGGTGTTATAGATTTTCATTTATTATACATAGAAAATACGCAAGCAAAATTAAAAATATCACATATATATCCAATTTAAGTGATATTTTACTTAATAACCATTAAATCCCTATCCATATAACTTAATTTTTAGTTTTATCTAATATGTAAGCCAATTTTATGTTTTATCTTTACCGGGTCAAACGATTGAAAATTAAATAAAAGTAATCCAAAATGAGAAGTTAGGTCGGTTTATATTTCATACAAATACTTATATTCAGATTACTATATTATAAACAGAATAATATAAATTATTTAATATTTTTTGTATTAATAATTACTTTATTTCTCAACCTGTTCTGATTATTACTAACTATTTAATATTTCATTTATTTAACTCGTTTATAACATGGGTTCTAATCTAGTAGTAAAATAGTTGATAATAATATGTTTATATTTAAAGGATTAGGTTCAGATAAAAAAGATTCTAATTCTAAGAAGGGTGAGAAGGATTTAGAGCCATTAGATCAAATTGTAGAAAAGATTTAATGGTTAAGATTAAATTGTATGAGAAAAAGTTGTTGAAAGGGTATTTAATATTTCATTTATTTAACTCGTTTATAACACGGGTTCTAATCTAGTAGTAAAATAGTTGATAATAATATGTTTATATTTAAAGGATTAGGTTCAGATAAAAAAGATTCTAATTCTAAGAAGGGTGAGAAGGATTTAGAGCCATTAGATCAAATTGTAGAAAAGATTTAATGGTTAAGATTAAATTGTATGAGAAAAAGTTGTTGAAAGGGTATTTTAGTCTTGGCCACTTTTGTTGACTTTTTATCAAGTTCCCCCCTCATTTTTAAACGTTCATAACTTTTACATACGACATTATTTTAAAAAAAAAATTACACCATAAAAACGAGCGTTTTTTTTATCTTTATAACGAGTATAGTGTCGTTATAAACAAAAAAGAAAAAAAAATTTACGTTTTCCAACTCATTGTGTAATACAAGTTCATTGTGTAATACAAGTTCATTGTGTAATACAAGTTCATTGTGTAATACAAGTTCAATGTGTAATACAAGTTCATTGTGTTATATGTATTTATCATTGTGTTTTACGTTTTTCAGCTCATTGTGTAATTAGTCAGGTCATTGTGTAATACAAGTTCATCGTGTAATACAAGTCCATTGTGTAATACAAGTTCAATGTGTAATACAAATTCATTGTGTTATATGTATTTATCATTGTGTTTTATGTTTTTCAGCTCATTGTGTAATACAAGTTCATTGTGTAATACAAGTTCAATGTGTAATACAAGTTCATTGTGTTATATGTATTTATCATTGTGTTTTACGTTTTTCAGCTCATTGTGTAATACAAGTTCATCGTGTAATACAAGCTCATTGTGTAATACAAGTTCATTGTGTGATATCACGTCTGGTCATTGTGTAATTAGTCAGGGCATTATGTAATACAAGTTCATTGTGTAATACAAGTTTAATGTGTAATACAAGTTCATTGTGTTATATGTATTTATCATTGTGTTTTATGTTTTTCAGCTCATTGTGTAGTTAGTAAGGTCATTGTGTAATACAAGTTCATCATGTAATACAAGTTCATTGTGTAATACAAGTTCATCATGTAATACAAGTTCATTGTGTAATACAAGTTCATTGTGTAATACCATGTCTGGTCATTGTGTAATACAAGTTCATTGTGTAATACCACGTCTGGTCATTGTGTAATACAAGTTCATTGTGTAATTAGTTAGGTCATTGTGTAATACAAGTTCATTGTGTCAAATATTTTTCATCATTGTGTTATATGTTTTCCAGCTCATTGTGTAATTCGCTCATTATTGTGTAATTCGCTCAAATATGTCAGGTCATATGCTCATGTGTAATATCAGTTCATTGTGTAATATCAGGTCTGATCATTGTGTAATATCAGACCTTGTATTACACATTGACCTGGTGTATTACACATTGACCTGGTATATTACACATTGACCATTATGCCTTCCCTTTAAAAACAATAAAATGACACATGTCAAGCTTAGAATCCTTCTTACCCTTCTTATTTTTAAAACCCTTTTTACTATAACCTAACCCTATATTTAAATACTAGCTTAAACCCCGTGTCTACACATGGGGTGAAAAATATCAGTACATAAAATTTTTAAATTTTTATCTATCTATTTTACAGGTGTAAAAATGTATTATATATACTAAAAAGATAAATAAAATTCAAAATACGTAAAAGTTAATATATATAATTGGGTTTAGAAATACGCTAATTAATATTTAATGTAATTTGACGTTCATTTACTATTGATTGAAAATACATAATTAGATTTCAAAGTTTCTTATAATAAGAGATAATTTAAAATAAATATGTTTTATTAGTATAATTAATATTTTTTAAATATATTATTATTAAAAGACATGGGTGTATTTAATGAAAGAGAGACGGGAAAAAAATGATGAGAATGAATATGGAGGCGAAACGTGACATGGAAAAAATTTTATTTATTATATAGTATAGATTTTTTTTTTGGTTTTTATTTATAAGATTCTCAACAAAATTTTCATCTACTTATTTTATTTGTAATTTAAAAAAATATATTTATATGCATACAAATATTTTTTTTTTAAATCTAGGCCCCGCAAAAACAGGCTCCAAGCTATAGCCCGATGTCAGCCTCAATCATTGAATCTTTTCTGGGAAATTACGTTTTCCATCAGTCCACACCCATGGATCTCCACGAAGATGTTACGCTGTGTTCCCGAGTTTAATAAAGGAGAGAAAAGAAAAAGAATCACTTCTTTTCTTTTCCCTTCTCTTCGCTTCTTTTCCTTTTTTTTCCTCTCTCCAAATCTTTTCATTTTGGAAGGAAAAAAGATAAGCCTAGTTTTCCTTATATTTTCTTCCATTTCCCTCCTTAAAAAAATCTGGAACATGCTTCCCTCAATTTCCTTTCTTTTCCCTCTTTAAAAAAAACTTAGGAACAAGGTTTTCTTCCCCCTTCTTTTCTTCTCCCTTCTTTTCTCTCCTTAAATGAGACTCAAGAACACAACGGTAAATTAGTTTTTGTGATCTAATTCTGTCATGCATTTGCTTCTGTTAATATGTTCATAATTATGTGTGATACAAGTGGTATGGGTTTCGAGGACATGGATTTGCCATGTACGTTAACGTAAAACAAAAGGTGGAGGCGTGGGGTTGATACCGATTGTTCAGTCTAGGGTTTTAATGCCACAATATCATCATCATCATCATCATCATCATACCTAATTCATTATCAAGCAATAGGGTTTCCGAGAATGTCGGGCGACTATCGGCGGCGATCGAATGAAGAATGGCAGGAGGTTACATCAAGGAAATCATCTCAACAGGACTCGGCTACCACAAAGGTAATAACAAAGTTTTTCGTTACGAACTTACCCCCGAAGTGTTCTTCTTCCGATCTCAAGGATGTCTTTCGAGTTTTTGGTACGTACGAAGGGTCGTATATTGCTAGGAAGTTTGATAAGTGGGGTAAACGGTTTGGGTTTGTGTCTTTTAGCGACATTGGGGATGCAAAAAGATTGGTAGGGGAGATGACAAATTTATGGTTGGGCTCTTATAAGTTGTTTGTAGCTTTGGCTCGTTTCGTGGATGGAGTTGCAGTAGGTAATCCGGTGGATGATACAAAGGGGAAGGGGAAGGTGAATGAAAACGTTTCCCATGCAAACCCTAATATAGGGGGAGCTCAACATGGGACGGATAAGCATGGTGTTGATAACGCGAATGTCGTAGTCGGTGGTGGAAGATCGTTTCTAGATTCGGTCTTAAACAGAAACAAGGTTGACGTGATCAAGATAGAGGATAATATTGAAGGGTTTTCTTAATGGTATGGTTGTTCTTTGTTGGGTAAAGTGGTCGACTTTAAGGCTTTGACGAACTTGAAGGTGGTGTTTAGGAATAGAGGATGGTCTTCTGTTGAGATCAAGTATTTGACAGGTTTCTATGTTATGTTGGTTTTCAAGAGTATGGAAGAAACTGAAAGATTTTGGTTGGACAAGGAGTTATGGACGGATGTTTTTGCGTCGATAGATAGATGGGATGGCAAACAGAAGTTGATGGATGAGAGGATAGCGTGGTTGCAAGTTCATGGAGTGCCTTTACAATTAGCGATCGATCAAGTGTTTGACTTAGTGGGGGCTCAGTATGGTGAGGTTGTGCAGTCGGCTCGTATGTCCACCGATGATCGTAATTTCTCTTATGCGTATATTGGTATTTTATGCAAATCTAGCGGCAGGATAGTTGATCGAGTGGATATTTCATGGAGAGGGGATACCTATAATGTTTGGATTGATGAGGATGTAGGCGAATGGGTTCCTGATTGTGTCGAGGAGTTCGATTACGTGTCCGAGGTAATGGCGCAGGATAATGTTGCCGACCGTGTTGTTGAGCCAATTTCTAATGATGCACGAGAAGATGTCTTGGAGATGGGTGAGATCCGGGGGGATGATGGGACGGGTGTTGAAGCTTCTTTTAATATTGGTGTCGACTCGGGTCTTGACGGGAATACTGATGCTAATGTGAAGGTTGGCACATCGTTGGCCCGGAAAAAGTTCAGAAGAAAGGCTTTGTTTAAGAATAGAGGGGAGGTGACCGGTTCTTACGAACGTCCTAAAAAGCGCCAAAGGGACGATAATGATATGTTTGGGTTGGATAAGCTGATTGGCATTGTTGCACCTCCTTCGGATCATAGTTTTTGTGGTATAAGGGATTCGGATGAAGGCTTATGTACGCCGGATTTAAATAAACGGTATGATATGGGAAGGGAGAATGTAGAAGACGAGGTGGATCAGGAGGGTAGGGAACCGAATGTTGTTACAAATGTCTTTGTTGGTAGTGAAAATGTTATTGATGCCAGTGACCCTCTGATGAAGGAAGTTGAGGATACTGTTACATTGGGAAGGGCCTTAGGGGTGAGTGATTTGAATGATTTTGCTCCTAAGGTTCACGAGATATTAAGAAGTGAAGGTTTTCAAGAAGGTGGCCAATGAATGTGTTGTCATTGAACATCCGTGGTTTAGGGAATGCCAGTAAAGCGGAGTGGGTTCGAGGTATGCGAGTTCACCATGAGGTGTCCTTCATTATGATCCAGGAAACACAGTTCTCTGTTTTGGACACTGTGGATGTTGGAAGGTATTGGGGGAGAGGGGATTTTAGTTTTGAGTGGGTTCCTTCGACAGGAAGATCAGGAGGTTTACTATCTATTTGGGACCCGAAAGTTTTTGGTATGGAGGATGTGGTGAAGATGCCGAATTGTTTGCTTGTTTCAGGTAAGGTTAAAGGTAGTGGGGTTACGAGTTTCTTGCTTAATGTGTATGCTCCTCAGACCCCGGTGGCTAAACGGGTACTTTGGGCAGAGGTTAGTGGTCTTATAGGGGATGGAGATGGGATGTGGACGGTGGCAGGAGATTTTAATTCGGTCAGATCCGAAGAAGAAAGGCGTAATTCAATTTTTAACTCGGCCGATGCGTTTGAGTTTAACATTTTATTGAAGAAGCGAACTTACATGAATATGCTTTGAAAGGTAGGCGGTTTACGTTTGTCGCAGGAGATAAGTTGAGCAGAATTGATCGAATTTTTGTGAATTGGAACTTCTTTTTGGAATGGCCGACTGCGGAGTATCTAGCGCTTGATAGGTACATAACCGATCACTGCCCTTTGCTTCTTAAGATAGTTTCAAGGAATTTCGGGCCGAAACCGTTCAGGTTTTTTAACTCTTGGTTTGGGCGTGAGGATTTTTGGTTATTGGTCAGAGGATCGGTGGAGCAATGTAATTTTAATGGAGACCCGGACACGCGTCTTATGTTGAAATTCAAAAGGTTGAGATGTGTTATTTCGGAGTGGGCGACTAGATGTGCAGAAAAGGAGCGGGGGGAGAGACGGGTTTTAGAAGAGGAGTTCAGTCATTTGGATTCGATATTGGAAGTACGGCAACTAACGGAGGAGGAGGTATGGTGTTTTGAGGAAATTAAAAGAAGATTACGTGAGCTTGATTTGTTCCATCAACGAGATCTTAAACAAAAAGCGCGTACCAATTGGGCGACTCACGGGGATGACAATACAAGGTATTTTCATGGTTGTATTAATAAAAGGAAGGCCGCTAATTATTTCCCAGGTTTGATGGTTAGTGGGGTTTGGGAGACGAAGCCGAGCATCGTTAAAAGGGAAGTCCTTGCTTTCTTCCGGTCGAAGTTCACTGAAACTATGGGTACTCGGCCGAAACTTTTTTGTTATGGGGTGAAGAGTTTGGGTACCTAGGAAGCCGAAGGTTTGGTTTAGCAGTTCACAGTTCAGGAGATTAAAGACGCTGTTTTTGGTTGTGGGGCGGATAAAGCTCCAGGACCGGATGGTTTTAATTTCCGATTTATTAAGGAGTTTTGGGATATATTTGAGAATGATTTTAATGTTTTGTTGCAGCACTTCCACAGAGTTGGCCGATTTAGTGTGGGGGTTGGATCCTCTTTTATTACGATGATTCCGAAGGTTGGCGACCCGGTTGATTTACGTGATTTTAGACCGATTAATTTGATTGGGATCATCAGCAAGGTGGTGTCTAAAGTTTTGGCAAACAGATTGAAAACAGTGATGAGTACAATTGTTTCGAAGACTCAATCTGCTTTCTTGTCTGGGAGATATATTTTAGACGGGCCTTTAATGGCGAATGAGGTGCTTACGTGGGCAAAAAAGCGAGGGAAGAAAATGTTTATGTTTAAAATCGACTTCGATAAAGCTTACGATAATGTTAATTGGGAGTTCTTGCTTTCGGTTCTTGATCAGATGAGTTTTCCTTTGAAATGGCGAGAGTGGATTCGGGGGATTTTGTTATCGGCGAGGTCTGCGGTTTTGGTGAACGGGTCGCCTACCTTTGAGTTCGGTTGTCAAAAAGGAATTCGGCAAGGCGATTGGGATCCGGTGGTGATATTCCATTTCTTTACTTGGGCATTAAGGTTGGCGCGAACATGAACAAGGTTGCAAATTGGGATCCGGTGGTGAATACGTTTAGGAGGAGGCTCTCGAAATGGAAAGCTAATACTTTATCGATTGGTGGCCGGGTAACGTTAATTAAATCCGTACTTGACAGTTTGCCTACTTATTACTTCTCTCTTTTTAAGGCGCCTATGAAGGTTATTAACGTGTTGGAAGGTTTAATACGTCGGTTTTTGTGGGGCGGGTCGGATGATGTTAGGAAATTGCATTGGGTTGCGTGGGAAGTTGTTACAAAGCATATTGTGGATGGAGGATTGGGTATCGCTAGTTTAGAGATGAATAACAACGCTTTGATTACCAAATGGTTATGGAGGTTTCTCAACGAACAAAATGTGATGTGGAGAAGGATGGTTGTTTCAATACATGGTTTAAGTCGTAGTTGGGGGGTAGCGCCGGTTAATAGCGCCTATACAGGTGTTTGGAAGAATTGTGTTACATTTTGGAACAAGTACAAGGTTGAAGGGTTTGGCTTTAATAATATGATTCGTGGTAAGTTAGGAGACGGGAAGCAAATCCGGTTTTGGTTGGATACATGGCTATGTGATGAACCGATTAAAAATAAATTCCCTAACTTGTTTGCCTTGGAAAAAAATAAAAGGGTTGTGGTGGCCGATCGGATTAGGAAGGTTGGTGCAGCCCGGGTCCTGTTGTGGGAGTGGCGTCGTTCTAATGTCACAACCGAAGAAATTCAAGAAAAGCAATCTTTGGAGGTTTTGTTGCAAGGGGTTTCGATAGAGGATAGGTATGACAGTTGGGAATGGAGTGATGGTAGGACCGATGGTTTTTCTGTCGCTGCGGTCAAAAATTGGATGCGTGGTTCGTTTGCTAATAGCACACGGTTCGGTTTCAAATGGTGTAAGTGGGTGCCGCTTAAGTGTAACATTTTTATGTGGCGCGCTTTTTTGGATAGGTTACCCACAAAGACGGCCTTGTTGAGGAGAAGCATTCAGGTGGACAATCAATTTTGCGTCTGGTGCGAGTGCAAGGAGGAAACGGTCGAACATTTGTTTACAGGTTGTGGTATTTCAGCGGGAGTGTGGCATGGGATTTCTAGATGGTGTCGAATCCGAGATATTTTTGCTTTTCATGTTAAAGATTTGGTGGATATGCACGAGGTAAGCGGAGTGTCAGGGAATAAGAAAATGGTGCTTCACGGGGTGATTATAATCGCGTGTTGGCGTTTGTGGAGAGCTAGGAATGATACGGTTTTCTCGCGTAAGGAGCCAAATGTGGTGGAGATCATTGCCGATATCAAGATCTTGGGATTTCTTTGGTACAATAATAGGTTCAAACATGGAGTGGTGGATTGGGATAGATGGTGTAATTTTGATGTGATGTAACTGTGGACGTTTGTTTTTTGTGGTTTTCCGGCTTGCTATTTCCGCCTTGGTGATAGCTTGTCTTGGTTTTGTGGTTTTATTGAAAGTTATTCTTCAAAAAAAAAAATCACCACCACCACCACCACCACCACCACCACCACCACCACCACCACCACCACCACCACCACCACCACCACCACCACCACCACCACCACCACCACCACCACCACCACCACCACCACCACCTGTTTAATTGTCTTGTTTAATTCATTTTGGTACAATATCTTATATTTACAAACCCAGCGGATATCTCGGGGGATTCTTTTATTAATTTCAGTTTCATTTTCAACAGTTAACTTCTTTTACAAGAAAAGATTTGAATTGTGTGGTTTATTTTTACAGAAGCTGAACATCATAAGCTCATGTTCCTCTCATGGTCATGGAGATTACTGGTATTACATGTTATTATATGTTTATTTGTAGCTTTGATGTATGATAATTAGGGGTGTAAGTGAGATGAGCCGAGCCCACTTACAGAGAGCTTGAGCTCCGCTCGTTTTGAACTATGTTTCTAAAGCTCGAGTTCGACTCCTAATGTGTCTCGTTTATTGTTTATTAATTAATTTATAATTGTTTTTGTATTTTTTTTATTATATATATATAGGAGTAGGCTCAACTAAGAAGTATAATTCGGCTAACAAGCCTAAGAAGCAATCTTAGCAATCCATTTTCCTAATAAGCGACGAGATTCAAGTGGGGAAAAAAAGAAGATTGGAGGGGTATCTTTGGAATAATCATTTTTGTTGATTTTTTTCAAGTTCCTTACTTTTTTTAAACGTCCATAATTTTTTTATACGACATTATTTTTTGAAAAAAATTACACCATAAGATCGAACATTTTTTTCTCTTTAATTTGAGTATAATGTTGATATATAAAAAACGATGATTTAAAAAAAACAAAATATGTGTTGATTTTCGATAAAACAATACTGATAATAGAATCTGTGATGTTTTCTAGTAAACAACACCAAACCAGTACAGGAAAATAGCACAACAACAAATCAGTACAACATAAAAAACAACACAATAACAAAAACAACACATGTAATTTTATAAAATCATAAATCTGAAATAAAAGGCATCCTCTTAAAAGAAGAATGTAAGTAATTAAGTTTTGACCTTCAACATCATAAAAAGAAAAATGTACCTTATCTTTGAGTCTTTCGGTAACTATTGTTGTAGGGAAAAGAATGTACCATAAAATACAAGAAAGTGAATTAAAAAAAAAACTTCATGTGAATGCTATGAAACTTGGGTCAGAACCCAAAATCTAATTTGCAAATGTTTTTGTATATAATACAATCTTAAAAACTTAGTTTGGTGTGTTGGGTTTTGTTCATTTTTATGATGGCCTACCTGGGCTGGTTTTGCTTGTGCTGGGTTATGTTTGTGGGTTATGTTTGTGCTGGTTTTAGGATTATAACCTATCAATTCCAATTGTGTTCTTTATTTTGTGCTGCTTTGATATACTAATTTTGTTGTGCTGGTTTTGTTTGTGCTGGGTTAGCTAAGAAGAGCAAGTCACACAACTAACTTTGTTGTTTTGGTGATGTTTAATAGTAAAAACAACACAATTAGTTGTTAAGTTTGGTGTTGTTTTATGCTAAAGCAGCACAGTTAATAGTGTTGTTTTACAATGCAGCACAGATAATTGTGCTGTTTTACCAGAAACCAGCACATTTACGTAAAGTAGCACAATTTCATTAAGTGTCGATTTGGTTATTACAAAAAAATATAGCAACACTATACTCGAATTAAAGGTAAAAAACGCTCAATTTTATGGTGTAATTTTTTTTAAATAAGGTCGTATGAAAAAGTTATGTACGTTTAAAAAAAGTGGAAAAATGTGATAAAAGTCAACAATTGTGAGTTTTTCAAGAATGCCCCTCCACCCCTTATTTTCCCTAGACTTAAATCTCTACCATTAATTATCCAATTAAATGGATAAAATTGCTTCTTAACCAAATTGCACTTCTTAGGGGAACCATCCCCTATATATATATATATCCTATATTATAATACATTTGAGTAGGACGTAGTTGTTTTTTGTATTAATTTTTAAGAGTTTAAAAGGGCAAAACTGTCTTTTATTAATTTGACTAACTTAATTATCTTTTACATGCATTTGTCGACTTTTAAAGCAACTTCCTCCATGATTTTTAAATGGCTATAACTTTTTCATATGATAATATTTTTTTAAAAAAAGTTACACTATAAACTGAGTATTTTATTCTCTTTAATTTAGCATTTCTATAGTTTTTTTAATTTAAAAAAAAAGTTTACATGTTCTGTTCCCGCCGCATCGCGTGGGCATAGTAATTTTTATATATAACATAATATATATTATTTAATTATTTTATCATAATTTTTAATATAATTATTATTATATAAATATATATTTAAGGTAATAAATAAAAATTATATAAATGATAGGCTTGTTTAGGTTCGCAAGCCAGTTCAAGCTCGATAAGTGTAGCTCATGCTCGTTTGTTAAACAAGCTTATTTTTAGGCTCGATTGGAGATTAGCTCACTAGCGGCTTGGCTCGTTTACACCCTAATGACAATCCAATGATACCATTGAAGGTTGATTTGTGTGGTGCTTGATCAGGGATTCAGGCCTAATGATGTGCAAAAACAAGATGGTTTTTGAATTTTGGATGTAAAATGGTGTTCTGACCTGAGATGGAGATGGTTTTGTAGAATTGAATTTTGGATTGATTTTTATGGATAATATGGATAACTCATCAGGTGATCATGATCATCATAATACAGTTGTTGGTCCATTAGAAAGCAAGGATGTTAGTTTGAGACAATGGTTAGACAACACAAACAGGATCATTGAACCCCTTGAATGCTTACATATATATTTATGCAAATAGCAAAAAGTGTGAGCTTAGCACACTCCCAAGGGTTTATTGTTCGTAACAATCGTCCCTCGTGCTTTGTCATGTCATCCTTTAATCATGTATCATTTATAGAGTCTGCATCCTGCTCGGATTCAGGTTCAGGTTCAGGTTCAGATTCTTATCAGAGGGTAACATCTATAAATGTTTCCCATAAAGAGTCAGAAACTGGTTGGTCCAAACGGGCCGAATCTAGTGCTAAACAAGCAGAAGAAAAGAAACATATGTTTCCTATGAAACAGATACTGCAAATGGAGACTGATTGGTATACAAGCCCTGAGGAAGCAGCTGGTGGTTCAAGTTCTTGCGCTTCTGATGTTTATCGATTAGGGGTTCTTCTTTTTGAGGTGTGTATTTGTGTTTAATTCTGATTTCATTTCATATGGTTGTTTTTCACTCAACAGTTATATATTCCACTTGGGTTAATGTCCATGAACAGTTATATTCCCCTTGTAGTTCACTAGAAGAAAAGAATTCAACCATGTGTACCCTCAAACATCGCATTTTTTCTCCTCATTTACATTTCAAGGGGCCAAAAGTAGCCTTCTTTTTGCTTCGTTTATTGCATCCTGATCCCGCTAGCAGACCCAAAATCGAGTAAGTTACAAAATTTTACTCATTTTTTCTGCATTTTTTCTTGTTACTTACCAATCAAGATTCTTATGTTTAATGGTTTTTGGATGTAGTGAAGTGTTACAAAGTGAGTTAATGATCTTGGAGAAAACTTAGATGAACGAGATGCTGCAATAGAGCTTGAAGAAAAGATTGTCGAGCAAGAAACGTTGCTGGAGTTTCTTTCGTTGCTGCAACAACGAAAACAAAAGGCTGCAGATTACTTGCACAAGGATTTTTCATTTCTATCTTCTGATTTGCAAGAAGTTACAAAATTGCAAGTATCTATTAGAAGAAAAGGAGACTCTAGTTCTATAAATATTTCTCAAAATGATGATTTTGCAACTCGGAGTCCAGAAAACGCATCAGAAGAACACCCAAAGAAATTCAAGAAAGTTATGGATTAATGAAAAACTTCAAGAAAGTAGAATCGGCTTACTTTTTAACTAGAAATAGAGCGATAAACAGTGGGTGGATTAATCCGTTTTTGGAAGGACTGTCTAAGTACATGTCATTCAGTAAATTGAAAGTTAAAGCTGACTTGAAACAAGGGGATCTTTTAAATTCTTCAAGCCTTGTATGCTCATTGAGTTTTGATCGCGATGGGGAGTATCTTGCAACAGCAGGTGTAAACAAAAAAAATTAAAGTTTTTGAATACGATGGAATCTTGAATGAGAATCAAGACATCCACTTTCCTCTTGTTGAAATCCCAACTAGATCAAAGATTAGCAGTATTTGTTGGAACCGCTACATCAAAAGCCAGATTGCTTCAAGTAATTTTGAAGGTGTCGTGCAGGTAATCTGTGTCTTCTATTCTATCTAGTATTCCCTCTTATTAATGGATCGATTTGGGTTGTGTTTTATCTCAAACGGGTCAAATTGGACCCAATCACCGGGTCATGCAGGTAATTTGTATCATCTAGTATACCCTCTTATAAATGGGTCATTTTGGGTTGTGTTTTATCTTAAAGGGGTCAAATTTAAAAAAAAAAAAAAAACTATATAAAAGGGACCTAGTCAACGGGTCATGCAGGTAACCTGTGTCATCTAGTATTCCCTCTTATAAATGGGTCGATTTGGGTTGTGTTTTATCTCAAACGGGTCAAATCTTAAAAAACTAGCTAAAAGGGACCTGGTCAACGAGTCATGCAGGTAATCTATATCATTTAGTATTCCCTCTTATAAATGGGTCGATTTGGGTTGTGTTTTATTTCAAACAGGTCAATTTAAAAAAAATCTAGCTTAAGGGTACCCGGTCAATGGGTAAAACGGGTTGAATTTCACTTTATTTTTAACACTTCGAATATTACCGTAATGATCTTTTGTTGTAACTATAATCAACCTATTCATCGTCTATTAAGTATTTTATTAAAAAGGGGTAACTTTGTAGAATAGTAACCAAGTTTCAAAAGTGTTCCAATTACGTCACTCAATACGCATTTTACACAGTATACACTCTCGGGTATACTATGGTGAGTGACCTAATTGGAACACTTTTGAAACTTGGTTACTATTCTGTGGTCTTTTCCCAAATAAGTTTTTGTGGGTCAACCCAACCCGATTAGACACGTTACTTAACCCTGTCCATATCATTTGGAAGTTTTCAGGTGTGGGATGTTACACAAAGTCAAGTATCTATGCAAATGAGAGAGCACGAGAGTCGCATGTGGTCTGTTGACTTCTCAGCAGATCCAACATTGTTGGCCAGTGGGAGTGATGATGGTTCTGTTAAGCTCTGGAATATCAATCAGGCAATTATCTTTTTTGTTTATAGTTACTTAACTGTGGTGTAGATCAATATAATGATGCATAATAACTCATATTTCTTGTCATCCTGCAGGGAGCGAGTATTGGTACCAATAAAACAAAGGCGAATGTGTGTTGTGTTCAGTTTCCTTGTCATTCTAGTAATTTTCTTGCGTACGGCTCCGCAGATCATAGGGTATATTGTTATGATATACGCAATTTGAGGATACCACTTTGCACATTGATTGGACATAAGAAAACAGTTAGCAACATCAAGTTTATAGATTCAACAACTCTTGTATCATCATCCACTGATAATACACTCAATCTATGGGATTTGTCAGACACCGCATCTCAAGTTCTTGACCACTCGCTTCACTCATTTTCTGGCCATGTAAATGTAAAGGTATTTGCCTTTTCATTCCATGTGCTCTAGAGGAGACCAAATAGACGGGTTGGGTGACCCGTCAAAACGGTTTTGGGCCCGAGTGGGTTATATCTAATATGGGTCAGGTTGGGTTGACCTGCCAACTTTTTTTTGTTCCTTCTTGAATTTTACAAATTATTGATGCATTATATATGATTAAAAAACTATAGAATTAGGTTAGTGTGCGTTCTTTTCAGAACCAATGGTATGTTGAGAACTGCGAGAATAAGGCGTGTTCATACAATGGTTTATTTACCCTACTCTTTGATTTTATCTCCTTTCTACTAAATTTCTTTTAAAAAAGTATAAAAATGTGCTCATATGCATGTGCATTTAGATAAAATCATAAAAGACTATCAATATCATTTTTTTAAATAAATCTTAAAACATCCTTATTCTAATAAATGATTACAAAGAATGTCATGTGTCATCACCATATTTTTTATCATTAAAATCTTCTAATTTTCCTAATTTTAAGTAAGTTTGAATATTGAAATTTAATTATCTTAATGTTTTTATTTTCAGAAAAAATAATATAAAATTTGAATTCTAATTATTACTTAATTAAGGAAACAAAGAATTTTATTTTTTGTTTTACACATTATTTTAAATTTTTTACACATTATTGTACTTTCATTTTTTTATTAAATAACACCATGTAATACATGGGTATATAACATAGTATTGTAATAAACATGCATTCTAGTCATTGTATATAATGTAGGGCAAGGGTTAATCTGGTTCTCACATTTTTCAACGTACTATTGGTTGCAGTTCTAGCAGTTCTCAACATACTATTGATCTGAAAAGAACACACCCTTATTAGGTTATAAACATTTAAATACGCTTTTTTTTCTTTTTGTAGAATTTTGTTGGTTTATCTGTATCAGAGGGCTACATCGCTACCGGTTCAGAAACAAACAAGGTACTTACCACCAAGCTTGATACTTTGTTTCTAAACAATAAACTAGCAAAATTTTTAAGGAAAAGGAAAAGAATGTTTTATTGGTATATACACTTTTAGTTTTTTTGAATGTTCATATGGTTTTTATAAACATTTGAACAGGTTTTTATCTACCACAAAGCATTCCCTATGCATGCATTGTCATATAAATTCAACACCACAGATCCAATATCAGGAAATGAAACGGATGATGACGAACAATTCATATCATCCGTGTGTTGGCACGCTCGATCATCGACTTTGGTTGCTGCAAATTCTATGGGATATATTAAGGTCATGGAAATGGTTTAGATTATGGGATTTTAATTTGAGTAAACAAATTTTGGGATTAGAGAGTAAGCAGAGGTATTTGGTATAGAAAAGGTTTATAATTTATAATTTTTGCAGTTCAGTTCCAATTTAGCAACATAAATGGGTGTAATATTATGTGATTCTATCTATTTCTTGGTATAATTAGGGTGTTAATCGTGTCTAATTGAAAGGTTGGCGGGTTGATTCATTGAACCCGAACACGACCCATTTATTTATTTGTGTCAAAGAATCAACCCTAAACTGGATACACTTAAAATTGTGTAACCCGAAACGACCCGTTTAACCCGATTATCTAAACGAGTCAACGGGTTGGTGGGTTGTAATAAATGGGTTAAAGAAGTTGACGGGCAGACATGTTTAGTTAAACAGGTTAAACATGTCAACCGAACATGACCCGTTTAATTAAACAGGTTTTACAGTCAACCCAAATATGACCCTTTTTTAATAAACATGTTAGATATGACAACTCAAAACCTTATTATTTTCATGCGGTGTTTCTGCCGTGTCAAGAACCCTTGGTATAGTATAATAAAGGAATAGGAAGCAACCCGTCTCGTTAGCTTATTATGAATTAAATCTCAGACCGTAACAATGTACATCTCCTGTTGCATAATGTACATATCACGAAACAACAGAAATTTAAAATACAACAAGAGTCACAGTTTCGATACATGATGTTCACTGTTCAGCTTGCAGATTACAGGTTAAACCAGCAATAATCAAGTTTAATCCTCTGACCCACAAGCAAAAACTCTATATAAGTTTTAATTCTACTTCATAAAATCTATTGACATTGACTTTGACTAAACTTAGGTTGTTGAAGTAACTGCCCTATAAGCCGACGAAGCCTTTTAGCACCAGGACCCGGTTTGACCCGTGTCGGTTTCCCAACCTTGGTGCAAGACGGGTCACCCTTGCACCACCCACCCGGGGTGAAGCTACCATTCTTACGGTGTAGCAACTCGTGGTCGATTCTATCCAAAACAAGACTATCTTGTTTAAACTTTCGCGCGAATGCAGCTCCACTTGCTATCATTTTGTCAGTGTCGTTTAACGTAAGGACATGTGGATGTTGTTTTGGAGGAGTGTCCCATGAAATAAAGTGCATGTCGTGGTTAACAATGGTTGAATTGAACTCCGGGGTGTTGCAAATTACCGTTTGAAAGTAACCTTCGGGTGATGACACAAAGTTCGTGTAGTACATGAGTAAAGTTCTTGGAAGATTATCCCAACCCCAGATGCAGTATTCAACAAATGAACGCGATAGAATCATCCACGCCGACCCTGCAGAAGTTGAATAGTTGTTAACGGGCTTTAAGTGGGTGTTTGGATGTGTGTTTTAGAAATGAGGATATTGAATAATCATAATCATAATCATAATCATAATCAAACACATGGTAGAAAATAGTGTTTGATTTGGAAACACGGATGCTGACTTATCAAAATCAGAGCCCTAAACACTGAACCCTAAACCCTAAACACGTGATGGAAAATAGCGTTTGGATGTGTTTTACCTGTAAACAATTTAAATGTTGTTGGCAGAGCACGTTTTGGCTGCACCCAAAAGATATCTGACTTTGTGTTCAGGTATAGTCCAGGGTCAACCATCAATGGCATTGCCCTTTGTTTCCTGCATACACACAGTTACACACATATTGACTTTCAGTTATAACCAATGTTTTGAAAACTAGACCAGTCATCAAACCGACCACACCACTGGTTCATTGGTCGGAGAGGTCAAACCGGTTAAGCCGAACTCAAAACCCGATGACGTCATAAATAGTTAAAAAAGCATTATATATTACATAAAATCTAAATACTGTATTTTTGGATATAACATCAACATTTTTCGATATTAGTTTGTAAATATAGTAAAAGTTCAAATCTTATAGTTTACAAAAAATATATATTTGAATTTTTTTTTTTACTAAAAAACAGTCCAATCAATGAACCCGGTGACTGGTTCAACCACCACTCATCAAAAACCAGTCGGTCCAACCAGTGCCGGTTCAACCCATGCCAACAAAACCAACCTGTCCGACCCGGTTTTAACAACATTCGTTATAACTTTCACACAATACAAGTACGTTGGATCAATGAGTGCTTACTCTTTCCACCCTAAATTACTCGTATGCTCGATAAAATTCAAATCGCGCTTCAAATCCCTAAACGTGAACAGAAGATCTGCAATCAAGTTCAAGAAACCGATTAAAACAACACCAAAAACCAACACTCTTCAACCTTCAAACATAACACGAACCATCTTGAGTCACAAGCGGATAATCCGAGGCGCTAAGGTTAATAAACCAATCCCAATCCTTAAACCTCTTCAAAAGAATAGCACAAGCATGAAGAGTATTTGACACCATTGTTGGTCCTCTATAAGTAACCATGTTCGCCTTAGTAATCACATAAACATTCCCAACACTAGCAAAAACCGGATCCTTTTCCACCCGCGAAGCAAGCTCCATCCGCTCCTCGACCGATGACTCAAGATCAAGATGAAGAACATAATAGTTCCATGGGTGGTACAAAGCTCCAACTGTCCTCCACAGCTTCTCAAGATCCCCTTTTGACCCCGAAACCAGATAAGCAAACCGAGGGACGGTCGGGCGAGGGGGAGGAGGCGCAAACTGTGTCGTTTCTTCGGCGAAATTGGTCATTTTGGTGTTGAAAATTGGGAAAAATGAATTGAACTTGTGTAATTTGGATAGTGAAGATATTGTGCCTAGATTGAAACAAGCTGCAAATAGAAAGATGGATGTGATTGATCCTACGGCTAATGTGAACGTCCATCGTTTCTCGAAGTGAAGATTCTTAATCTCTTTAAGTTTCATCTTGAGTTTGTTCAACATTTTGTAACCGTATGAAACGAACTGTAACAGATTCTGTTATCTGTCGGCTGGAAATAAATCAACAACTGTAAGTTCAGTTTTCGTGATTGCCGTCAATCGATGAAAACAATATTTGTTGCTCATTTACATAACAAACAAATAATACATAAATTTACACGTTAATTACTTAATTTCAATCTAATAACAAAAACCTAGATCTCCGATGAACTTGTACGGAATTTGAACAGTTTCTGACCTGATTTTCAAACTGTCGGTGGAGACAGTGATGAATAATCCGATGTTAGTGGGAGAGAAGAAGACGCAGTGTGTTTTCTACTTTTCTCCGATTTGATTGGTTTTTTTTTTTTTTTTTTTTGGAAATTCGTTTCAGACTTGAGTTGATATCGTTGTGTTATTTCGTGGTTTGCAAATTTATTGTCCGGTTTTTATTAGTTATTGCCATCCACCTATTTAATAACTTTTTCATTAATAACGGTCAACTAGTATTTTATTTTATATGCATAAATACGTAAAAATAGTTTAATGAAATTACTAACCAAAGTTTATTTAAGAGGTGCATTAATATGAGTCAAGCAAATAATTTATATTAATAAGTATTAATTTATATACGTTATTTTGTTATTTTTATGGTAACTCAATATATAATATGATTCACTATGTAATTATATATATTTATTATACAAGATAAAGATTAAAGTATCTATATATAGATAATTGGCCGGTTAGGTTCGTGAGCTTAGTGAAGCTCGTATTGGAGTTTGTTTTTTTAAATGAGTTTAAATTTTGACTGAGTTTGTGGCCGTTTAAGATTGTATTGATTCAAACTTTTAATGATTCAATCTCGAGTAACTTAGGAGTGAGTTGTCTCATTTTTCTTAATCTTAACTTGGCTTAATTTGAACTTTTACTAAACGGTCTTGAGTAACTCACAGGCGGTTCGGCTCGTCTTGTTTACACCCCTGTAATACAGTTTGTATGGTACGGAAATTTTAATCCGAGCTCTATGTGATGGAATCCGGTTTCACCATCCGAAATCGAATCGAACCACTCTGACTCATTTTTTTTTTCTATAACACCTCTATATTTATATTTATTGATAAAAAAAAGTTTTGGAAAGTCGGGAACAAGTGTTATGATTTTTTAGATCACGGAAGTAAAAAGGTTTATTTTTGTACAGTCAGAAGTTAAAAACCTCATATCTTAAAATTTAAATGTGAAGTTCTTTTTTCCCTTTTTCGGAAAAAGAAACTAATTTGATATTATTATACTATGTTATATACTTATGTGTTACATTGGGTTGTTTAATATAAAAATTAAAGTACAATAATATGTAAACAAATTTAAAATAATGATTAAAACAAAAAATAAAATTCTTTGTTTCCTTAATTAAGTAATAATTAGAATTCAAGTTTTATATTATTTTTTTATGAAAAATAAAAACATTAAGATAATTAAATTTCAAAATTCAAATTTACTTAAAATAGGAAAAATTAAAAGATTTTAATGAGAAAAAATATGGTGATAACACATGACATTTTCTTGGAATCATTTATTAGAATAAGGATTAAGAAAAAAACGTGTATTTTCCAATGTTTTAAATTGTACCATATTAGGCTCAGAAATGGTTCAACCGGGTTGACTAGTAAACGTATAATTTCATAAAAATACAACTCTAACTCAAAAAAGAATACATAATACATGATTACATGATAAAAATTAATCAAAAAGTTAATCCATAATCAAAAGATAATCCAAAAACACTCAATTTTTCAATAAAGTTTTTTTTAAAATAAGTGTATAATTGTTTTATATCATTAGAGTGTTAAATGTATTAATTTCATGATTGGTTTAAAGATAAAAATTCACCATCATCAACAAGAGAATAACTATTTTCGTTTTCTACAATATTAAATAAGAAGTTTTATCGCTTAAATGTTTTTAACGGCAAGCAGAAAAATGATGGTTAAACATAGTTTTTACATGGGCCGATATTTTCTGAAGAGAAGCATATCAATTGATTTTTTTTTTAAACTGGGCTGTAGGTAAGGTAATTGATCAAAAAGTCTTTTGTTTGTGACTTTGTGTGTATCCCGGCAAACAATTTTTTTTTTTTAAGTTTAAGCATAAAATTTTACTTGTAACTAAAACCGGTACAATGGTATAACACGGTATTACCGGTAATACCGGCGGTTCAACTAACATACAGGTTTTCCAATTTACCGGGCTCAAACTTACCGCGCTAGTGGCCGAAACCCGATTCAACCGGTATTAACGGCCGGTTTAAACCGGTTTTTAAAACATTGGGATTTTCTTCTATTTGGAAAACTAGAATATTGACGCATCAAAGTAAACGTAGACTTTACCGTCAAAGTTACGTCCTTGACCCTCAAAAATACAAGGCTCAGTCTCAACCTAATTAGCGATCAGCCAAGGACGTAATGGGTATTTTTGTAAATTAGTTTAAAAAAACATTTTATTAAAAAGCTAAAAAATGTTTTTATAAAAAAAACTAAAAAAATGTCTTATTGGCTTTTTTTTAATATAGTTCTATTAACTTTTTTTTAATATCTACATCATAAAATCAATAATTTATATCTCTACAAATAGTATTTCTATATTTTTTTATAAAAGATGTCAGTATTTTAAATATATTGATACACTATATATTTTTTAGGATTATTGGATTTTAATAATCTCACATTTTATCAATTGGCCAATAATAATCTCAACTGAGAATATTCTTACCACCGGTCCCTACTTTCAAACTTTTTTTTACATTGGACCTCCCGTTAAAAAAACTTAACGCCGTTAGAGTTTATATGACGTGGACATCTGCAAACTGCCGAAAAGTAAAACCAAGCTAGCAGTGGTCTCGTGGTGGCTTTTGAAATTGGCTCTGGTGGTGTTTAACTGGTCTCGTGGGTCCAGAAAGTCCAAACAGAGACAACGGTGGTGTTTAACGAGACCAGTTAAACACCACCAAAGCCAAATTCAAAAGCCAACACGAGACCACTGCTAGCTTAGCTCGACTTTCCGGCGGTTTGAAGATGTCCACGTCATATAAACTGTAATTGCTTTAAGTTTTTTTCAACAAGAATATTCTCAGTTGGAATTATTATTGGCTAATTAATAAAACTTGAGATTATTAAAATCCAATAATCCTATTTTTTATTGGGAGCTATTATTTGTACACCCTCTCAACCTTTCTCACACCACCTCCATATCAAATCAATCACATCAAAGTCAAACAACATCAAATTTATTCATATTATTTATTTATTTACTTTTTTTTAACTTAAATTAAATATATATAATTAGTTAAATTAATAAACACTTAAAAAAATTAACTTGTAAAATGATGTAAATTGTAAAGTTACTTTTATATTGTAAAGTTATTTTCACTCTTCTTAAATATATTAACGTATTTTGAGATGTTATTTTTATAAAAATAATAAATTAAAACACTGTCATTTTTATAAAAAAGATGTAAACGTCATAAGATATATTCTAATAATTTATATAAAATTTTTACTGAGCATATGACCTTAGTATAGTAAATACGTGATTGGGTGACCTTCACATAATTTGTTCATATGAAACTTTTTTTTTAATATATCATATATTTTTAACAATTAGGTTACTAGAGTTGTGACATTAAAATATTAGATTTGTGTAATACATACATAATCATGAACGTCAACCTGATTAGTGTAAAACTCTGATATATTATTAGAAGATTCACCAACATTCTATAGATAGTTTTCACCAAAAACCGTCATACTTAACTCGTTTTTATCAGATTCTGAGAGAATTTATAGAAAATTCAGATTAAATGAATAAGTGAATGGAATATTTAGTTGTTTATATAGTATGTTTTGGCGGAATCTTATGTCGTATCAAATAATTGACGGAATCTTGTGTCGTTTCAAATTATTGACGTAATCTTGTGTCATTTCAAATTATTTACACGCATAACGATGAAACTAGACCGGAACGTAAAACTAGTAAAGCCATTACAATTATTATCAATGAATTCTACTATAAAACGAGTTGTCTTACATAATAATGTAGTTATCAATGATTTTCTTTAAGTTTTTTTTAATTTATTTAACTTTATTAAAATCTAATTTAAGTTAAAAAAATAAATAAATAAAAATATAAAACTAACTTTACAATTTACATCATTTTACATACAAATACAAATTAAAAAAGAAACGTTAAAAAGACCACGAGAGAACATAAAGTTTTAATTATTTGAATAAAATATATTTTTATTGTGAAAATTATTTTTAGTATATAAAATTGTAAAAAAAAGGTTAAAAATAATGAAAGATTCTCTTAAAACGTGAAAAATGATGAAATTTAAGAAGAGTATGTCACATTAAGAAATCATCAGATTAAGAAATAAGCTTTTTAAATGGGTGTATAAGATTTTTTTTTATTTTTTTGATGCGGGGTGTAGAAATAGAGCTTTCCTTTTTATTTAGTTAGAAAACAAAAAGAGAATTTGGATCATATAAACTAAACGTGTCGGCAATATTAGCATCGTTGAGGGTACAATTAATAACGCGGTGAGCTAACGTGCACTGCCGCTTAACAAACGATAACGTGAGCGGTGACCTAAGTTCCATTGATTTCTAGCCGTTTGATTCTGGTAAGTAAAATGAAAATCTACGGTGAGCGATTCACCAACGAGTGATAATGTTGTTGGCTGCACCATTATTCCGTGGACCCCACCACATCCTACCAACAGCTTATTTATGTACTACTTCCCCATTAACTAGTATGCAGATATAATAAATAAAGGCACAAAATAAACGAGTGTTGGATCCACGTCTTTTTCATCGGATGTTATTTTACCAAATAAAATTATACTCATAAAATTCATGAGTTTGCACGCCATATGTTTGATTGTGTAGCTAAACGAATTTTAAGTACCCTTGTGTTATGGGGGCGCAAGATCGTGAAAATAACACAAGATCGTGAAAAAAAAAACTAACGTTTTAATAAATCGTAGTTAAAAAAAACGAAACATTGATGTTGATAACCACTGACGGATTTAAGAATTTTGAGATAACATATTATTGAAATTAAGTAAGAATTCTTATTCTAATAAATGATTCCAAACAATATCACTTGTTATTACCAAATTTCTTCTCACCAAAATCAATAAATTTTCTCTATTTTAAGTAAATTTGAATTTTAAAATTTAATTATTTTAATGTTTTTATTTTTTTAAAAAGATAATGTAATATTTGAATTCTAATTATTACTTAATTAATAAAACAAAGAATTTTATTTATTGTTTTATACATTATTTAAACAAATTTACACATTTTTATACTTTCATTTTTTTATCAAACAAACTAATGTAATACATGGGTATATAACCTAGTAAGTAATAAAATAATAATATCATTTTTTTTAACTTTCGTTTTAAAAAAAAAATCGTTTTTGTAAACAACTTTTTTGAAAAAAAAAACGTATTTTTTCAATAAAAATATCGTTGTTTGAAAACTCTGGTTTTTAACTATTTTCATTTAAAAAAACCTTTTTCTTAAAAAATTGTTTTTATAAAACTTTTTATTTTTAAGAGACCGTTTTTAAAATATTTCGTATTTTAAAAAAAAGTTCGGTGTTTTAGAAAAAAATCATATTTTATTTTATTTTAAAAGTGTGTGTTTTAATAAAAAGATCTTGTTTTGAATTTATCAAAAATCTAACTTTTTTAATATGAAAATAGTATAAATAATAGCAGTACTATTTAGGGTGTGTTTGGATTCCTTATTTAACCTTAACGCTCTAACGCTGTGTTCCTGAGTTTACTAAAGGGGGGCGAAGAAAATAAAGGATTTCTTCCATTTCTTTTCTTTTATTTTTCCCTCTTTTTCTTTCTCTTCAAATCTTTTTAAATTGGAAGGATGAAAAAAAGCCTTATTTTCTTTTCTTTTCTTTTCCTCTATTTCCTTAAAAAAACATTGAAACACCCTTTCTTTGTTTTTCTTTCTTTTCCCTTCTTAAAAAAAACTTTGAAACAAAATTTTACTTTCTCTTCCTTTCTTTTCCCTCCTTAAATAAGCGTAAAAGATCTTTTTTGTCAAAAGTAATAAAGGGTTTGAGAAGTCACACCCTCTTTACTTCTAAAAACAACTTTTCACACTATATTTTTCTTACCTCCTTTTAGTTTACTCAAACAAACTTTTAACTTATTAACTTTTTAAGTAAATTTGAAAAAGAATCCTAAACACCCCCTTAATGTTATCATTTAATAGTAGAGAGAAACGAGAAAATTAGCATGAAGGAGCCTAGAATTATGCCACATGGCATCGTAAATTTTAATTTTCTTATGGATATAGAAGATAGAAGACGTGTATGTGTTTGTGTATGTGTTTGTGTATGCAGTGGCGAAGCTTGAAGAAAAACATAGGGGGCGGATTTTTTTTCCTATCGGGGGAGGGGGGGCGAACTTAATACATATAAAATTTTCGGTCGAATACGTATAAATTAACACTTTTGGATGAAAAATCGGGGAGGGGGGGGGAGGGCTCACTAAGCTTCGCCATTGTGTGTATGTCCGTATTTATGTGATTGCACGTATACATTTTCTTTTTTGATATGTTTTTATGTGTATATGTTTCCTATAATGTGTGGCAAACATGTTTTTTCTTAAACGAAGCATAAGTTTATTTATTTATCTTAAGGAACTTTTCGTTGCATAAATATCTTGCATGATTGAAACGTTTTCGACCTAAGTCTTGTTTTAAATATAAAATCATAACTATGAACTTATTTTAATCTTTTTTTTTTTTTTGCAATTTTACTATATATTATAACTAATTTTAAAGCCATCATAAACCGAACTAGTAACTAATTTGATTTTTAAGTTATATTTTAATGTCAATTAAATTCTATATTAAATCAAATAAATTTTGTTGAAGTAACCCTATTTAGCCAAACATCTAGAAGATACCATTTAATAAATAGGACATGTCTAATAAATTGTATTAATGACATGATGAACGAACATTCAATTACACATTTAGAAAGTGAGCAAATGAATGACCCTTCAAGGACGATTCCCCTTTAAATAATGGTTCTCTTTAGGCAATGGCGATTTCTATCTCCTTTAACATTGAGTAATTTCTATTTTTGATCTCTTTTTTATTGTTTTGACTCCAAGTCAAAAACGACTCACAAATGAGCTCAAATCAATTTACTTAAATCAATTTACTTAAATCAAATTTAACGAAGCATAATCGGTTCATAACTCTTAATAATAAAATTTTATTATTGGTTCAATTTTGGTATACAACCGACCTATACTCACCCCTAATGATAGAAGAAATGTTACTACTTATGGTTAAGCTTCGTTGCTCGCTTATCTATGTTAGGGTTAGAACAAGAAAATAGAAGCATCATAAAATCAAGAGATAGCATTGTCCATCGCAAGGGTTGAGATACGATGGTGGGGTCGAGGTCAATCGACCCCAATGAATTTAAAACTTGATATAACAGTATGTTACATGATTGCCGATTGATCTTAATCTTTTTTCGATCCCAAATCTTGGAAAAAAATTGTATAAACAGTGAACTCAATAAAAAAAATTGTTTAATAATTAATAGTTTATTTTATATAAATATAAAAATATTAAACTCAAAATATGCTTTTATTTGAATAGACACAAACAAATAAGACCCATTTAATTATTTATTTTAATGAGTAAAGAATAAAATTTAAGTTGAGTCATTATAGTGAGGCAGTAGCAACGTACATTACATATTTGTGATCAACGATTTGCAAACCTAGCAAACCGATAACCTCAGACATCGATTATGCAACGAAATTAACCACTCCAGCAATAAAATTTAACCTTCAAAAATCGATTATGCAGCAAAAACAATCTAATATTTTTTATTAATTTCTAATGATATTATAGTTTTACTATTTGTTTTCTAATGACGATGTACTTTTATTACGGTATCTTATTTTATTATGTGATAGATCCGACCCATTCAATCGAACCGAACTGGCCCAACAATATCTTATGTTGCCATGTTAGAAATTTGAGCATCGAAAAATAAACGACCTTATAAGAAAATTTTCCTGACACAGTCACTGGTTCATCGAGAACTGATACCACCATCAAATCTATGTTGTTAGGGTTGTATATGTTTTTTTTAACGACAAACGTTACTCATACTTTACTTTTACACCAATAATCCTAAACTACTCCTATTGATAGGGTTATATATGTGATCACGTGATTCTTCCTTACAGAGAAGAAGGGTATAAATTAAAAATAAAAAAGGTTGAATATAAACTAAGAAGTGAGGAAGTTGGGATTATTTAATCTAGGGTCCTGCACTAGATTTTGTTACACGATATGTAAACACGTGTAGAAAACCACACTGGACCAATCAATGGATATTTATAATGAAGTCGATAACAAGTTAATTCGCTAATTTATTGGATGAAAGACTAATAAACACGTAATTAAAAACTAGTTAATTAATTGAATAATTTAAGAAAATAGCTACCTCATTACTCAGAGCTAAAGTTCTACCTGAAACTCTGAAAGCAGTCTTTCTATTATCTAAGATAGAAGGTATGGTCTACTTACCTATCTTTCATCTCTACAAGTGATACTTTTATTGAGTATATTGTTGTATCTTCCTCATTAGCACCAAGTTATTCATTAGCAATAACAACTTCATAAGTATGGTGTTGTTCATTAGCAGTACGGGTGTTAAAAAAATCCGAATCCAAATTATCTGAAAATTCGGATATCCATTATGATAGTATTTTTAAAAATTTCGGATAGTTCGGATATCCGAAATATTAAATAATTAAAACAGTTAGATATTGTTTTCTTAGAAAATGTTATAAATACAATATATATGAAGTATATGACTTTTATATTACGTGTTTATCTTTTATATTTAAATAAAACGTATTCCCGTCGTAATTATTTCATAAAGATGATGTTTATTTAGTATATTTTGTATATTTAGATTTATTTTATGTATTTAGTTTTCTTATTTTTTTAAACAACTAAAACGTATTTGCTTCATAAGCAAAAATCAAGTTTTTTTTTGCAAAACCCCGTTCAACCCGGTTTTTTTTAATATCCGGACCCGAGCCCAACCTACCCGGTTTGAAAAGAAAAAAAAACGTTGGTCCTATTGCCAAAAAAACACAGGAATAGTTGGATAAGGGAGAAAAGAATTAAAAAACGGATATTCATTTCACTATCCGATTTTGAACACCCCTAATCAATAGTAACTTGTTTGCTCTTAACTCATTAGTAGGAAACACTTCATCATTAGTATTTTTCAGTCACTTAACAATACTTGCTAAATTAGGAGGAACTCGTTATCGACATCTAGTACGTTATCGATAGGAATTGTCACATGTTATTTAAAATAAGAGTAAATTACATTTTACGTCATTTAGGTATTTGTTAAATTTCAGTTTACTTCCTTAAACTAACGTAATATCATAAATTGTCCTTTGAATTTAAATTTGTTTGCATGTTTTCACTCTTTCCACTAACCGTTGTTAAAAAATCTGTTACTTTTTTTAAATGACTAAACTACCCTTATATATAAAAAAACTAAAAACAAAATAAAAGTAAAACTCGTTACAATCACCGCTAGAGGCTATGGAGAACCGTTATGGTTCTTCAATAATTGGGGTTGCAAACAACAAAATCACAATCGGTCATTGCAATTTTACAATTCAAAATGATCTAGATGATTGTGTGTTGTCATCGAAATGGGTATCATCACGACCTACATCAACAATCATCCATAGAAATTAATCTTGAGTTCATAAGATCGCAATCAATTACAACAATCAAACTAACCTCTTGCAGATTCTTCTTGAGAAACTTGAGCTTCAAATCCAATTCTCCATGATCTTGGTTCAAATCAGATCGCATCTCCCCAATTAATTTACAAATAATGTAGCAACATAACTCCAGTTATGATAAAAATAAATAGCAAACACGCGAATAATACAGACCTTGCGACATTTTTTCTTTCAAATCAATTCGATTTCTAGAAATTCTCAGCTAAAGTTCTTCCAAACCCTAGATTTCCAAGGTTTTCTTGAATTTCGACAGCCATGATCATCATATAACAATTCGGTTGCTCATAAAACTCAAATCGAATGATATATTCACAAACCCCAAAATTAAATCCATCAATCTTAGAAACCAAAAGTTTCTTATTCCTCTTCTTGTGCCCATCAACCATCTCGTTCATAACAAGAGTGACATCGAGGATTCAGCTACCTTTTATGAAAGTCGATTGTTCTACACTAACTAACGACTCCACCACCCATGATAACCAATTTGCCAAAACCTTTGAAATAATCTTGTATTGCAAGTTGATTAAACTAATAGGCCTAAAATCTTTTATACACATAGGATTAGCAATTTTAGGAATCAAAGCGATAAAAAGATGAATTACAACCTTTTGGGATTGAAGCATACTGATTTGATATCAATGTGTTATGCGTATTGTTTAAAATCTAATTAACTCTCAAATTAAAGAGGGAACCAAACAAGTGAAGCGTTGGTTGTCGGTTGTTAAGGTCGCATTGGGGTCGTTCAAACTGGTTCTAACCTTTCCAGGAAACTGAAATGTAAAAGGAACCCATTAGAAGGGATCCTAGACGGGGTTCTAGAGACAACCCTTTTAACAATTAAGTGTGTATTCGTATGCTTGTAAATGAACTGAACACAAAAAAAAAGTATAAAAAATTATAATAATTGTAAAATGATAAAAGTGAATAGTTTAATAAAAAACAAAAATTAAAAAAATATAAAATATAATTTTTTTTATAAAACAAATAAGTTTCTTAATTAAGTAGTAAAGTTTTAAAAAACTCTATAAAATAAAAGTGAGAAAAATATATTACATATTCAAATAAACGAATATATATATATATATATATATATATATATTTATAAAATAAATAAGTTGGATAGTTAATTAATAAACTTTAAAACAAAATTTATAAAAAAGTGATAAAAAGAATAAAAAAAGAAAGAAAAAATAAAATAAAATGAAACTTTAGCATTTTAGAAGAATGGTTTATTTATGGTAAAAAAACAATAATACCTCTCACTTAACAAAAATATTTATCTTTAGTTAGTCAAAATGATAAGAAATGAAAGACTTTTCAAACAAATACACTAATGAAGTCAAATTTTCAAAAGACACATTTCATAATTAGGATAATTATAAAAAACAAAAAATGTAATTTAGTCTTTCTTTTAAAACCATGAGGCCATCCGTAGTACAAGCGTGAAAGAGTGGGGTGTGACCCACCTAGGCTTTTCACGTATGGGAACACCGCCCACTAGGCGTGAAAGGGGGGGCGTGGGGCATCTCACGGGCGCTGAGCACACAATCCAACCAAGCGTGAAAGAGTGGGGCGTGACCCACCTAGGCTTTTCACGTATGGGAACACCGCCCACTAGGCGTGAAAGGGGGGGCGTGGGGCATCTCACGGGCGCTGAGCACACAATCCAACCCAAAACGGTAATATTAGCATTAATATTTAAAAAAAATATTACCGTTAATATTTAAAAAAAAATCTATTATAAATACCAACCATTTTTACTCAATAATTCATCAAATCATCTTCTCCAAACATCACGTTATCTTTCACCCATTTTACTCAACAATTAATACTTGGAACTCAAATAATCTATTTTTTGCAAACATTCGTAACAAACCAAATGCCCGTTTCAACCCGAACAACGAGCCGAGCAACCTTTTCAATCCAAATATTCAAGACCTTTACGTTTCGATGTAATGAACCAAAATTCGAGTTTCGTTTTAAATAAATAAATATTTCTAATTAATATTATGGTGAAAATAATATTTTAGAAATAAGTTAAAACAAGTGGGTTTTAAGTTAATGTTAGGGTTAAATTAGTTTTTAATTAATTTTGGAATGAAAATGGGTGAAATAAAAGTTGAGGGGCTAAAGGTGTAAATATAGCAAATCTGCCATATTTGACTTGTTGAAGTCAAAATTGAGCCATTTGTGTTGAAGAGGTCGTTCTTGTGCAAGAGACAAAAAGGAGGAAAGTGAAATTGAAGCAAAGTCGTTCAATTGAAACTTGTTTTGTGAAGGTTTTGGCTCACACATCACCTTCCTAACATCAAGTAAGTGATTATCTTCCATTGATTTCACCTTTGATGAGCTAGTAGGTGCGTTTTGTAGAAATCCAAAAATTTATGATGCATGTGGTTATTTGGTGTTAGATTGTTGATAATCTAGCTAAACTAAAGGTAAAGAATAGTGATTAACATCTTAGAACCCTTTGATTTTGATTATGAGAAGTTAGGGTTCATATGGAGAAATTTGGGGGTGTTTGGATTATGATGATATGATATTGAATTAGTGAATGGTTAAGTGTTTATATGATGTTAGACACTTGAATGAACCCCAAATTAACCTAATGGTAAAAATTGAATGAAAATTTGTGTCAAGCAATTGGAAATGAAACTCAAGTAGGTGAGTTTGGGTGTAAAGAAGGTGTTTGGACATGGGAATAACCCAAACGGGTCAGTTTGGGTTGGGAATGGAAAATTGGGTTGTGAACCCAATTATAATGTCATTATGATGTATGATATATTACTAAACTAGGTGTATATGTTTAGGTAATCAAATTGCTAACCGTGAAGGTGGAACGAGATCTTCTAACCCGAAAGGTAAGTGCTTTTGCACTTACTTAGTATTGATGATAAATGGTGTTAAATGCAATGTGGTATGCATAATGTGTATGAACTAGTATGTGTAAATGAATTAATGTAGTTATAGTTGTAATAATATAATGGAAATGTGTATATGGGGTTATGGTCTAAGTACCATAATGAAAATGTAGATATGAGGTTATGGTTTAAATACCATAATGGAAATGGTTATGTAGTTATGATCTAGAATCATAATGGAAATGTGGTAATGAGGTTATGATTTAAATACCATAATGGAAATAAGGTTATGGTCTAAGTACCATAATGGAAATGGGGTATGGGGTTACGATCTAAGTATCATAATGGAAATGAGGTTATTACCTATGTGCCATAATGGAAATGGAAATGTGTTAATTATGAATGACAAATGAAAGGAATGGAACTTGTAAGGTGAAATGCAAGTGATATGTAGCCTAATGACTAATTTGGTGGAAACGGATCAAATGGGTTAATGGGTAAAAACAAGTAGATTTTGCTTGTTGATATATAGTGTTATATGCAATATGGTATGCATAATGTGTTAAGTGTTAAGAATGTGTATATAAGTGAATGAATGTAGTTATAGTTGTATTACTATAATGGAAATGTGGTAAAGAAGTTATGGTTTAACACAATAATGGAAATGGGTGATGAAGTTATGATCTAAGAATAATAATGGAAATGGGTGATGAAGTTATGATCTAAGAATTATAATGGAAATGTGGTGATAAAGTTATGGTCTACAAGCCATAATTGAAATGAAAATGTGTTAAATATGAATGATAAATGAAAAGAATGAAACTTACAAGGTGATAAGCAAGTGATAAGTAGCCTAATGGCAAATTGGGTGGAAACAGGTCAAATGGGTGAATAGGTGAAAACAAGTAGATTTTACTTGTTTGTTATGTTTTATCTTCATTACTAATTGTGATATGTGTGGTGTTATGTAGAAAAAGCTCTGATGAAGTCCAAGTCAAGTCTAAGGCGTTTTGGCGGATTCTCATATGCGTTATGGTGTCTTGGGGTAAATAGGAAACCTTGAAAAGGATGTGAATTAATACATGAAATGGTGTTTTGATGTTTGCAATTGATGTATGAATGTTTTTGGTCAAAAACCCAAGTGTTGGGAGATTTTGTGTCAAGTTGGAAATGGTAAATGGTGGAAAAATGGTTACGTGTTAAAAAACTGGGCAGCTGAGTAAACTTTCTGTTTACTCAGCCTCCCTACGGTACGCGAGAGACTTGTCTTCCGGGCAAAAGTTTTGGCACTCCCTCGCGGTACGCGAAGGGAGGTGCCTAATCCCACGCGGTACGCGAGAGTTGTAAAAAAAATCTTGGGATAAATGCTTCCGCGTGAGTAAATGTTTAACAAACGGTGTATGAAATTAAGGGTGTTACATTCGAGTACGTCATCGGAACCAAACATTTTTCAACAAATTCCTTGTGGATTTAACTTTAAACAAACCTCTTCCACACCGAATTCAATCCCCGAGACTCAAGATATCACCGGATCCGTCCCCGAGACACAACCGTCTACTCAACCAAAGAAGCGTTCGCATAGAAAGAAAAAACCAATGACCGTCGACACAACCAAAGAACCGACACGTGTTATTGAAAAGTGGACGCCGGACGAAGATTTTGTTTTGACTAAAGCTTGGGTAGACGTGTCGAAGGACCCGAAAATTGGTAATTTTTTTTAATAAATTGTTATGTTATTTTTATAATTTTTTTAATAATTTGTTTTATGTTTTTTGTATAGGAAGTAATTAATCAGGAAATGATTTTTGGTCGCGTGTTCGTGCGAGATTTCACAAGGCAATGGGGAGGGGCGAATACTGTAACCCCGACAAGATCTCTAGTAAACGACGGGAAATTAACCGCAAACTTACTAAGTTTAACAACTTTTATAACATACACTACAATAATTGTAAAAGTGGTCAAAGTGACCACTGACCACGATATATATTTAGAAGCTTGTGATGACCACAAAGCCGCAGTGGGTGCGACTTTTAATTATAATAAATCATGTGAGATCGTGAGAAAATCTCCCAAGTGGGGCCAAGTCCCGTTGATGTCCCAGTCATCCAAACAAACAAAATCGTCATCGACCGACGATTATTCGTCTAGTATTAATTCAAGCATTATTCTAAATGATACCTATGACAAAGTTGAAACACTAGAAGAGCCGGTTCATCCGCCCGGAAGAAACAAAGGTAAACGGGCTGCTTCTTCGTTCGCACCAGACACCCGGTTTGAAAAAATAGACTCGAAGCTTGAAAATCTACTCTCTTTTAGAAAGGATAAACACCAACTGCAAGATATCAAGTTTATAACTATGAACTTCGACCACCTTACCGGAGGTGTTCGTAAACTAGCAGAGAGGCGAAAAAAAGAAATATACGAACGCCAAAACATAAACGACGAGTAGTTTTGTGTTTATTTTTTATGAATGTAGTTTTTTATTTAGTTTTATTTTATTTTATTTTATTGATATTTGATGATTAAAAATTAAATGCGGGGCGTGAAACTACCACACACCTTAGAGCAATCGTGATAGCTTTTTTATCCTCATCTCCATAATTACACTAAAATCACTACTTTTACCCTTTCTTTTTCAATTAAATAATACTTTTTTATATGTTTATCGTTACCTTTTCTCTCTCCTCCACTCACAATCATTTGAAACCACTCCATAAAATATACAGAGCTCACTCACAAACATATACAGAACTTACTCACAAACATATACATAACTTACTGTGAATGATCTTAGTGATTCTAGACAGTGAAAACCCTTGTGCCGATGTGACATGACGTGACAGAGCATGAAACCACTACACGGATGAGATGATCATACAAAGTGTCGATTGAAAAAATTAAAAAAATAAAACAAGAATTTGTAAAGTATAAAACGGCCAAGCGGCTTCCTTCTCTCAGATTCAAAATTTCAAACTGAATCTCCCTCTCTCTCTTTCTGCAAATCTGCTGTGTCTACAATGGCGACCTCTAACAACTTCCAGAATACACCATCTAAAACCCCAACCAACGATAAACACTCTTCTGTTTCCAGAAAGCACCACCAAACCACCGTCTCATCTTCTTCCTCCAAGTCCCGGTTCGAAGCCTATAACCGCCTCCAGTCTGCCGCCGTCGCATTTGGCGAAAAGCTTCCGATTCCTGAAATTGTAGCAATCGGAGGTCAATCAGATGGCAAGAGCTCGCTTCTTGAAGCCCTTCTTGGATTCCGATTCAACGTACGCGAGGTCGAAATGGGCACCCGCCGCCCTCTCATACTCCAGATGGTTCATGATCCTACTGCTCTTGATCCTAGGTGCCGTTTTCAGGTCAATTACTCTTTTACATCATCATACATACAGAGTTGATTTATTGCTGCTTCTGTAATTAGGGTTTAGTATTGATATTATAGTCTGTGACAATGACTCAAATTAGGGTGTTATGTGGTGCAATTTGAGTTTCAATTGGTTGATTAGAAATGTAGATGATCATTAGGCCATTATTCAACGTGTCATGTGCTTAGGGCGGAAAACCAAACGAACTCTCGTTCGTTAAGCATTTATCTGACGAAAAACGGTTCATAACACATAACCGAACGCAATTTTGTGTTTGTGTTCGTATGCTAAGGAAATGAATTTGTTCGTGTTTGTTTGTTAACATTATAATCGAACACAAATGAACACAAAAGAACATATAGTTATTTATTTATAATAGTAAAAGATTTAAAAAAATAATAAAAACTTGTAACAAACGAACATAAAGAAAGAACAAATTACTGAATGATCACGAACACTATTGAACGAACGCGGCCTTTGTTTGTGTTCGTTCATTTAATGAATTGAACTGAGTTTCTTTGTTTGTGCTCGTTCATTTCATAAACAAACGAACGTAAACGAACTTCCCACTGTACGGTTCGCTGAATGTTTAGTGATGTATTACATGCTATTCTTTAGGTTGGACGACATAAGCATCCTGTAGATGCTCAATGCATACACTGAAAAATGCTACTTGAAATCTTGAATCGACTAGAATGTGCTGCTTTCATTTGTTTCCTGTGTATGAGTGATGCTGAATTTTGACAGTAATGCTATGATTGCAGGAAGAGGATTCTGAGGATTATGGCAGTCCTATTGTCTTATCATCAGAAATCGCAGATACCATTAAATCGCGAACTGATGCAATGTTGAAGAAGACTAAAACCGCGGTATCTTCTAAGCCGATTGTGATGAGAGCTGAATATGCACATTGTCCTAATCTCACCATTATTGATACTCCAGGATTCGTTCTCAAGGTAATCTATACAAAACTCTGCCGTTATTATGAACATATGGGTCAGGTATTTCCAAACATAATTATAATAATCTGAACTGCGTCTGGCAGGCTAAAAAAGGTGAACCAGAAAGCACACCGGAAGAAATCCTCTCAATGGTGAAGTCTTTAGCCAGTCCACCTCATCGCATCCTTGTATTCCTTCAACAAAGTAGTGTGGAGTGGTGCTCATCTTTGTGGCTGGACACCATTCGTGATATTGATCCAACTTTTCGTAGAACACTAATTGTTGTCTCCAAATTTGATAACCGGCTTAAGGTACATAAATTATTTTGCCTTAACTGCTTGAGTTTATTTTGTTTTTCTTTGATATTGCATTATATAGTTGCATCATTACAGTCTTTTCTTACAAGATAAGATATTAATTTCTGCAGGAATTTACTGAACGGTGGGAGGTTGACCGGTACTTGAGTGCAAGTGGCTACCTTGGAGAGAACACACAGCCTTTTTTTGTGGCACTACCAAAAGAAAGAACCACAGTTTCAAATGATGAATTCAGAAAGCAAATATCTCAAGTGGATTCAGATGTTCTATGCCATCTGAAAGAAAATGTTAAAGGTGGATATGATGAAGAAAAATATAAATCCCACATTGGTTTTGGTCGTCTCAGAGATTATTTGGAATCTGAACTTCAAAAGAGATATAAAGAAGCTGCACCTGCAACGTTAGCTTTGCTTGAACAACGTTGCAGTGAAGTCACTGCTCAATTAAACATCATGGACTCCAAACTACAAGCAACTTCTGATGTTGCTTACCTTCGAAGATCTGCAATGATGTTTGCATCCTCCATCTGCAACCACGTGGTATGAATTTATCCCCAATTAGAAGAACAATGGTTTAGTATTTCCAACTTACTAAGTATTTTTATGGGCAAATTGCATAAGGTATAAAATTTTGGTTCATATTTTATTTGGGTAACACACTTTATTTGCACACACAAAAAGACTCAAGCTTTAAAAAAGTTTTCTTTTGCGTTAATCTTCTAAGTTAATTGGTTCCAACTGACATGCCATCATCTTGACCTGGTAACGGGTAAATTGAATTTGTGAAAGTTTGCTATTTTTTTCAATGTTAAAGTTTTTCTGTGAGTAAAAGCTTTTCAGTGAAGACCAATTTCTGACAGTATGCAATTTGCCTAGTAGTTGGGGAAAGTTGGTTACCTTTTTATGCAATCTTGCCTAGCTTTTGAAGCAAAGATCAAATCTCTGAGTGAATATATTCATAATAATGTTTGGATCTAATTGTATTAAAAGGTAACCAACTCTCCTAAACTGTCTATTTTGGTATTGGGTAATATAGTAGTTTATGTCTCCTAAAAGGATTCAAACTTCCCAGTTTTTTCTGATTAAAGAGTAAGAAAATACTATTATCACCCAGAAGGCCATAATAGGTTTTTTATTTTATTTTTTAAATTGGTTACCTTTTTATGCTCTTGGCCCATATATTTTATTGTTTGTTTCAAAAAACTTCAAATAATTAAGCATATCCCACCTTTTGAAATGCTGTAGGGAGCATTGATAGATGGAGCTGCAGATCCTGACCCTGAACAGTGGGGAAAAACAACAGAAGAAGAAAAATCAGAAAGTGGTATGGTGAGCTGGCCTGGAGTAATGGCTGGTATAAAACCACCCAATTCCACACTTCGCCTTTATGGTGGTGCTGCTTTTGAAAGAGTTATGCATGAATTCAGGTGTGCTACATATTCAGTTGAATGCCCTCCTGTTTCAAGGGAGAAGGTAAGTCATAAATGCACTTGAAATATAATAATAGAAGTTTTTTTGATCCGGTTATAAAAAGCTGAGGTAGCTTATCTGTTTGACAGGTGGCAAATATAATACTTGCACATGCTGGCAGAGGAGGTGGAAGGGGAATTGCAGAGGCAGCTGCAGAAATTGCACGAGCTGCTGCCAAATCATGGCTTGCCCCTCTTCTTGACACTGCTTGTGAACGGCTTGCATTTGTGTTAAGAAACCTGTTTGATCTTGCTATGGAGAAAAATCAAGACCATCACTTTGATTGTAAGAACTTTTATGTTATTTCCTATTAGTTGTCGGTATCATTTCTCATACCCAAAATCTTGCACTTGAAGATAAATTTTGTTTGGAAGTGTCAGTTGGTGATAACATTGATTTCTGTTAAACCTCTTAATTCGTTATAAATGAGAGGAGCCAAAGCGGTTATATCCATATTTGAGCCTTTTTCTAATGCTTTTGTTTATTATACAAAAGGGGTTATTGCATAAGAAGGTAATCAACTGTCTAATTTTTATTTTGGGTAAAAACTCATCTTATCACCCATAAAAGGTAGCCAACTTTTAAAATTCTCGATTCAAGGAAAAATTTGATCTTTTATTTCCGTGTGTCAATTTAGGCCACATCAGAAAAAAATGTCAATGTGTGCCACATCATTATTACCTAAATCGATTCCTTTTTTTTGGTGTGTGGGGCGGGGGGCGGGGGGGGGGTATCAAATTGTTTTAAAGCGTGAGGGTCCTTATGGGTGAACACAGATGGTTACCAGGTATAGAAATCTGACTGAACTTGGTTACCTTTTTATACAATAAGAACAGATAAGTATTCTTTTTTCTAACAATGTAGCTCATGAACTTGTGATTATTAGTTCTCACTTATTGATTAATCATATTGACTTTCTGAATCAGATTATTTCTAAAATCTTGTGATTCTCTTGACAGATGGGAAGAAAACTGGGGATATGGACGGTTATGTCGGTTTTCAGGCTGCTTTAAGGCGATCTTACAATTGTTTCATAAAAGATCTTGCAAAACAATGCAAGAAACTCGTGGGGCACCACTTGGATTCGGTCACAAGCCCATATTCTCAAGTTTGCTATGAGACTGATCTCTTATTTGGGTCAAGCCCAAACTCTACTTTCAAGACATCAACTACTTCAACATGCCTTGATTTATCAGATCAAGAAAACATACCTCCAGAAAATAATAATAAGAAAGATCAGGAAACAACACCAGGAAAACTTTTAAAAGCAGCAGGAGATGCTTCTATGACTGTGCCTGAGACACCACGTGACGGGAGTTTTGTCATAAAAAAAGAACATGGAAACATCGTTGAAGGCGGAGCAAGAAAACGACATCCTAGGATACATAACAACCAAGTGTTGACTAATGTAGTTGGTCAAAACGGTTCACACTTTGGGTCAACTTATAGTGAGATATGCTCATTGGCTGCACAGCATTTTGCACGTATACGTGAAGTTTTAGTTGAACGAAGTGTAACGTCAGCTTTGAATTCATGTTTTCTAACCCCATGGTATGTTTCACCAATCCTTTTATAAAAAATCAAACCAATTTATATACTGCTACAGTTCCGACTTATAATTTGCATATTTTTTGTGTTTAGCCGTGAACGTCTTATGGTAGCATTGGGACTGGAATTGTTTGCTGTAAATGATGAGAAGTTCATGGATATGTTTGTTGCTCCTGGAGCAATTGACATTCTGCAGAATGAAAGACAGAATCTTCATAAGCGCCAGAAGATACTGCACTCTTGTTTGACTGAATTTAAGTCAGTGGCAAGATCCCTTTGACCAAAAAACAGTTGATTGCTTTTAGTGTAGAACTTGGTTATTGTTTGTGGAGGAATTGTTCTGGTTCTTGTGCCCGGTTTTCAACTTGAAAATTTGGTTTATACAAACATATATTCAGTTTCAGAAGATCTTCTGGTTTATACGTATAAAATGAAATCATTAGGTTTTTTGGCATTTTTTGTTCATTTTATAAAAAGATGTTTAAAGTTATATTAATAATGGTTTTAAGTTGAGAACAAATTTATTAACACCCATCTCATGGTCACTCGAAGGCACCAAACACATCCAAAAGTTTAAGCTTCATATTGATACAACACACTCCACTAGAGATGCACAAATGAGATTTCTTTTTGAACCGGATTAGGATCGGATAAGTCAATGGTGGTCAAGGACCGGATTGGATCTGGTTTTCGGGTATGAGATTTGGAACCTGTGGGAACCGGATCGGACAAAATATCTGCTTTTATCCGGATTTTTTCCGGATTTTTTGTGTTCCAAATTTGTCCGATTTTGTCTGGTTCGGATCCGATCTCTTGAAAACCGTATATCCGGTCCCAGATCTGGCGGTTCCAAAAAATCCGGTTCTGGATAATCCACCCGATCGGATCCGGATCCGATTCTAATTCCCACCTCTACCCTCCACCAATCAATCCCTTACCCACGCCTTACAACATCTTCATTGCCATGAACAATGCATGATGACTAATGATCATATAAAAAAATGGGATTTAGGTCATAGTCCCTAGACCACCAATGTGAATGTAGCTCAATCTATGTTGTTATATAAATGCAAGCTTAATGCACATGATTCACTTTAAGGCCCTATTGGTAACTAATTGCAAGATCCAACGACTTGATATTGATTATGATGAGACTTTTAATACGATTATCAAACCGGATACCATTCAGAATGTCATGAGTTTGGTCGTGTGTTGCTCTTGTCCTACTCTCCAGTTCGATGTGAAAACACTTTTTCTTTATGGTTCTCTTTATGAAACAGTCTCTAGGTTTTGTGAATTCTCACTATCTGGATATTGTCTATTATCCATAAAAATTTCTCTACGATCTTAAATAAACGAGTCGTGTATAGTACTAGTGTTGCTTCTCACATAATTAGTGTTGGATTTTGTAATCGTATTAGACTCATTCTTGTTTGCCTATCATCATGTTTATGACAACCTTTTATTTTGATATATGTGGATGACATTATAATTATAGTTTCTCTTAGTTCTCAATTTTTCATGAGTTTATTAGGCCGTCTTCATTATTTTTTGGCATTGCTACAACTCGTATTAAAACGAGTCTAGTTCTATCCCAAACATAGTATGCTTGTGAGATTTTAGATTATGCAAAGATGTCCTACTACAACCATTCACACTCATGTCAACACTAGCCTTATGAACCTATAATTGAGGACTCCTTTCTACATCACGGTCTTGTTGGTGCTTTGCGGTATCTCATCCTCATTAGCCTACATATAGCTTATGTAGTTCAACAATTTTAATTATACATGCATAACACTTAGAAAGTCATACTTCAATGCTCTCAAGCACATTCCACACTCCCATCATGGCACATTAGATCATGATTTGCAATTATGTCTTGATAACCATTCCCCACTCTCATCATGGCACATTAGATCATGATTTTCAATAAATATGTCTTGATAACCTCTTGGTCCGCATACTAGACTTGGATTGGGGAGGATGTCTGGATATTCAACGATCGACTTTTGTCTAGTGTTTGTTTTTAGGGGATAACCTATTGACTTGATATGGTGTTGAGGTTTATCACGGTTTCTAATGTCGTGGCAAAAACATGTCTTTAGAATATGCTACATGAGTTTCACTATCCCATACTCTACACCACTATTTGTGTGTTGTGACAATGTCAATGTTCAACCCTGAAACAATAATAAAAATCATACCCTGTAAAATCTCACCACTATCAAGCTATTGGTAGGGTCTGAGAAATAGCTGAACCATACCACTGTCCCGAAAAGACCACCACCCTAAAAAAAGAAAGTAAATAAGGGCATAATAATATGTGTAATCATATATTTGCAAGGATAAGAAGAAGATTCATTGGGTTGTTTGGGATAAAGTAACTTAACCTAAAGAGAAAGATGGCTTGGGATTATGCCCTCTTAAAGATATTAATAGTGCTCTCCTATCAAAATGGGCGTGGCGGTTTAAAACATAGGAGAATAGTCTATGGAGGAAGCTTAACCGGGGTATGAAATAATATTGCTAAATTTGAATCTAACCTTTGTATTGCAGGTGTAAAATTTCAATATTTGATAAAAGGTTGGTTGGGGGTCGAGGACCGGATTCGTTTCTGGATCGATCCGTGGCTTCTAAACGAGCCTATGATGATCTGGTTCACGGGTTTCTTCTCTTTGGAAAGCAACAAACGATGCATGGTCAAAGACTGCCATTAACTGCACATGAGACAACATAGAATTATAATTGGCGAAGATCCTTGGAGTCCTCATCTGAATTCTTATGAGGTGTTTGGGATTACTTGTTTAAAACTACTTATTGGCTTATTCAAAAAGTCATAAATAATAAGTTAAAAGTAAATGGCTTCTTACTTATAAAAAACAATTAAAAGGAGGAAGAAAAGTAAGATTAACCAAACATACTTTTGACTTATCTCCTTTTTTTTAAAAGTTAATAAGATATAAGTAGGTTAAATAAGTCAATCCAAACACGAGTGGCAGCAGCTTCATGATCTCCTGGTTCAAGTGCAGGTGCAGGTTTCGACAGAGGTGGACGAATGGCGGTGGCTTGGGGATAAATCTTACAATTTCACAATAAAGTCAGTCAAATCCTTATTGTCTTCGGAAATGGATGTATGCAACTGTTTCGTGTTCGAATGGAGCAAATGGGTTCCAATAAAATGCAATATCTTCGGGGGGAGGGCGGATATGGATTGTCTCCCAAACCTTGAAGCCTTATCGAAGAGAAAACATCCAGGTCAACTCGGTCTTATGTCCATTATGTGGGGATGCTACGGAGAATGCAACTCACATGTTTACCTCTTGTTATATAACTTCTGTTATCTGAAATCTATTTAGGAATTGGCGTAAAATCCCGCAAATCTTCGCTTTCTCGATGAAAAACCTATTTGAGAATCCCATCTGCGTGTTTATAGGTGCGGCTTATAAGATGGTCATTCACGGTATTATTATTATCTCTTGGTGGAGCATATGGAACGCTAGGAATGAAGTCGTCTTTTCAAATAAATTGGTCAAAGTGGAGAAAAGTATGGAAGGAATCAAGTCGTTTGGATATCTTTGGTTGTGGAATAGGTCTACACATAAATCGCTTCTTTGAAATGATTGGTGTAATTTCAATTTCTCGTAATTATGCCTTACTTGTGTGTGCGCGGTGGTTCTTTTGTCTTCCGAAAAAACAAAAATATTTACTACCCTAATACCCTATTAGACTAGTTGGCCCGTTGGACACTTCGGCCCTAGATTTTGTTCTTTAGTCTTTGAATTAAATAAATTCGTTTTACATGTTAAATTTGAAAATGTAAAATAGGCATTTTAGGTTCTAGTCATATCATTTGTCATATATAATTAATGTTGGGTAATAATCGGACAGATAGCATGTGGGTGATGTTAAAACCAGCCTATATATGATTACGACGGATAGATCTTCCAAGAATAAAACTCAAAACCAAAAAAATATATATTCATGTTTAAGTTAAATTAAAATTCTGAAAGGTAAAATAACCTTTTTTGATAAACTATAAACTTAAGTTTTTTTTTACAATTGGGATTTGTGTCTGTAACCACACAAAGTAAAAAATCCATATAATTTCTTTTTATTTATAATTAAAGACAATATATTTATGATTGTTTGCCTTAATTTGTTTATTTAACATATACTCCCACAAAAAGTAGTTTTGATTTCATGTATAGGTAACCGTGACAAATAGTCAAGAATACCGAAATGCTTTTTAACAGAAATATTAAGCTGAACCAGGATTCAAATCTGAGACCCCTGTCTCTTAGAAGGGAATCGGTAGTCTTAGGGGTGTTTAACATTTGGTTTCAAACCGATTAAAATGATAACCGAATTGAAACTGAAATCATTTAAAACCAAACCGAATATGTAATTTGGTTTAGGTTTTAAAATTTTGAATTCGGTTTATAGCGAAAAACTGAATTGGGTTATACCACTATTTTAATTCATACTTTATAGTTAATCCAATTCATTTATATCATTAACCAATACCCATATATGGATTATAAATCATTAATTTTAGTTGTGTTGTTTGAATTGATCTTGTTATTTGATGAAGGTATGTTTTGTTTAAACTTTCCTAAAATGTTGTGTTGTTTAAATCGAACTTGTTATGGCTACTCAAAAGAAAAGAAAAAAAGTGCCTTTTGTAGCTAATTCGGTTTGTTAGGTTCAGACCGAAAACCAAACCAAATTACAAAGTCGTGTGTTGCTACAATAATCCAGTAGGTCGGGTCAAGAACAATTAGAAATCATTAAGAAAGCCATTCAAATTAGTAACAAAGTTTGGAATCAAAATCTAAAACCACATTTGCATCAAAGACCACCACCAAATGAGATCAAGAATCATAATTCATAATTTCCCATGAACAAATATCATGTACAATCATAATCTGGTAATTAGTACAACTCATTGGTAATCAAAGCAGAACATCATCTTGAACACAAGTGGGATCAAGAAGGCTAATTTCCAAACACGCATCTAGACATGCTAGATTAAAGTACAATCATATGGAAACACTACATATAATCCACCAACACTATAAAGATGATGAATTAAACACATATTTTTCATATGTGAACACAAATACTACATAACACATTTGCTTTAGCAATACCAATCATATAACTTGGTGCGAATCGCGAGCAAATCTAAGGTTTGCTTTTGATGATTCACTCGGTTTTCTTTTCATCCTTGGCTTCTTTCTCTTTCGGCTTAGTTTCTTTAGATTCTTTGTCTTTCGGTTTAGCTTCTTTGTCTTTCGGTTTAGCCTCTTTCTCCTTCGGTTTCCCCTTTTTCGGCTTCATAAAACAGAAACAAGAACAACAAGGACACTGAAACAAGAACTTCATCTCTCACACACACACAAATACAAATACAAATGCCTTATTACAATTAGAAAGTTGTGTAGCTCAATTATAGGATTCCAGTTAAAGTGGGGACTAGAAGCCATAAGAAACATTAGCCACAGGCTGTACCTCACTTCCTTGTGTGGGGTCATTCTATTGACCATTTGTATGGGCTTTCATTTATAACACAATGTTGGATGTTTTATTCATTTATAACAGTGTTGGATGTTTTATTCATTTATAACACATTGTTGGATGTTTTATATTCATTTAAAACACAATGTTGGATGTTTTATTCATTTAGAACACATTGTTGGATGTTTGTTTAGGTGATTTATGATCATTCTAAACACCAGTATTGATATGAAGCTTAACCACGAGCTGGTGGATATGGATCTGGCGGATCTCTATCTGGACCAACTAAACAAAGAAACAAACAGAAAATGACTCAAATTAAAAAAAAAGCATAACTTGCGCTATGATTAGAGTTACATAGCTAACATGTAACGAATGGAAAATTCACGACGAGCCAACCTCAATCATTTAGAGCAACAAATTAGAATTCGAAAACTTCTCCCCGATTTCAGCAATCTTTATTTTTTTTTCATGTAAAAACACGAATCTTTTGATATTTAACACCTTTATTTAGGAAGTTAATTTCATAGTGAATTTCAGTTTTTAAACTTTGGCTCAACCTCATATATTTAGACAAGACCAGCCCTATAAAAGAGGGTTGATGAAATGGCTTGGGCATAGAATAGTATTTTGAAATATTATCCGATATTATTCTCTCTGCTGCGTCAAACACCTAGTTTTCCACCGACCCAACCCAACCCAACCCAACCCAACCCGATCCACATTGACATAATGCACCAGAAGATCCCCTAGCTCAACAAAGTCTGCCAGTTCTAGGGGAGTAGAGAGGCCCGTTGGTTGATTAGTTCCTGACTTCATCCCAGCATCAATGTCTTCCTTTGTTGAAACTTGAAACAAGGCTTCATTAATCATTAATATTAGGGGTATAATAAGCCGAGTCTCTCATGAAATACTTGAGATCCACTTGCTAAAGCTCGAATCGAGCTTTACTAAACTTAAAAATGTAACATGCAAAAACCCAAGAACCCGTTAGAAGATGACCCGAGCCTGAAACTTTAAAAAACACCATCCAAAGACCCAGGCCCAGACCTTGACATTGAACCAAATCTGATGTATACGCCATCAATAACCATAAATCAGTTATTAATATATAACAGAGCAAGAAAGATACACCATACATCACATTTAACATGTTTTTGTTCATGTTAAACCACTCTCTCCACATGTTAATTACGATTAACGAAGATGAGACCCCGACTTAAAGATAATAAATATAATACGACAATAAACAGAAACAAACCATTCAAAGAAAGTGGAAAGATAGACAAAAAAACAGTTGTGACCTCAATGGAACCTTACAACAATGCAGGAGATGTCATCTGTACTCTTCCTTGCAAGTGCCTCTTCAGTCAGTTGCTTTGCAGCTGCCCTTGCATCCTTCACATTCTTGATGCAATCTACCGCCTCCTGATTCGACATAACCTTAAAAAGGACAAAAGATTAACATTAAAAACAAAAAAAAAAACATCATAAACCCAATATTCTTGATCATTTCCAAAAAGGGAAATAAACCTTCCACACGCCATCACTTGCTAATATTATGAATTCTGTATGATCATCTATAATTTCCATCGATACATCTGGTTCAGAACTTAGGTGTTCCTTCATACTCTTGTCACCAAAGGCTCTTGCAACAGCCAACCGCCCATCAACCCGTGGCACATCACCTGCAATCTAATAGCCTGTGATGTCCATTGCCAAGATATAATACATTGATATACAAGTTCTAGTTTCTAGACGATTCTTTTTTTTTTTGGTAACCGTGAGCACCCGTAACTGGAAAACCCACAGGACCGTTAACACCAAACTTGAGTTGGGCAGGTGGCCTTCAAGGGTTATAGGCAGAATGGATTCAAACCTGAGACCTCTGCTAGAGAGACTCGAACGCTTACCACTACACCATCCCCTTGAAGGTTAATACAATATACAAGTTCTAGTTTTTAGATGATTCATTGTAACCTGGAAAGGTGGATACAAAACCTCCTCGCTTCTCAATAACCTTTCGTTCGGTACTAGGTTCATGGTCAATTGATAACTGTTTAGCAACGCCCTTTTTGCATATCACAGCCCGCGAGTCCCCAACATTAGCTACCACAAGCTTTTTACAGTTTATTAAAATTGCAGTGACCGCGGTAGAACCGCCTCTACCCAGATCAACTGCTTTGTCCAGTATCGTTTTATCAGTCACACGATATGCCCTTCTGATTGCATCCTCGGTTTTGGTCCAGAAATCGGGCTGCTTGCAGAACAACAAATAAATGAAAAATAAATCTTGATAATAAATGTTGATAGCAGTTTAACAGAGTGGGAAAAGGGTCTTGCCTCATTCAAAATATTTTCAAACAAATGAGATCGGAGATAATCAGGTACTTCATGGCTTAAGTGACCATCGAATATAGCAAACAGGCCGAGCTCATCGTCACCGACATTCTTGAACTGTGCAAAAACATAATCTTCCATATCATGGTATGATTTCCCCTTGACTAAATGATACCCATGCGTAACATGTTTCGACATCTTGCTCTTTCCTTTTCCAGTTTCAGCTAAAGATGATGACAGACCAACTTTTTCCTGTTAAAGAAAAAACCAGTTTTAATGGTGGAAAGCTTTTTAAAAGAACGTATGCGATCTTCGAATCCAAAAAACTAGAAGCACATATTCAAATTTGATCATCATTCTCCACCATGTTAGTTACTAGTTATTATTCCATTACATTTGCATCATTTAAAATTCATCCAGATGTGATATGTTCTTCTTCAGCTATACATTCATCCTACTCTAAAGCTTATCTGATATTCTGTTTGATCAACCAAATACGAAGAAATCTGAAATCATACAAAACAGTTGACTGATTGTACATACAGATTAACTATAATCTCGGACTACTAATAACATTAACACATCAGTAACGCCTGATATATGAAACAATCGGAAGCTATAAAGTATAAACCCTAACTTTTCTCAGACGAAATCAATTGTTCGACAAAAGTACCAAATCGGAAGCCAGTAACAGATCTAGAAACCTAATTACGCATATAAACACGAGAATCTACCGATTTATCGGAAATTTTTGCACAAAATCGCATGTCAAAATTGAGATCAAAATGAAAACTGGTGAGAAATTATTGAAAGGGGAGGATATAGGGAAGCTTAAGTAGTGGAAGTACCTTCATCTTGTTGAGTATATCTCGGCCAGCCATGGCGGATTCTGGTGAGCGTAATCGCCGGGAGAGAGTGGTAAGAAGTATGACACCGACGACTTTCGTACACGTGACACGACGACTCGCACAAGTCCAGATGTTACATCAATTCGATGCTACAGATCACCTCAACGTTTGTTTGTATCCACAAGGATTTTAAATGGATATTTTTAAGACCAAGTTGCACAAAAAACACTATAAATAAATTGCGTTGATAAGCGATAACCGTGAAAAAATTAATATATTCGAAACTTTACGTAAAGGTCAAAACATTTAGGAGTTGTCGTGTTGTACTACGAAAAAGTTAACGTATTCGGATGTTTATATAAAAGAAAAGGAAAATCTTTAACGTGACTAAGTGCGTAAAGAGAACGAAAACTGATACCAATTTGGATAATAACAATGCGGTAAGGATGTTGTTTGATCGGTATCGATTCGTTTAGTCATGACACCGGTACTCACTATAGCTTATGAAACAAAAATACAATATTTTGAATATAATTCGATTTTCAATAAAATTTATATGAGAATATCAAGAAAAATAAAATAAAACACAATTATGTATTCAGATTTTTTTTAAGTTACTAAGTTATCAGAAAAAAACTAAATTATTATAATATTATTATATATAGGTGTGAAACTAAACTTAAAAAAAAACTTTTACTTGCCAAGTAGCAGTTTCTTGGTGGTTGTGAGTATGAACAGTAAATTTTGTCTATATCCCTCGATGCCTTTTGTTATTATATTTTTATTTGAACCGTAATTTGGATCACTGATGGGCCACTGATCTACCCGATCATCTTCATCCATTGACCCAACTTGGACACCGCTTTAATTTTTGTCACAAGTGAGACTTGAACCTAAGACCTTCCCATTTTGGTAAAGTCTTGGGTATACACGTTTAGCCCTAAGTATCCTAACGGAGGACGGAGTGGAGGGACGGGCTTCGCACGGGTTGGGCGGGTAGAACGGGTAACACCGCCGCATCAGTCACGGGTTGCGCACGGGTTAAGTGGGACGGGTTTTAATACCCGTTTGAAGCCGCGAGCCGTTCACCTAATCTAGCCGTTGGAGAGGACCGTTGGGAGGGTGGGTTGGGTAATTAAATTAAAAAAAAATTTACCTATAAATTACATACATAATTTTTTACACTTTCTCTTTTCAAACTCTAAAAAAATGGATTCATCCTCATCCAAAAAATATAGTCCTAAAGTGCGTGCCTCTCAACCGCAAAACCCTCGTTAAAAAAATGGATGCAAACATCATGAATGAAGCACAAAAAAGTTACCGAATCCTCTACCAGAGGAAAGGTTTCACCTTCATCAAGGCATGGGAAATTCTCAAAGACCGTCCCAATGGAAAGCCGTCGCGGTTATGGGTGAGGAGTTTGAACAATAATCGTCCAAGAAATCAAAAACATCCGACTCCGGAAATGAAGGTTCAAACAACCCTTCCTCGAGAGACCTCCCCGACTTAAACGAACAATCCCTACCGACTCAACCGTCTTGCAAAAGCAAAGGAAAGAAAACCGCCGAGTCTTCAAGCAATAGTTTGTTGGAGGTTGTTTCCGAATATAAGGCGTCTAAAGATGTTGAAAGAGAGAAAAATTGGAATACCGTAAGAAAAGGGAGGAAACAAAACAAAGACGGGATGAACCCACGTTACAATTCTTGGAGAAACAACAAGAAATGCTTTTCAAAGAAGAACAGAACCACGACTTGTAATACTTTCTAAAAAAACATGACGATATCCCCGAACCTTTTCTTTCGATCGTACTCAAACGTAAACGAAAAATTACGGCAAAATACAATTGGCCGTGTTATTTTTAGGTTATTTTAGTTTTTTATTTTGATGTTTGACTTTTTTTTTCTTTTTATTGTTTTTAAATTTTAGGTTTTTAATATGTATCATTTTAATTTTTATTTAATGAAATATGATATTTTATTTGTTTTAATGAAATAATTAAAAAAAAATCAAGGGCTTATTGATTCCACACCCTCCTCTTAGGATTGGAGAGGGTTCAAGAGGGTAAAAATGATATGACACATTTTAATTGGTTAAAAGGGAAGGGTTCTATGGGCTTTTTTTTGACCACTCCCTCCACCCTAAGTACTTAAAATGATCCCACTAATGTGGGTGTGCCGCCTCATTTTTACCAAAATCAATTGTAACGTGTCCGGTCCCTAACAACACCTAGCTTCAACGGCCCCTCCCATTCTCTCACGGTTACTTATACCCGATGCATGTACCTGCAAGGGTACCCGATGGCTTTGCGACAACGTACCCGAAGCACCCGCACTACCCGATGGCCTTACCCGACCGAGATACACCTCACTCTTGTGTGGAAAGTGGGAAGATCAAAGTTGTGGTTAACCCTAATAAAAGTCCATTCCCTTTTGACAAAGTTAGTGAGGCTTATGCTTACCTTGAGACCCATCATGCGACTAGAAAGTTAGTTTTTTTTAACGACGACTTTTTTTATATGTGTAATGTTTGAACTCACAACCTCGTAGTTATATGACTCCCCTCTTATCACTAGCCCTTAACCTTACCTAGACCGGAAAGTTAGTTATATACCCAATTTCTTGAGGTTTGAAGTCCAACGTTACTGTTTTTTTACCCACCATTAGTGGGTTGGCCCAGTGAGTCTCTTTTGAAAAACGCAATCTAACACGACCTGTCTTAAATACTGATTATATTTAACCAAACCAAACCAAACCAAACGTACCCAGTATAATCCCACACATAGTTAACGCTATTAGTAGGGTCTGGGGAGGGTGTGATGAGGGCAAACCTTACCCCTATCCCAAGGGATAGAGAGGCTGCTCCCGTTTAGACCCCCGACTCCATGGGAAAGAAAAAGATAAAAATATAAATAAAATTAATGAGTAATAAAGTAAAATAAATCTAACAGGAATCTAACAATTAGCAGTGTATGACTAGAGTATATTAGTCACAAGAAACACAACACACCTACAAGAAACAAGACATACACAAAATCTTTGCTAAACAACTCTACTCTCCCACACAACGGGTCACTCATCCTAAAACCCTAATACGACGTCTCCATGAAATCCTATCATTGATCATGTCCTCTGAGAGGTGTAAATCTAGCAAATCAAGCCTAATCCTCTCATCCCACGTTAATTTCGGTCTCCCCCTGCTCTTTTTCCCCTCTACAACGAGAGTTTCCACCGTTCTCACTGGATCTGTGCTCTGTCACCTCTTGACATGTCCAAACCATCTCAATCTTCCTTCTCTTATCTTATCTGAGATACATGTGACTCCCAATATCTTCCGAACAACTTCATTTCTTATTCGGTCCTTTCTTGTGTGTCCACACATCCACCTCAACATCCTCATCTCAGCTACATCCATTTTTCGAGCTTGTGTCTTCTTGATGGCCCAACAATCGGTTCCATATAGCATCGCTGGGCGAACTGCTACCCTATAAAATTTACCCTTTAACCCTATTGGGAACCTCTTGTCGCACAAAACACCTGAGGCCGCTCTCCATTTACACCAACCAGCCTGCACCCGATGGACTACATCATTGTCGATGTCCCCGTTACTCTGGATGACTGATCCTAGATACTTGAACTTCAGTGTCTTAGGGACAACCCCACCTTCAATAGAAATCTGGGTCTTCTCGTCGACGTTTGCACCACTAAAGTTGCAGTGAAGGTACTCGGTTTTAGATCGGCTTATCTTCAAACCTTTGTGCTCTAAGACTGTTCTCCATTCCTCTAGTCTGTTGTTCAATGTCTCTTTACTTTCTGCAATCAACACGATATCATCAGCAAAAAGCATGCACCATGGAATTGCATCTTGAATCGACTTTGACAACTCATCCAAAACTACTGCAAAGAGAAAGGGGCTTAGTGCCGACCCCTGGTGAACTCCCACTTCCACCGGAAAAAAGTTTGTATCCCCCACGGGTGCTCGGACGCATGTCTTAGCCTCATGATACATATCCCTAATTGCCTCAATATATTTACTAGGGATCCCTCTTCCCTCCAGACTTTCCCAGATCAATCTTCTAGGCACACTATCGTACGCCTTTTCAAGATCGATGAACACCATATGTAAATCATGTTTCTTCTCTCTGTACTTTTCCATTAATCTTCTTAAAATGTGTATCGCCTCCGTAGTGGACCGGCCTGGCATGAACCCAAATTGGTTTGCTGTAACCTGGGTTTGTCGTCTAATCCTTGTATCTATAACTCTTTCCCATAATTTCATTGTATGACATTGGAGCTTAATCCCCCTGTAGTTAGCACAACATTGAGCATCTCCTTTGTTTTTATATAGGGGTACTAAGACACTACGCCTCCACTGATCTGGCATCTTTCCGGTTTTGAAGATATTGTTGAACAGTCTTGTCAACCACTGAACGCCTTCCTCTCCCATACACTTCCACGCTTCAATGGGTATGTTGTCTGGACCGACTGCCTTAGCTCTTCCCATCTTCTTAAGAGCACTCCTCACTTCTTCCTGTGTGATATTTCGACAATAACAATTATTTCGTTGACTGGATTGAGTATTGGGATTCTCCGTTATGGCTAGACTTGGTCTACAACTGTTGAAAAGGGTGTAGAAATAGTTTTGCCATCTCAGCTTGATGTCTCGTCCCTTTACCAAAACTCTTCCATCATCTTCCTTGATAAACTTCACGACCCCAAGATCTTGTCTCCTTGTAACATCCCAAAATGTCGATAAATAAAGTTAACGAGTTCAAGCGGGCCGAAGTCGGGCCGGGTCAGTCGCGAACCGGGCTTGGGGAGGTCTCCCCTATAAATAGCCAAGATCACCACATGTTTCTCTCATTTGCAATTCTAGAGAGAGAAAAACCGTAGAGAGAGAATGTGTCGGAATCGCACAAGATTGCACCCGCTCGTGTCTCTTGCACTCGTGAGAAGAACCTCCGGATCAGAAGCTCGATTCAGGTAACGATCCGACCTAAATCTGAGTTTTAGTTCGTTTTTGGGGTTTTTCGGGTTTTGGGTGAAAAGGTAAGGTTTGAACGGATGAAACTGAAAGATAATCATGGATTTGAGTTCCTTAATGGAAAACGAACGTTTTGAATGCAACAGGTTCGGGATCTTGACATGATCAGACCCGAATGCGAAAGTTAGGGTTTTTCGCGAAGAACAGGTTGTGCGCACTTGCTAAGTGCGCACGGAGCAGGTCCTGCGCACTTGCTAAGTGCGCAGGAAGGAGGAAGGACCTGCGCACTTGCTAAGTGCGCAGGAAGCATGGTCTGCGCACTTGCTAAGTGCGCAGGCAGCAGAGTCTGCGCACTTGCTAAGTGCGCAGACATCAGAACTGATTAAGTGAAGTCAGTATGTTAGAATGGTTAAACCGTTAGAGTCGGGATTGGTCTAATGTGTATTTAACTAATCAATTCAGATCGGAAGTGACGTTGTTGGACCTTCGTTTAGGACAACCCATATTAGCGTATCAGGTGAGTTCTAGAGCCCCCTTTTAAATGTTTTGTTAATGTTTTTGGGCTGGTGTGCATACTTACGAAATGATGTTTAACGAAATGATGTTTTAACGAAATGATGTTTAACGAAATAATGTTTTAACGAAATGATGTTTAACGAAATGATGTTTTAACGAAACGATGTTTACGAAAGGAAAGGTTTTGAAGTGTCTTTGCCAAAAAGGGTTACGAATGTTTTATGAACGGTCTAAATGAGGAAATGTTTAATGAGAAGAGGAAGAGGTAAAGGTTTTAAAGAAATCATTACAAATCTAATCTGTCGAATGAATGGAATTGACGAATGAAGTCTGGGAAATGAGATCCCCAGCCTTGTGGTAGATTATGGACAGCGAGCCATAGTTGCCACAAGAACAACAGGGGCATTGTCTATGTGGCATGTCAATGGTTATGATGTTGTACAACTGGTAAAGGGAGTAACGACGGTTACTCAGGGGTTAACGTGACCCTATGTAAGGTTAAATTATGATCCGACGGTGTCATTGGCCGTGAGCCGTGGCCGTCGATGGAAGTTGTCGGTTTATGGACATGAGAGCCATAAGGGCAACTTAATGGGTATTGTCGGTCCTCGTGCAGTTAGCCTTGGGGGCAATACCAAAAAGGGAATTGACGGAATGTATGGTATTGTCGGTCTTCGTGCAGTTAGCCTTAGGGGCAATACCATACTAAATGACGGAACGAAGGGTAACACAGATTTAGATAATAATGTATGACTTAAATGAATGTTAAAAGTTTTAAAGAACGATCCATTTAACGGTGTTTATGATTATGATGTTGATGATGATATGGGTACGAAACCTTTTTAAAGATGTTATTATCACATGCTTTTGTGAAAGGTTTTACTAAATGAATGATACGTTTTTGGCAAATGTTGATGTTAAAGTTTTTTATGAAATGCTAGAACTCACCAGCGTAGCTGACTTTTTAGTATGCACATTCAGGTTAAGGCAGGTATGGACGATGGACGGTGATGCTTGGCAAGCGAGAAGAGTTACCCGGTCGATCATGAAGACTGGCATCCCGTTATGAGTTTTTTTTATGTTAAGTTTATGTAATTATGTTTTAAACAATGTTTACGCTTCCGCATGTATGAACAATGATGACGTTATGTTTGAATGAAATTTTCCGCTGCGTTATTTGATATTCATGTTTAAGAACTGTTTGTGAATGAGTAAATCCAACGAGTGAGGCCTCCCGGGTTTGGGGCCTTACACTCCTACGCTCCATATTTTTGGCAATCTTAAACATATGATTATATTTAGGTATTATTATTATTATTATAACTATGTAAATATTTAGTTTATGAAATAGTGGGAATAAATATGTTGTGCAAAAAGTGCTATTGTTTAAATATGTTGTGCAAAAAGTGCTATTGTTTTGATGCATGCGGTTTCTGTTTTATAATTTCATGCTTTTGGATTAAAAATACTAAGGAAAACAAAGAAGAAATAGTAACAAAGGTTAATGGTTGTTAGTAAGATTCCAAGCTTACATGTCACACCCCCGCTAAAGCAGAAATACAGGAATGTAACATAATACTGGATATCAAGAGCGCATAGTACATATAGAGAATTACATGTTACATCATCGGATAGTTACGATGTTCTTGGAATTAATAAATTGAGTATAAGTTGACTTTCTAAGCTAGTTAGCCCTATTAGGCTGGCTTCTTCTAAGGTACTCTTATTCTTGAATAATGATTGCCGACTTGTTACTTCTCTCCTGAAAGCATGCTAAAAAGTGTCAACCAAAGGGTTGGTGAGTTCATAGGTTTTTAACTTTGGAAATTACTTACTTATGAAGTAGATAGCATTATGTGTATCTTACTTATTAGTCGTACTTTACTTATATTGTAGATAGCACTAGGCGTATCTTATTTATACTATAGATAGCGTTAAGCGTATCTTTACTTATCTTACTGGTAGTTGTACACATATTACATGGGTGATAACCAAAACTATTGACCTGAAGTTCTGCCCCTACTTACAAATGTCTTATCACGGAACATTTGATTTTAATCTTTGGAAATAAGCATCCACACAGGCTTTGTTGATTTACACGTTCAACATCGCATGGATGGGAGTTTGTCAAACTCCGATAGTACTATCAATATTAATCTATCAGCTCTCTGCTTGAGTTAATTGGTTATCTGAATACTTGGGGACTTAGTGTGATAAACTGGCCACATGTAAATGTAACTACATAGAGATTAAAGAATCTCGAGCATGCTTTTCCCCCAAGAACGTAAAATAAAAATGGGGCTACGAATACTCATCTCGAGTCTTGAATGAAGTTAGTGAATAGGGTGGTACGTTCTACTCGAGCGCTACAAATAAGTAAATACTTCTTGAGTCCACAAGACTTGGTTTTATGCACGATCTATTAATAATGGATGCATGTTCATTAACTATTTATGCGTTTATTACCAAGTTATGCTTTCGTTGTTTACGTTAAAGTGTCACAACTCCTATATCTTTTGGGACTTGACTCACTTATTATTTAACTTATCTAATTTCATCTCCTTTTTTTTTGTATCAAGAAATGGACCTTGATTACCTCAAGTTTCTCAATCTTTATTCTTGTACGCATATCCTTATTAATTATCATATTTTTTGTAACGAACGTGTGTTTTAGCTAAGATGTTTTACGCAAAATACTTCGTTTCCACAAATATAATCTCTTTATTTTGTATAGAAAATAATATATTTCTCAAATCCTTGACAAAATTTAACTAGTAAATAAATAAAGTATTTTCGTCAAAAAATAATTAATACAACGCTTTTGTCGTGACAAGTCTTGAACTTTAAAGAGACGTCTTATCATTCGAAATCATACTAGTTTTACTTTATAAAAATAGGTTTATGGTTCTAAAAAGATATTATCTCGGTACATTTGTATACTCGTCCGAGTTATCTTATCAACTTCATCTTTTTTTTTTACAAATATACTTGATTAGTCATGCGTTTCAAAACGTTAACTAGTCGTTCAACATATATCTATATATTTTTATCCCCTTTTAGATCAATCTTACATTAACACTTCCCACATGACTCATGTTTATTTTAATGGTTGGTAGAAAATAAACAATAAACGGTTTATTTGACTCTAACATTAACGATGCCTACCTGGTTCGTACTCGTTTCACATTCTTTCGTTTTAGGTTTTTTATCAACTTTTATGATGTTGTTATGACTAACTTGAAGTGTGTGGGTTCTTGTTTGGGTTAATGAGCTCTACTATGTGTATGCATACGCATGATATGTTGATCATATATATACTTTTATTTAACACTTTTCACGTTCATATGTTGACGATAATCGTTCGTGTGTTTTCTTGGATCATAGGACACCACCTTGAACTTAGCCAGGTAAGTCACACATGATCATATAACCTCACGAACACGTATCCTTCAACATAACACATGAATGGTGTGAAGGGTTTTAAAGAACGCCACCACCCAAGTGTTATTTTATGTGAGTGATATATGTATATATTTACTTGTTCTAGTTATTATGGATGCATAAAATCAAGTACTTTTGCTAGTGAGAAGATATGTATTCATGAAATATGGATGCTAAGGTGTATAAAACTTGATTAACTTACCAAATGGGGCTTCTAGGTGTGATTCCAAGTGCTAAACTTCAAAACACACAAAGGGTGTGTGTGTGTGGGTCTTCGGCCGAGAGCAAGAGAGGGAGAGAGGAGTGAGTTGTGACACTTTGGTGCAAGGATTCTCACTCACCCTCAGCATCTATTTATAGTGACAAAAACCATACCTACTAATGTGTGTAAACTATATATATATATATATTTTTGTAAGTATTTTTTCACATAATTTGAGTTTTAAAAAGGGTTTTCACCAAAGACTAATCACACACACACCGGGCAGTGTACCCGCCGGATAGCAATATAGTAAAGGCAAGAACCGGATATCAATCCATGGACACGGTGGAATGCAATAATAGACCGAAACTAAGTTTCAATCAAGTGATGGTAAAAAGATATTTTGAAGAGTTTGTTTTACTTAACTAGCATGCAAATATATAAACTAAGCTAAGATCACAAGTCAAACAATCTAGGATAAAATATCACTTCGGTGTCGAATCAATCTAGAATACATTTAATACACTCATAGAAGCATGACAAATACACGAAACATAAATTGACTAAATTCTCGTCAAAGATATCTAATCAAATGACCATTCGGAAAGCTAGCATGAATTATACAAACCAACCACCTAAAGTCATACAATGAAGCTCACGTGTTTAACAATCATGTCAATGTTTATAAAGATTGAACTAGCTTCCGATTAAGGTACACTAATCCAACAACTAGTTGGAAAGATAATATGAACAACACACTACCCACCTCAAGTTGATTAAATTAGACAATAATATGCATTTATTCAACATACAATGTTCATACAAAGGTTATATAAATTAGGAGAATGTGTCAACAATTCCTAGATAAACATAAAACTAAGCGTCAAACATCATAACAAACACTTTGTCTTTCCAAACATAAACATATGGATACACATACAAATATAATGATTCATAAACAAGACTTCATTCACCATTCCTAGTCAAATGCCATAAGCTAGTATAAATACATACACCAACCCATAAATATAAGCATAAACCACAAGTTTTTCAACATAATATGACATACACAAATACAAGTCTTGTAAACAACTCAAAATACTCGAATATATAATTTCATCGAAGAATAATCATACGGATGTCATAACATTAACATAATAATTGCCAATAATCCATGAATGTTGTCAAATGTATCTAAACTTCATCTAAACCAAAGTGAACAAAAGTTTTAGCTCATCATGAGCACCAAAATTACAAATAAGTAGGGAAAAATAGTGAGAAACATGATATGAAAACAAGAATCAAACCACTCCTCCAAGCCTAGATGTTGTTGATGTATGGTGATCCTCTTGATGTTGTATCCTCTCCAAAAAGCTTGAAATGTGGCTGGAACAAGGGTAACACGAGCTGGAACAGTGGGTTTTTCTTCTCTGGTTGCTGAATGTCTGAATGAGAGTTTAAGTTCTGTTTAAATAGAAAATGGGAGGCACGACCGTGCCAAGAGAGAAGGCACGACCGTGCCTGGTACCAAGGCGCGGTTGTGTCTAGGTCTTAACACGACCGTGTGACAGAGGGTTGACCGATCCGCAGCATCCATTAGGTACCACTGATCGAGGACGTACGACTGTTCAGACTCACGAGGTGACACGCGACCGTGGGGAGCCAAGGCACGGTTGTGCCTTGGATTTTGGCTTGGCGCGGTCGTGCAACCGTGCCTAGGGTTTGCAAGCTTGGCACGGCGGTGCCAAGTAGGGGCACGACCGTGCCTCCATCACAGAAACCTTAAAACTTCATTTTTTATCCTGGAATCCTCTTTTTTGTTCACCAAGCTTCACAAAAATCTACAAAACAGGAAATGAAGCAAATAAGTGTCTAAACGTTGAATATAACCAAGAATTGATCGTTAAATGATCGAAGTTTTGTGCCAAAAAGATGTTTAAATCTTAACACATCACCTACCATCTTCACTAAATGGTCTTGCATGAGAGTTTGTGTAGGTCAACACATGTGGGAATTCAAAGGTGGTAAGGTGTGAGGGAGGGGGTTCGGCCGATTGTAAGGGGAAGAGAGGGGGTGGGATGAGGACAAGTGGGTAGAAGACAAATGAGTGTGTGTGTGAAGATTTGATGCATTCATGTGTAATTTTTATAAAAATTCCAAGTCTTTTATAAACATATTCATGCATTCTTGGATTTTATGGAATATTTATGTCATATATGCAAGGTATATGATTAAATGCTTGTTTAGTTATTCTATAAGTTAACAATAGTTATTTAAATTGTTAAAGATGAATACATATATAGGGGTATGTTCTTTTGAGAACCAATAATATGTTAAGAACCGTGAGAACCGCATTAACTGTTCCTCTATTTATAATATAAATTGACTAGAATTCATGTACATTTCAATATGTTTAAGGTTTGGTTTTAAAAAACCTCGAATTTATAGTCGTTTTTTTAAATGCATATATGCACTCACACTATATGCACAAATGAATGCATATATGCATATTTTTATACTTTTCTTAAAAAAATTCAGGAGAGAGGAGAAAACTCAAACTAAGAGTGGAAAGAGATAAATAAAACATTGTTGTTGAATTTTACTTTTTTCACTAAAGCGATATGTACACGTTTTGTGCGGTTCTTTCGGTTCTCAACATATGGTTGGTTCTCAAAAGAACATGCCCCTATATATATATATATGTGTGTGTGTGTGTCTCTATATAATTTATATCATCCTTACTAAAATTAATCAAGTATACTTCCAACTCTAAGCATATTATCTTACTTATCATCACTTACTTCTCTTACATATCTCTTCACATTCCTATGAATGTGCATTGATTAGATGTAAGACTTAGCTTATATCTTGATTCATACTCTCCCGAATAAATCTTTACTATAAATTTTGAATCGTAACGGATTGTTAGGGACATTGATTAATATTAAACATACTTGTTTACTCGTAGCTCTGCTACTTATTGTCGATGTACTATTTTTCTTGTTATTTTGAATTGTTCATTCATAAAGTACATCATAACTTACTATATCTCTAACTTGAGCACATAAAATCATAATTAGACTTGACAAATCATGTAGTCAACGTTTGCTAAATTGATGATTATCATATTTACATAAACTTTACGATACTCCAGACCAATGCAATCTAGAAAGAGAAGGTAATACAAGTGGAAATATGGTTTTTCTTTCTCAACTTAAACATTACAAAACAATACATATTTATGCTCAATACATGCTTCTTGACATGTAACACCCCGTAACCCGACACGCTTATTTTGTTTCGGGTTTGGAAACGAAAGAGACAAGGGACGAGGGGGAAAACCGGGTAAAAAAGGAATAATGGGGGAACCTCCCTTAAGCCTGGCTACCCATACATCAACCCCCATTCTTCATATTCACCTCAAATTTGTACAGAGAGAAAGAGAGAGTATTATGTAGCGAGAAAGTTGTAAACCAACATCAAAGCCTTCCATTCTTGCTTGTTTTTTAATCTAGATCGTGGGTGAGGAAGAAGAGCATGAGAATCTGCAAGTTTTGAGGTAAGAATTAGTCAAGGATCTTGGGTTTTGGTTGAAATGGGATTTTTATGGGTAAAAACTAGGGTTTTAACCTAAAGCTTAGATTTTCACGCATGAAATGATATAAAAAAGTAAAGATCTAGCTTCATGAAAACTAGATAAAAGATTTAGACGTAAAAAGTTACAATTTGAATCAAAAAGGGATTGGATCGCTTGATGATCAAGTAGCGACACTAATGTGGCAATACTAGCCCATCATGCTACGCTAGTCGAGGCCTGCCTTGGGGAAGATGGCGACACTAAAAGACTACACTAAGTCAACAACAAAAGTTGTTGCGACACTGTCCATGCCACTGTCCTGCGACACAATCTGGCAACACTATCCACGACAATAGTGTCGGGCGACACTAGGGGCGACGCTAGTGTCACTAGCCCATTATGATAGTTTATGTGTGTTAACTTTCATGCAAATCGTATAGCACTCGGCCTAATCTAGACCTTCCAACGTTCGATAGTTTTAAATAGCAAAGGTGAGTCAAGAATCCTTTTTACGTGTTTTAGGGTGGTATGCATACTTGAACGAATGTTTTATGTTAAATACGTTTTAATGAATGAGACACACATCTTATGAAAAGAAACATTTATGAATGCATATGTTATGACACGAAAGGTTTACGAAATAGTACGTTTATGAAAGATCATGTTTTTACGAAAAGAAACGAACGAAAGGAAATTGTTATAGGAACGATAGGTTTATAAATGTATTATAAACACGTATGAACGGAAGGATTAAGAAATGAAACGATACGTTTTGTGAAAAGAAAAAGGGTAATGTTTTATGAAGTCAATACATGTATAATATGTTAAGCGAATAGTTATGAAGTCTTGAGATAGCAGCCCGATCCACGTGATTGAGCCTATCCTGAGCCTTATGGTGGATTATGGACAGGGAGCCATAGTTACCATAAGCACAACATGGGTAGTACATTGGTGGCCTGTCAATGTTTAGACAACTGTTTATGGAGTGACGACGGCTACTCAGAGTTAACGTGGCCCGACATGGTAAATTATGATCCAACAGTGTTATGGACTAGTGAGCCATAACTGTCGATGAGTATTGTGGGACTATGTGTCGTGAGCCATAAAACAATACAAGGTAACGATGTATATTTTCGGTATATGTGCCGTGAGCTACATGGAAATATAAAGGTAATGATGGTACGGACGATGACACTGATTTAGACACTAAATGTATGACTGAATATGTATGTTAAATATGTTTCGTTTAACTATTTTTATGATGAATGATGAAAAACCCTATTTTTTATGTAATGAATGGACCCTATTTTTATAATGTTATGATGAAACCATTTTCTTGATATATAAAAACTTGAAGTCATGACGTTAGTTGACTTTTAGTTTTAACTAGTGAATTTCCCGGCCAGCGCGTTGCGGCTGGAAATCAATGGATGTGCAAAACCAAGAACTTTGCTTACAATAGATATTTAAATAATGTTAATTTCTGGAATCTATGAGTCCACTATGAGTAAATATGAAAATGTTTTTGATTCAACAGATTTTTCAGTTGATATATAATGTTGGGTCTTAACTTCTCCAGTAATTGAAAAATCTTTATCCAACAAATCGGAAGAAGCTACTAATGATATTCAAAAGAGAATTGTGAAAGCCCTTAAAGAATACCGTAATCTTTATGTTGTACAGCAACGTGTAGGAACCATAACGATTTACCCTGATTTACTGAATGGCTTTCTCCCCAACTCTCTTTCTTTGATCAAAGGAATGGAGGAATCACTCTTAAGGACTGGCACCAAGATGGAAAAAAAACATGTGCTGACACCTGTAGAAGCTTACTCGCGCTAATCACTGAGATTAAAGAGTAAAAACCAAACATTAAACAAAACAAAATTTTAACTACATTGAATCAAACTTGAAAATGATAACCCTATTTCGAAACAAATTAATAACAAAAAGATGTTAATAATATTCAAGAAAAATGACCTAACCTTTTCATCTAATTTAACAATATTAGCTTTAAAACCATTGACACCTCCTTTGTAAATTATCACAGGCTCTCCTTCTAAGGTTACAACATAAACCTCTAATTTCCTGATTACCAAAAGTATAACTGTAAAAACAGACTCAACTTCATTGATCTACTTCTTAACCAAACCAAGTGTACCTAATTTTGATACAACTGAAAAAAAAATATATCAACTCACATCATAATCATATAATAAAAAAAGAAATAATAAAAAATGAGTAAAGTTCAGAACCTACATGAAGCACCTTTTGAAAGTAACAACCAATTTCATACGCGACAAAAGTGCAAGCACATTTTCACAAAAGAGACATGTAGAGAGAAAAATGCCAGAAACGCAAAAGTCAGACAATCCTATACATAATCAAAAGAAAAAAAAGCAAGAAAAACGGACCTAAATTCCCAACATGAGACCACATGCGATGAGGATTAACAACATAAACTATGAATACCACACAAATAAGGAAAGATATACATACAATCAAACAAACATATTTTTTCATTTGCAGAGAGAGAACATTCAGAGTTGATAAATTTTTGTAATTTTTCATATTTTCCAACAGTCCCATCTGATGATTCTATGAAAGAATTATGAGATTTAAGATTATTTCATTCGTTCTTTATAGTATTCTATCATTCTTGACGGCAGGGCAGCATCTACATATAAATTTGAAGGGAGATAGCAAAAAGGAGCCCTAATTTAAAAACGCAAGAACCACAATATCCCTAATTTAGAAACCCCAAAATCGGTTCATATGACACACATTGAAGAGAGTTGGAATCCATTACCTGACATAGAAGCCTATTCAATCCATGTGTATGCAAGCTTTCAAACATAAACAAACCAAAAAGAAGCAATACGTTAAATTGGTGGTTAACAAACACCGAAAATAGGGGCCAAAGGAGTTTCTCCACTCTTCCTAATTGTTGCTACTGTCGGCGCCGGAGAAGCAGACGGTTCTCCCCCTCTCTTTCTCGCCGTGTTCTCCTCATTCTGTCACTCAATTTCTGTCTTTCTTCTTTGAAAAAAGCAGAACGTGCATTTGCAATGTAAGTTTCTCCGACTTTGTGTGAATGGGAACAACGAAGAAAGAAACTGTGTAAAGACGCAGGTGGGCTGTACACGTGTCTTTGGGAAGGAAAAGACGTAGGCGGACTGTACACGTGCCTTTAGTAAGGAAGGATGGGTGTCCCCATAGATGGCTGTTGTACTTTATGCTTTTACAGATGCACTTTACTGCTTATCAAGTAGTTTTTGTTTAGTTTTTTTTAACAACACTAGATATTTTAAGATAATTGGGTTTTCCGGACAACACATAGAACATCTAGGGCAGCCCACCATAAGAGGAACCCCTAACTGGGTAAAACCCCTGACCTGTCCACAGACCCCTCTTTTGCTTTTGCCAGAATTCGAACTCAAGACCTCCACTATAGGAATTATTGACGTTACCATTGCACCAAATGATCCACGATTAGTCTTTGTTTAGTTGTTAATTGTTTCTGTTATATTTGATTACTCTTATCTCTTGGGCCTACACCAATTAATCTGATGGCCCACATCAATTAAATAGTCCACCAAATTTTAGACTATTTAATTTAAGCCCATTTCGTACATGAGATGATGAGAATATGAGATTGTTAGCCCAACTAATCAACTTCTCAATTATCATTTGTTTTTCCCGGGGTCGAAATTTAATACCTATAATTTTTTTTGGGTTTTTTTCCTATCAAGGGGGCCGAAACTTAATACATATAAATTTTTTTGGTCGAATATGTATAAATTAACACTTGTGAGAGAAAAATAGGGGGAGGGGCAGAGGCGGATCCAACATCAAATAAGGGTGGGATAATGCCCACCGTCCGGTCCAAAATAATAGTGGGTCTCTCCATCGTTGCCCTGCTCTGAGCCTCTGTGTGCTCTCCATTGTTGGCCTTATTCACCATCCTTGTTCAAAAACTAGCTATTACAAGATCTTTGGTGCCCTGATTCACCATCTGTATGTTGTAAAACCAAGAAGAGATATGAACAACTTGGTGACGGCTACAAAAATAATGATTGATAACCTAATTGTCCTCTTGGGCTTTTAAAAGGCTTAACAGAGGTATGGTTTAAAGCTCAATATAAGGCTTGGAATATAAAATAAATGCATATAAAATTAATTTAAGAATTCAGTGTAAAATCATTTAGCATGTCTTTTTAGTATTTTTAAATTATTAAATTAATTATTACGTCATCCGGTTTTTAAATCCGGTCCTACCGGTCCGACCAATGAACCGGTAAGACGTCCGGTTTAATGTCCGGTCCGGTTCTGAAAACATTGGTTTTAATAGGCCAATGAACCTATCAATGTTACTAATGAAGATGTAATCGAGCGTTTTTTAAAGATGAAAACACGTAGAAGACAATTGTAATTGATATTTTTATATTGTATTTAAATATTTGATCAACTATATTATTTTATTGTCATTTCATTTTTTTTTCTTTCGTTCCTTATTTACCCACCTGTATTCTGCCCCTACTACAAAAAAATTATGTATCCGCCACCCGGGGGGACTAACTCACTAAGCTTTGCCCTTAGACTATACTACTTTTAATGCATTGTTTCTCACATAATTAGGCATATGTATATTCAAGACTCGTCATTTTTCATATTATCGAACATTTTATTTCCCAAATGGTAATGTAGGTTTTGCATAATTAACAAAAATCAAATTACATTCTTTTTATCTTTGTGTCTTTTGAAGGAAAAAAAAAACAAATCAAATATTCAAACCATGTTTACCTTATTGGCGAAACCAAAACCTCTCAGTCAGTTTTTGATAAAACTTCTATCTAAAAATACTTGCGTTTTTATCTTAAAATGTTTACAGAATTGAATTTTTAAGATATGATGTAAAATTTTATGTTTTCATGTAAAAAACATGTTTACAGTCACTAAAATTTACATTTTTTTAATTTCTTCTAAATGGTAGAGAATTTAAAAGGTCAAATTTACGTTTTCATCCACAAACCCACTTTTTCAAGTAGCAAACTCCGGTAAATTAGGTGGTCCTTCCTTGATTCCGCCTAGGGGTGTAAACGAATTGAGTCGAGTCCGAGCTCATTTAAACTCGAGCTCGGCTTGCTTAAACAGAGCTCAAGTTCGGGCCCCGACTCATTTAGAGCTTTATTTCTAAAGTCCGAGTTCGGCTCGTGAATAATTTTTCAAGCTCGAGTTTAGCTCGCTTATTATTTTAAAGAAAAGAGAAGTAACATTTAAAAAATATATACATATATTAATATTGAAACCTCTATATCTTTTTCAATGATAGGTATTGTAAATCACATAAAATCATACATCTCTTATGATAGTACAAAATTGAACTATCAAAAATGGTCCTTAAACTATTAGAAATGTGACATTTTGTTTCTTTGAAAGCAATTTACAATAATAGTAAACCTTATCATACTTTCCATTCCTAGTTTTTGTCTTTTAACATTACTAGCCAACAATAGGAATTTCACTAAAGGTACTTTTGTCGAACTTTTTTCTTTCTCTTGGCCATCATCTATAATAATACCCACTAAAAACCAATTCATTTTAAACAATGGGTCCCAAATGTTCTTTCCTAGATACAAAAGGACCACTAATTTCCCAATCAAAAGCAAGCTTTGCAAGTACTAATTTTCACTAAATTCATCATTTAAAATTATAAATATTTCCATTTTTCAATCTTTCATACAAAATTATGACTTGATTACGTAACACCTCTCCTAGAAGTCGTTTGTTGGCATTAGGGGTGGCTCGACTATAAAAAATAAGAGGCCCAAATTTATAGGATTTAACTTCATTTAGTTTCCAGGTTTTGACAAAAAAGAATAAAAAGTCAGTATATATGGAAGAGTTTTCTTCTTACTAAAACCCGCTCAATCTTTAATACGTGTGATTGTGTGACTTTAAGAAATAAATGTGCATCATCATATTCCCATGTCTTAGGATTCTAAGAAAAAAATGTATTTTTTATGAGAATGGCCCCAGTTTTATAATTCGTTTTGAGCCCCAATAAAGGTTGAGCCGACCATGATACTTGGAAATTTTATAAAAATTGTGAGCTCGAATATGTAGTCTCATTTTCTGTTAAACATGATTATGATTTATCACACCAACACTACGGATATGCAATGTATAACAGTATATAAATATAATATAATATATGATGTTATACATTTTAGGTCAAAGTAAAGAAAAGCAAAAAAAAAGTTGTAAGAAAACATTTCTCACCTGTTAATTATAGATTTTTTGAACACAAATTTCCTATTTTTTTAATATATAAATCATTATTTTTCACACTATGATATCGACAGATGTGACCCCTCTTTGGTTAAAAGAAAATAAAGAATTATGCATTTTGCTAGGAGGCAACTTCAAAAAGTTATGTTGAACCCATCATTACATGGTCTTGTGGGAGCCCAAAAGAGCCCATTAAAATGTGGTTATCCATCCAAGTTGTATTATCCTTCTGTCTCCTTTTTTGCTTTATGTCAAATTAATTATAAGTCTATATCTTTTACTTTAACTTTCATAGGTAGTTTGTGAGAATGATGATTTACACTCCATGGCAGTTTATGCTAATCAATCAATAATCCAACTGTTTTGGAAGTTCATTTTCTCCTTTTTCATAATTGAAAAACTAGTTTTTTTACGTTAATGTTTGTTCTTTAACTCATTCTTCGACAATATGGCAAATAAGGATTCTCACTTCCGTATCACTTGTGGAAGAAAACTATAATACTCTAAAGATTTTATGTTATAAGTAACTAATAAGAACATGTGTGGGGGCAATTGGAAGTCTAAATTCGACGGATAGAATGTTTGGTTGGAGAGCGAAAAGAAATGGAATCTCCCACTCTCCAACCTCACCATCACTATCGACATCACAACCACCCAATTATCATCGTCAACGCCACCACCGTCGTTGTCATTGTCACCGCCACCAGCACCACCTCGAACCACCACCCCTGACACCATCACAACCCCTGACACCATCACATATCAAATTCTTTAACTAACCGAATATGATTATTTTGTCAATTATCTTTTCACAAATTCCAATGCAAAGGTTCCATATCTTTCGACAACTTCAATATCAAATCTTGTAATTTTATAATTAAATTCCTTTAATAAATTCCAATATATTTGAAAGAATTTTGTGAGTCAAATGTCCTTGACTTTTCAAAGTAATTTTCATATTAGCTTAAGGGTTTTTTAGGTCAATTTCATACAATGGACTTAAAGAAATTACAAATAGCATTGGAATGATACATAATCTTTACACAAGCCTCTATACCCATAGGCGATAAGGGTATTGCTTATGATTCCATCCCATATCATTTGTGAATTACAATTTTGATCCCTTTATTCTAGGTATCATATTTGATTACTATTAGATCTCATCATTAGGCCTTTAAACAAACTAAGCAAACAAGAACGGGATTTGTTTGTCCGTTTAACTTTAACCAAACATATGAACAAACACGAACATTTAAACAAACATATTTCCTTGTTCGTGTTAGTTTGTTAAGAAAATGGACATATTTGTGTTCGTTTATTTTTGCTCGTTAATATTCTAAACAAACAACTTAGAATATAAACGAATAAACACAAATGAATTTAAACAAACATAAATAAACACCTAGAAAAGTAAATGCAAATATCTAATTAAATGAGCAAGAATTTGTGTTCATGTTCATTCGTTTATTAAATGAATGAACATAAACAAACTTCTCGCCGAACCGTTCGCAAATGATTCACTAAACGTTCAATTCGTTTACAACCCCTAATAATCATGTTTCTAGTTGATTTATAGGTTATTACTTATTTGTTTAAAAGTAACAAGGTGAACTTTAGAGAGATGTGATTATTTAAAATAACAAGATATGTATCTAGTTGATTCATAGGTCATTTATTCCTTATGATCCCATCCCATACCACTTGTAGATTAGAGTTTTGAGCCCTTTATTCTAGGTTTCATATTGACGACTATTAAATTTCATCATGTTTCTAGTTGATTTATAGGCTATTACTTCTTTAAAAGTAACAAGTTAAAAACATTATAGACATGTAATTGTTTATGTTTAAAACAAGAAGATATCCATCAATAGACAATAAAAACATGTTTCTAGAATTGATGGATTCGACCTTTTATTTGATCACAAAATCTAAGGAGTTGGCCACGTTGAAGCTTATGAATGTGGCAAAACATATGGCCCCAATGGTCTTTGCTTTAGGGGAAACCACAAGCTCAATTGGTCCCATCCCCTCCAATTCACAAACTTTCCAATGATATATATTATGTGAATCTCCTCATTCCAATTCATAACCACCATGGAGACTCATCGCCGGCACAAAAGCCGTTCCTCCGGCGACAACTTCACCTTCCCGGCCATGTCACCTGACATGGAAACCGACTCCGAATTAGCCGACCATTTGTTCTCCAATGGCAAGTTCCTCCTCCATACTTTCCCTATCCAACCAAGAAGTTTAACAAGTTGTACCTTCTCAAGAACATGTAGTGTTAGTAGTAAAGACTCATTGGTGTCTTCACGGAGCACTAGTACCAACAGTCGAAGCAGCAGTAGCAGTTGCAGTAGCGCGAGAACAAGCACTAGTGAGGCATCCACTGCCGGAGTTCCTGTGAGAAGTCGGAGCCCGGTTCACTACAGTAACGGTTATTATCTTCCGGCTCAAATGTGGCAGTTCATGACGCCTGTTCCTGTACTAAACCGCCGGACTTCCCAGAAAAGGAAAGGTGAATACGAGAAGCAAAAAGGGTCGCCGGAGAAGAAGAAATATGATAGAAGAAACGGGTACTGCCGGAGATTTTTCCGGTGGCTTGTGTCAACATGCAAAGAATGCCATGCTATGGAGCCGTCCAAGAAAGAGTTTTGACTCATTGACTGTGCTAAAATCTTTTTAAGTTTTTTTGAACCTTTTTCTTTCTATTTTTGCTAATTTGATGGTGGGTTTCTGTTATTTTGTCATAAAGTTCACTAATTTAACCGGTTCAAGAAAGATAAACATGAAAAAGACCAAAAACAGCTACAAAATACTACAAGAAAACAAAGATTACCAAGAGTTCTCTTCCAAGATTCATCACATAACTGTTTTGATCACTCCAAGAAATTTTCCATCACATCGTTGTACATACCCGCCTCGTGTTTTTCTTGATTCAAATTCTGACTGCCTTCGGGCTTGCTACCAAGCCCTTCGGTTAATGCATTGAAGAAGGTCAACCCATTAGGCCATTTAATGTCATTTTCAGCATGGTCATGACCCATCATGTTTCCCATGTGTGGGCCGTGTGGCTCGGATGAATGAGGATGGAGGAACATGTGTGTCTCGTCTTTAGGCCCGAACCCATGTCTTGTAGCTTTCTGAAAATTTGGCGATTGCATGCGGTTGGATGGGTCCCAGTTGAAGGCGGGAGGAGGGTAGATCGGGGGCGTTGGTTGCTTTAATGGAATCCCACTTGAAGAAGGTGATGATGATGTTGATGCAAATAGTTGGGATAGATAGAAGCCACATTGGTAGCTTAGTGATTCAAATGTATGTCTCATTCTGAGCACAAAATGAAGGTCTTCAGGCACCTAATCACACCCAAAAACACATCAAAATTGAATTCTTTCTGGTAAAAAAAATGATGATTGTGACCACTTCAATGATGATACTCACAATCTTGCATGAACCAAGTTGCAAGAGGCCATGACCAGCTTGAATCACAGCTATAGTCTAGTGAAATGAAATTTGAGATCAGAAATTAAAAGGGTATAAAAAATGATAAAAAAAGAATGGAACTTTCAAAATCTTGATTTATAAATTTCACCTGAATTCCTGAATCAAACTGTTCATTCCATTCTGTTGGAAGCTGCAAAATCATCAGAAATTTATGAGGCCTAATTATTTAGAGATGACCGAGTCTAAGGCGGAACAAGAAACATAATAGAAATTAATGAGTTTATCTTCATTAACAAAAATTTTGACCCGTCGTATAATTTGTCTAGACCCAAATTGACCCGTTATATAATATGAGTTGACCCAAACAGGGACGTCTCCGAATGGGCCCTTAAATATAACTTTTTTAAAATGGACCCTTAAATATAATTTTTTCCACAGATCGATGATAATTGTAATAACAATAAACAAAAAATAACATTATTTATGATCGATGATAATTGTAATAACAATAAACAAAAAATAACATTATTTATGGGCCTCTGAACAAATTTTTCATCTACTTATTTTGATTCTAATTTAAAAAAAAGTTATCTATATATATACACATAATTTTTTTTAAAAATTTAAGCCTCTCGCGTAAACGGGCCCTAAGCGACCGTCGATGCTAGCTTGGGCTCCGAGACACCCCCTAATGCAAATTTTTTACCCAAATCAGCCCTTTCTACAAAGATAAAAAGTGTGTGTGTTTTTGAAGGTGTAAGTGTGTGATCTAGGAAGCATACAGCATCAAAAGAACTTTGCCAATAGTTAGATATGCTCTGATCACATTCTGAAGGTTCTTTGAATACCCATTTATGACACTTATCAGAAGCAACTTTTCCCATTAATCTGCACATCAATAAGACCAAATAAGCAACCATGATCACAAAAAATAACATAAAAATCAATTATTTTGTTTTGAAAACTCTACTGTTCTTGATTATAAATCCTGAAATTATAACCAAACACCTACCAAGTACCCACCCTTCTCCATAATTATATAACTGAATTGACATTTTGCTGAAGGCTTTTCTAACAGGATCTTCCCCTGCATCCATCTCTTCTAAGCAATCCGCCATTCTTCCTCTGCAAAACCCGTCTTCCCACATCAACATCCTGCAATAAACCATGGCGAATCAATCAAAAATCACACAAAACAATCACATAATATGTTAACGCGTTGTGCTAAATGTACCCCAACCCCGTTATTTTTACCGAATGTACCCCTGCCTTTACTAAATCAGTCACATCATCTCTCACATTTTACTAAAAAGGTGTACGTTTAGCATATACATGGGTACATTTAGCCTATCCCAGTATGTTCATATCTTTATTGTCAATATCCCATGTTTTTTTACATCTGATTGAAGAAAGAGTTCAACAACTTGTCCTAAATGTACCCCACCCCCAAAAAATTTACTAATTTACCCCTGCCCTGCTATAACAATCACGTCATCTCTCATATTTTACTCAACATCGGTACATATAGCGTACCATGTATGTTATTATGTTAATATCCCTGCTTTCGTACATCTGATTGAAGAAAAAGTTCAACAATTTGCGCCTAAATGTACCGACCCCGTTATTTTTATTGAATGCGTCTAAATATACTGACCCCGTTATTTTTACTGAATGCGCCTAAACATATCGACCTTGTTATTTTTACTACCGTGAATGCGCCTAAATATAGCGAACCCGTTATTTTACTGAATGCGCCTAAATGTACCGACCGTTAATTTTACTACCTTTATTTTTACTGAATGCGCCTAAATGTACCGACCCTGATAATTTTACTACCTTTATTTTTACTGAATGTGCCTAAATGTACCAAACCCGTTATAATTAATACTATTATTTTTACTACCTTTATTTTTACTCAATGCGCCTAAATGTACCGACCCCGTTATAATTACTATTGTTATTTTTACTACCTTTATTTTTACTGAATGCGCCTAAATGTATCGACCCCGTTAATTTTACTACCTTTGTTTTTACTGAATGCGCCTAAATGTACCGACCCCGTTAATTTTACTACCTTTATTTTTACTGAATGCGCCTAAATGTACCGAACCCGTTATAATTAATACTGTTATTTTTACTACCTTTATTTTTACTCAATGCGCCTAAATGTACTGACCCGTTATAATTACTACTGTTATTTTTAATGAATGCGCCTAAATGTATCGACCCGTTATAATTATTACTGTTATTTTTATTGAATGTACCACCGCCACCGCTAAACCAGTCACATCATCTCTCAAATCCAGTAAGTTTTACTCAATAGGGGTACATATTTCCCCTATTCCTAAGTTAATTTATTAACATGTCAACATCCCCTGTTTTTGCACATATGATTGAAAACAGAGTTCAACAACTTACAGGCTACCGACATCATCTCCAACTTTGCAGCCATTACCGCCTCTAACTCGCCTGAAAAAAACAGCAGAAAACAAAACCCATTTGAACAAAGATCAACAACATAATCTTTCTCCCCAGTTTGATTTGATTTAAAACATATAAAAAAAAGTAATTTACGGTCGCGGTCGAATGGTCCAGAAAACAGAGTAAGTCCAGTCAGAATTGAAACAAACACTTCTCAAAGCTTCATGAAGAGCCATCATTCCAACTGCTTCTTTGTTTCTATCTGTTGATCCTGACCCCACCATAACTCTCTTCTTTACACGATTTTGGCTCCAAATTTTTTAAAATCAGAGTTTAATTTGTGCTAATTTGATCGGATTTTTATAGAAAAAGGAGGTGAAAAGAGGGTGAAAATGGAGGGTGTTTGCTTCTTGTGATATGATTGTGAGCTTGGATGGAAGAAGAAGAAGAAAAAAGGCGGTGAGAGTTTGCATTTATTTGGATGTAAAAAGGGTTTGGTTCAACTTTACCTTTAACAACCCCTCTATAATTAATTTATTAATTTTGGGGGTTTAATTCATTAATTAACCCACCGAATTATTTGCACCACACTTTTAAGTTTTAACTCTAATAATAAGAGTATATCATTAAATGACATTATTAGCCACAAAAATATAAGTTTGGATAAAATATTACATCATTAGTGACACCTTAGGTAAATCTTACATCATTCTGTTATGTTTACTAGAAAGAACTGACCATAAAAATGTGTCGTATCAAATATCATTAACGTGATTTTGATGCATTGACTATGATAGGAGGACTCGTGAGCTCCGTGCGGACAAAATAGATAATGCTGATTGGTATGAAATGTTACAGTAATAATATAGTTTTTAACAGGTTATTGAGAAAAAAAATTATGTGATAGTTTCAACCGTATATTTGTCTAGCTCACTAATACTCGTCTAGTTACATATATAATCTTTTACTTGTGTTAGGTTAATTTCTGATACCATTCTTTTTTTACCAAGTACCCAATTTCTTTTCCCTTTTATGCAATATGAAAATATCAACTTTTGTAACAATAAAAAGGGTGGTAAGTGAGGTCTCAAAGTGGTAGTGATTTTGGGGTTGTTTGGATAGGGCAGAAGTGACAATAGCAAGGTCACAATCCAGGACCAAACACACCTCTTAATGGTATGGTGAGAAGTTTGTTAAGGACATTGTTGGTTTGGTAAAATAGAATCCTTACTAGTCAAAAGCATGAATGAGATCTTGAAGACTAGATTTGGATTGTTATTTTATTAGGGTATTGTCCTAATATTAGTATAATGATTTTTAATGTATTTATGTTATAATAACAGATTATGTTTATAGAGGATATGCACGGAATACTATAAAACTTAAGATGCAATAGGTCATCAGCTATGGAAGGCGTGCATATTATTTTCACGTTTTTTCACATAAGAGGGGGTAGTGTTTCACGCCCCTTCGCTCTACATCTCAGCCAATCAAGTGTTCACGCCCCTTCCTCTTTCCTTTCTCTCGTGAAAAATCCCACGCCTTGGACCCTCGCGCCCCTTTCACAGGGAAGGGGTGGTGTTTCACGACCCCATGGCTTCCACGCCTCATACACGATGACCTAATATATGTTTGTTTGGCACATCTTATCTATAACTTTGTATTAATATATACTTCAAATTTTAGAGTAAACATCTTTCTAATGTATAGATGATGTAACTCCATCCACTTTAAAAGAGGTCTATATGTATCATAAGTTCAAGGTTAAAATATCAAATCCCGATTCATGTTATTTGATGGTGCCCTATGAGCGGGTGTTGTAATTGGGATTTTGCTAGTTCTTCGCTAGCTTTTCTATAAGAACTTCTCATTGTTGCTGTTAAAAAAAAAGACTATTTTATGTTTTCGTGTCGTTAGGGGACCTCGTAGGGTGGGTTACCTAAAAGACATTACAAACATGAATGGAGTCACAGTAAATTTGTTTTTGAGTTTTGATGCCTCTTGGATTATGATTCTAGGTTCATTTTCATTCAAAATGACTCCTTATATTCGGTAATTTAGGATATTATCAAAATTTGCATTCCTACGCATGCCTGGAAGTTATAGACTTATAATAACTAATAAATTTTAGCAAGCACTTACTTATAAACAGTTAAAAAAGTTTCTTCACCCTCTCATGTGGGGACGATTTCCTTAGTACACTTTCACTTCAAATACTTAACTTTAAATATTGATTAGTTTTTCTAACGCCGCTAAAATGAATTCAATCGGAGTTCGTTTGGGTTAGTTTTTATAAGTTTTATCACGAAGAATAGTTCTCATGAACTCAACCTAATTAATCTTACTACTTTAATAAATGAAAATCTTTTCAGGACACGTGTCACTCTCTGTTTACTCCTCACCTTTATTTTTCTGCTTCTCTCTCCTATTAAATACTAGGTTAGAATCCCGTGTATTACACGAGTTGTATATTGAAAACGATATAACTTATAAATTTGTAAATACGTTCTAACTTGTCAGACTATTTATGATCGCATAACTTGTCAGACTATTATGATCGTCTCAAGATATATTAAGTGGAAATGTGTGTATATAACAAATTAGTATTTTTTTTCTTTAATTAGTTATGGTTTGACTTCCTATTATATATAAATATATTCTTATTTAATATAATTAGTATTTTTCTTTAATAATATATTTATAATATCATTATTATTTAATAAGATACATGTGTATTTATTAGGAGAGAGATGCGAGAAAACTAATGTGAGAAGTCACGAGGAAGTGACAAGTGTCCATCTCAAAACCTTTATTTATTAGTATGTATAGATTAGATTTTTTATTTCTCTCTCATATTAAATAATAATATTTATATTAATAAATCTAATTACGGATACTTATTATTTAATTATAAATAGTTATTATATAATCAATTAAACGAACTTAATATGAACTAACATTTATTAATAAAACTAAAAAAATTAATACTCACTTGAAAAAAAAGATTTAAAAACTAACTTAACAGACCTTATAACTGTCACGACAAATTACATTTTTTAAAAACATATTTTTGACAAATGTGTGTTAACAAATTGTATTATATTTTATTCAACCGATATAATATACTGGTTTATTCAACCCGTGTATTACACGGGTTTTAAAAATATAAAAATTTTATTACTAAATATACAACATTTTATTTATTTAACTCGTGTAATACACGGAATTTTAACCTACTAATTGTATATATAATAATAATTTCATATAATGATTATACTTTAAAGTTAGTAAAAACTTTCTTACTAAATTTTCCAACAAAATATAGATGTTTAAATAGAATAAAGCATCAAACAAAAACCAATCCGTTAATAACAACCTGCAAATTACTAAATTTGCGACAAATAACAATGGTTTAAGAAAAACACTGGTTAACTTGTGACGATTTAATTAAAAACTGAAACAGAGATTAAGGTGGTCACGTGCACACGTGCCTTGGCCGTGCGTCGGTGCATAAAGAAAGTCTGTGCACTTACACAAATTGCGGGGACACATTGCGTCTCTTATCCTTTAGAAACGCGCCGTGTCAATCATGCGCCATAGTAGAACGACTGGATGAATACAAATTTCGTACACAAACGATGCTCGAGCGTGGGTCAAAATCTGACCGGCTCCGGTTTGACCGCCCTAGGCCTCGGCTGTGGAGCCCACAGACGTATCTTTGTGGGGTCCCATTCCTACTTTTCATATTAATCTTTTTCGCCTGTAATTTTCCCAGCTCGTTTTCCGATTACAACGGTCCGTGATTTAACGTTAATTAATTTGGTTTAAAATTAAAAAAAAAATCGATTGGGTCTAATTGTTTTTAAGATAATCCCTATTCTAATAAAAAAACTAAAATATTTTACCACTTGTCATCACCATATTTATCCTTAAAAATTCCCCTCCCTCCAAAATCACATTTAAATCCACTATTCAAACTTTTCATATTTTGCTTAATTTTTTTTTAAATTTTTCATAAATAAACATTTTATCAAATTAATTTACCATTATTACCATTAACTCAAATTTATTTTTAAATTATTATAAAAAGTAAATATTAAAAAAAAATCAAGAATTAAAAAAATAAGAGATTTGAAAAAGACTACTTTTGTATTTGAATAAATATGTGTTAAAATAAAGTTTACTAATATTTGATTAATAGTTTTTTAATTAAGTTTAATATTTATAAATAAATTTTTTATTTTTATTTTAAAATTTTAATAGTTAGTTTTTAATTAAAATTAAGAAATTTATAAATATTTATTTTTAAAAATGTATTATATTTAAAACTTAATTTTTTATTAAACGACGAGATTTTTTTTTCAAAAAAATATGTTTGGCTTCAATTCTAATTTATTATTTTTATTTTTTTTCATATTTAATTTTGTAATTTTAAATTTAAATTGTGTCGATATACAAAGTAGTGTGATTTTTAAATTTTGGAGTTTAAATTTTTGAATTTAAAACACGATATATTGTTAAAACTTAAATTTTGTTTTATTTTAAATGAGAGATTAAATAATAAAGGTTTAGCGAGATTTTCGGTATAAAATGCGAGATTTAAAAAAAAAGTAACTTAAGTTTGATACGTAAATTTAATTACAACTTAAGCATTTATAAATAAGTTACAACATCAATGTTAAAGTTTATACAAAAAGGCTGACAGAGTTCGGTTAACTAATAAAATGGAAAAACAACGTATGCCAGGAAATCGTTGACCAATTTAATTATCTTCGATTTCTTTGACTCACTACTGGCTTCAATCAGGTTCGCACCGTTTATGCCCTATTTTTCGAACGGTTTTGGGTATTTTGTGGTTTCAGTAAATGAGGAAAATAAACTCTATTCTTTGTTGCATTTAGTGAGTGTTAAACATTGAAACGTTATCAATATCACGTCAAATGTTGTATACAATTAATTATTTTTAAATTTGTAAATCATCATTGTAAGGTTTCATTTTACATGTAAGTTAATGTATTGTAAAAATACGTCACTTATGAAAGGTATTTTCATATTTTTTTTTTTATGTTTTAATTACTATCATCCATATAATCTTAACATTTAACAAAATAAAAAATTTACTAATATAATATCAAATTTGTATAAAAACAGGTGTTAAGATAGTTATCAAAATAGTGTAAACGTGTCACCCCATGTAACACATGGGATTAAAGCTAGTATATAATAAATAATCAAATAAATTAATACATAGTAGGTCTCTCGTTCATGTCTAGTTGATAGGGATAAGATCGGTACCGTACTAGTACCGGTATCAAATTTATAGAAAAGTGGGTACCGGTATCGAATTCATCTGTACGGTACCGGTTTGGTACGGTATCGGTACGGTACCGGTACTCGTTACAAAATGTTCATATCTAAATGGTATCAGTACCGTACCGGTACCAATTTTTTGTAAAAATGGGTACCGATACTGGTACCGAATCTATCGGTACCGGTTCAGTACGGTAACGGTACTGGTACTCGGTACCAAATGCTCATTCCTACTAGTTAATTCTCTTTATCCGTTGTTAGTAGGTCGTGACCTATTCAAAATCAACTCGTTAAAAAGTTGAATCGATCTGATCTTTAACAAGTTCGAGCATGAACTCGGTATTAGAGCTTTACTAGGCACCCAAATCCCATGGCGGATCCAGGCGCTATGAGGGTGTAACAAGGCCCCACTTAGCATAGCGACTGGCGATTGATGTGACATGTCAATATCGTGTAGGACCCCGACGACTGGCGATTGACGTGACACGTCAATATCTGATTGGTTTTCGTCTGAAGTAGGGGTTTTCAGCGGAAGTGATTACGAGTACTGACTAGCTTCGTGAGCGATTTTTAAGTGTTTCCGCCAAGAGCTGTTCTTGATGATTTTATCTAGGGTTAGAACTATGATTGTAACATCCCGAAATCTCGTAAGCTACTGTTCGGGTCGGAGGTGACCCAAATCTTTGTTAAACATGGGGGTGGGCTTAGATGGGGCACGAAGTTCATATTAAAGAGTCCTAACGGGGCCGGTTAACCGTGTTAGGACCAATTTAAGATAGAAAGGTGCGAGTACGGAATCAGAAGGACCCGGATGAAACTTTTAAAGATTTATAAACCACTTTTGGGAGAAACCATAGGCCATTCGGCCTAGGGGGTGTCGCACGGCTGCAAGGGACTGCCGAGGAGGAGGAGTCGACGGAAAGGGAGACATTGGTGGTGTACGGCTACGGATATCCAGGTAATCCTCTTTTAAAACTCCGTATGTGTCTTGTACGTGTCTTGTTTGCATGCAAGGGAAGAACCCGAATGGGGTTTTGGTGGGAATGTCCGGTCGTAGGAGAAGGCGGGGACGGAGGCGGTCGGCTGTGGTGGTGGTTATGAGGTAGCAGGAGGCGGCAACAGGGTTCTGTGGAGAGGAAGGGAAACCAGTTAAGGTTCCGCACCAGGGCTAGAACCGTGACGGGAGCAAGAGGGCAATACGTGGTGACACGTGATAGTGGTGCCTTTGGCAACAGCGGGTGGGGGTTACTAACGACGGCGCATGATGTACGACCAGAAAGGAGTGGATGGTTGCGGTGGTGGTGCCCTGCGGCTGTTATGGCGGCTGTGGTGGTGTCCAAGGGCGACGGACGGCGGGAGACCACCGATGACAGTGGCTACGGTGGTACCCGGATAGGGCTCGGCTAGAGTATTGTGAGACGAGGAGGAGGATGGTGACAAGTGTGGTAGTGCATGGTGGGAAGCCGGAGGGCGGCATGGTGGCCACGGTGGGGGTTGCGCGGCAAAGGTGATAGAACACATAATGGCACATGGACGAGCTCGGGGCGAGTTAGGCCTACGAGATTGTTGCATGGCAAGGAGATAAGGACTTAGGGTTTTTGCATGTGTATGCATGTACACGTGCATGCACAAATCTTGGTGTGGGTACTCGAATCCTAAGCGAGTCAAGGATGACCCGATACGTGTACCCGTAAAGCTGGGGTTCATAGAAGAAGGATGACGAGAGGGGGAGACCGAGGGTAGAGTTTTAATTATATTGTTATAAGTCATTCGACGCATGTTTAGGACGTGTTTTGATCATATGATCATACGTTGGACAGGTTCGGGATCGTTCGAGGAAGCGTTGTAGTGCTTACGGGTATCGTCAAATTTGTGATTTTCTAATCCCCTCTTTTAAACGTTTTACTGTTTTGGGGCTAACGTACGTACATTCACGTGGTGCTAAGATAATAAATCATGTTAAGGGTTTCGGGTTCTAACCCGCTATGTGTTGAGTATAAAATGATTATTAAGAGTCGTAGGGTCAATGGTGTGATAAGGGTGGATTGGGGAGAGTCGGGCTTTAAGCTAAATGCCTATGATTTTATGTGTGAGTTAGGGATATGGGTTGTTAATGCGTGACGTGTTAAGGGCCGAACGGGAATGGTTGTGCCCTGTATTAAATGCTAATGAACTCATAATATTAAATATGTTGTTCTAGGGTTATGCGTGAGGTGCGTGTGTAGTTAATGAGTTTTGTATATAATGTGTGATAATACGTGTTTATATTTAAGTGTCGAGTTTGCCTCGTTGTCTTTATGGCACGGCAAACGGGATCATGGAGGATGGGGTCCTTCGGGAAGTCACCAGGGGTGACACTTATATATCAGGTTAAGGATGAGCTCGGGGTGTGTTAATGCCCCGACGAGGGTGACCCTGACGAGGGTGCAGCGATGAGGTATGTGTTTGCATGCGTACATATAAGTGTTAATTTGCATGCTAATGATTAGTTATATTTACTGTGTATGAGATTGTGTTATTGTGACGTGTAGAGTTAGACTGACCGATGAGTAAGGATTTGTGACGTGACGTGCATAAGAGTCATGTCAGTTATTCGTGAGAACCTTGGTTAAGGCCGGATGTGTTAGTGTTCTAGGGTAGGTTGTGTTAACCCAGAGTCGGGTCAATGGGTATTCTTGGACATGAGTTGTTAGCATAGTATGTTGAGTCTATGTGATATGCCATAATTTATACATATTATACATACATAATAATCCCACATTATGGTACTAAATTGAATAATAACCTTGTAATTTGTGCTTAAAATACAAATATTTGATAATTGCAGGTTATTTGGTGTTAATAATACAAATCAAGCTAAATCCTATCAAGAACACCAAGAATTCAAGCTTCTAAAAGGTTCATTCCTGGAGCATTGACCCCCAAGAAGTCAAAATTGGTCAACAATAGTCAACAAGAAGCTACAAGACAAAGCTGAGGAGAAAAAGCGGGTTGCACGGCCGTGCATCCCAATGCACGGTCGTGCATTGGCCATGTCTGCTCCCCACGGCCCGGTACTGTGTCCTCTGTACCCTGTTTGATTCCCTGGGCCTTTGCACGACCGTGCAACCCAATGCACGGCCGTGCATTTCACATTTTGAGGCCTATAAATAGGAGGCTTGGGTTCTTCATTCCACACACCAATCCAGAGAAAAATTACACTCAAGAAGCGAGCATTCTCATAGTTAGAGTAGAGAGTAGAGAGGCTCTTCCTCCTTGTTCCACAATAGGGGAGCCTACGAAACTCATCATTACACTAGTCGTTATGTCCATTCGTGGCTAAAACTTCTTTGTATTGCTAGGGTGAAGATGATGTTTGGTGCATGTTAATGTTTAACTTATTAATGAAGTGGTATGTATATGTCTTTAACTAATTCGTCCTCAAAAACCATCTCTTGATGGGCTTTTATTATTGTCTAACTCCGTCTTTATATTTATGAGTGTCTTGATTTTAAAGAGTAAGATCGTAAAACCCTTTTTAATCAAACTTTCTTTGAAACTCGTACGTCTTTATACGAACAGAGATTGATAAGCCAAGGCTTGGTCTATACTTCTAAGATCGTACGTCTTTATACGAGATTATTATGCGACCAAGAATTGGTGAACTCATGTTGGGAACGGTACGTCTTTATACTTGGTCCCATTGTTACACCGCCTCCCGGTGAGCAAAATATAATCACCTATTTAACTTAATATAAAACATTTTGATTCCGATGTCTTTATCTAACCCGGAGATGACCATTCGATGGGTTGAGGGTAAATGTTGTCCCTAACGGGAGGCACTACCACTTTTTAAAGAATATAATTTGTAAATCAAATGTCATGAGGACGAGGCTCTAGCGGTACTCGGGTCACAAGTTTGTAGTAGTCATACCACCGAATTAGTTAGCTTAACATTATCACGTACTAAGCTGATTCGAATCCCGAAGCAATACATCTCGTAATCTGATCATTTTTGCCTTATTTACTTTTCTGCTAGTTACATTTCTGTTACACACTTCACGCACATTTTTACTTTTATGTTATTTACTTTACCGTCATTTACTTTTCTGCTTCACAAGCACACAAAACCCACCTACTAACTAATCCGGCTAAACGATAACAAAAGTTGAGTATTGGAACTCGACCGTGTCCATTGGTTCGATACTTAGTTCTGACCTAACTATATTAAGATGCGATAGGTACACTTGCCTGTTGTGTGTGTTTTAAGTTAACGTAATTATCATTTTACTTTATAAATTTAATACATGATCTCGTGAAATCAATTAATCTAAAAATATATTTATTTATATTTTTATATTACTTAAACACAAGCACATCACTATGCTGTAGTGATTGTAAGGTTGTTATTATGTATGTTGGTAGTACGGGTTGAGTCTCGGGTGATAAACAGTTACGGGATGTCATGGAGTGGCAAGGGATTAGTCATTCGTTAATAAGGAGTATTTTATTTTTTTTAAGGACCGGAGGGTCCTGGGTAAGTTAAACGGAAGAACTTGGTGTGATGGTTTTTATTTAAATTAAACTATTAGAACTCACTCAGCGTAGCTGACTTTGTGTGTACGTTAGATTGTTTGCAGGTAGGCAGTGTATTGACATACCTTGGCTTGGAAGCGGCGTTACTCGGATCGGTGTGAAGGCATTCGTGAGGTAAACCTAATAACATTAAGTGGTTATAAATGCTTTTAGAAAGACTTCCGCTGTAGTTTGAATTGCAATAAATGCGTTTTAATGAAAACAACCCGTTATGAGAACCAACTATAGGATGCTCAGGTTGGGGTCTTACAAGTTGGTATCAGAGTTGTGGTTTAAGAGAAAACTGGTATTTTTAAACAAATAAAATACTTTAACTTAAACCAAAAATGGGACAAGGGTGAAACGAATGCCTGATCGGTGTCGAAGGGACCGGTCAAAGATAAAGAATTAGAGTGTCCTAATCACCTTAAACTAGTTAGGGTAAGAAGGGTGTCGAACCACGAAGAGTTTGTGGTCGGTGCTTAACTTCAATTAACAATGTGATTTATGAAGTTGCAATGGGTCTTTCTGACCAAACACAAGCAATGATTTAGGTGAAATTTATCAAACTCAACAAACAAGTATTATCAAGTAACAATTATGATCAATAGTAATCAAGTACCAAACAAACGATTTAGATTGTAACAATAATTAAAAAGGAATCATGTCCGGGTTTCAAGTTCACAAGTAATTAGAGATTATCACACCAACATATGAGTTCAAGCAATCAAATGGTTATCCAAATCAAATTAACCAAATCTAACCAAGAACATCAACATTCATACATCATCGGCAAATAGTGTAAAACAATATCCACGAATGAAATCGAGACAAATGTATGCAATATAGAATTAAATTAATCAATAGATTCAACACAAATCAAAGTTCATAGCAATTATCATCTAACGGGGTCAATGGTGTAAGAATTTATCGACTCCCGTGAGTTCATAACCATACTAAACACAAAGATTCAAGTATTTCAAACCAAACAATTACAAGAATTGTTTCTCAAAGCTAGCACATGATAAAACCCTAAAAACTTACAAACAATCCACCCGGGAATGATTACCGGTGGATTAGCCGCTCATGGTTGTGGAATTCATCTTCAATCTCTCAATCTTTTGAGTATCAATCTTCAATTGGATGTTAGAATCGTTTTCCTTAGCCTCCAAGAACTCCCAAAATCACCCAAGAACTCCCAAAATCACCCAAGAACTGATGTCAAAAAGATGATTTCGAATTTGGGGAAGAAACCCCCACTTAAACTCTCAAAATCGGCAGTTTCCCGAAAATCCGCGTCAAAATAACGTAACCAGCGTAAGCTTACGCTGGTATGGCGTAAGCTTACGCTGGTATGGCGTAAGCTTACGCCGCAACACTGAAGCCTGCTGTGAATGAACTTGTTAGGCGTAGGCCTACGCTGGGCAGCGTAAGCTTACGCTGCATGGCGTAGGCTTACGCTAGGTGGCGTAGGCTTACGCTGGATCCTGGATTTCTGCCCCGTTTTCTCCGTGTCTCTTCCGACTCTTGCATCTCTCACTTAATATCTTCCAAAATCATACTTTAAGCTTTCAACACCTGCACATGCATAGCTACACAAAACTTTTGTATTCCACATGTTAATTTACATAAATATAACATGTTACACCCTTTAATGCATAAAACTTTGGTCGCTTATCACATCCCCACACTTGAGTTTTGCTTGCCCTCAAACAAAGTCTTTTGCTTCAAATCCACATTACAAATTCTCAAATAATTGTTTTAACTAAACATAAGCTAAGGTCCAAGGTCATGCAAAATTCATAAGAATTATACTCCCAACAGATTTACAATCCAACAAACCATCGATGAATTTTTAAACAAAAGGAAATATTGGAACGCGCTTAACTCATATCTAGTTATGGCTTTGCATGCACACACCCCTCACAATCAATCACTCCCCTCGGTTTCATATCTGGACTAGCGATGATGTGCTAGTATTTTTCACTCAAACCCAAACAATGAACCACATTATCATAGGCTTGCATATTGATCACATCTCCACCTACTAACACAACTAAAAAGCACAAATCAAAAGGTCTTTTGAGGGTTGTAATGTAGGCTAGGGTTACGGGTATGGATAAGGATTTTTAAAGTGGCTAAAGGTGAGTGGAATTCAACTAATGAAACTACAAATCATTCCTAAAACTTTCAAATCTTTACTATGGGTATAAATGACCCATCAACACTAAAATTCTTATTTCTTCAAACTATCAAATGAAACTTGGGTTAAATTGACCCAATAACATCTTTTATTATAATTCAAACTAATACTCAAAACCTTTTGGGCACATGTTGACCCAATACTATTTTGTATTTCTTTTTCACGCCTTTTTTTTTTCAATTGCAACCGCAACTTCAATAATCTAAGTTAATTGAAATCCAACTCACGGGTTTAAAAAGAAAAGGCTAAAAAGGTGAATGGGCTAATGTTATGGTTTTGTCAAAAGAAAAGGTATAGGCTCAGAATGACATCTAGTGGATATTAACGGGTAAGGGTATAAAAATGGCTAAAAATAAAAACGGTTTTTCCTAATGCCTTTATCATCTTTGTGCAATCAATTGGTTCAAGGTCTCAACATGTATCAACACTATGCAAGTTCTAAAATGTGAAACAACGTGGCCAACCACTCAAATAAGAGAATATATATATATATATATATATATATATATATATATATCAATTTGGCTCAAAATCTCACAAAAACGGTGGGAATAGGTTACCGATATGTGCATGCGAACCATCATCCTCAACTTTGTTACTCCCGAATTTAACATTTCCAAATTTTTTTTTTCATTTGTTGGAAAGACTTATCAAGTACTTAGTGAATTAATCATGACCAAAGACCTCTAACAAACATTTTGCAAAACAATTATCAAAAAATTTGTATGGTTTCCAAGATCCCCACACTTGAACCTTATATTGTCCCAATGTAAATAGTTATGAAATATAAAAGTGTGGTTTGTGGGTGCAAAACTATCTAACACCCAAACCTCCAAAATTCAAGAAGTAGATTCCCAAACCATGAATACCAACCCAAGCATCACCCAAGTTTCGAACAAAAAACACACAAAATAAACAAAAACAAAATAGCCTAAAACACACAAAGCACACCAAAACAATTAAAATAAAATAGTTCAAATTTTTGCAAGAACGAAGTGAAAGTACGTGGACCTGTTCGACATGCTCCACAACATCATAAGCTGTCCTGACTGTTCTGTTCCTCCTCATCATCATCATCATCATCATCATCATCATCATCATCATCCTCCTCATCATCGTCATTATCATCATTGCCTGGCTTGTAAGGCCAGTATGCTTCCGGCCTAGCATCATATGGCTCCTGCTGTAACGGTTGACCAAAAACTGACTCATATAATGATCGAGTCATATCTCTCATAATATTCAGACCTCCTTGAGCCGCTCCACTCGCGCCTTGCCCACTTGCATCCGATGTTGGGTACGGCGCCACCCACTCAGAATGATGACTCTGTGGGTAGCGCTGGTATGTATCGCCCATGTCATACGGATTCAAAGACTCCCAATCAGTAGGGGCTGGATGCGAAGAATATGGTACGCCCTGATGGTAATCATTGTAGTGGCGCACTTCTTCGTTGTCCCTAAAATTTCTATTTGTCTCCTCCTCTTGGGCCCACATCATCCCCCTTCTAAATCTCCTATCTTCCTCCAGGTTCTGTGTTTGCCTATCAAACATTATACGCGAGGCCTCCTCCCAATTAGGATAACTTGTCGGGCGAGCCTGCTCTATTAGTTCCGTGAAGGGTTGACTGTAATCAGCACCATACCCAAATCCGTGCTCGAATCCATAACTTGCACCACTTGTCCCTATATTTGGTCCTGTGGGATTAATCTCTTCATCTTCCAAGTTCATTTCTTCCTCCTCCGACACATCACTTCTCAATTCCTCCAAAAACCTCGCAGTGGTGGTATCAGTCAACACATGAGTTCTTGCTGTCAACTCATATCTCCAACTTCCTTGTTGCAAAGACTTTAAGGTGTAAGGTTTATGCTTTATTTTTAATACCGTCGGTCTTCGTGGTAAAACCTTTGCCCATTTAAGGAACTTTGATAACAACTGACAATGAGGAATAACCATCCTCTCTCTTTCTTCACGTGACTCCCAAATTTTCCACATGATCAAATGTTTAGATGACATAATTGGGGAACCCGTCAATAGCGCATATAGAACCATAACTTCATAGAAACGCACCTTGGTCTTATCCCCCGTTCTCGGGACCACGTTCAATGTTACAAATATCAGCAACAACTTGGGAAGTGGCTTCAACATATCTCTTCTCAATACCAATCGGAAAACATCACAATCTTCTTCCACCGCAAAAAGGGTTCTTATCATGTTTTCCCACATTGTCTCCTGGATCACGTGAGCCTTCAACTTATCATCAGAAATATATTCATAAGGTTCATTATTTTCTGCTCCAGAGTCAAAGTGGGCAATCTTGTCAATATTCTGAAATGACAGGTCTGCTTGTTTCCCATTCACTGTACCCCTCAAAATTGTCGTTTGGGGCGGGTTATTTCCTTCAATTCGCTGAAGGGTCGCCATCCACTCCAGAATTGCTTCACCATACACATCATCAATTCCATCATAATGGAAAGCAAGACTCTCTTCCCAACCAAGCCGTCGAAAACAGTTAACAACTCCATATCTCTCGAAATCCGGCTCATGGATCTGCTTTTCACATGCAAATAATGATTCAAATCCACCGGCCGGGTTTTTCACCTTGTCCATATATAAATCCTTCTGTTGCGGATATGGGAAAGATGATAATCTCACCGGTTTCTTCCATGTTGTGGGTCCAAGTTCCTCTTCAGATTCATGGGCACTCTCTTCCTCACTTCTTTCGTGCAGAACAACAGTGTTTCGTGCCCTCTTTGACCTACTCCGTGATGATGACTCACCCACTTTTTCTTTACCCTTGTGAGACTCTTTCGTTCTGACCATAGTTCCTACAATTTCACCAAGCACACATAAATCAAAGAATTCACCAAGAATCGAACTTGTAACAATTCTTCATTAATATTGCTAATTGAATTCACTCCATATTAACTTTTTATCATGTGAAAACATAATTTCTGCTATTTTCATCAAAACAAGTTTACATGTTGTTTTAAAATTTCAAAATTTCTTCCAAAATCTTAATCAAGTCCTATTCAATTAGTCAACAACATAATTATTTCCAATGCTTCAACAATGGCTTCATTCAAGCCATGAATTCTAACTTAAATCATCCCTCCCAAAGTACACAACAACACAACTACAATGTAACCTCAATTCTAATTCGAAAATATACCTTCAAATAACCAATAATTGTAATACAAATGTACCTTTTGGGTTTAGATGATGATATCTCAAAGAGTGACGGTTATTCCTTCCACTACACACAAAAGCCACAAAAATTTCGAAACCCTAAAATTTCGGATCTCTCGAATATGGTTGATTCGTTGAATTTCGCTTGGTAGGTTTTACTCCTCTTGTAAAGTTATGCAAAAACCCTCAATTAATTTCTGATTTTTTATGGAAGGATGGTGGATTAAGGAAGAAGAAGATTAAGAAGAATGTGGGTTTTTAGAGAAGAAGATGAAAGAGAAGGGATGGAAGGAAGGTGATAATGAAGAAAGAGGGGAGAGAAAAACGTTTTATTTATTTATTTATTTATTTTTTCGGACTTACCTGCTGTCGGACGACTTATCCAGGCAAAATCCCATTCCAGCGTAGGCTTACGCTGAGGGGGCGTAGCCTTACGCTGCTCCTCTGATGGTTCTGTTTGCAAAACTCCTTCGGCGTAGGCTTACGCTGTACCGGCGTAGTCTTACGCTGACCATGTTTCAAAACTCCTTCGGCTTAGGCTTACGCTGTACCGGCGTAGGCTTACGCTGACCATGTTTTTGGTCCTTTTTCCGCCTCCCCACTTGAATATGTTTCGTCCCTGAAACGCCCACATTTGCTGTAATCGCATACTCTCACATTCCTTCGATTCTTGCACAAATTAAACACAAAAAACAACACTTAAAATTAGGTAAAAGGAGAAAAATACTAAAACATAATTTACGTAAAAACATCACACAAGCCGGGTTGCCTCCCGGTTAGCGCTAAGTTTATTGTCCTCAGCCCGACACTCCTTCATATTGTTACTCATGCTCGTTCGTCACCAAGCTCAGTAAGAATGCTTCTACTTGGTTTGTCGGCCCATTGATCTCGTTGAGTTCGAGATATGGCTTCAATCGGTGACCATTCACAACTTGCCTCAAGTGATCCTCAAAATCTTCAATCTCTATATCTCCATAGTTGCCAACTCGTGTGATTAAAAATGGTCCCGTCCACTTGCTTTTCAACTTCCCTGGAAAGAATTTCAACCTTGAATTGTAAAGCCACACTCTTTGGCCCACTTCAAACTCTTTCTTCCTAAGCTTGGCATCATGAACCGCCTTCATCTTGTCCTTGTAAGCGGATGCACAATCATATGCCTCATTCCTCAATTCTTCCAACTCATTTAGACTTAGCTTCCTTTCCTTTCCTGCAACATCATAATCCACATTAACCTCTTTGATAGCCCAAAATGCCCGGTGAGCTAACTCTACCGGTAAGTGACAATCTTTTCCATAAACCAACCGGTACGGGGTCGTGCCAATAGGGGTTTTATAAGCCGTTCGGTAAGCCCATAAAGCATCGGTCAATTTGGTTGACCAATCCTTTCGGTCCGCCCGGACGGTTTTTTGTAAAATATCTTTTATTTGCCTATTAGACACCTCCACTTGTCCGCTTGTTTGGGGATGGTAGGGAGTTGCTATTCGATGATCCACGCCATACCGTTTTAGTAATTTGCCAAATTTGAAGTTTTTGAAATGAGATCCCCCATCACTTATAATGACACGGGGGATACCAAATCTCGAAAAGATGTTTGTTTGGACAAAGTTACACACAATGGTATGGTTGTTCGTCTTAGTGGCTATCGCCTCGACCCATTTAGATACATATTCGACCGCCACCAAGATATACAAATTGCCAAAAGAGTTTGGGAAGGGTCCCATGAAATCAATTCCCCAAACATCAAAGATGTCAAGGACGAGAATCGGGTTCATGGGCATTTCGTCTCTTTTGGAGACGCTCCCTAACTGTTGACATTTGATGCAATGTTTCGCAAACTCAAACGCATCCTTAAACAGAGTTGGCCAGTAAAGACCACATGAAAGAATTTTGTGTCCTGTATTTTGGCCACTGAAATGGCCTCCACATGCATAAGAGTGCACATGTGCTAGCACACTTGGAATTTCCTCATTTGGCACACATCGTCTAATCATTTGATCCGTTCCCACTTTAAACAAATCCGGTTCTTCCCAAATGTATTGCTTTACTTGGGACAGAAAATGGGCTTTCTTCTTCTTTACCCAATGACTCGGGATTGCACCTGTTGCCAAAAAATTTATAATATTAGCAAACCAAGGTACAGATGAAACAGACATAATATGCTCATCATGGAATGATTCATTTATCGCTATCGTGGACTCTTCATCATCAACCATGATCCTTGATAAGTGGTCGGCTACCACATTCTCACTCCCCTTTTTATCACGGATCTCCACATCAAATTCTTGCAACAACAAGATCCACCTTATGAGTCTTGGTTTAGCATCCTTTTTCTCCATGAGGTACCTGACAACACTGTGATCAGAATAGATAATAATTTTGCTTCCCCATATATAGGACCTAAACTTGTCTAACACATATACTACTGCGAGTAATTCTTTTTCGGTTGTGGTATAATTCAATTGAGCATCCGAAAGAGTTTTACTTGCATAATATATGGCAACGGGTTTCTTCTCAACCCGTTGTCCCAACACGGCCCCAACCGCATAGTCACTAGCATCACACATGATTTCAAAAGGAAGTGACCAATTTGGCGATTGTAAGATTGGGGCCTCCACTAATTTTTGTTTCAAAATGTTAAAAGCATGGATACATTCATCATAAAAAACAAACGGTGCATCTTTTAAAAGTAAGTTACATAATGGTTTCGTTATTGAGCTAAAACCCTTAATAAACCTCCTATAAAACCCCGCATGCCCCAAAAATGATCTAATGCCTTTAACATTCGTGGGATGAGGTAAAGTAGATATAACTTGAACTTACGCAAGGTCTACCTCAATCCCACGACTTGAAATCACATGACCCAAAACTATTCCTTCTTGGACCATAAAATGACTCTTTTCCCAACTCAAGACCAAATTGGTTTCAACACACCTTTTTAAAACTTTTTCCAACTGGTTCAAACATGAATCAAAAGATGTACTAAAAATGGAAAAATCATCTATAAAAATCTCTAAAGACTCCCCCACCATATCTGAAAAGATACTCATCATACACCTTTGGAAGGTGGCGGGGGCATTACATAGTCCAAACGGCATTCACCTAAATGCAAAAGTGCCATATGGACAAGTAAATGTTGTCTTATGTTGATCCTCGGGATGTATAGCAATTTGATTATAACCCGAATAGTCATCAAGAAAACAGTAATATTTCTGACCTGCGAGTTTTTCCACAATTTGATCAATGAACGGCAATGGGAAATGATCTTTTGAAGTAGCTGCATTTAATTTCCTGTAATCAATACAAATCCTCCACCCGGTTACCGGCCGAGTGGCTACTTCCTCACTTGAGTCGTTCTTGACGACTTGAATACCCGCCTTTTTGGGCATGGTTTGCGTTGGACTCACCCATGTACTATCAGAAATTGGGTAAACGATGCCGGCGTCCAACCACTTGAGAACTTCCTTCTTCACGACTTCCCGTATATTTGGATTTAACTGCCTTTGTGCATCGTGAGATGGTGCAACGAATCGATCTGTAACAATCTTGTGCATAACAATCGATGGACTAATACCCTTCAAATCCGCAATACTCCATCCAATTGCCGCCTTATGGGCGGCTAACACCTTCATCAAAGCCTCCTCTTGTTCCTTTGTCAAATCTGATGCAATGATCACCGGGAGAGTGTCGTCTTCTCCTACAAAAGCATACTTGAGGTTCTTTGGCAACTCCTTCAACTCGACCTTTGGGGGTTGCTCCAAAGATGGCTTCAGCCTTTTGTCAATGTGTTCCGGCAAGCTTTCCACTTGGTGAGTCCACGGTGGTCTCCCATTCTTAATTGCCATTGCTTCAAGCCGTTTTTCTTCTTCTTCGAGTTCCCTGTTTGTCTAAACCTGTAACCTGTCACATGAAAAGCATGTCTCTGTGGTGCTATCCTCGTTTACAATAACATCGCAAAGAGGAATGTACCCGTCAACAATGTCCTCCATAAAGCATTCATCGTTGACCAGAGAGTTAGAGATATGTGAAAAAACATTTAATCTCAACTTTCGGTTCCCAAATGTCATGTCAACCGTTCCACTTCGGCAATTAATTTGGGCATTTGCGGTTGCCAGAAATGGCCGACCAAGGATAACCGTAGGTTGTTTTGTTCTATCGGAAGAGACATAATCCAACACTAGAAAGTCCACTGGGAAATAAAAATCTTCCACCTTCACAATAACATCAGTCAATATTCCTCGGGGAAGCTTAGGAGTTAAGTCGGCCAAAACCACGGTAGTGTCGGCCTTCCTAAGAGGGCCAAGATCATATTGGTCATAAAGGCTCCCCGGAAGAATACTAACACTAGCTCCAAGATCTAGGAGTGCCCTTTTTATTTTGAAATCACCTACTTGAATAGATATAATAGGCGCCCCCGGATCTTGTAGCTTAGGTGGAAGAGCACCCGATAGAATAGCATTTACATTAGCGGTTACATCAAGTTTCTTTGGGAATTTATGATTCCGCTTTTGTGTACACAATTCTTTCAAGTACTTCGCGTAAGCTGGAATTTGTTTAATGGCATCCAAAAGGGGTATGTTAATTTTGACATGTCTAAACATCTCCCACATTTTTTCTTGTTGTGGTCCTCTTTTATTTACCATTTTTGCTTTAAATGGTTCAACTAATGCCTCTGGGTAAGGAACGGAACCACCCGTCATATCCTTTCCTTTAGCAATAGGTGACTCATCTCTAAGAACCAGTTTAATTTTTTCAAGATTTTGAGTAATTGGTTTTTTTTCATTAACAAATTCCACTTCGCCTTCACTTTCCTCACCCTCAATAACATCCTCCACCACCCCTTCAACCAATTGTGGTGGAGACTCGACTTTATTATCGATAACCTTACCATACGAAGAACCATAACTTTACTTACATTTGCATTGGTTGAACTCGATCCTTGATGTTGCGGGTTTAATGTAGTGTTACTCGGTAGCCTCCCCCCACCTTGCTTTAGCATAGATATTTATTCGGCCATTTGCCCCACTTGTCTTTCTAATGCCACAAAAAACTTGTCTCTCACTTCATTCTCCTTATTTGATTCTTTCATCATCTCCAATAATGCATCCAACTTTGAGCTAACCGCATCATCACCCCCTGATGACCCATTTTGTTGTTGATGATCTTGATTGTAATTCCTTGGGGGGTAATTTGTGTTCCGGTTATTGTTATAAGAGCCCCTTTGATAACTACCCGAATTGTAGTTTCCTTGTTGACGTGGTTGATATGAGGTTGACGAAGTGTTTTGATTCACACCTTGAAAGTTGGGGTTCATTTGGTTTGCCGCGTTCCCATACTTGAAGTTAGGATGGTTTCTCAATCCCGGATGATAGTTGTTCGAGTTCATGTCATATTGTTTCCTCTCACCATACACTTGATTCACCTCTTCTTGTCTCCCTTCTTGAAATGGGCATTCCATTGTTTTGTGTCCTAAATCTCCACAATCTTCACAAACGTCGAATCGAGCTTTTACTCCCGCTACTTCTTTCTTTTCGCCTTTCCTCAACAATGCCAGTTCTCTCTCCATAGATGCTAGCCTCTCCTTCGTTTCATAATCCAGGACGGATTTTGAAATTGGGTGTTTGGCTCTTCGGCTAGCCGATGCCTCGGCTTTTGAACTTTGGCTCATTCTTTCTAAGAAATCCCAATCATCTTCTTCGGGATTAGACAACAATGTCCAATTACTTGTGGACTTCAAGTACTTCCTCTCCTCTTGAGTCAAACCATCCACAAAGCACTTCACTAGTTCCCACAACTCGATTTGATGGTGGGGACATTTCCTCAACAACTCTTTGAAACGGGTAAAAGCTTCATGTAAAGGTTCACCTGTTTGTTGTTGAAAAGTCCGAATCTCAATTCGGGAGTCATCCGTCTTTGCAACCGAGTAATATTCGTCCAAGAAAACTTGTTGCATTTCATCCCATGTGTGGATGCTATTAGCCGGCAATGTGATGAACCATTGCTTTGCTCTATCTTTGAGGGAAAACTGAAAAAGTCGGAGTTTGACCTCATTTTGGTCAAAGTTTTCATCCCCAATAGTGCTACAAATGGCGGCAAACTCGGCTAGATGAGTGTATGGTTCTTCGGTTACCATGCCATGAAAATGGGGAAGGACGTTGATGTAATTCGGTCTTGACTTGAATCTTCTCATTCCCGGAATTGGTGGAACAATTGGAGAAGCATTCTCCGAAATAGCCGGTCGAAAGCGACCATTAACTCCACCCATAGGGGCTACCGGTTGTCTTCGGTTTTCATTATTGTAGCCCCCATTAAATCTCCTCCCTTCTTGTCTAGGAGGATAAACAGGTCTATCGGGTCTACCCGTTCGACCCATTGGTTGTCTCGGTCTTTGGTGAACATAATTCACGTCTTCTTCCTCTTCAAAGCCTTGCCCCTCATTGTATTGTCCATATTGGCTCCGCTCACCATCTTCGTACTCGTAATCTCCAAACCCATTACCATTCCCAACCTCTTCATTATCATCATACCCAAAGTATTCACCATCGTCGTCCTCCCAACCATCGTTCTCATTTTCGTTTCTTGGTTGAGTTCCAAAGATGTTTCCAGGAGGGGTTTGATTTTGTTGTGGTCCCCTTCTACCTTGGTACGTGGGATTGGTTCAGATGTTAACGGGTCGGTTTTGTTGAACTGGACCTGATCCACGGGGTTGGTTGTTATTGATAGGTATAGATGGGGTTGGGGTTCGGTGAGGTGGAGTTGGTGGGCGGTTAGGGATAGGGCCTCTGTTTGTAGTTGGGCCACGGTTTCTCATGCTAGATCCAGAATGACTGCTTCGACCATCCATAGATGACGGTTCCGATGAAATAGGTTGTAGATTTTATTGTTGGGTTCGGTTTTGCCTTGCTATCTTCTCAATTTCTGGTTCAAAAGCAAGCGGTGAAGTCCTCCCTGATGAACGGGTACGCATGCACTAATCTGTCACCTGCACACACAAACAAACACCACGCGTAACACAAAAATAGAAGAAGATTAACCAAACAAAACAAGTAACAAATAATAAGTAAACAAGTAATCACACAAATCAACTAGAATAAAACACCAAGCGCACACACTCCCCGGCAACGGCGCCAAAATTTGATCGGTGTCGAAGGGACCGGTCAAAGATAAAGAATTAGAGTGTCCTAATCACCTTAAACTAGTTATGGTAAGAAGGGTGTCGAACCACGAAGAGTTTGTGGTCGGTGCTTAACTTCAATTAACAATGTGATTTATGAAGTTGCAATGGGTCTTTCTGACCAAACACACATCGGCAAATAGTGTAAGACAATATCCACGAATGAAATCGAGACAAATGTATGCAATATAGAATTAAATTAATCAATAGATTCAACACAAATCAAAGTTCATAGCAATTATCATCTAACGGGGTCAATGGTGCAAGAATTTATCGACTCCCGTGAGTTCATAACCATACTAAACACAAAGATTCAAGTATTTCAAACCAAACGATTACAAGAATTGTTTCTCAAAGCTAGCACATGATAAAACCCTAAAAACTTACAAACAATCCACCCGGGAATGATTACCGGTGGATTAGCCGCTCATGGTTGTGGAATTCATCTTCAATCTCTCAATCTTTCGAGTATCAATCTTCAATTGGAAGTTAGAATCGTGTTCCTTAGCCTTCAAGAACTCCCAAAATCGCCCAAGAACTGATGTCAAAAAGATGATTTCGAATTTGGGGAAGAAACCCCCATTAAACTCTCAAAATCGGCAGTTTCCCGAAAATCTGCGTCAAAATAACGTAACTAGCGTAAGCTTACGTTGGTATGGCGTAAGCTTATGCCGCAACACTGAAGCCTGCTGTGAATAAACTGGTTAGGCGTAGGCCTACGCTGGGCGGCGTAAGCTTACGCTGCATGGCGTAGGCCTACGCTAGGTGGCGTAGGCTTACGCTGGATCCTGGATTTCTGTCCCGTTTTCTCCGTGTCTCTTCCGACTCTTGCATCTCTCACTTAATATCTTCCAAAATCATACTTTAAGATTTCAACACCTGCACATGCATAGCTACACAAAACTTTTGTATTCCACATGTTAATTTACATAAATATAACATGTTACACCCTTTAATGCATAAAACTTTGGTCGCTTATCAATGCCACCACGAGTAACCGCGAGCCAAGAGGTACGTCTTTCAAGTTGAGCAGCAATTATTATTTACCATTTGTGTAGCATTACGATAGGTAGAGCGGTTAGTGTGAATGAGTAATCTATGGTTCCGTGTGGGAACATGATGTGTGATATGTGTTATGGTAGTGTGTAGAATTATGTGAAATTGCATGGTGTGATTGGGTGAAATCATAATTGTGAGTTGATGAATGTAGAGTAGCATCAATTGCGTTCTGTGACATAGCTTGGTGTGTTAGCTTAGTGTAATGCATTTATGTGTAACTACATGTGATGTGTAAGTGTGATATATATGATGATTTGCTATATAATTTCATGGTGTTAAGTGAGTGGTGTGGGATGCATGTGCATCCGACGTGTGGGAAAGATAGAAAGCTAGTGTGAAGATGATGGGAAAGGTTTAGAGTACGAGCAGTAATGTGGACCACCAAATTGCATTTGATCACCGTAATTTGGTAGTCTATTATTACTCTCATATTCTAAATTTGAGCCCATAGTAATCACTCCAACGTTCTATCTTGTGCAGGTACTGATGGCTAAAATAAAGCGGACTAGATCGGTCAGGCAAGGAGCTCTGGCTAGGATAAGGACGGACCGTCAGAATGAACCAATGGTTTCTGTTGACCAGACGGTCAGTGACATGTAGTGTTGGCCCTTCCTACACCAAGCATAGCTAGGACTGAAGAAGGTGGCGTTCCACGTGGTGCTATGACCAAAACTATCGTATGGAAGAGGTGAGCGGTGTCGGTGGTACGCGATTTCCCTCCAGGATGTGGACCTGCGTGGCTGAAGGATCAACCGCGTGTGACCACTAAGAGAGTTCTATATCAATAGAATACGGTGATTGATCCAGGATCCGATGAGGAAGAACAAGAGGAGGATGCAGCAGATGCACATGAGGTGATCGAGTAACAACTTTATGAGTACGCTTTGAGATAGTTAATTTTTGAGTGATCGTTAGTAGTGTCAATCATCACGAGATATTGCAGAATGACCTAACGTTTTGACTGATTAGATGCTTATGTGGTGCGGTGTTTGACTGGAATGTTGACTATTTGATTTTGATATTGAGTTTTGCTTTGTCGTGATGTGATTTAGACGTGGTTAACGATAATTGTGTTCATGGATGTGTTGTATGGTGCTTGCGATAGGAAGCTATACGCAGTGTGGTGTAATTTGATTTTGCATGGTATGTGTCGATGTGATTGATTTGATATTGTGAGTAGACTTGTGTAGATATTGGTCATGAAATTCTCCATGTTAACAAACGTGTGATAGTGTCATCTATGAGTTAAGGGCTAGGTGGGGGTGTGAAGTATAAGGGTGTGTTGCACCCTGTGTGAATGACCAGGGCAAGGCCCTGTGGGAATTAGTGCTTATAAATATTGTATGTTTGCATGTGTAGAGGGTTGACTGGTCTCTAGGACGAGTAGTGTGTTGCCTTAAACAATTAATACTACCCGTAGGGGTACGACTGTGTGAATTTCGTGTGAATATGTGATGACGGGTGGCAGGGGTTACTGTTATAATAAATAGAAGGTAGAGTTCAGGAGTTGTGTGTCTATAAATAATAAGGTTATATGTAACGAACCAAAATCCGGGTTTTGTTTTCAAATAAATAAAATATTTTAATAAATATTATGGTGAAAATAATATTTTAGAAATAAGTTGAAATAAGTGGGTTTCAAGTTAGTAATGGAGTTATACTAGTTTTAACTAGTTTTGGAGTGAAATGGGTGAAATAAAAGTGGAAGGGCTAAAGGTGTAAATATGGAAAAATCTGCCATATTGACTTATTGAAGTCAAAATTGAACTCATTTTGAGTTCAAGATCGTTCAAAGCAAGGAGAAAAAGGAGAAAATCGGTTTTTGATCTAAATCTTGCATTTAAAGCTTGGATTGTGAAGGTTTTGGCTCACGCATCACCTTCCTAACATCAAGTAAGTGATAATCTTTCATTTGATTTCACTATAAATGTGTTAGTTGATGGGTTTTGTAGAAATCTAAAAATTATGTATGCATGTGGTAAATTGGTGTTAGATTGTGGATAATCTAGTTAAACTAAAGGTAAAGAGTGGTGATTAACATCCTTGAACCCTTTGATTTTAATTATGAGAAGTTAGGGTTTATGTGGTGAAAATTGGGGGTGTTTGGATCATGATGCTAGAATGTTGAATTAGAGTTGATTAAGTGTTATTGTGGTATTAAACACTTGAACGAACACCAAATTGACCTAATAAAAGTTAGTGAATGAGAAATTAGTGTCAAGGTATTGGAAAGAAAACTCAAGTAGGTGAGTTTGTATTGAAAGAAGGTGTTTGGTTATGGGGATAACCCAAACGGGTCAGTTTGGGTTGGAAATGAAAATTGGGTTGTGGACTCAATTGTAATGTGATTGTGATGAATGTTAGATTACTAAACTAGGTGTATATGTTTAGGTAATCAAATTGTGAACCGAGGAGGAGGCACGTGATCTTCCAACTCAAAAGGTAAGTGCCTTTGCACTTACTTAGCAACGTTGATAAATGTGTGGTGTATGTGATATGTATGCATACTATAAGTTGAAATGAATATGTATGGCTATTGCTTGAATGTAGTATGTGTGAAATTGTATTAAATTGACTTATGTGGTAAATAGTCAAACTATTATGTGAATGTGGTGAATGGTGAGTAATTGACTTATGTGGTAATTAGTCATACTATTATGTGAATGTGGTGAATGTGGAGTAATTGACTTATGTGGTAAATAGTCATACTATTATGTGAATGTGGTGAATGTGGAGTAATTGACTTATGTGGTAAATAGTCAAACTATTATGTGAATGTGGTAAAAGTGGTGTAAATGACTTATGTGGTATATAGTCAAACAAAATGAGATAATTGGTGAAATAGTGGATTGAAGGGAGGAATACTTCAATAGGTGAACTTGGTGTCAAATAATCCAAGTACGGGTAAGACGAGTTGTGGTACTCGCACCAAGAGGTAGTAAACCCAATAAGAAGTGAGGAATACTTCAAAAGGTGGATTTGGAGTCAAATACTCCAAGTGCGGGTAAGACGAGTTGTGGTACTCGCACCAAGAGGCCGTGAACCTAATTAGAAGTGTGGAATACTTCAAATGGGTGAATGGGTGGTGGTATATGAATGAAAAATGATATGAGTGAAACTTGTAGTGGAATTGCAAGTGTTAAAAACTTTATTTGACTAAATGGGTGCAAACAGGTCAAATGGGTGAATGGGTGGAAACAGTTGTGAATACTTGTTTGGCATGTTTATCGTCATTACTAACGGTGTTATGTATAAGTGGTTATGTAGAGAAAACTCCGATGTAGGTCAAAGTCAAGTCCAAGGCGTGGAGGGTTCTCGTATGCATATTGGGTGTTTTGGGATTTAAAGGAAAATCCGTCAATGTGGTGTAAATTGTCAATTGAACTATGTTTTGGTTATTACATATGTTGTATATATGTTTTGAAAATAATACCCAAGTATTGGGAATTTTTGGTGTCTAGTTTATTTGGTGAAAAATGCAAAAATTTGGCTAAGTATGGAACTGGGCAGGAAAGTAAACTTTCTGTTTACTGGGCATCTTCGTAGTACGCGAAAGACTGAGGAAAGTCTTTCGCGACACGCGAAGACTTGAGGGCCAGACTGCTTATTTTTTTGAGTCTTCGCGGTACGCGAAGAACCCTTCTCCCAGACAGTTTAAACCAGGGTTCCCTCGCGGTACGTGAAGGGTAAAAAAAAATTATGGGATAAAAGCTTCCGCGTGTGTTTAAATGATTTAATAATTGGTGTTCCAATTAAGGGTGTTACATTATATGGTAAAATGCATAGATTTGCTCAGGTCTAGCCAATTATGTGTTTGCTTTGTGCGAGTTAGAGAGTTGGGATACCTTATATAGAGAAATATATGTTGAACTTGTTAAGTTGTTACTCGGTGTTCCAATTAAGGGTGTTACATTATACGGATGTTTACTCGGAACGAGCTGATGAATAGCCGAAGCTTATGCTAGGGTGGATTTCCCGTGTGTACTCGATGAATGAGACACGATCGGTGATCGCGTGGAAAATGACCAAGCACTGACGAGAACAGTGGGACGAGAGGAGGGTAAGTGCAGGTTTGTACATAAGTGACGGTAATAAGGGAATACTTATGCGGGTACGCGTATGACAAAGTTATAAGGAACAAGCTCCTGTGGAGTAGCAAAGGAGATGAAGTTAGGACTTTAAAACAACCATGATTGACTAAGTTAAATCATCAGAGGAAAGTGATCGAGGCCCTAATGATAAGCGGCGCGTGCTTACCTACAAGACGCAATGAGCGCAAGCTGATGTAATAAGAAAGTGTTGTAGTAGCGAGTCCTGAGACGAGATCAGCAAAGCTTGGCACGAGCTCTTGGTGGTCACATGAGTAGGATAGATGTAGGTCCCCGGGTGTCTCGGATCGTTACGTGTGGGTGTGTGACTAGTCTGACCGGGTGCGGAATGCCCGTGACTAGGTGGAGAATCAAGTAACACAAGGTAAACCGACAGCGAAAACACTTTCAAACTTCGTATATTATAAAAGGTGTAGGTTACAGAGATGTTACAAGTGAGTGCATATGCCTGCGTACATAACTTCTGTCAACCTAGCCTATTTATACTAGACCTGATCTCTACGCACTTAACAAGTGCGCAAGGCAAATTGTTCCTGCGTACTTAACAAGTACGCAGAGTATTCTTGCGTACTTACTAAGTACGCAGGAAGTAATTCCTGCGTACATGCTAAGTGTGCAAAATACTTAGAGAAAACAGACGGCTAGTACATACACTAGTAATTACAACTCGATAACTAATACATACAGACACTAACATACAAAGACTAATACATACAAGACAAGAACAAAAGCTAAGACAATATCCAGAGTGTTTGTCACACAAAAGTGCTTCAACAAACTCCCCCTTGACAACAGCTCTGGATTGTCTTCGGTCTTCACTGCTCCCCTGCTTTAGCTTCCATCTTCTTCTTGTAATCAAGGCAGAACTTGATCACCTTGTCGTATTTAGAAGCAAGGAACTTTGTCCACTCGTCCGTGTACATGCGGTACTTGTCAGCTAGCGCCTCCAGATCTTTCACAGAAAAGTTTATGAAGCAGACTTCATCAAAAACTCTGATCAGTTCCTTTAGCACTAAGCTTCCACTCTCGGACCACACCTTTCCAATCACCACTGCCTCGCCCGATTTAGGATCTACGTACCAGTACCATATGTTACCGAGGATATCCTGAGATAACTTGCTCAGGGGAATCTTGGTTTCACAAAGCACTCGCTTGTATACCAGTTTCTTTAAGCTTGTATACCAGTTTCTTTAGGCTTAAACATTTCAAACTTTCCAGATCTTACCTCTCGTTGTAGAACCTGCCACAAACCCATCGCTACTGCGTGATTTGAGTGACCCAACAGCTCTCGGTTTACTATGTTCACAAGGTCGAACTTTGGCAAAAAGCTGAAAGCTTCACTGGTTGGTTTCAAGTATTGAACTCCCCCAGCTCGCTTAATTGCAAACAACTTCTTGTCTTCCTCGAACCTCACAGCTAAGATCATACATGTCGCTCCATGCTTGTCTATGATTGTTGTCTTCTGCCAGACAGGAGTCGGATCCTTTGATGAACTTGCAGGCGCATGTTTTCTTTCCTGCGCCTATGGATCCACAGGTGTAAGGCCGGTAGGAGAGGCTTCAGGCGACGCCTCAACAGTACTTACAGGCTCGACTGAACCTGTGTCAAGATTAGTTTCAAAGAATGGAGCTTCGAAAATCTCTCCATCCTCAAACTCATATTCTCCTTCCCCGTCTCCCTTGGGAACTTCAATCACAACATCCTCATCCTCCTCATCCCAGTCGTCACCAGAGTCGATCTCTCCCTCTTCCAGATTGCAGAGAGCTTCGATCTGTGCTTCTTTGGAATAGTCTGGCTCTAAGAATAGTATCACATCTTTCGACACGTCGTCAGATAGATCTTTCAGTACATCAGCCACAGACTTTCCTTTCTCACGACCCACATCATCACCTCCACCTTCACTCCGAGTAGACTCCCCCTCAGCCATAGAAACGACAGAAATGGGAACAATCGCCAAAGCCAACGATTGTTGCTCACTTCCAC